>CM031239.1:202562100-203762100 GCA_018340775.1 Taxus wallichiana var. yunnanensis | reverse complement strand
CTTCTTAGTGCCATATTCTGTCTGCTCAACATTACCCCACACTAAACTACATTGTCATCCCGACAATGGGGTTCCTCCTGATGTTCCCAAAGAATAAAGAATAAGAATGGAAATAATGTAAAGAATTACTTTACAAAGAATGGAATTCTATTCTGCAACACCCTCTACTTCAACTGGGAGGATCAACTCTAGATATTCTTCTTTAATCTCAGCCTCCAAGGCTTGCTAATCATCCAATGCATTTCTAGTCTTCTCTGGAATGTCTGTGGTGATGGATTCCAACTCGTCTTGGGTCATCTCTCCCTTTTCATTTTGCAATACTAGGACAACATTATCCATAATAGACATCCTTCCCTCTAGAAGATCCATCTTTTGTGCTATGAGCTTTCCAAGCTCATCCAACCTCTCCTTATGTGGATGTTGTGTTGCTGCAAGGGATTTATACTTTTGATTTACTAATTTCAATCTCTCTGCACGCCCTAAAGTATCATCCTTCATTGCCTTCAGGACTTCATTATCTTCTAATATAGTTTTGATCCTGATCACTACTTTTGGAGCTGCACATATGTTCAAAGCTTGATCTTCTTTCTTCAGCTCATCTTGTAAAGTTTGGAGCAATGCCTCATAAGATGAAATATTTCTAACCACGGAGGCCCTTGCTCTCTCTACTTCTTGTTCAGGGTCCTTTGGTGTTGGCATGCAAATTGGTCCATCCTCAAGCACCAAATCAACTAACATACACACATAATGCATAGCCGAAGGAAAATTTTCAGGTACCTTAGACTCTAAGTGCGGTCTTGCTTTCAGGACATAATCACCAATTTCTTTTGCCATGTTGATGAAGGCTTCATTATTTTTTGTTCTAAGTCCTTCTCCCCTTTTAGATGTGTTATTTCTGTAGCTTTTTCCTTGTTATCTTCTCATAGTGCTCTAATAGTGGCAACCTTATCTATGTTCCTCCATGCCACTTTTGTAGATACCTTAACCAAGGCATTGCTCACCTGCTCATCAGACATGAGAGTGGGCTTTATAGTCATGTTCCTGCTCTATGGTGCCTTCTTCATTCTTCTTGACACACATGACTCCTCACATACATCAAAATTTGGCTCATCCATGTGAGTTTGCATGGACTAGGAAAATATTTCCTCGCACACGTAGTGGCCATGTCTAGGTCCATCAAATCCCATCCATACAACCCCTTAAGGCCCATTGCACTCTGGAAACAGAGTGCATAATTTTACTTATGTCCTCAGCATAGCCCATACTTGGCCCAACATACTCCCCACTAGTTCTCCTCATTCTTGGCCCCTTAGGAACTTGAGCGCCAAGGTTTGGAGTTGGATCTTCGATGTTTTGAGCAATATCATGCTCTGTTTCTTCTACCTCCTTTATACCTTCCTCTTCATCCTTCATATCATCATCCTTGGGTTCTTCCACATCTTTTGGTTGTACAGGGGTTCCAGGCACACTCTCTACAAACTCCTTCACCTCATTTAACTTTATTTTTCTCCTCTTCCTCTCAGTTGTCTCTTTCTGAGGAGAGAGTCATTGTGATCTCCTCACAGTGTGTGAAGGTTCCATGCCTTGGGTCCTTGTTCTTCTAAGTAATATTTTAAAGTGGCACTCTCCATGGACTACTTCTACATCTAAGTCTTTGTCTTCTTCTTGTACCTGAGGTGGAGTACCCACGCGCTCAGTCTCTACTCTGTCTATGGGCTGCCTTTGGCCTCTATGATCTAAGCCACCACTATCTTCATGTTCTTCATCCTCCTCATCTACCGCTATAGTTTTTGTAGGCTATGGGGCTAACATGTTCTCCATTGTATGTTTGCCTTTAGGTATCCCTGGGAGTGCGAACTCATTTTCTACATACTTGTTATTCTCCAACTTAGGCTTAAGTTGAAGGTATACGAGCGTGACTCCACTATCCCCAATAGACAAGCTTACTTTGGATTCATACTTATGACATCTGAGATGAGCCTCTCAATATAGGCAGTTTGACTTGGATACACATATGCCTTCCTCAGAGTGTGGTAGTCACAATCTACCTTATCTACATTAAAATTTAGGTAGCACGCATCGAGAAATCGGTGGGTGATGCACCGAAGTAGTGCATTGTGAAGGCATACGATATTTTTCACCATGGGCTCCATGCCCCATCCCTCATAACAAATCACGTGATGTAGAAGTGTTGGTACACCACAAACTGTATTGCCTTGCCCACCACCAAAGGTAGCTCCTTGGGAATGCACCACTCCTCCTCAAATGTCATGTGAAGTCAGTCATACCACATCTCTACCCTCTGCTTAAATGACCCACTCATTGATCCTTCACATAAATATTTGTCAAACCTCTCCATGAGGGACTTATTTTCCATGGGATACTCCTAGATCTTATTCTTTGGCCCATCGGGCACTCCAATTTCTACAAACACAAGGGAAAGGAGGATAGCACTAAAACTTATCTTCTCTCCTACCGTACGCTTACTCAACAATGGTGTCTATAATGTAGCCTACTAGGTTGTAGACTACTCCCTAAGACATTTTATTTACAACATGAAGCCACATGGTATTTACTTGTAACCATCTATCTTGATCATTCATCTTGGTTACTAGATGTACGGATGCCTGTACCACTGGATACTTCTTCAATTTATCAATGTCCATTTCACGCAGACCCTTAGTATACCCTAACTCCTTTCTTGTCTCTACGATTGCTGTTTTATTAGTCAGATCACTAGCAAGGTATACCTCTGTGCCATTCAATCCTGCTGTCAGGTGTTGAAATCGGGCTCTGTGATTTTAACCATTTTTCTGACGAAATAGAAGAAGCTCTCATGGAATTTTCTCATCAGCCATTGGTATAATGGTTCATACTTTCCAAAATATGGGAGCTCATACAAATTATAGACTCCTACTGACTTCAAAAATTTCTCCCCAGCATCGTCATAAACTAGCATATCCTCCACCATGCACTTGTTGGTCTTTGTATTCAACAATGCGTCCAACTCTTTCTTGTTGTCAAATGTACGGTGGTTGTAGTCACTTATTTTGCACCTATGGATGTGGGAATCCCACTCTTGTCTGACTATCATACCTTCTGGGTACTGCATCTTTGAAAAATTACTCTCGAGAGCCATTTCAACTTCATCTTCTACCTTCTTCTTTCCTTTCATGCTTGCGGTAGGTGATTTAATTGGTGCCATCATGAAAATTTTGCCTTCTATATTTTTAGTGAGAAATTTCAAACCCTAGCTCAAATCTATGTGCCCCAAATTGAAACCATGTGCCCTAGGTTCTTTTTGATGCCTCTACTTCGCCCAAACCCTTCACTAATGGGGACACAAGCCTCTTCCACACAATAATCTGATCTCCACGTCTAGTTTCACACTCTCCACACATCAATATGACTCCTTGGTTCAATCGTAGTTAGCTTTCTCAAATACTTATGATTGCAAAGGTAAAAATGAACCCACATCATGTCCTTATATAGATTTTCAAAAAGTTAGTGCATTTATTTCTCCTTCACCTACCAATAATCCTCTCATTAATTAACCATTTTCACAATCTTTGTGTGGTACATCTTCACACCTCAGCTATAACCTTTTAGCGTGCCTTCCTACCTTCTGGCTACAAAATTCTCTTTAGCGTGCTTCTATGCGAACGAGTACCTCACTACAATGCCTTCCCCTGGTAGTCTCCATGACCACTGCTTTTACCTCACGTTATATTGTTCCCTCATTTATCTCCATCTACAATCATATTTTTAAAGCAATATCATTTCTAAAAACTCCTCTCCAAACTTAAATAACACCTTGTTCTCATGCAAATAACCAATAGGGAAATTGACAATTTCCAAGTATGACAACGATACCCCAGTGTTAATTTTTTCAAGTCCCATCATTCCAAGACACCCCAGGTCTATCCAATTAGTATAAATGACCTCATAAATAATGTTATCTCATCCCCTAGGTGATTTAGAGAAGTCTATTCATTCCCCCTAGGTGATTTTAGGGATTTCTGAAAAGATACTATCTTCTGGTCAGTATTGGGAAGGGCTATCGCTAGCCTTCCCAGGACTAGATCAAACCCTCTAGAGTAGAACGGAAGGGATAAATTCAACATGGAGGTGAATTGAAGACATTATAACATCATAGAAATTATTTTGGAAGGTTTGGGGAAGATTTGAAATACTTGGAGTAGTCTGAATAAAAATAGGGTTCACAAGCCTAGGCAGTACACAAGCCTAAAATAGTTGTCAAGCTTGAAGAAGATTACAGGAGCTCCGATGCGCTTAGAAGTAAAAAAACATATCCGGAAAGAGAATTCCAAGAACTACATAATGGTCAAATAATATTTTTCACAACACCTTGGCGCATAGGATTTGCAGTAGTTTTTATCAGGCATAAATGGAGTCTCAAATCACAAATCTGATTTTTCAGGGATCTTTTAGATGAATCAAGACATGAGACATTAACCATTGGATTAAAAATTCCATTTTTAGTCGGATCATATAAAATTTTACCAATAAATTCCACCGGAGCTCAAGTTATCTTCTTTCTAAGTTGCCCTCTCAAAGGCAATTCAGGACTTAGTCATTTTTCAAGAGGAAACGTGTTAGCACTTAGAGCCTTATGGGATTTCATGTCCCCTAAATCCATGAGGTCAGGTACACCAACATTGAAAAATGTTCCCAGCCCCCATGTGACCTCTTAGACCCTCATGTGACCTCTAGACTTGACAGTTCAGCCCCTATGTACATTTTTGGAGCATCCACTCCTTGCCGTCAGATCAAGCACCACGTGTCAGCTCTAGGAACACCGTGAAAACTGATGTCCCTTATGTCCCCAAGATGAGGGACATTAGACCTTGAAAAATTCACCTACCCCCTTATGGGGAGCCTTTTGGACATCCATGTGACCGACTTTCACCGCCAGGGTGCATTTTTAGATCATTCATTCCCCCGCCATCGATCAAGCGCCATGTGTCAGCCTCTAGGACCACTATGGAAACTGATTTCCCTTATGTCCCTAAGGTGAGGGACATAAGACATGGAAAAATTCACCCAGCCCCCTATGGGGAGCCTTTTGGACATCCATGTGACTGACTTTCAGCCCCCAGGTGCATTTTTGGAGCATTCATTCCCTGCCGTCGGATCAAGGACACATGGCATCACCTTGACCACCATGGAAATTGATGTCCCTCATGTCCCTGAGGTCAGGGAAATTAGGGACACAAAAATGCATCTATCCCCTCTATGTGCATTTATTTTAAAATTGAAATCCCGCACTTAGCCGTTTCTTCCCCCTCATTTCTCCTTCACAGCTTCATACCTTGCCATGGCTTCGTGAATGATTGTCTAGACACCCGGTCCACCATTTTTGCTCTAAACTAGCTCTGCCATGGCCACATAAACTATCCACACCATGAATGCATAGTAATATGTAGGCCTCAGAGAAAAATGGAGTGAAATGATGAAGAACGAAGAGAAAATGGAGATTTTTCGCCAGATAACTACGAAGCCACCCAATCAAAAACTCATCATATCTTGCAAAGTAAAAGTCAGATTGAGATGCCATATTTTGGAGAGTTTAAAATTTTACAAGAAAAACAAGATGCAACAAACAAGAGGTCAAATGCTTCCCAGAATCATTTGTTCCAACAAAAATCCCACTTTGTGCACGGACTCACATTCGTCAGATTTCCCATCATTCCAGCAATAGGAGTGAGCTATAAAATTACACACGAGCTCCAAATGAAAAACCTATTACAATGGAGTTATTTTAATCTCAAACAAAGACAAAAAATAGATATGTAAATTTCAAGCTCTATTAATGGCCGCCATGGTAGCTCCGTGCTTGAAGCCACTACCAGGTCGAAATTTTGAAATTTATTCCCAATCATTCTAGACAACAAAATTATGTGAAATTCAGAGGGTGTGATTGTAACAAAAAGATGAGTCCAAAAATAATGTTCTATCTTAAATTGAGTACTGAAACACACTTTCTAAAAATAGTAAGTTTTCCTATATAGAATTGTTATGTTTGGAAAGTCATCATCAAAAGAAGCTGAGACAAAGGAAATGGGCATTGAATATCATGAGAAAGTCGAATGAGTTTTTAGAGTAGAAAATAAAGCAGTGAAAATAACCACTTACTAAAAATAGTAAGTCCTTTATATGGGTTCTTACTAAAAATAGTAAGTCACCCCAAGAAGCGGCTGAGGCAAGGGTAGTGTGCACATGATCGAATAAGGGAGTTCATTACATCATGATGGTCAAGAAGAAGAAAGAATCATCCCTTACTTAAAATAGTATCTCATTCGGGCATTTACTAAAAATAGTAAGTCACACTCAAAGGGCAGTTTTGACACAATGGGACATTCGAACTTCGTCACATCGAGCTTTACATTAGCGAGGATCATTGGAATTCATCTCGGGATGGTATCTCCTCCTCTTCTTCCTTTTCTTTCTCTCCCTCTTCTCTTCTCATACAACACTCTCTCTCTTCAATGTTATATTTTTGCATTGAGGGATGTACTTTTTAATACGACTTAAATGACTTCGAAATAAAATGTAACTTTAAGTCACCTTGCTATTATAAAAGAGACTTAAATATTTAAAGTGGAATATGAACAGCTTAATTCATAGTAAGGTATTCAAAAAGCCATTGGGGGGTAGATGATAAGTCACCTCTAACTCTATAAATTGTAACGCCATTCCCATTTCAAAGGGTTGGCATGAATGATCTTATAAACTCAAGAGTGAATTGTACATAGAGAAAGAAATGAAGATAACCAATTTTCTTCTACTTTCCTCCACTTCTCAATTTCTTCCATTCTCACATTATGTACAACTTTGATTTGAGAAATCAATACAAGAAGAAGGAGTTTCTAGCTTTCTTTGACTAAGGGGTTTCTTGATACTTGGTGATCAGTGAATTTTATTTGGTCTTGTTGCTATTCACAGAGTTGTTTCTTCCCATAAATGCATGTGTTGAAGTTTCTAACTAGTGTGTGTGTAGGAATCTAATTTTCTACCTGCAACATTAGTTCCCCTACCTCTTTTCTCACTCCCTTTCCCACTTTCATAAAAATTCCTCTCTTGCAGGTATCTGCAAGCTTTTCCATAGGGTCAGTGGAGTGTCCCTGATGGATCCCCGGTCAAAAGGCCACCATAGAAATCCACCTTTTCATGTGCATGCATATATGGCATTGCACCGATTAAGTAAAGGGACTTAGATTCCCGTGAGCGTTGGCAAGAAATCCAAAAATTTTTCCACCTGAAAATTTTTCTCAATACACTGTAGAAGTTTGTTCCTTTATGTGTACCCGATTGTAAATAGCCACCTCACATCAATGGTATGTGTAGTCCTCTGCGCATAAAAATTCTTCAAATGGTAATTAGCTTCCAGCATGCAAACATGCTTATTACACAAAACACCAACTAAATTGACAAAGCATAGTGACGAAGAAGGAAATACATTAAGGAAATATAGAAATGAAAACCTAGTCTAAATGACAACACTTCTTTATTACAAACACCAAGAAGACTTATTTATAGTAGGGCTTCAACCTACTCCCGTTGAAGTAACTAGGTAACTATATTCCATCAAGTGTCTCTAATTGAAAAGTGCCTAATTCAAGTATATGAGTGATAATATACGGTCCCAACCAATGCACTTTAAGCTTGCCTGGATGGTGCAAAAACTTAGAGTCATAAAGAAGCACCATCTGTCCCATCTCAAGATTTTTGTCCCTGATGTGCCTGTCATGCCATACCTTATGCCTGGACTTTTCCTACTTCTGACTCCAACATGATATCACACCTCTCATCCAACTATATCAATTTATCAATTATTTCTTCCAAATATTGATCATCAACTAGACCTCCAGTGCACACAATACGTAAAGAAGGTAACATGAATTCCATAGGAAGAACTAATTCTGTGCCAAACACCAACTGAAAGGGTGTGGCCTTGTTTAACCTCGATATGTTGTTCTATACTCCCAAAGTACGGCATAAATTTTAACATCCCAATCTTTCCTTCCAACGTCACAAATTTTTGTCAATGTCTAGCTCAAAATATTGTTGAAGGCGTCAACAATCCCATTTTCCTGAGGATGATAGGGTGTAGTTTTATGGTGCACAATCATAAATTCATCCAATAGTATCTTAATCATCTTATTCGGAAAGTGTGTTCCCCTATCACTTGTCAATCTCAACGGGCATCCATACATTATAAGAACATTTTCCCATAAGATCTTGATCATTGCTGTAGTATGCTTCTTTGTAAAATCCTTAGTAGGTGTTGCTTCCGCCCACCTTGTAATATAATTTTTGTAAATGATGATGTAACATGATCAAATTATAGGTACGATTAGTGAAATAGGACCCAAAAGTTTATAACCCATTTCTCAAATGACTTTGCACTAGGAATAGGTCTTAAAGGCATTTCATCTCTTTGCCCAGGTTTACCAACACATTGAAAGTGATCACACACCTTACAATATGCTTTCTGAATATTTGTAGAGGGTCTTCCGCCATAATCCAATGAGTAGAATCTTGCGTGCAGTGGCGTCACCTGTATAGTTCCCACCTACAATACCACCATGAGCCTCTTCCATGATGTTTATGCACTTATGCTCTAGTACACACCGACGCAATAATTCATCTCAAATTAACTTGTATAGGTCACCACTAATCAACATAAAATGTACCGCATGAATTGCAAGTTGTTTCTTCTTTAAGGATTTCATTCCTTCATGCACCATACCTGTATGTAAAAAGACAACAATATCCTCCAATTTTGAAGGCACACATTGTAACATGTACAATTGTGCATCTAACATTGTATCTTTAATTGTATGTGTGTCCCCCCATTGAATTCTTGATAAGTGGTCTGGGCTAGAATTAATTTTCCCTAGTTTTACCACAACTATGAAATAAAATTCTTGGAATAAGAGAACCCATCAACATATGTGGCCTTGTAAAATGGGCTTGTTTACCAAGTATTTCAATGCCATGTGATTGGTGTAAAATATGAATGGTGTTGCTAGAAGGCATTGTTTGAATTTATGGAATGCATAAATCATTGATAAGGCTTCGTGCTCAGTAGTTGTATAATTCTACTCTGTAGGAGTCAAATTTCTACTAGAAAAACAAATAGGATGATCTATAATATCTTCTCTAGGCTAATCTAATACCACATCAATGGATGTGCCGGAGGCATCCACATGTACATGAAATAGTTGGTCCCATGAGGGAAAACATAGAATATGTGTTGTAGTAAGTCTCTCATTTAATGTCTTGAATGTGCACTATTGCGGTTCTCCCCAATAAAATGTCCCTTTTCCTTTTATTAAATATTCCAAGGATGCAACAACCTTAGCATATCCTTTGATAAACTTTATATAATACCTTGTGTGACCCAAGAATCCACACACTTCACTCTAACTGGTAGGATCTTCCAATCCTATAATAACTACAAGCTTAGCTATATCTACTAACAAACCTTCCTTGTAGATGATGTGCCCTAACAAAGTGCCAAAAGGTGTAGCAAACATGCACTTCTTGATGTTCAAAGATATGCTTAAATGTCTACATATTTCAAATAGTAAGCACAAATTTTCATAATGATCCTTAGCAAGTCCATACACCATCCAATCATCTAATTAAACATGGAGGAAAATGTGAATAAAATCCTGGAATGCTTGAACAACTATTCATGAAAATACAGTAGGCACATTTTTCAGACCAAAGAACATCACAATATATGTAAAAATTCCCATTCAGTGGTGAAAGTTGTTTTTTCTTGATCTTCCTATGTAATCTGGACCTAATGATACCTAGAGAATTCATATGTAAAAGAATAGATTTTGCACCCTGCAATGCCTTCTAATATCTCCTCTGTGAAAGGTGTAGGAAAGGGATCAATCACACATGTAGCATTTGGTTCTCTCAATCAACACAAATCCTAATTCACCATATTCCTTTATACTGATAACCATGGGGCTAACTCACTCCAATTCTTCTAGGGGCTTGATGATGCCAAACTTCAACATCTTGTCAATTTCTTCTTTAACTTTTATGCACAAGTTAGGGTTCATCCTAGTAGGGTCTCTTCCGCGACGGGGCACACCTTCCTTAAGCTTGATATTCATCTCTCCTAATGATTCATGCACTCCTTTTAATTCATGGTATCCCCTAGGAAATAAGTCCTAAAAATCATGGAGCAACTCAACTATCTTTTCCACTTCAGAGTCAGACCAATAATCTCCAATTATTGCCTCTTTAGGTTCAACATCCGTACCAATATTCACTTTCTTTTTCCTCATAGGTTCATGATAGGTGCGCGTGTTGTTATCCACACTATCCAAGACCTCACATGTACCTGATGAATGATCTATATCCATATTTTATACTACTTCATCATCCACTATGTAGACCATATTTCCTTTTTCTTTCTCATAGCAAGCATGCATAAGAAGTGTGGAAGCTGTCTTTGCTTATTCATCAAAAAATGCGTTCTGAGTCATTCTTATCAAATAAATCCTGAATGAGTTCTTCCACCTTTGCATTGTCTCCCATAGTTAAATTCTTTATAACCCTTAATGCCTCTTCTACTAGAGGTTTAGTAGAGAAGTAGTCAAAATTATGGACCATTCCTGAAATCAAATCCTACTAATTCCTAGTTTCTATATGTAGCTCTGCATATACATACCAAACGCGTGAATAACCTTGTAAAGTGGAATAAAGTGTTTGCACCCATAGCGAAGGTGGTAAAGCTTCCTAACCCTCTGTGAAGAGTCTATCACACTACTAAATGTGGTGCTGAACATGTTGATTACCATGATATGTGTAGATTTGAGTGGGTGCATTGCTCCTGAAAAAACAAGTTGTTAGAGCAAGATCAATTCATTCCATTCTACAAGATTATCCCTTAAACCACCCACCAAGTGAGATCGCTTTATCCCGTGTAGGGTATATGCTAACATATTTCTTCTTTCAAATTGGTCTATCCACTGTTCCTCCATGGTGCGTAGGAATACTGTAGGGTCTCCTTCTCCAGTGTATTGAGGTACAAAGTTGTTACCTATCCTCTTGATGCAACGATGTTTTCTTTTCCACATAAATGCACTCCTTACTTCATGCCCAACCATCTCATAAGTACCATGAGCAAAATTATCACAAGAAATACTTGTAGTATCACTAATAGATCTGCGCATCTTCCCACTGAAGGATTCCTTCCTTAGATGGCTCGAGTACTTCTAGGTCCCAAATGGTGCATACATAAATCCTATTCAGATCTTCCTCACTCAAAGGATCAACATAGGGCACAAATTTCCCATATGTTAAAGGGATAATAACTCTTTCCTCCTTGTTCTCAAAACTGATATATCACTTGTTGAACCGAATATAAACATTATTCATGTAACACAAAGGGTGCCCAAGTAGAGCTAAGAAACTGCTTTTTGCAAAGCACTAAAACCTCAAAATCCCCAGTGATCTTGGCCCTTGTATAGTAATAGATGCATCTTTTAAAACTATGATAGGAGTGGCCTTAGTTTGATTAGCCATAAATAATACATTAGAAGATGGTTGTAATGAAGGTATCCCCATCTGTACCCATGCATCTAAAGTAAGCACATTTACTTCCACACATGTGTTAATCAATATATTACTCAAGAGCCATCCATCGACAACAAAATTTAGAGTGATCTCCTTGTAATAATCTAAGATATGGGGTGGAATATTTACATGTAAGATCAGACCCCATTCTCAATATTTAAGTGCGGAGTGTTTCTCTTTAGCCAACTCCCTAGTAATGGAATGATATTCTCTGGCGCAACATTCTGCATACCTCCTTCAAGTCATCAATATCTGAATGGACCATCTTTACTACCTTCTTCTATTCCATCTTCCATGATTGCTCCTTTAAACATTATATTTCCCCTTGAAGGTATCTGAGTACTTCCATGGTCTCTTGATAAACCTCCTTCTAGTGTGCAGGATCCAGATATCTTGCATGCAAAATGTCCTCCTTAGTGATGGTAGGCTTCTGCTAATGCTTCTCTAGCGTGTGTAGCTTCAACACGTGTAGTGATCTTCATAGGTAATACCTCAGGTTCTGGTGCCAACTTTGGCATCCATTGATTTTCCACAGCGCGTTGTATCCTAACCATCCATACGCCTTTGTGCTCTTATTTATATTACTTGTTATCATATAGATATGAGAATTACTCATAGCTATGATTCTTCCCATAGAAAGAACATGTAATATTATGAGGACATTCATGCCTGTAGTGGTTAGGTGATCTCGCATATAAAGCATGTTCCATGAGGGAATTTTCTTCATCCACCACCACAACCTCAACCTCTGAATCCACCATGGTATCCTCAACCTCTCGCAATGTCCTCCTTTATATCACCCCTCATTCTAATCATAGTGCAATTTATTGTGATTCCAATTCTAATGCTCACCTTTACCCTTAGAGTTATTTGATACTCCTATCTATCGCACACCAATATCTATAACATCATGGATCTAACCAATCAACTTGCAGTCTTCTATATCGTGAGTTATGGAATGGAAAATTTTACAATATCAAGATACATTCTTCCTTATTGCACGTTGTAATAATGGGAAGCAAATGACATCATGGTTCAGGTGACATATCTCATAGTCTAGCAATAATGAACGTATTATTATGCGGGGACAACTATCTTTGGTGTGCCCTTCCACTTCATAGTCTGTACACCAAATCCTAGTGCGCGTCTCATGTGCCAAATTTACTGATAGTTTCTCCAACTGATTTTCCATAGCTATAATTTGTGCTTCCAAGAATGGGTTGATTCCAGTGTCTTTACTCCTGACTGCCTTAGCTCGCAAAGTTGATTCAAGTGTTTTGTGTGGATTAGTGTATGTCTTATGTGATAATGCCCTTTTAAAAGGTGTGATCATACCTATTAAAAACCATTATGCATGATGGTTTGCGTGAATATCATAAGAAAGATTAGATAAAAGTGTTTTGAAATGGGAATCATACTCCTAGACACTCTCAGTAGTTCCTTGCTTAATATCCTTGAGCACGTTTATACTCTTCTTCTCAAATTCAGGGATATAGAAATCTTTAAGGAATGCATCTTTGAATGCTACATAATCTACGCAAGTTTGATCAGGGTAAAACTTCATGTACCAACTATGTGCGCATCCCTACAATGTAGCTACAAATTGACTTACCTTGTGCTCAAAAGATGTGATCCCTTTTTCACGCCACAATATCTCACACATATGCACATGCTCAACAACATCTTCTATGCCCCTATACTCTAGAAGAAGAAGAGACATCTCCATGTAAATATTCTGTGGTTGGTGCAGATCTTGCCCACCTGATCTAGAACCTCATGTGTTTCCTCTTACTCTAGAAACACCGAGATCCACCATAACTAGAGCCACCAGTAGCCAAAAGTGGACAAGGAGATGCACTTCCATGTGTCCCAATAATATTACTATCTTGAACTCCTACAACCTATGTGGTGGTACTACTCCCTGAAGTGAGCCCGAAATTATGCATGCTTGAATTCTATGTAGATGATGTGCCTGAAAAGGTACCTCCAAACAACAATGAAGATGTTTTCCCTACTATAGATGTACTTGTTATGTGACTTACTCCTGCTTCCCTACTGCCCAAATTAGCTTGTTGACTATTGGATGTACTAGATACTAGAAAAAAAAGCATAAGGGCTAGGTTTCTAGGTAGATTTAGATGTGCGCCTATGGCCCAAGTCATCTATGTTGGTGCATTCTTGTGTGAGGCCGAGGAGGGTTCCCTATCATGCTTGCCCAAATGGGGAGTTCCTGATGCTTTGGCTCCATGCCTTCTATGTGAGCTCCAAATCCTTCATGAGCCATCTCTCTCCTCAATGTCATCCACTCTGTACTGTCACGTTGCTTGTCTATCTCCCTCTCGCGTGCCTCATTGTACTTAAGCTTCCTTTCTTATCTCTCCCTCTCTGCCACTAGGTCCACCATATTTCACCAAACCCACTCCTACCCCCACGTATGGTGGAGTTTAGCTAGCCATCAGTTTTTCCTCTAAGTTTAGGGTTACCATCAAGATCTTGATCGCCAATGGAATGCCTTGTAAGTAAGTTCCCTTGGGATATCATAAAAATTGGAACTCAGATACCTCTGGGAAAGAATAAGTGGAAATTGAATACTCCAGAATATAGTTGTTCAAACACCACGTAACCAAGTATCCACAATAAGTGTCTAAATCATATCAGCAACATACGGGCCTGAGATTCTTCCTGCATCCAGACAAGTTTATGATACCACTAGTTCCATTTAGACACGTAAGCAACCAACCACTCAAACATTTCTACCGAGAAAATAATAAAGAAGCTCTCATACAAATAATCATACAAATTATTTTCCACCCACGCGTGTGCATCAAATTTAGATCCAATGTTGAACCTCCATATGTACTCTTCTTCTATATATTTTATCCACTCCTCAACACTTGCTAGGGTCAATCGATACGTCTTCATTGTGAACCATCTTGAAAAAAATGGAAAAAGAGGTCTTGGCAATGGAACTAATGATGTAGCCTAGAATTTACCACAATAACCCAGGCATGTTGGCACATCACCCAACCTGACCTGAGCACTCACCCGAAGCACACAAAGGTACTAGGCCCCTCCTTAGAGTTTCTTGTGTAGGATGTGAACATGATGAAGATATAATGCATTCGATCCATAAATAACATAAACATTCCATAGAGCATATTCCAGATCTAGATCTTAAAGAATCATGAATCAAATGATAAACATAATGAAATAAACCATGTAAGAACCAATTATAGTCATGTTTAACACCATTATTCACCCAATACACTCCATTATATTAAAACACAATAAATACAAAAGCTTCTTACAATAAGTAGTATCATAATTTTATGCGCGCATCAAATCTGGTAGCATAACTCCACAATAGCTCATACACAGTGTCTCTCTAACTACACAGATTAATACATATTTATAAGGGTGGGGACTTTCCCTTCACCACTTACACACTTCCCAAAATAGGTCACATGCTGAAAATAGTCATGCGCCTTTACAATAACATGCACACATGCAAGTGCGCTAATAATAGATCTCTTACAGTTAATTGGCAATAGTAATCCTATTATTAACTCGAACTCATGCATGACGCTTAGTAGATGCTCTTCCCAAAATAGCATTTACATGTCACACAAGTCTCCATCCCATTGTGTGCTCCATATGCTATCTCCAAAAATATCCTGTAACCATGAAAATGGCTAAGTCTCGAATCAATATGTCTTTTGCACACGTTTCCTTCCCTATCCTTCCATGCCTTCAAATGTGCCTTGTTGCCACATGCAAATCTTCTGTGTTCCCTCTCCTTAGTGTCATATTCTATCTACTCAACACTTTGTATAGACACAAGATATCCCACAGCTACGAACAACCCACTTGTGAATACTTGATCATTGATCTTCCCTTTTTCCTTGGTAGTCATGCGAGCCTTTAGAAAATTGAAGTCCATATATGAGACATCACTGTCTTCTATCTCCTATTGGGAAGTGAAAGGTTGTTCCTTCTTCTGTCATCTCCACTTGTACTTCATGGTTCCTTTAATAAATTTGGTCTAGATTATTAGAAATAATCTAACACAATAATAAAACACAGAATATAAAATTCATCCAGGACAATAATATTCATTAAGAGAGAGTTACATATATAGATCAATTAACCCCTATAATGGTGGAGTAAAACATGATCTTCAATCCCTACATAATCTCAATCCCATCTCCCAATATCTCTCTAACATCCCTTTATTATCTCACACAACTTTAGCTACATGAGTTGTTCTCACAACACACTCAGACTAACTATATTATTAATATGAGTTAAATACTCATTATTAATAATATTACAATATATAAATAATGTTACACAATATATTTGTAACATTCACTCCCCTATTGTTAACATTATTAATTCCCAATATACACTCCCCTAATGTTGACATGGTGAAAAACATTCACACACTTATCTACAGTATGCTCACCCATGTGGCATGCCCAACTTGGCTCATGACCTTGATCAAAAGAAAGGCTATCTCCTTCCATGGTTTTAACCAGGTTTACCACAAACCTTGACATGACAGGAACCATCAACTGTCCACCTCATGTGGTTTTCTAGATCTTCCACAAACCGTTTCAAGATCCATGAATTGACTTACATTGGTGCTTTTGATCTTCTGTAATGTTTTGACATCAAGAGAAAATATAGGAAATATTGCTCACGTAGGAGCTCACTTATTACAATAGTTGAATAGGTATAAATCATCTGTTCTTATTTTCAAAAGTAAACACACAACTGAAATAAAAATTCCACAACACCATTGTGCGGCCCCATCACTTGTGGCTAACAAGAGGTCGCTGATTGACCTCCTTCCTCTGTTGCCTCCTTCTTCCATGTAGATGATACTTATTTAGTAAAGAAAATATTTAGAATTATAACCATTGTCATCATTCATTGGTTCTTCTTTATCATAATCTTTTTCTTCATCGACAACCATGTCATTCTCTTGTAGTTTCTCATCAAGTAGGTCTTGAGCTCTTAGTTTACAATTTACAACCATATGACCAAGTTGTTTACAATAGTAGCATTTAAATCGCTTCTTTGAATCCTTGGAAGTTGATCCTTACTTGAAGAATATTGAAATCTTCTTTTAACAAATGATTTGTCTTCTTTATTTTTCCATACAACACACTTTCTTCTTGATCAATATTCTTATTTTCTTCATCTATCAATGAAGAAATTAGATCTTCTAGGCTAGGATTTATTTTGCTTAGTGTAAAAACCATGTTGGAATAATTGGCAGGCATGCTATTTAGTAATACAAATTTTGCATCATCATCAGGCACATCTAATTTTATCTCTGCTAATTGATTTAAAATGGAGTGAAACTTACTTATGTGTTGCACCATGTTATCACTTTCCTCCATCTTGCATCCAAACAATTTTTGTTTGAGAATCTTTTATTGTGCTTCTGTTTGAGATCCAAAAAGCTTGTTCAATGTAGTCCATATGACATTTGAAGTTTTTGATAAATCTATATGATGCAAATAAGCATCAGATAATCCTAGGCCAATAATTGCTGTAGCTTTTCGATCCTTGCTTTCCCATTTTGTTGCTTCATCTGCGTCATGCGGTTTACTGATTTTTCCTTCCACAATCTCCCATAGATCTTTGTTAATCGAAACAATTGAGTTCTAACCTGCCATGTATGGAAATATTTGCCTTCAAATTTTTCAATTCGATTCAAATTGTCCATGTTGATTTAAAAAATTGGACGTTGGATTCCACCGAAAATGTGTCCGTAAAGCAATTTTTTTGGTTTTTGTTTTTGTTTTTTTTTTTTTTTTTTCATTTACAATTTTTGATATGATCAATGTAAAGAGCTAAAAAAACACACATTTAAAAAAAAAACATCATCTCAATCTGAGTTACCAGCTGAAAGTTATGGCAACTACAATTTTTAAATCCACTATCTTTCCGGACCCCTTTCCAAAAATGGAATTTTTTTTTCCTTGTGTTTTTTCACTATGTCCAAAAATGGAAAAAAATAGTTCTAACTCATGATTTTGGAGAAGATCACGATGGATGACACATGAGTAGATCACGTGGAAGATCACGCAGACATAACACATAGGCGGACCACACAGGGATAGATCACGCGAGAACAGATCACGCAGGAATAGATCTGGGCACGTCCATGTGAAAATTCAGGGCGTAAATAGGTGACGTCCAGAATGGAAATGCACGACTCCTTAAAAATATGTATGGAATGCTTGACTCTCATTACTGGTCACAAGAACCCTGGTGCTCTGATACCAAATAATAAATTTGGTCTAGATTATTAGAAATAATCTAACACAATAATAAAAACACAAAATATAAAATTCATCCGGACAATAATATTCATTAAGAGAGACATATATATATATATATATATATATATATATATATATATATATATATATATATCAATTAACCCCTACAACGGTGGAGTCAAACATGATCTTCAATCCCTACATAATCTCAACCCCATCTCCTAATATCTCTCTAACATCCCTTTATTATCTCACACAACTTTAGCTACGTGAGTTTTTCTCACAACACACTCATACTAACTATATTATTAATATGAGTTAAATACTCATTATTAATAATATTACAATATATAAATAATGTTACACAATATATTTGTAACATCCTTAACACTTGCTTATTTTTGGAAAAAATAACTTACTATTTTTAGTAAGTGTGAAAATTCTTCTCCAAAATCCAAATACGATTGCAATTTGAATGCTCAACTCTTAGAATTCTCTTTTGGTGAAATTCACCCTTTACGCAAAGACTTATTATTTTATTAAGTGCCAATGAGATGACTTACTATTTCTAGTAAGTGTGAAATATCAACTCCTTCAAACCTCAATTGTATATTTCAACTCAATTCCTCTTTCTCCCTGTGTTCTTCTCACCTTCGAAATAAATTTGATATTTTTTACAGGTGCTAGTGAAACCACTTACTATTTTTAGTAAGTGTTAATTCTAGATCGGGATGATCATTTTGATGATTTTTTCATGGGATTCCTCTTTTGTGTTCATCGCCTCCTTTGCAGCTTCTTTAGTTGGTGACTTGCCTGAAATAGTAGTCTCCTATGTAGAAAACCTGCTATTTTTAGAAAGTGAGCTTCTGGTGGTTGGATCGCGGCGAACAAAGTTTTTGATATGTTTTTTTCCCAATATCACCCCTCTGAAATCTCAGGCTTACCCGATCAACTTTGGTTCATGAGATTTTTAAATTCCAAAATTTTCACCTAGCGGTAGTTCTCGGACACGTTAACCATTAATGGAGCTTGAAAATTGTAGGTATATTTTTCTTATCCATTCAAAATGAAAATTGTATTTTTGATATGGGTTTTTATTTCTCATTCCACCGGTGAATTTTCTCTTCAAACTGATTACCGATTTGACGGGAAATCCAACTTTTGTCTTCGTTAGGTCAAGAGGGAGATTTCTTAGTGAACAGTCTATGCTACAAAAGGGAGGTCTATTAATGATCTTTTTGTGGTGTGGCCTTATAGAATGAAGAATGTAGAAAAATGGTTCTTTATTTCATGCACTGGTTTGCAAGATATCTCAAATTCTTTGTTTTACGGCAACATGGGTTTTTAGATGAATTTCTCTGTTCTTCTTCCCTATTCTTCATTTCTTAGAATATTTCAATTGGCCCTTCTTATTAAATATGTGTATTTTCATGGATTGGAGGATTTTGTGGCCATGGCAAAGCTGGTTTGGAGCAACAATGGTGGTTTGTATGTCAAAATAGCCGCAGTGTCGATAAGGTGCAAAGATGTGGAGAAGAAATGGAGGGAAAGAAAGCAAGTGTCAGCTTTAAAGTGATTTAAAAATACATACCAGGGTGGGGAAAATTTTTATTTCCTTGATGTCCCTTAATATTTAAGGGATAAAAGGGACATCAAATTTCACATCGTGCCTCTATGCGACACTTGTCAAAAATCCAACGGTTGAGCATTAGGGATAAAATGATTGTGGGAAGCACCCGAGAGTTGAAAATTACCGTCGTATGAAGAACCAAGAGGCATACCTAGGGATGGGAACATTTTCCTATCCCCTATGTCCCTCAAGATAAAGGGATGAAAGGGTCATCAATTTTCACATCGCGCCTGGAGCTGACACTTGGCGGGCATCCAACGGTTGTGCATTTGGCTCCAACTAGCTCTTGGGGGCTTGAAACTTGCATTGTAGAGGGTCACATTGATGACCTAAGGGCCACAAGGGGATGGGTGCATTTTAATTTCCCTCATGTCCCTTTTCTTAAGGGACAAAAGGGTCAATATTTTTCACATCATGCCAAGTTGGCCCACTTGTTACGATCCGAAAGAATGAGGGGATAGGCTTTGTGAAGCACACAGGGACTAAAATGATGATAGAGAGGGTTCTATGCATGACCAGATGGAAAAATAGGGTTGGGAACATTTTATTGTCCCCTATGTCCCTTTTCTTAAGGGACTAAAGGGACATCAAAATGTGTTAGGCTCTTGGAGTTGACACGTGTCCACTGCCAAATTTGACTAATTCTTTGGAAGCTCACCTTGAGGGAAACTTGAAATGATGATAAATTGAGCTCTTAATGGAATGTTTTAGAAATTTTTTATATGAATTTGACTTAAAATTACCTTGTGTATCCAATGGTGGGGGCTTAGCTCTTGATTCCTCCATTTAATCCCTAAAAAAGCATATTTTTGTTCTGGTTACCTAGTTGAGCGTAGGAAAAACTAGATATAAAACTATTGTGCCAAAGTGTTGTGAAAAATATGATTTCACCATCTTGTATATATTTGAATTCCCTTTCTGAAGATGTCTTTTTATCTCCTAACTCCATCTAGAGCTCCCAAAATCACTTCACAAAGCTCAGTAGTTCTTTTGGCCATGTGCACTACCTAGGCCTGTGAACCTTGTTTTTGATGAATCTTCCCAAATCCTCCGAATATTTCCTGAATCTTCAAAAATAAATTCCATGACATTATTATACCTTCAATTCATCCTCATTTTTAATTTGGATCTTTTGTTTTTCTCCGTGGGGGTTGCACCTTTCCTAGGAAGGCTAGTGGCAGCCCTTCCCAATACTGTCCAAAACTTGCATTCTTCAAGAAATCCTAAAATAACCTAGGGGATTGACTTGAATTTCCTAATTCACCTAGGGGACTGAGTTAAAATCCAATGAGATCTCATTTGACTAACTAGGTAACACCGGTGTTGAGGATGGGTAGACCTAGGGTGTCTTAGATAGGTGAAACTTGAAAATTTTGACATGGGGGTATCATTGTCATGCTCGAAAATTGTAAATTTTGTAGAGCTGCACATTTTCCATGACACAACCCATTAACCAACATTAATTTATTCTCTCCATCAATTGGAATTAATTGGATAGTTCCATTGTCAAATACTCATTCAATCTGATATGGGCCCATCCATCTTGTTTGTAGCTTCCCTTTGAAATCTTTGTACTTCGAATCAAATAACAGAGCCCAATCCCCTTCTTGGAATGTTCTTGGATTTATGTGTTTATCATGCCATACTTGCCTCTGGTGTTGGATGATTTCAGTTTGATGCAATTCCTAAGTATCATTTCATCCAGCTCATTTAGTTGTACAATCCTTGCTTGTTGTGCCTCAGATAGTTCAATTCCCACATCAACAGCTTGTTCTCAAAGTTTGAATCTCAAATTCTATAGGGAGAATGGGATTCTTTCCATAGACCAATTCATAGGGAGTAAACCCTGTGGTTTTTTTCCAAGTAGTGTTGTATGCCCATACTGCTTTAGGAAGTTTTGAACCCAATTCTTCCTTGAGATATCCATTGTTTTTGTTAAGATATTTTCCAACTCTTTGTTAGTAACCTCTACTTTCCCGTTGGACTTTGTGGGTGGTATGGAGATGAATTTTTTTGTTTCAGCTGGTATGTTTCCACAAAATAACTAATTACCCCTGACATGAATTGTGGTCCTTGATCTAAAACAATGGATCTTGGTGCTCCAAATCTCTAAAAGATATGCTCATATAAGAAATCTACAACATTATCATCTTTTACATATTTTAGTGCTTACACTTCAGCCCATTTGGTGACATAATTAGTGAAAACCAAGATGTAATCCTTACCTTGAGAGGTTGGGTCAATTGGTCCAATAAAATCCAACCCCCACTTCTATAATGGTTTAAATACAACTTGGGGTTAGAGTGGCATTTCAGATGTAAATGTCGGTTTCCTGTTCTTTGGAATTGATCACATCTCTATACATATTTTCGACATCCTTAAATAAGAAAGAACAATAGTAACTTGTTCTTAGAACTTTGTGAATGGTCCTCTAAACTAAATAATTCCCTCTTGATGGTTCATCATGACATGTTCTAACTATGTCAAATAATTCATTCTCGCTACACACCCGTAAAACATGGTTAGGTCCAGATTTGAAAAGAATTCCATTTAACCATGTGTACATCACACTCTGTTTAATTAATTGTTTTCTTTTCTTTTGTGTGAAAAAGGTTGGAAACTTCCCTGTAGCCAAGTAATTATCCATATCTGCATACCAAGGAGAGGTAGTAGAAATTGAAAACAAATGATCATCTATAAATTCATCATTGACTTGCTCTTCCTCTTCTGAAGTGGTAAGTCTTGAAAGAAAATCAGCTACCACGTTGGATTTCCCGGCTTGTCAATGATTTTAATGTTAAATTCTTGCAGTAACAACAACCACCATACAATCCTTCCATGCACTAAAGGTTTGTTTATTAGATACTTGAAGACAAAGTGGTTAGTATGAACAGTCACTTCATATCCTATAATATAATGGTGAAACTTGTTGATTACATATACTACTGTAAGAAATTCCTTCTTGGTTGTTGTGTAATTCCTTTCATTAGGGGAAAGGTTTTTACTAATGTAGTAAATAGCATACATAGGTTCTCCTTCCTCTTGTTGTCCAAGGAAAACACCTATTGCTTCATTAGAGGCATCTGTTTATATATGGAAGGGAATATTCCAATTTGGGCCTCTTAACATTGGTGTGCTTGTTAACTTACCTTTGATAGCATCAAAATCTTGTTGGCATGCTTCTTTCCATTCAAATTCAGAATCTTTAGTTAGGAGAGCAAATAATGGAGAAGCAATTCTACTAAAATCTGAAATAAACCTTTGATAGTAACCAACATGACCAAGAAAGCTTCTTACCTCTATTTTGTTTGTGGGAGATGGGATTTTTACCATGATATTGACCTTGTTTTGGTCTACCTTTATTCCCTTAGCTAAGACATGATGGCCTAAAACTATACCTTGTTCCATCATAAACAAACATTTTCATGATTCAGGGATAATTGATGTTTTTCACACTAAGAAAGAATTTTTCTAGATTTTTAACTTCCTCTTGGAATGTTTCTCCATAAAATATGAAATCATCCATGTAAATTTCCACACAATCATGAGTGAGATTAGAAAATATTGCCAACATGGCTCTTTTTTTTTTGAAAAGTGGCAGGATCATTACATAAACCAAAAGGTAACACCCTATAAGAAAATTTTCCCTAAGGACAGGTAAAAGTTGTTTTGTCTTGATCTTTAGGTGTCATTTTTATTTGGTTGTACCCACTAAACCCATCAAGGAATGAAAAGTACATTTTTCTAGATAAATTGTCTAAGACCTGATCAATAAAAGGTAATGGAAAATAGTCTCTATGAGTTGCTTTATTTAATTCCCTATAGTCCACAAAATTCTCCATTTCTGTTCTTTTTAGGAACTATGACTAATGGAGAAACCCATTGGCTATCTGATATTAGATAAATGAATCCTACATTCAAAGTTTTTCAATCTCAACTTTCACAATATCTCTTAAAGTGGGGTTTATCCTTCTTTGAGGTTTCCTGACTGGTCTAGAATCAGTAGTATAGATGTGATGTGTACAAATACCAGGATGAATACCCTTCATGTCACTATATTCCCAAGAAAAATATTGAGGATGAGAGCATAAGATTTCAAATAGGGTATTTTCCTCCTGATTAGTTAGCCAACTATTAATTGTCAATGTCTTTCATGGGAAAATAGGTAATTGTTTGGTAGCTAGATGAACATAATCTAAAACAGGGTATTCTCTTAATAATGTATTTAATAGACACCTATGTGGTAGTAACATGTGAAAAAAATAATGTTTTGAAAGATGGACTCAGTCAGATCTATATTTTTAGAAAGGGACAAATGATAGGTTAGTTGTTTTCATCCATATAATCATCTCTTGTTTTAGTTACTTGTAGTGCAGGACTTAAATTAGATCCAACGTAAGACTCAAGCGTATGACTTGAATTGAATCTAGTGCAAGACTTAGGTGTAGGAATTATAATGTGTCCAACACAAGGATCATGGTCACTATATTGGATTTTATCTGAGTATTCTTGAATTACGACCATGGCTAGAGAAGAGATGCTATCATCTGAATTTTCCTTACACCATTGTTTTTTTCTATAGAAAAAGGTTTTGTAGCGGGTAAATTGATAATTTATTTGAATCTTAGACATTTGTAATCACCATACTCCCTGTTCTATAGTCAATGAGGATAACATATGTGGATAACCAAGGGTGTCCTAGGATTATAGGGTA
Organism: Taxus wallichiana var. yunnanensis; assembly: GCA_018340775.1. Classification (NCBI taxonomy): domain Eukaryota; kingdom Viridiplantae; phylum Streptophyta; class Pinopsida; order Cupressales; family Taxaceae; genus Taxus; species Taxus wallichiana. Next base: position 203,737,832 of record CM031239.1, on the reverse strand, counting down.
TGTAATTTTTCTGTTCTTCATTTTTATTATCATGAAGTCTAACAAATAGTCCTAGGATTTAATAGTAACACTGACATCTTCTATAGTTCCCTTTGGCTTATTTATGGATTGATATGCCATTTTTAAGACTATGGAGGTCAAGCGTGGTTTAGGTAGTGCTAATGTGGATAGAGTATCCATTGTCATAACATTAATAGCAACCCCTAGATCAATTAGGACATTAGGAATCTGGACATCTCCTATGTAGAATGTTACAATAGGACTTCCAGGGTATCCATATTTAGGAGGGGGAATATTCCCTTCCAAAATACTAGTAAGTTTCCCATCAACATGAATGGTTTTAGGTTGGTTCTTCCTTCTTCCTGGAGCCTTAAAACAAATCTCTTTAATGGTTTTGTTTAATTCAAGGATTTCCTTAAAATCTTACAATATGGAATGCCAATACTCAACTTCCTCAATCCTTGAATTAATTATGAACTTGGTTTTGAAGAACTACAATAATTAATTTCTCAGAGAGTTTGGATGGAAAGGGAATGTCATTGTTTGGTTGATGAGTTTCTTCAACAAAACTAGGTTGTGTTTCTTCTAGTTTTTTTGTTTCTTCAGGATTTATTCTATCATAGGAGAGGAAGGTTTTGAAGTGACATTTACTAGATGCAGCAATTTATTCTTACAATCGATTGAGTTCACTATGAGATTTTTTTCTCGATTCCACAATATATGCTAGGTTTCCCTACCTCACATTTGTGGGATTTTCCATAGTTTGTGCAAATATATATGGCTGGGAAAGTTGATCATGTTGGGAAACATTAGTGGGTCCAGTCAATAGGTCTTGTTGACCTTGAGGCATTTATTGATTATAATACTACTTCCTAAATCCTTGAGGTACATGCTAATGTTATTGGTAATGAGGATTAAACTATTGAAATAGTGGAATGTTTAGATATGGATCCCAAGGTTGTTGATAATAAATTTTTGGGGCATTCCAATATGGGATTCACTCCTATGGGGCTTGTTGAACCCAAGGTTGGGGATATGGCCATGGTGCATTCCATTGATTTGGGACCCATTTTGATTTTGGGGTGTAGGACTGATTTTGGTTGGACTGAAAATTTTTCCCTTACCTCTAAGCCATATAGTTTAGCTCAGATTCATCTTGAGTGTTCTGTTTTAGGTGATTTTTCAGAAAAGGAAGAAATCCACATTGATCTATGGCATGCTTGAGTTCACAAAGAAGATAAATATCTATGTCTTATCTAAGGGATAATCCTTCAGTCCATGTTTGTCTCTACATCTTGGGCAAAGTAGATGAACAAAGGATTTGTATTCTTGGATTTCTCCCTATCCATAGTTGTGTTGAGTTGAACCAAAAGGTATATTCTCAAATTTTCAATCTCTTCTCTCAATTTGGATATATCACCACCAACCATTTTTCCTTTCTGTTTGTGAAATTTGGGGCAAGTTCGAGAGTAATTCCTACAGAGATCAATGATTTCTGTAAATTCTAGTTTGTTCATGTCTCCCTTTCCCATAATATTGAAGGCTTCTTGTGTGTCCTCATCTAACCCCTTAAGGAATAAAGTCTTACAAAGATTAATATCTAGACCAATTACCATACCTTCTTGAAGGAAGAGGAACCGATCTAGATAATCCTCTACACTTTCATCTTCCTTTTGTTGAATTCTAAAAAGCTCTTCCTTCTTATCCCTAACTCTATAGTAATCCTGATACTTTTCCAATAAAATCATTTCCATATCCTCCCGCCATGGATGGCGTCAAGGGTTAATACCATGAACCATCTCATAGGTATATATTTTAAAGTGAAGGGAATAACTTGAGCTTATGGGAATCATAAGTGTAATAATAAGTTTGGCATAAAACCTTGAATTCAAAAAGGAATTGGCCATGGTCTTCTGAAACTAATCTTCGGAAGGTTGGTAGGATATAGGGGATATGTTTTTCATTGGATCCTGATCATTAGGATCTAGTTGTATGGGATAGGTAAATGTTCTGCCAACTAGAGGGTTTCCATTTTATGTACCATTGGATTTATCTACTTCATTAGCCATCCTTATTTGGTCAACAATTTGTTCCACAGGATGGTTTTGAAGATTTATTCTAATGAATCTACCTCTACGGTCTCTAGGTCTAAACATAAAATCCTATCATACTGAGGATGGTTCCCTAACTATCAAAATTGAACTTAATTGTTTGCATTCCACATACTCCAAGCTTAGAGGATTCTTGTTATCACTACAAGGTCTTCTTACTTCATAAGAAAGAGTTATGGAAATAAAATTTCTGAATGGAAACTTACCAGACAACAAGACAACACTTCTAGCTATCACTTTTAACCTTTGATAACACCTTGAATTCCCTAACAACGATGCCAAAAAGTGATGAGCGTTGTTGATAATCGTACTTTAATGATATTATCTCTGTCGATCCAGGGGTAGTTTCTATGGTACATTTTGCAACAAAGGGAACAATAGGAATTGCCCTTAGCACATACTCAATAAAAAAATTAACTGAATAATAACTAATTACAATTATAAAATGTAATGCATGGAAATTAAAGAATGTTATAGATAGAATCTAAGGATTTTAACACAAGTTAATACTTAAAATGGTAAATGCATAAAAATGAAAGAAAGGAAATAACAATAAATCTCCCTTCTCGTTGGGGAGGAGTGGCCCTTTCCCCTTCCCTTTGATCATGTTTAAGGCTGAAAGTCACACAAATTTTTCCCTTGAATCTGTAATATTTTTTGAATTGAAAGAGTATGCTTTTACAATGAATCAACTAACTGAAGCGAACTAATAAATCTAAATGAATTAGATATTTTATACTAGAGTAATCCTAGTCCCTCTGGGAGAGAACTATTTTATTCACAATAACTAACATCTACTAAACTGACTGTTGACTAAAATAATGACTATCTATTTTAAGGAATACAATTGTGGAAGAAGTAGTCTTTGAGGTGTTTGAACTGGAATTAATCTTGCTAACTATAGAGGATGTCTATGATTGAATCCTTTGAGGTATTTAATCGGTCTTTGGAAGATTCTTCATATCTTTAGTTTATTATAGGGAATTTTGGTGATGATAAATCTCTAGGTATTGGCTATATCAAGTCTCCTAAAGCAATTAGAGTAAATAAAACTCAAAATAATTATGAATGTAGGTTGAATTAATGGCCCACATTTCCTATTTATGTTGTTATGTTGCCATATGTTTCAATATTAAGCTATCTATCTTCTTATGCAAATACCTTATTTCAAGGAATTCAGAGTTGATGACCTAGATGATATTAATGTTGTACTATGAGTCCTATATTAATGTGGAGGAAAGTCTTGTGTAAATTGATTAATTGAGTCCCGATCCGAGGCACTAATTACATCCCGTGCTATTGCAATTTAATCTTGTGATAAATCAACATATAATTTTCCAAAGGTACTTTTAATGCTTATAAAAAGATCAATTTAAGCCATTTTGAGGAAGAAATAATAAGATAAAAATAACATGCGTAAGCACAATAAATCTTGAAAAACATAATAAAGAATTAAGTATGAGAAGTTAACATTATACATCATGCAATATGATATCACAATATTATGGGGCTTCACATGGTTTAAAATTAACAAAATGGGGGTTAATCACTTGTATCCTTCTTGAATAACTCTTGGAAAAAAGCAGACGAGTCCTTCCGACAATGAATTCTTAGTGAGTGGAAGGGATCTGAGTTCCTAAACAAAATTTATAAAATGATCTAGAATATTGAAGGCATGTTGTTCATTAGATTCAATTTCAGAGGTGACATCTTCTATTGTGTCATATCTAGCATTCATTGTGTAGATCCAAACCAGGGACATGTTCTCAACATTAGATGTAAACATGTTCCTACTCACGAGAATGTGAGATTTGAGGAAACTCATCTCAAACACAAGTGGGAACACCTCATCCCAATGGATAATCTATTTTCATTATCTTCCATTGTTTTCTTCACTTCCAAAATGGTGGAAATAACATATTTGAACAGAGAGAACCTTTGGAAACAATGTTTTTCCTTCTTCAAGAATCCTTTCAACCCACCTATCATTGGCCCTCCCTTGCATTGAGTAACCTTGAGCTCTCTTGATTGTTTTGGGTTTGAATCTACTAATAGGAGTGATAGATTCTGTGTGAGGAGTTAATACTATACTATGGTCCAATAATGCTTGTATATAAGAAGTGATAGTTCTCACATGTTCTTCCAACCGCTCCATTGTTTTCTTGTACTCATTTTGAGAAAGTATGTGGGTATAATTTTACTTGAATGATTGTGAATCACCCTCATGTGTAGCATAACCCAATGAATTATTTTTCATCTTGCAGTCACTATGAACCATTTATTTAATAGGTTTTGTAACCTTTGGTCAGGAAATTTCTACATACTGGTCACTAGAAGTTCCATTAAAAAGATGAGAAGTTACCTATACCTTCTTGCTTTGCTTGGATCTCATTATTTTTTGATGGCTCGAAAGTCGAACTACAACTTGTATTTTTCTTGGTTCGTTCTCAAGAAAATCATTAATCCATGGGAATACCTCTTCTATAGTAGACACGATGTTAGTCATTGGAAAATTTTAGGAGCTTGGTGGGATATCATAATGCTATCCTTATATGAAGGTTTGACCATCAATAAAGACACACTTAAATGTTGAAGAACAGAGATAGTGATGGATCAATTTTACATGAATCATGAGGCTCTATGGGATGTTTGATGATTATGAATTTTTATGAAGCTTCCTAGAATATGAAACCTCTATGTGTCATTTTTATTTATCTTTCTTTTCAAAGATTCTTGTCTAATGGCTTTTGGCACTGCACCAAGTGAGGTTTGATTGCAATGTTTCTTCCTTTGGGGTGTGATCACATTACCAGGTGTTAAATGAGTGTTTAAGAACACTATTATGTGAATGACATCAAGTGAAACTGAGATGGTTTCTCATTCTTTCATAAATGGTGCTCCACATGAAGATTACCCATTTAACCTTCCCGATTCCATCGTACTTATTGAAAGAAATCAAATTTGGTCTGCTCATGTAACTTCTTGCTTATATGTCTCCCATGGGAAAATATGATTTATTGATCCTTCACATATGATGGCTTTGATTACTTCAATAGTTTGATTAGCTCATTATGACTTATTTCTCAAAGAGATGTAGACATGAAGACATGTTTCACATATGATGACCCCAATTTACTCTATGAGCTTCACATTTCACTTTTGAGCATAATGAAACCCTTTTTGCTTCATAATTCACTTCCTTGATGAAGATTTCACCTAAGTGGAAACATGCTTATAATTTTTTTCTGCTCAATTTTCTCCTCGTGGAAATGGATTTCCTTATCCAAATAGAAGGATTGATCTATAAATATAACTTGAGGATTAATCACATGTTTTTTCCTCAAAATCACACTAATCTCATCACCAAACACTGATTAAGTGTTTAGAAACACTCTTAGGGGATACACATTATTTATGAGCCCGAGATGACTTTTAGTATCACTCATGATGATCTTTTCTCATCATTCATGATTCTTGCATCAAGTTGTGTCTTGCAAAGATTACCTTAGAAATGATGCTCTAAGATCTTGCAAGGGTCTATTTCCTACTTGGGTCACGAAAAACCTATCGACCTTGTGATGGTGGCAAAACATAAGAAGATAATAAGAATGGGAGCTTCCACACTCAATTCTAAGATTTATTATTTTTAATAGGTTCTATCCAAAACTGTTATTTTTAGAAAGTTTTCACTATTATTTTCTTTTGATGTTTTTTGCTCATTTGTATTATTGCAATTGATGAAGGCTTACTACTTTTAAAAACATGCTATTTTTAGATGCATGTTTTCCGAATACTATTATTTTAGAAAGTCCCCAAATTATCCTTTCGATATTTCTTAAATTTTCGGATATTACAAATACTAAGAATTATCACTTTGAGAAACTTACTATTTTTAGTAACTTGTTGTTCTAAACACATGATATTTTTAGAATTTTCACTTATCGGTGCCGGGTTGCAAAAATCCACTATCAAAATCTTATTTTTTTGCACTGAGGTCTTTTGATTCGAATTTCATCATTTACATCTACCGGATCTTTGGGAAATTGAAAAAGTAAGTTTTGGGGTTTGATATTTTAGTTTTTATTGTGAAAAATCTAGGGAATCAATGAATTTGTTGTTACAATATTCCTTAAGACATTTTAGATAGGGAGATTCGTGAAAAATTCAAGGTGATCAGACTCTCGGTTGAAAATTTATGTTCAAATCTTCATTTTTAGTGGCTATGGATGTCTGGAAGAAATTTGGAAACATCTCTAAGTAAAAATAGAGTCTGGAGGGTGTTATAATAGTAACCTATCATGATAATGGTGACTTGTGTGGTAACTAAGGGGTTTAAATTAGTTTTAAAAGGTTTATAACTCACTATGCTACTACACATTGAACTTGGGTTTAAATTGAGTTTGGAGAGAGTTTGAAAATGGTATAATGGGGAAATGGGGGACTCTAGGGACATAAAATGGTGAATTGGATAAAGATCATGAAAAGTGGAAGCATGTGCAGAGAGGTGAATGAGATGAGGAGCTAAGAAATTGCACCTATGGAGCCGCATGAGGTCACATAAGGGTCCAGGAGCTTTAACTTGTTTGGGTCACAATTTCTTGTCCCCCTTAGCCCCTTCAGAATAGAGGGTGAAATGGGGACACTTGGTACATAAAATTGTGACTAAGGTGAGGGAGTGAGGTCCCACTCTTATGCCCCTCTTGTCCCCCTTGCACCGTGGGGACTAAAGGGATAGTGGGGACACTTGGGACACTTGGGTGTCTAAAGTGTGACCCGAGGAGGAGGATGAGGTTTAAATTTTGTGTACCTATAATTTTACCCTTATCTCCAAGAGGACATATGAGACACAAGGGTGTAAAAATTTCTCTTGGGCTAAAAATGGAAAGACATAGTTACTTAAGATGTCTAGAAATAGACTTAGAACTTGCTTTTTTCACCTCAAAGGCTTAGAAAGATGTTTCAGGTGAAATATTATATTATTTTGACTCAAAAACATTCTAATATCAACGATTTTTTTCAATACTTTAATTGGCTTGAAAAATTAAAATTTAGGCCCTTTTTTGTTCAAAATTAAGAGGGCGGTTGAATGTTTTGAAATTATTCATAAAACCTTTAATCCTTAGATTAAACTTGATGCTCCCACTTATATATAATTCTTATATATTTATGATTCCTACTTTTTTGATTCTTGAATCCTTAGGGAACTCCTAGAATCATCTAAAGAAGTTAGGTTTCACCATTAGGATGTTCATTCCTTGCACCTAGAAAACTTGATGTTGAAAAATTATCCTTGAATGATCAATTATTTCCTAAATCTTCCTAAATTTCCTCTAACACCTTCAATAATCCCTAAAATAACCTTAATTTATTTATTTATTCTTTAACTCTTCTAGAGGATGCATACTAGCTTCAAAATGACCAAAATTGGCCTTTTTAGGCCTCCAGGAAGACTTGTCTTTCATTGAACTTCACTGAATTCATCCATAAAATTTATCACACTTCCTTGCATACTAAGGCATGATTGAAAGAATCCTTAGGTCCTTCCTCGAGCTAGGTTGATTTTACAATTATAGATAGGTTGTTCAAGAGGAGATTTTAGTGTGATCGAGAGGCCAAATTTTGGATTGTGGCTTAGTTTTCATGCTTTGAAATTTGAATTTTTAGGCTAGTCATTTTACATGACAACATATGGATCTAGCTTGGGGACATTGGAATGTAAGGGGAAATATAGAACCTTAGGTATCTCATGAGTAGTAACTAGTGCTTTATCAAATTGGATAATAGAGTCAATTCCTCACTATTAACACAAGTGAAGAACACACACAAAGGGAAAAGACTGAAATAAACAAATGAAAGAAAAAACACAAAAGTTTAAAGAAAGCACACAAGGGAAAGTGAAATAATAGTACATGGGAGGGACATTTATTGAGGTGGGAGAATAATTTACACACAACTTTTAATGTGTTGAGAAAAGTATGTACCATCATGGAATAGTGGGATGAATTCATACCATTTCCAAAGCTCAAAGATAATCATTAGGTCATGCCATGTTCTCACAATGTCTCTACATGGTTTGAGAATAAGGAGAGAGACCATGTTCGATATTCATATTGATACTATATAGAAAAAATTCTTGCATCTAATGACCACCTTGTTACTTATTTGGAGGTTTTTCCTCACGTAGTCTCATCTTGATGCCTCGTTATTGTGAGAAGCCATTCCTCCATGTTTTGAAAAATACAATATATGGTTATTTCATAAAATTATTCACTATAATTAAGTGAAGGTTGCAACATGGAATCATTTATAGAATTAATAGTGAACCCAAAAATATGAGAGATAAGTTGATTCTCTCCCCATTCGTAAGCTTCTTCAAGCTTCTCACTTTGTTTTCATGAACAATTGCTTTCTATACGTACTAGCTAAATATTGGCATTAATATCATTTTTGTGGTGGAGGTATTATCCTCGTGAATGAATATATACATAGGGGATTCTATAATTTCCTTTACCTTCTATATTCCATGAATACAACCTTCTTCACATAATGGGAAAGTATATAACTCATCTTCAAATTCATTCTCATCCACCAAGGCTTCAAAGAGAACATTGAGCTTGCATGTTTGTTCTATCTCATTGTTGGACATTTTTGCATCAAAAAGGGAACCAGAAATGAACTCATATTTGTCTTTCATAGTCATGACATAGGTTAGGAAATTGATATTAAGTTGAGGTTCTTCAATTTATTCTATAATATTAAAGATATATTACACAAATTCCTTCTTCAAAGATACCACATACTCACTTTCATGTTCACTTGAAGAATATTCACTTTAGGTCTCATGGATATAATTAGAATTCCGATCTTTGTCATTTTCAAATAAAGAGAAAATATCCATGTTGAATGGGAAGGGTGTACCTCTCAATTCAATATTCATCAAATCATCCTCATGACAGGAGGAGGAATATAATGTTAGGGATGCAAAATGAGAATAACATTTTACTCCATCCCGACATATCCTAGAAAGTAATTTCTTCACATAGAAAAGAAAAGACTCCATGCTCACCGTGGTGATCATTATTATGCTCTCTTAACAATGACCGGGAAACCAACTCCTCGGGAGGTCACATTTTATTTGTTCATCTACATTTGTCTCAAAAGGGAATTGGAGTCTTTAATTTTCTTCATTTCATCATTGTGAATTTGTGCATTAATTGAAGAGTCAAAATGAGAAATAAATCATCCATAATTACCTCAAAATCATCCTCCTAAAGAACTTGTGATGGTGAAGTAGGGTTCATCTCTTAAACATCTTAGTGGTTGGTGGAATTATCAAAAATAATTGGATCATCCATCATGAGGCAAGAATCCTCATCTATCTTGCATATTGCTCCTTCATTGGACTCGCTTTAGGACAAAATGAAAATGCGAATAGATACTCAATTTTTATGCTTTCTTCATTATCCTCCAAGGTGTTGAATTTAATTTTATTGGAAGGCTCAAGAAGAGGAAAATTATGGGAATCATTGAAGAATATTTCTAGAAAAAACACTTCATAGTAATGTGAATCAACACAAGTCATCTCCGAAGATAGTTATTCTCCTCCTCATTATGGGTTTATTCAAGTTGCTCATACCTTTCTTGTATAACCACAACATAATTTAAAATTTCAAGGCTGGTTCAGGAATTGAGATTTCATTATACAACACTCAAGATCATGTACACAAACTCCATTTTTAAGGATTCCATTTCGTAGTATCCATAATAAATAAAATCATCTAAAGGAAGAGAGACAAAAGATAATGCTTTGAGATTCTTAGTCAGTTGTGTGGAATTAAAAACATTACCTTCAAGAGATTCTTCATCTTCATGTTGTTCATATAAAATTTCATATATCTTCTACATCTTCCTCATCAGGATCTTAGATTCTTGATCATCAATTAGTGTAAATCCTATTTAATTTCCTCTAGTAGTAATCCACTTGAATTGAAGCAACAAGAATTTGATGGTAGAATCTTCAGATGCGGTAGTTTTCTCTATTCTAAACATTATTTTCATAACTTTTATAGAAATGTTATTGACCTTATTTCATTTTTGTGATTACAATTTTTGTTTAAATAAAGAGAATCATTCACTATGAAAGAATCCATACTTTTATAAGATAGGTTTATAATGAAGGCTGATAAAAAAGTTTCATATCTTGGTGGTCATCTTCTTCTTCATTATTTTTGTCACTTATTGGTGCTAAACACCAATCTCAAAACTTCATCATTGTGATGCGGGAAACAAATGTGATATGGATTTGTTCCTTGATAGAGTTGCCTTCAATTAATCTGATATTCACTTTTGATATCTATATTTTTATTTTATTTTAGAATAGGTAATTTTTGTATTTTCCATAGATTTTTAAGGATGCACAAGGGCATATATCTCCCAAAGAGAGTTGCCAAAACTTATTGGTGAAATAATTTTTCACAAGTATAATTATTGGTTTTCACCAAAGGTCATAGAGCTAAGAACCTAGTTATTTTATATGGGGAGGATCCCATTATTGAATGTAAATTACCTAAAAATGTGGGTTTGCTATTAAGATAGGGATCACACATGAATACTCCATTGAACATGTGGAAAATTGCTTGTATGAAGTACAATGGAGGAATTTTATATGAGGGTAGGTAAAGGGGAGTTAGGGAAATAAGGAGAGAAAGGGTTAATGTTGTGATTAGGCTTACAAAATTCACATACATCAACCAGAGTAGGTCCACATTAAATTATAAGAACACAACAATGTTAACAATGATAATACTAACAAATCATAGACACATAATTTTACTGATTCATTTATCAAAGATGTCAACAAATTTCTTGGTTTTATAAGATCATCATGTTTATAAAGTTGGAAATTGGAGAGAGAGTAGAGAAACATAGATAAAGAAATAGAGTAAATAAATATTTTAATACTTTATGTAGTAGAGGTAAATCTCAACAACATAAAATCAATTAACAATTTCCAACCATTTGAAATGGAGAATCCATTCCAATTTATTGCATCAAAAATGTCTCTTTATCTACCCCCCACATGACTTGTTACCTATCCTTGTCACTTGTGACCTTCCATATTCTAGGATATAAAAGTGATTATTTTACTTATTAGTGAAAAATAACTATTACGATGTTAATGTTAGAGGTCACTTAAGTGAATATGATGAAATAGAAAAAGCTACATTCTTAATGTAAAATTAGAATATGGAGAGAGAAGAAGGAGAAAGATAGAGTTGACAAATCTGATAAGGATGAAGCTTTAGCTAATGGAGAACTATCCATTCATGATCCACGGGGGAGAGTTTCCAGAATGAGCTCTTATCCTATGAATTATCTACTAAACTAGAATATATTAGGTGCCACTTGTTCTTCTTCTGGAATACATATGTAGCTCAATGCTTTGATCTATGTCATGGGTACATACTTAATAAATTTTCAATAACAAAACCACAACTTATGATTTCTTGTAATATTGGAGATAGAGTATCTAATTCTAGTGAGGGACTCTAAAGTATCCTCATTGAAGGAGAGAGGATCACTTTCCTCCTTGATTAAATATTGGAAAGAATCAATGATTCCTTTGATGATGAATTCTTAGTGAGTGGAAGGGATCCAAGTTCTTGAACACAATTACTTGACATCATGTACAATTCCAAAGGTATGTTTTTCACTAGATTAAAATTCAAATATGACATATTCTATCATGTCATATCTAACATTCATTGTGTGGATCCAAACTAGGGACAAGTTATCATAAATATCTGTAAACACGTTCATATTCATGAGAGTGTGGGAGTCAAGGAAATTCATCTTAAACACAAGTGTGAACACCTCATCCCAATGGATATTATCTTTTAAATATATTCCCTTGTTTTCTTCACTTCTAAAATGGTGGAAAGAACATATTTGAACAAAGAGAGAACCTATAACAAAAATAATTTTTATTTTTCAAAAATCATTTCAACCCATCTTTCATTGGCCCTTCCATACATTTAGAAATCTTGATCTCTCTTGATTGGTTCGGAGTCAAAGCTACTAATATGAGTGATAACCTCTGTAGGAGGAGGTGGTACTGCACTAGGATAAAAAATTTCTTACATATAAGCAATGAGAGTTCTCACATGATCTTACAACCACTCCACTATTTTCTTGGACTCATCATTTGGAGAAAGTATGCACATATAATATTCCTTGAAAAATGTGCATCACCCTCATGTGTAGCTTGACCCAATGAAATATTTTTCATCTCGTAGTCACTCTGAGTCATTTATTTTATAGGTTTTGTAACCTTTGGTTGGGTAATTTCCACATACTAGTCACCAAAAGTTCCACTCAAGAGATGAGAAGTTACCCATTCCTTCTTACTTCACTTTGATCTCAAGGTTTTTGTGATGGATCCAAATTCGGAACTACAAATTTTTATATTGTTCTTAGCTCATTCATCAATAACTTTTGAATCTATGGGAATGGATCTTCCAGGGAGTAGACATGATGTTTTTCATAGGAACACTTTCATGAGTCTAGTGAGAGATCATGTTTCTCTCCTTATAAGAAGGTTTTGTCACCGAAAAAGGTGCACTTGGATGTTGATGAAGAACGAGAGGTAGTTATGGATAAATCTCACATAGCTCATGAGGCTCTAAAAGATCTTTGATGATTCTGAACTTCTTATAAAGCTTCCTAGAATAAGGAACCTCTATGTGCCCTCTTTTCTTCATTTGTTTTTGGAAGATTCTTGTCCAATGGCCCTTAGTTACACTGAAGTGAGTTTTGGTTATAATGTTTTTTCTTTTAAGGTACGATAACATTACTGTGTTGAATGAGTGTTTAATTGTAATATTATGTGAATGGAATAAAGTGAAACCGAGATGGATTCTTATTCTTACATATATGGTTATCCACATGAATATTAACCATTTAACCTTATTTATTCTAGAGCACTTCTTGAAAGAAATCAAATTTGGGATGATCATGCTCATATGTCTCAAATGGGAAAAGACGATTTCTCGATCCTTCATATATGATGGCTTTGAGTACCTTGATAACTTGATTATCTCATTTTGACTTGCTTCTCAGAGAGATGATGACAAGTTTAGGATACGATGACCCTCAATTTACTTCATGTTCTTCAAATTTCACTTTTGAGCATCATGACACCCTTTTTCACTTCAAAATTCACTTCCTTGACTAAGATGTCACCTGAGTGGAAACATGATTATAACATATTTTTGCTCAATTTTCTCCTCGTGGAAATGGATTTCCTTCTCTAGATAGAAGGATTGATCTCTGAATGGAACTTGAGGGTGAATCACATGTTTTGACCTATAAATTACACTAATCTCATCAAAAATCACTGATTAAGTGTTTAGAAACACTCTAAGGAGGTATGCATTATTTGTGACCTTGATATGATTTCTAGTATCACTCATGACGACATTTGAATTGATATCTACCAATAAAATATTATTTTGAAAATGATACTTCTATATCTTCAATGAATGGTCCTTTATTGTGTTTTTAGAATGTAACTTACTATCTTCAATAGTAACAAAGAAATCATCTTCATCCATATCCTTCATATTTATCCTTTCTTCTTTCTCTCCTTGACCACAATAAACATATTTATCCACCGTTATTTATTTATTTATTCCTTTAAGTTATTCATCTATTATATCATGAGATTGAAAATATTCTTGTTCTTAAAGTTTGTGTTGAATTTGAATAACTTCGAGATATTTTTGAGTTTGAAGAGATGCATGAGCTTGAAGAGTGGTTTGTTCCTTTTAAAAAAAAATTAATTTCTTTATATTTTCATTCTCATGTTTCTTAATTTCAATATATCTCTATTTCAATTAACCTTTCGACTCTTATATATTTTTGATCCATTACATACTAAAATGCGTGCCATACTAAAATTAATTTCTTTATATTTTCATTCTACGCTTCAGGCTCTGCACGCCATACCTCTGTTTCTCCATTTTCCCCGCCACCACTGCAGCTCACCCCCACTTGCCGTCCCAAGCTTCTCCTTCCATTCCCCTCTCATTGCTCCCGCCACCCACCTCACCTCTACCTCTAGAAGACTAGGTTACAGGGCCTCTAGAAAGCTTAACCTTGAGACTCTTGGCTTTGTGGAGAAGGGGCCTCATGAAATTGAAATTGCACATGACCTTCGAATATCAACAAGTGCAATCCCCTGGATGTGCATATGGAAAGTTATTCAAAAAGGTTGGATGCCTTAGAGGCTGATATGAAACTACTCAAGGATGAGGTTAAGAACTTGGCTAAACGAGAAGGCAAGAGAAAAAAGGAGGAGAAGGATTTTGATAGCGGCAGATTGGTGATATCTCAAGAAGTGACCTCCTTAGACTTCCATTTAGGGAAGGCCAAAACTCGACATGATTACAACATGGCCATCTTTAGGGCGATTGAGGAGTTCATCGAACAACATGTCAAAAGTGTCTCCAACCTCGGCCGTGTTCGCTACACTTTGGGGAAATGAAAAGGAAAGCAAAAGGACCATTGAGCAGCTGGATAATACTGATGCTGCCCACATGAAAACTTTGGGTATGTTCCACTCCTGGAAGAATATCAAGACCAACATTGACAAAGCTGCCAAGAAGTAGTTGTAGTTGCTTTTGCTGTTCTTGTATGTTTTTATGATATTTTTTTTGCGTCTCTCTACTGCTTTTTTGCAGTAATTTTGTTGTTTTGTCTCGTTTGGGTAGCTATTTTTAGGCTACTTCGAGCTTCATTGTAACACTTGGATTTTGATCCTTTTCTTTCTGGTTCACACTGCTATTCTGGCTCCTAGGCCATATTTTGTTCTCAAGGGTATAGTCCCTTTCAAAAAACTATTTGCCAATAATAAAAAAAAAATGCATGCCATATCACAACAATCCGATTTCAAAAAATTAGAGGAAACTAATAATTTGATTTCATATTTGAACTAAAGGAAGCAAATGGAAACAAATTCAACTAAATGAAACAACTTGATTGATTAGAAAATTGAAGTAAATAAAATAATTTGATTTCATATTTAATGTAGAGGAAATAAATGAAAAAATCAACAAAATGAAACTACTTAATTGAAATTACAAAATTGAAGTAAATAAAATAGTTTAATTTCATACTTAAAAATCAAGAAAATAAATGAAAACAAATTTAACTAAACAAAACAACTTGATTGATTATGACATTAAAGTAAAATAAATAATTTAATTTCATATTTAAACTAAAGGAAATAAATGAAACTAAATTTAAAATGAAATTAAACAAATCAATATTGATTACAAAATTGAAGTAAAAATAATAATTTGATTTCATACTTAAACTAAAGAAAACAAATTCAACTAAACAAAATAACTTTGATTGATCATGAAATTCACAATGTCTATTATAAAGTCTCTACCACCTAAAAGAAAATATTTATTTTACATTTTTCTTTCCACCATTGAATTTCTTAACACCACATATTTTTCACTATGTCCGGCTTTCCTTATTAGATATAGGACGTGGAACACTAATATCATTTTGTATTAACTTTTTCCCGTGTTCATATTGAATTGCATTTTTAATACTTGTCATAAATTAGGTAAAATCCTATAGAGTATGAATGTGATGTTTTAAAATTAGAAATGAAAATTGTGAGAGGGTCATTAACTTTAATTTTTCACAATTTCATATTTTATCTTAGGAATATTGAGATTCAGACGTATATGATGAAAAATGTGAATTATAAATTACTTTCTACAAAAATATTCTTCACGTTAAAGTTGTTTAATAGAGTGTGTCCATGTGGAAGAGTAACATGGTATTTGAATGTTTAATCGATACCTAGTCCTTATATTATCAATATAGCTAGAAAAAATTACTTTAATTGTTATTAGAAATTCAAAATCAAAATGAACACAAAAATAAATATACAATTTAATTATTTTAAATTTTAGGTCCGTAAACATATCATGATCATACGATCCTTCATACATATGCGTCAATTTAATTTCTACATCTGAATTCTTTATTCATTAATATTTAAATAAAATAATCATCAAATTGCATTGAATTTCAAATTTAAAAATATTGAAAATGATTTTTCAAAAAAAAAACAATGAACTAAATAATATATTTAAGAATGAACAAAATTTAACTTCACAAAACATTCTAAACATTGAATTACAAGAAAATATTAACTTTAATACAAAAGTTGTAAAAAAATATTAATGATAAAATATAACTAATATGGGTGAAAGTGACACACAATTAATGATTCATGTAATGGGAAATGACATAGTTTTGGTTGATGGAAATATTCATATGTAATTACTCTTCATAAATCCTTTTTAATATTAGGTCTAATAATGCAAGACAAAAAAACCTATAATCCTAAGAGAAATGTCTTTAATATTAATATTATAGTACACATCTAAAAGTGTAAAATTGTATTAAAATGTAAATGAGATATGATTAAATTATATCTTGGGAATGGAATTTATATTTACCCTATTAATAATATAACCCAACAAACTATAGTGAAAGGATTTGAAACAAACTTTGTGGATGTTAAGGCCAACCACATAACTTTCGAAGTTTTAAATAATTTATAATGAAGTAATTTAGCACTAGTGAATTTTCATAGGTTTTTTGATAGTTATCCTCCTATGAAAACTAAAAATTTAATTAGACAAAGTGGTAAGAAATTATAGATTAACATAACATGATTTTAAGAAAATTTTAGAAAACAAGATCTCAAGTTTGGGTATGCTCATGGGTTGTGAAGAGCTATAGTGTGTGATAAATTCTTGAAGGATGCCAAGTAAATCCATGCAAGTTTCTGATGCAAATTAGATTAAATTTATTTGGTCAATAGGATAAGTTTGAATTTAAGGTTTTGAATGAATTCATTGGAGATTCCATCGCTTTTCTAAATCTAGTGCATAAGGTAGTGTAACCAACAACCTCTAACTTCATGCAATTATACCTACAAATTTCTATGTAAAAGTATAGATGATATATGTACTCTCATAACATTGTTAAAATGAGTAATTTTAAGCTCATATGTGCCATAAGAAAACTCTTTCTTGGATGTTATATGAGATTTCTAGTCATTTGAATGTAAAAATTTTTCATGCCAAATATCCCCAATATCGTATTAATATGTTTAATGGAATTTTACCGGATCAAACAAAATAACCCTTGTTATAAGAATGTCTAGGAAGATGGCTCAAAACTTTGTACATGTTGGTGTGTATCTTATCAGTGCTATAAAAGAAGCATTGAGATAAAGTTAGTTTATGCAGACTTTAGATTGTATTTCCCATGTGAAAAAAATATAATTGATACTGGTAAGAAATTATAAATTGACATGACTTGATGTCAAGGTGATTTTAGAAAACAAAATTTTGAGTGGGGGTATGCTCATGGGCTATGAAGAAGTATATTATGTGATAAAATATTGAAGAATACCAAATAAATTCATAAAAGTATGATACAACCGAGATGAAATTTATTTGGTCAATAGTATAGGTTTGTAAGTTAATGTTTTGAACAAATTTCTTAGAAACTCTATTACATATCTAAATACATTGCATATGTAAGTGTACATGATAACCTCTAACCTCATGCAATTACAAAAACATAATTCCTTGTAAAATTCTAGATGATAGATGTACTTGTATAGAATTGTTAAAAGGAGTAATTTTAAGTTCATATAGGTGATAAGATAACTCTTTACTATCCAGTTATGCGAGATTGAGAGTGATTTGAAAGTAAAAATTTTCTTGCCAACTATCCTTAATAAGGCATTTGTGTGTTTGATGGAAACTTACCAGTTAAAAAAATAACCTTTGTAATAAGAAGGTCTATGAATATGGTTCAAAATTTCTATATGAGATGGAGTTAGGCTATGAAGACTTTGGATATTTTTCCTCCATGTGAAAAATAAAATTTAACTAGATAATCGTAAGAAATTATAACTTCAAACACAACTTTGATCAATCTATCAAAGTTTATATCAAAATAAAATAAGTTTTGTTCATCTAGAATAACATTTCTAGGTGTTTGAGGACCTTATCATTATAGTTTCCCAAGAATCAACTAAGTGAACCACGGGAATCAACTAAGATATAAATATATAAGCTTCTTGTGAATAATAAACTAGGTTTCTAACTTTCCAACACACTAGCACATGAGGAAAACTAATGAGTGAATTATTCAATATTGAAAGCCCACACAAATTATAACAAGATAATAGAAAATAGTATACCAACCAAAGCCATAAAATTGTTCATTTAATGAGATCATTAACATAAAAAAATGTAACTATGAACCCCAATTGATGATTTTTAAATTACAATTTTGTGAAAGAAAAAGTAATAGAACTTTAGCAATTTGGTGTAAAAAATTACTACATGGACAAAGAAATTTCTCGTAAGTCATTGCTTGGTAGGTGGTCTGAGGTTTGCTTCCATTTAATGAAATACATTACGCTAGATGGAAATTTCAGGAAGCTTCATACTCAACATTTTATGTTACTCAACCATTTTAGGAGAGGTAAAAAATGAGTATCCCATTTTATCTCTACAAGTCGCTTCAAGTGTCTATTAAGGATTTTCAATCTAGGAAAATTGTGGCTCCCCTTCATCAAGGGCTTATTCTACTTCTTGTGAAGGCGGGGATCCATGTTCCTCAAACTAGGTTTGATGGGTATAGGTTAGGGAAGATTATCTCACTTTGGCTGACAGATTGAAACTAAACAAGTTGAAAGAAAAAGCAAAGAAAGACTTGGATGCTACATCAGCGCTTCAAAATTTAGCTGGTCAGAATGTGGAGGATGTTCATACTGAGGGTTTTGGTAGGTGGTAATACTTTGATTAATTTCCTTGTTAATAAAATTGATGCACTGGAAGATATGGTGAACCAAGTTAAATTCTAAAACAAGAACTTGATTAGAGTTGATCGGTGCACTAATGCTGAAATGGTGGTCTTGAGTCATAGGATTGAGTCTGTACAAGGAATGGTTGTTGCTGATAAAGGAAAGAGGATGAAGCTTGCTATATAAGCCTTCTAACTGGGAGGAACATTCGAGTGCCGGAAGGAGAGTGCAGGGCCGAGTTCAAGGACAAGGGGGAAATGTGTATAACAACTCTTATGATACTTTTTGCTTGACTGTTCTTATGGTCCTTTGTTCATAGTCTATTTTTCCTAGTTTTGTTTACTAGTTGTGTTTTGGTTTGTTGTTTTGGGATTCGGTTGAGTCAAGTCATTTTTGACTTGATCTTTTTGATAGTTTTTTTCTCTTGCAATATTCTATATAATATCTTATGTACATGGCCCTTGGATCCTTTTCCAAGTATTATCTATAAAAAAATTGGTAGAGATTTGTAGTTAAAAATCCATGATTTTGGTAGTGATATGTAATTAAAAACCAATGATTTGCAATGAGATGAGTACTAATTTGTAAAAATAAATAAATAGTATTATAAATTACAAAAAAATCTTAACTTTAATACAAAATCAATTTATTTAAAATAAATAATTGAAGAACACAAACAAACATACCTTTAGACCTTTGCACACTAGATTAGAGGGGGAAAAGATTTTTTTGTACCAAGATATGCAGAGAATTTTTTTGCCCCTATTTGGCATGATTATGACCATTACGATCATAAGGGTTACATCTATAACAATTATGGCCATAAGGGTTATGGCCATAATCCTTATGACCATAACTATCTTATGGCAACCTAGTGGCACACTCGTGTCATTAAAAACCGCCTAAAATCCTATACGTCAATTTCTACCACATAAGTGCCACTTTGGCGCTTCAAAAATGGGTTTCAAGGAGAGTTATTTTTTTAATATGGGTTTGTAGTTATTACTCCACAATACCTATTTTTTTATGATTTAAACATTTATTTTCTCTTTTAAAAAAAATTGACATAGGTGTTGCTTTTCATTTTAATTTAATATTTAGACACAGAGAGAGAGAGAGAGAGAGAGAGAGAGAGAGAGAGAGAGAGAGAGAGAGAGAGAGAGAGAGAGAGAGAGAGAGAGAGAGAGAGAGAGAGAGAGAGAGAGAGAGAGAGAGAGAGAGAGAGAGAGAGAGAGAGAGAGAGAGAGAGAGAGAGAGAGAGAGAGAGAGAGAGAGAGAGAGAGAGAGAGAGAGAGAGAGAGAGAGAGAGAGAGAGAGAGAGAGAGAGAGAGAGAGAGAGAGAGAGAGAGAGAGAGAGAGAGAGAGAGAGAGAGAGAGAGAGAGAGAGAGAGAGAGAGAGAGAGAGAGAGAGAGAGAGAGAGAGAGAGAGAGAGAGAGAGAGAGAGAGAGAGAGAGAGAGAGAGAGAGAGAGAGAGAGAGAGAGAGAGAGAGAGAGAGAGAGAGAGAGAGAGAGAGAGAGAGAGAGAGAGAGAGAGAGAGAGAGAGAGAGAGAGAGAGAGAGAGAGAGAGAGAGAGAGAGAGAGAGAGAGAGAGAGAGAGAGAGAGAGAGAGAGAGAGAGAAATCCCATTCTATAAAAGTGAGCTGCATTTAACAATGCTTTTTTCCTACCTTACTACTTTCAATTTTGAGATATTGAGCGTATAATTTTTTTATTAACTTTGTAAAAGTTTTGTTGAAATAATTAAATAAAAATATAAATTTTTATTGAAAAGTATAATAAAATATTTTGCGTGACAACATTGAAAATATAACATGTCTTTAAAAAATCTTATTTTAATAATTATATGTCATTATCATACATGTGTGTGTGTGTGTGTGTGTGTGTGTGTGTGTGTGTGTGTGTGTGTGTGTGTGTGTGTGTGTGTGTGTGTGTGTGTGTGTGTGTGTGTGTGTGTGTGTGTGTGTGTGTGTGTGTGTGTGTGTGTGTGTGTGTGTGTGTGTTTTGTGTGAATTTGAACTCGATGTGTTAGTTTGTAAAAATAAATTAGTGTGTTACACAAAAAGATTTAAAATTGAAAATATAATAGTATTCTATACTCAAAATCCTTCATTTTGTATATTTACACTATTATAAAATTCTAAATTGATGTATCACTTATCATCACTCAAACTTGTGTAAACTACTGTTAAGAAAATAACATGTCACTTCTCAACACATTATAATAATATTCACTCATATCTAATTAACTAAAGTGGAGTAATAAGTCTTAACCTAATCACGTATTTGAGCACTAATTTCTAATCATAGTCAATAAATCACACACTTACTCAGTACATCTAGCCTCTAAATAATTCATTTATATTCATGATTCCTAAGAAAGATAAATATTCATTAACACCTCTTTACTTTAATTTGACATTGATTTTATCCTTTTCATCTCTATTGCTTGTTGTTTCGATTGAAAACTTATAGTTTTTCACTATGTATGTGGGACAAAGATGTTTCTCAATAACTTGCACACATAAATCACTCATTCTACAAGGGTGTCAAGGCAATGAGTGGGAAACATACATGTACCAAAATACAAAAGGGATAAAATTAAATGGAATACAACGAGCACTAAGGTCACATATCTAGAGGGCAGTAAACACTACATTAGGTCAACCTAGGGTTTCCAAGTGCATAGTCAAGATAGAGGTAGGAATCCTACTAAGATATCGGTAATGGATGTGGAGAGGTATGAATCAAAAATAAATGAAACTAGAATGAAAGGGGTAATAACTAAGGAGTTAATATTGGATAAGAGTACTATGATAAATAACATAAAAACATGTATAGTACCAACCTAACATAACACAATAAAGAAGACAACCCACTTATCTATGTAAAATGACAAGAGATGGTTAGATCACTCACCTTGTACCTATAGGTTGGTTATTGATGTATCTATCTCTCTAGAGAAGAAACATACAAAGAGATTAACTATTAGGTTGAGAAGGGGAACATAATTCCTTTCCTAGTCTCATTATAGGTGACCTAATAGTATAAGTAACCATCTAAGAACAATAGTGTTCAATTCAATCTAAGAAAGATGCAAGATGAACCAAGAGCTAGGTGAGTAGATGTAAGGATGAAACAAAAGAGTAGAGAAAATGGAAGTCTAAATTATTCTAGCTTCATTTTCTTATGAGTGTCAAATGAGGTGAGGGTATATATAAGGTGACATAACCTATGAGTGATAGCACCGGCCATGAGAAAATGTGATACCGACACAATTTCCTAACCATAGGTGCTGAAATGAGGTTGTGTGTCATGAAAAGTAAAATTAATGTTTCATATATCATGGATGTGGATAAAAAAGTGTAAAGTGATGAGATGAAAACAAGAAGTTGTGAATGTGATGTACATGAGACCTAGGAGGAAAACGATAACTAGTGCGAGGAAAACTAAGGCCAAGAACAAATAATGACACTCTCAACGTGTACTATCTCTAATCCATAATGGTTACATGAATAACCATTCCCCATTCATGGCAAGCCCCTTAAGGAACCCCCTATAGAAATAGATGCATCAGTGATCCTTATTTTCACAAGATATTTTTAGTAACAGGTATGAAAGATGAAAAGTGAAAAATTATGTGTATACATATGCCCTAGTCGTTGATCACCACATGTTGTAATCAAACAATGTGGGGTGATCAATAGAAATAAATAATACATAACACTCACTATCGAAATGGCTAGATAAAATGAAATATACCCACCAATGCATACCTCATAGAGTTTCCCATCTTACCATGTGTTGGCGCAATCTATGCTATAAGAAACTTGGAGAAGAAAAACTAAAAGAAAACACTAGAGGATCATTAATAAAATAAGACATAAATCACCTAGCTAGGGGCCCATGGGATAGATATCATGATATTGTGATGGTATGGTGTCATAAAAATGGGAGAAAATCAAAGATCATTGAAATTAGTTGTGCAATAGGGTGAAACATATGGTGTGATATTATACTCATACCACAATAAACGATGTGTGTTGTAGATCTTTGGAGTGAAAATGATGGTCATTAGAAGATTTAGGTTGATCAGACTGATTTTGAATAGGAATTTAAGTTTTATATAGTGATTTTGATTTTTATTTACTTATTACTACTTTTGGAATTGAGATAATTGAGCTCTGAATTCCAAATTTGAGGTGTATTTCAATTTCATGGCATGAGCATGAGGTAGTGATGAAGGAAAATGAAGCAGAGCATGCGATGGGACGAGACCTTGAGTAAGTCTTTGCATTTAATTTTGTTAAGTAGATTAGGTGTAATTTAGTTATTTTTATTTTTTTGGAGTCGTTAGTGTGTCATTCTTATTAAAATTTGTGCCATCGGGTAGGTTAGGATGAAATGCAATTGGGTTTGGGAGGTATTCAATTTTTAGTTTGTCATTTTGTAGATTTTTAAAGTCAAAATTTGTAATCCGCACCTCTTTTTAGCTAGAGGCCATCAACCTATTTGGAATAGGGGGTCAATGGTGTTGGAATGGGGGAATTTTTTTCCATGGGCCAATGGAATAGGGAAAAATTTCTAGGTGTTGGTGGCATTTTCAGAGGTAGATGGCATAGGGATTTAGTAAAAATAGGCTACATACTTTGATTTTTCACTCCAAAATTGATTTTTCAGAGTTTTGATGTTTTCTTGTTATCATTTTGTGGATGCAGTAGAGCATAGGATCCACCTATGGTAGAGTTTATATGGGTTATGGATGAGTATGATGATTTCCATCCTATCACAGAAGAGGTTGTTTATTTACTGTGGTTGGGGATTTGGAGGCATCGAAAGATTCCCGTGATACTATTGATATGGATTTATTACATTTGTTTTTGGATACATGGGAGACTAGGTCTAACACCTTTCAGTGGTGGACAATACATGAGATGATGGATATGGCCTTGAAATCGAGGTCAGCATGGGATTTTGGGGTTACTAATTAGTAATTCTCGTATGTATTGCGACATGACATTAGATGTTGGAGAGCAGAGAGAATTTTCCATATGGGTTATGGGAAACAATATTTATGACCATCCCATGTTGTGCATTTGATTTAGCACAAGACAAGAAACATGGATTCTGAATATCTAGAAGGAGTTATGGGGATGGTGGTGCCATGCATAGTGTGCCTAAAGGAAAATGGAGCCATCCCATTATTTATGGTTGTAATATGCATAGATGTGGTGGATCATAGGGTTTTGTTTACTTAAGGCAACACCATATGGGTGCAATTAGTACATGATATTTAAATGGTATGGTGCATAGGCCTCGAGGGACATGAGACCCATCATCTTATTGAAAACCTAGATTTATGAGAGGTAACCAATGTACATGTCGATAGGGACACCATAGGTATTAGAAATAGATGCCCCAAGAGTACTTCAATAGGAATATGGGCCAACAATGAGAGTGCTTCAGGTATATCAGACGCTAGCACAGGTAAGTCCAAGTGATGTGATATGACATCCCTACATAGGGAATGTAGATTAGTTTCCCAAATGGCCCAGTGACTAGAGTTTTGGGTACCATGATAGAGTGACATGTCATTATGTTTATTGGGTGGAGATCCTTATCATGAGTAGAGTCACGAGATAGTTTGGGTGACTAGTTCTAAATGTGATACCACCATTGTCACCCTACCAGTGTCATCATTCCAAAGATGTTATGGGAGCAGAGGAAAGGGTACTAAAAATGTAACCTCGTAGGGTACATGTGGTGGGCATACATGGTTAGAGGTAACATAGGAATGGTGGGGATTCTCATGGCCCACCGCATATCATAGTAGTTATTGGTTCAAAGGAGGGATCTAATAAAGGATCCACAAATACAGGACCACATATTGGATTAGGTCCCCATACCATAGGAGGGGGAGCCAGATAATTAGTACCTAATCAAATAACATAAGATGTGATGGCTTAAAGGAGTATCTTTGACATCAATCAGGATACAGATAGATATGCATCTGAGATAGAGGCCCAAACCATAGTGAAGAGGAAATATGATAGTGTACCTAGGGACAAGTGAGAACAATATGTTTGATCCAAACCTCATCATGATGACGAGGAGGAGGAATTTTTTGGAAACCAAGGAGATGGGAAAGCATTGTGGAGAGACCAATGTAGCCGAGGTATAAGTGATGTTATGTTATTTAGATGATTTTTTTGGAATGGGTTTGATATCATTAGTGATATGTGTCAATGTTTTGTTTTGTTGAGTGGATGGTAGCAGAGTGGTGCTTCCTAATCAATATTTCCC
Source organism: Taxus wallichiana var. yunnanensis (assembly GCA_018340775.1). Classification (NCBI taxonomy): domain Eukaryota; kingdom Viridiplantae; phylum Streptophyta; class Pinopsida; order Cupressales; family Taxaceae; genus Taxus; species Taxus wallichiana. Next base: position 203,712,504 of record CM031239.1, on the reverse strand, counting down.
ATCGTGAGATCCTAGAACACGTATTAGATGTCCGGGGATACTACGGTGATGGTGGATATGATAACACCATTGACAAGGGATTCAATGAGGTCATTTCTTCTAGTGGGTGAGGCATCAAGGACATTGAGGAGATATTAAGATGCATAGGTGCTAGATTACTGATAACATAGATGTGACGTCTGTATAGTCTATTGTACAAATAAGAAACCCCGGTTTAGGAGCATGTAAATTGCTTAACATATGCCTAGAGAGATGTGACGTAGATCAAGTCATTAGAGACCCGATGGTGAGAGAACAGGAGAGGCCTCCGTGAGTCGATCTAGGGTGGCTTCATTAGCTTACATAGAAAGATTAGCCATCACACCACCATCAAATTAAATCATCTAGAGACCCCACAGGGGGCAAGGGTTATTTCGCCATATTGTAGATGGGCCAGAGCCATTTTTAAATGATTTTTATCGATGTATAAAACAATTTATTTATTTATATATATATGATTTTTGATGATATTTTGGTATTTGGTGATGTGTATATGATGATTTACTTATCATTTTCCTACTTTCCACATGTATGTATGTGATAATACCATGGTACTTAGGAATAATGATAATGATATAGATAGGTAAATCTAATGAGAAGGGGATCGATAAGATATCCCAACTCACGCGAGGTGAAGAAAACAAGAGGTGAGACAAGGCCAATACATCCAACGATATGATCTCAAGGTATTATTATAGTATATAAATCTAAGAAAGGCCATAGGCCTAATAAATGATGCACATAATACCATGGTTATTCAATAAGAAAGATCAGGGAAAATTGGGAGTAAGACGCTCCAACGGTAGGAGAGACTAAGATGTGAATGGTGATGAATCCAAGCAAAATGAACAACCCAAGAAAAGATGTAACGAGATATTTTATATATTATGATAAACCCAAGAAGGGATCAAGAGCCCAAGAGAAGGAAGAAGGTGTTGTGTTAAACCAAAGTCAAATGAGAGTGAATGTGGGAGGATTGGGATGAAATAATAAAATAAGATGTAGTCAAGGTATTTTATAGGTAACTAACCATGAGGGATGAAAGATCGCAATTTTTCAATGATGATAACATCAACGTGATTTGAAATTTGGCTTATGGCATGGGCCATGAGGTCCTCGATAACACATTTTGTAATAGCAACCTACTTATGAACTTCATACCTTGTGACGAATGTGGTATCATCGATTTGATCACCCAATTAAGTGAGACCATCATGTTGAGTAACATCCATAATGGGATGAGAATCATAGCAAGGTAGTGTTCCATAGGTACATTGTGGTCTAGTAGGTATAGGGGAAGGTGCTATGTTTCGAGAGGAATCATTGCCATGCTTTTGATGATGAGAGGGAGTTTTGGAAATAGGATGCTTGATACGCAAAACCTAACAGTCGGAGTTGGTGTGTGCACAATACTTGTGATGAGATTAGAAGAAAGGAGATGAAGCATAAGGATATGTGTAGCCTTTTTGGTTTGATCAAATTTGACCTCAAATTCAAGCTTCTTCATGTGGCATCAATAGGATCTACAATAAAAACATTATGCCTCGATAGTCTTGTGCCATGCACAATATGAATCATTTATAGATTAATAAAGAGCCATACCAGAAAGAGGTATCATAGGATGTAGAGGGATAGTGAGAGTATCTGATGAGGGCACCAATATAATAGGTGAGGATGGTGTCGATGGAGTAGTGTGACACTCGAGTCATTGAGACATAATAAATAGGATCACCACCCCTTAGCTCATCGACTTCGAGTCAAAACTAAGAACTTGATCATATTCTTATATAAGGGAAAATCGGTGGCTATGTTGATGTTAGTATGTGGGAATGTGATTAGTGGAGAAATCTGAGGCTCAAGCACCAGTGGGGAAGAATCTTCAATTGTGCTTGTAGGTTCCTCTTATACTAGGATGATGTCCATGTCACGAGTACTCTTGGTGCGTAGGGTTTCTTGGTATAGTGAGACTTCCCAATAAAGAATCAACAGAGATAGCCAAATGGGGATATTTTAAGGTGCAACCATCATCATAATCTGATATGGAAGCATCTACCACACAAGAGTCAACTATGGTCTCTAGTTAGAGCACATACTACCATGGGGGTCATGACGTTTGTGAGATAGCTATGGGAATTGGATACTCCTTGCATGGCTATAAGGAAGGAGGAAACTAATATATGATGAGTTTAGTAAGATCTAAAGTATTATTTCTAGTGTGACTTCATCAATTTATTCATCATCAAATTCCAATAGCTTAAGAGGTGTACACCCAACCAAATCAGGATGACCGACATTTTCATGAAGAGTATATATAGGGTAATTTAATAACCGATACTCCCGAAAGGGGATATGATATAGTTACTCAAGTGTAGGAAGCTTGTATCTCCCACTTTTCTGAAGTGTATCATAGTTCCAAGGGTTAGTGTCCCATTTTTTGGTTCCCAAATTACACCCCAAGGAATGGAGCAACTAATTAGAGTAAGTTAGCTATGAGGGGGTGATGAGAAATGGAATGTTCTTTATCACCGATAGTCAGGATTTTTTTAACACTCAAACTTCTGGCTCAATTTTTGAGAAGTAATCGGGAAGCACCTTAACTAAGGGGATGGCTTATCCCTGCAACTTTTGGCTCTTCTTGGACCAAGGTGAGAGGACCCAATTGAGAGATCTAAAATAAAGTAAAAAGTATCCTAGCTTGGTATTCTTTTATAATCGATGTAGCTTAATTTGAAGTGAATCCACATATACAATACTCACTCATAAGTGTTATCACTTGATTATTGTACATACTTGACACCATCAAATATAGATCAAAACAGAGATGATATAACGAATAATCTCATATACTACTTCAGAAACATTATTGACCAAGGGTATTTCAGATGCAATTGGATCAAAATCTTGTGGGATTTCAGAAAAGTGTGAAGGTAATGAACAAGCTTTATGTAATTTTTTTGAAATAATCATATGTATGGTGTACAAATTTGATATGCTTACTAGGTGTGGAAAGAAATGGGAAATTTTAGTAAAAATTGAAAGAGAGGGTAACTACTTCTGTGATTTTGGTATGCTAATACTTCCATGGGATGAATCCATCATTCAACAACAATGCTTTGAAAGAACAATAAATATAACAAAATCTGTAGAAAAACATTTACATTCATCGATACTCAATTCCTATAAATTTAATCGAAAATATTCGAAATCCTAGCTACAAATCCTTGAGTTAGAAGATAGAAAAAGCACTCACCATGCCTATTTCATACACCTAAAATACCCTTAAGGGATGACAATAACCTTTCAAGAATAATGTCTCCTTTATGATTTTAAAATTGGAATAGAATATAGTGGAGTATACACTACTCTGTAATATTCTCACAATGACCAAAAAATGTAACAATTGAAGAAAGATTTTGCATACTTAACAAAGTAAAATCAGTACAAAATTGTAACAAAAATTATATTGCCTCATTTATACCTTCAAAAAATCAAAACATGAACATACTATTTGATCAAAACAAAGTAAATATATTTGTATAATTTTTTAGTAAGGAGACATAAATAAATGCCTTCAAAACATACTAATGGCTATATAATACAACCACCTTAGCATTTCCTTACAAAACCAGACATTATCATCAAAATGTTTTTATCTCAAAACTAGAGAATGAAAATAAATCTAGACCCTATCAAAAAAATTCTACAATTACTCGCCTTAATGAGGACAAGAGCCCCATTCTTATAAAACCTTACTCAAAATATCTACCCAAATTTCCCCTAGAATTTTCCCAAGGGATCCTTTAAAATTCTCTACATGCAATCTAATATATTTTTCAAAATAAGGGAAATATATTCTAACTGAAAAGGTTCCCTCCTTTTGATTGGGCTATTTGAATGGAGAGCAACACATTGACACTGGAGGGAAAAAATGACATTCCTTTATTTTTCAACAATTTTTTTGTCTTCTAGAAAATTTCATTGTGTTTAAAAACCTTTGCATCGTAGTATTTCACCATGTAAGAAAGTTTTCTTTAATTTCCTTCTTCTTATCTTCTTTAGCTTTCTTGGTCTACTTCAATGGGCTGATTCACCAAGTTGTCCCTTATCCTATCCTTGTAGGCATCAAAATTTCAAAACATTTGCAAGATAGGTTCCTTGTCAGCCCCCGAATGATAATGGAAAATTATTTCCTTCCTCACACCTACATCATCAATCTCCATAGAAACAATTCTTCCCTTTTTTAATTTCTTCGTTAATTTGGAAATTGTCAACTCAATCTACACCCATCATTGTATGGTAGACAAACTGAAAGTACTTGATTCTCTATGATTACCAAAATCATGATTCCCGAAGAGTCTAATAAATTTTTCTATATTTTCCACTCGATACTTTCTCCACTGTGTTTCCTCTTCAACTTTATAATAAGAGAATGAAGAATATCAATGTAATGAAGTTCTTTATCTCTCACCTCATCAAGAATTTTGATGGATTTTATCAAAACTCCACCCGTATATTTGTATATTCATGATATTCATGTTGATTTCCTATAGACTCAAGAGACATAATTCCTTCCTTAACAACCAAGTTACCATTAAATTCTGTAATGGATTCTATTTTTGAAACATATCGTGCCACATCATTTTTTCAACATCATAATTATCCATTAGTGCCTTGGTTATTTCTACTTTGTCAAAATTATGGGAATAACACTTTGCATGAATTCCATGATCACTTCTTCACCTCTAGCAACCAAATCATTTTACCACTAAATAGTGGCTCCACCTCATTTTGCAAAATCAATTTCTCTTCTCATATAATCATTAGTGATCATAGGATTTGAACATGTACTACCCTATGGGTCCTAGTAAATTTTATAACTAAGTTGGATAATGATTCATCATTGGCCTTTATATATTTTTAGTCTCTTTAAATTCATCAATCTTCTAGAAAACCCCTCCACTTCCATAGAGAAATAATTTTTAATTTCCTTGGTATAAGGTCTACTTAATGGGATTCTTACGACTTGAAAATCGATGGAGATGCTTCACTTTAGAGCACATTGGTTTTAGGATTTGCAATTTCTACGAATATTTCTCCTTCTTATTCAAAATTTTTGTTGATATAAATTTTGATTTTTTAGTTGGACAAGGAGGATTTAGGAGCACTAAACTTTGTAAGTCATCATCATCCCATTATATTTATACCTTTTCCTTCTTTGGGAGAGCATCCTCAATATAATCCCCCATGGGTGATCCATGTTCATCAAATGATTTTGGTACCGAAGCCATAAGAATAACTCGTAAGGGTTTTGGAATAAGAAGGAAGTGCAAAGATACCTTTCATGGTTACACACACTAGTTCTTCCCGATAACATTGTTCCACAGGATCATTTTGGAAATTTATTTTATCCGTATATTTAGATTTATACTTTAGTTCTTCACCTCTTAAGGAATTTTGGTCAACAAACTCTCCTCTTGTTTTTTCCAAGCCCTCATTCATTTTCTCACTGGGGACAAGGACTATCTCACAAGGTTCTTAGGGAGCAACATTGGTCATTGGGAACTGATTTTTAAAATTTTTTACAAATTACCTCGCTTCCCAGTGGTTCTCACAGAATCAGTAACACCCAAGGTCTTCCATTGTGTTATTTATACTATGCCTTCCTCTATTTGAGACTGTCCTTCTAGGTTCTTAACCATCCCGCAAGTATCTTACACTTTATTGTCAATTCCTTTCTCCTCTCCCCGTCATTTTACTACTTGGAACATGTTCCAGGGTATACTCAACTCTTACCCCAACCTTAGATGTATCTGCTTTCCTTTGGATACTTTTATATTATCGCCTCGGTGTTCTCATATGGAATGGGTAAGACATTAGGTACATGAACACTCATAATGAGTTGTTCCTTAGTAGGTGAAATAACCTGAGCTGGTGGGGCAACAAGGATTGGGTCAGTGCTCTTTTATGGAATGGGTAAGACATTGGGTACAAGAACACTTGTAATGGGTTGTTCCTTAGTAGGTGAAATAACCTAAGCTAGTGGGGCAACAAGGATTGGGTTAACAAGTATCTATTCCTCAATAGGTGGAATCACGAGAGGTTGAGTAACGAGTAAGGTGAAGGGACATGAAGATTGGAAACCACATTTTGTTTGACTATATCTACTTCCTCTAAGTCAATACATTTAGATACCTTGGTCCACTTTCTATTCTAAGATGGACTTATTCCTCCTCCTATTCTAAGTCTTATAGACTGTCTCTCGGTGTCGATTTTACAAGGTGCTTCGTGATACGCTAATATCTTTATGCCCTCTTAGAGAACTTTTTATTATCTTTTCTTTACCCTTCGACCCTAAAGTAAATGCTGGAACAACATGTAAAGGAGTAGCATGAAAAATAGGGGTCCTACGCATAATTCCTTGAAGTACCTCCCCATTTGTTTTTTTCAAAAGAGTAAGGGAAGTCCCAGTCTTGCTAATTTTGGAACTTACATTATCCCTTACTAATGTGGATGTTAAATTCCTAAAATGGACCTTAATCCTCATTTTCCTTGAAATATCTCTAGTAGTGTAGAATTTGCGGTATGGAGGAAGGAAATCATTAAGTATATTAGTAGCCCTATATTTTGTCAACATGATGGTATTCTCGACAACTTATATCCACACCTTTTGAGAACAAATTTTTAGAGAAAGTATGATGATATTCATGGTCCTTTCGTGATTATGTCTATTTTCATACAATTCCCAATTAACTGGTGGTAACGGCCGAGAGGAAAATTACCTTTGATGTAATCCTCACCGATTACATTACCATCATCCTCTAATTCCTCATGGGCTTGAATAAACCCAAAATCAATCATCTCGGGACAACACCATCCTTGAATGGTCTTTTAGTCCGAATTCTTTCTCATCTTCACAATTCATCCGTAAATATTCATAACGAGCCTCAAATTCCACTTGAGTGGGTGCAATACCATGTATAATCTTTTTATATCATACTAAATTCTAGACTCAAATCTATCTAACAATGTTACTTCTCTCTGAGGAATATAGCCTCTGCCTAAATTCATCTAAGTTGGCATGCACAAGGAAAGAATTTGTTATTCTATCTAGGGGGAACTAAGATTAGAATTTGTCTTCATGGATTGTACATGAATCCTCATGGTGTTGACATGATTTTAATAAGTTCACTTTTCATTAAAAACCTTTTAAATTGTTCCTTGAAAATTCATAGAAAATAGGAGAACTCGATTTACTCAACTATTTTAACAAAGCTTTAATGGTTTCTTGTGATCTCGAATGAAGAACACTCAGAACTCAAATTCTGATATTTGAAAACAAATCTTGCCTCAAAATTCATCAGGGATGCCCGAGTACCTTTCAAATTTGAAATATTTTAGATGCGTAATGGATGCTTGAAACAACTCATTACATTAACTACTCTCAAATTCTTGCATTAATGCCAAAGATTGCATTTGTGGGAAACTTTTCATAATTTTTAGCATTTTCTCTTTTTAACCGTTAAAATATTTTCATGTCCTACTACCCACATATTTCCATAACACGAGTCATTCCTAGTAAACTGCCCACTTCCACATATTTATATCATGTACGGCTAGTGCATTAATGCTCCTTCTTATCTTGTTAATGGGCCTCAAAGAATAATTGCAAGATAAGCCGCACACTACCTCGGTGGAATGAGAAATGAAACTTTTCTTCTATTTATGTGTGTGCCATGTAATTGGTTAACATCTCCAAGCCATCAGCCTCGTGGATATTTTTATAAGTGGCATATCTCAAAGTATCATGAGGTACTTTGCTCCATTTCCATCTAGCTCCCGACTATTGTTCTTATAATATTTTTATAAGGGTTTCGGGCCCTAGGAGTTAATTTGAGCTTTACATAATTGAAAATTTAAAAAAGTAAATTTTTTCCATGCCTGTCTATACACGGCCTGTGAACTTTGGAAAATCCCTCATTACGGACTTTGGGACTCTACGATTAAAAATCAACATGTGAATTTCAGGCGTGCTCGACCTCCTGAGGTCGTGCCTGGGACAGTCAATGTGGAATGGATAGATGGATATGGGGATTATATAAGGTGAAATAGGTGAAATGTGGATAAGGAAAGATCAATGCAATCTGATGTCTTGCACGAGAACTAATGGAATCTACTTGTCTAGGGTATAAAAGGCTTGTCTTACTTAAGTAAGTGAGATGGAATGATCTAAGATGATGATAGTACATAAAGTCAATATCTCGCTCAGGGAAGATGATCACATCAAGTTATGGAAGGCGGGGAAATTGTATTGCATTTTTCTCATATAATTTTCCAAAAAGGTCATGGAAGTGAGAGAGTAAGTGTGTAAATAGGACAAGTGAGTGGATCATGGGAACTAGTTTTGTCCACTGGTTCTTCCAAAAGTTGTAGACCTTATTGGCTTCTTTGTTCAGGACTATCAATTGTGAGATGATGACAGGTGAAGTGGCAAGGATAGGAAAACTAAGATTCTAAGGCCCGTGTCAATGTCTGTATGTAAATAAGATACATTTTCTTTTGGGACTCGAGGATCATATACTTTGTCTCTTGGTTGCTTGAGGACCCTGAATGGTCATGTGGGATGTATTCAAACTAACCAAACTAGAGAAGCAATAAACTCGCAAAGTATTTGTCAAAGGCAAGGTTGATGTTTAAACCTAGGCCAACTAAAAACATGTGGGGAATTGTATTACTTTCTATCTAATTAATCTATGTTCCTAAAAAACAAAATGGAAATAAATGGATTTAAATTAGGACGATTTAATTTATTTCCTCGAATTAATTAAACCTACGTGTTTCTTTTAGCTAATTAACAAAAGAAAAAACTAATTTAATAAATAAAAAAGCTATTCTAATGTTTTTGTTCTTTTCAATTAAATAATAGTTCTGCAACAAATAAAGAAAACTAATTAAACTAATATAATATTTTTGGATTTTATTCTTTCTTGAAAATAATAGAATTGATAGAAGAAATACGAAGAAATGCAATTGATTCTACAATACTATTAACTTAACTAAACATACAAATAATCCGATGTGACTGTTTGTTGGTGCGAATGGATCTAAAATAATCTAATTAATCTAAAGCTTTTCCAATTTATGTTTGTGGATTTAAATATTCTGTTCTACCTCAGAGACACAAGAAGAAGTAAAATATTCTCAGAAGCACTTCTTCCTCTGAAAATTCCCCAATAGAAATAAACAAATATCTAATGAAGATTGCAGATTGAAATGGAATTATAATTTCTTTAAACTAATACAGATCTTTCCTTCGAGAAACTTCCTCTTGTAAACCCACAGGATATGTAAGGAAGTAATACCTCACCAAAAGCTTTGTGCATAAAAATAAAAACTACAATAATGAATTGACTATTGAACTAATTTGAATTGAATTTATTTAACTACTCTAGTTAGATTGTGCATACCAATGAAATAAAGAAATAAAGAAATCTTGAAGAAAAACCAAGTACATCCCTAACCTAGAATTTTTAAAACTATAGAAAACCCAATGATGGTTTACTCTGATATCCCCTCAGCTTCTTTTCCAACTTTAATGCTCGATGAATTTATATAATTGTGTTGGGTAATGCAGAAGAAATAGTGAAGAAGTGTTGGAGTAGTGGTTGCTTATAGGTAGTCTCTTAGCAATGCCAAGGGAAGTATAACAATTAAAGAGAAATATATTAATTGTGTATTTCCTAGAAACATTAGGGAAACATAACGATATAATTTGCAACAAAATGTTCAACCAATGCTTCAGATAGAAGCCTAGCTATTATAAGAAAAAGATAAAGAAATGGTCTAAACCATTTGGCAGCCAAGAAATGCCACCTCTCTCAAAGTAAAAGTTGATACGTATCAAATGAGACCAAGAACAACCAATTTGACCAAGAATCGTGTGCTAAAATCATGTTTGAAAAAGTTGACACATGTTTTACAAGATGCCAAAGAAGGTTCTCAGTAAAAACCGCACTCAACCATCTGGCCTCTCCACAGAGGGGCGGTTACACAATCACCAGGGAGGTTATGTAACCGCCACTTAGGGAAGACCAATGGTTACATAACTACCATGGTGATTCCATAACTTAAGCTCAAAAGTGAAGGAAAAATCTTGCAGAAAGATAAACAAAATCATGAAAATGAACAAGGAAAGCATTCTAGGCTATAAATATACACTGCAAATGGAAAATTTGATTTGAAAACCATTTGAAAAGATATTAATCATCATTGGGGATTTTGAACCATTTCGACAATGTAGCATGTGTAAAATTGGGTGCGTACATCGTGCCCCATCGTGAGAAGTATTTTAGCCATAGAGAGGCATAAAACGTAGAGTTTGAGTTCCAAAATGGGGAGTTAGAAATTATACCTAACACACCTGTGTGTTGAAGTGATGCCAATCCAAGATTTTTGCCACCTGTAAGAGAGAACGAGAATCAAGTGCAAACATAATGTAGAATTGAAAAAATACACTAAAATAAAATGATAAGAGGACTTACCATGTATGCAGGGATAGAAATATACCTGCGCCAAGGCTCCAGCCATGCAAAACACATACACACTCAAAATAGAGTTAAAACATGTTATATATAACCAAAATCACTTTTTTTAGAAATCATTTTCACTCACCCACTTAGGTATTTTGTGCTCTGAATCACCTATGATGGTTTTGTGCATGAGTACAATCAAATTGAAGGGCACAACGACATGATGACATCACAACCAGGAGGGAGGAGTAATGGCTTAGAGAATAAGTTATCTACATTTATTTGTTTTTAACCACTACCGTGAAAATATGAAAATTTCTATCTAGAGGGGCTATTTTAAAATTTTTGTAGAAAAAAATTCACAAGGGGGAAACCTAGGTGTTTTTTTCTTTTATTTTGTAAAAATGGTCATTTTTGTCTTTTATTAGATTTTTGGGTCTTAGGGTATGACGTCCCTTGTCGACAAAAATTGTTGCTTTTGCAAGGCAGCGATGGCTACACAACCGCCACTTTGTGTAGAGAGCGGTTTTACAACCGCTACTCATGGTGATTGTGTGACCACCACTCTACAGAGAGAGGTAGTTGCATAATTTTTGGGGCAAGAGGATAGAAATGACTAAGTATGAAGATTTTTGTTTGTTTTTGTGTTGTTTTATAATGTTTTTTATGAGCTTATTATGTGTGAGATATTTCTAACTTTCTCTTTTTGGTGTTTTGGTGATTACAAGACCTCGTACATCAAATGGTTTAGGGATAAAGAGTGTGATTGGCTCCCTTCCATCTTAGATTCACTCACTCAAGCTGAGAGAGATATCTTACACAGAGCTGGGATATGGAGGATATCCCAGACACCACTGGTTGCACCACCTAGTTACTTGTTAGCTAATCTATTGAGTTATTGGGATGCAGACTAGAATAATCTCCAATTCCATGGAGTTAGAGGAGAGAGGACCATCACCCTCAAGGAAATCTATAGGATTATGGGGGTTAGTGTCCTAGGCTAGAAATTGACACTAGAGAGTGCTACATCAGTGGTGTAGTCTTGTAGTTGGGCTTCTTACATGGGAGATGTATTGGAACCTAATATTGGTGCCAAACATGGCATAAGATTACTATTAGTTACCTCCACTCCTATCCCCGCCTTATGCAAGGCCATTATTGGCATCTTGGCTTCGTGCTTGGCTAGGGACAAGGATGGGGACAAACTACTTAATTGTCGGGCCCCAATTATTTAGAGTATAGAGGAGCATGACGACATCTATGCATGAGGCACTGAAATACTTGGTACTACCTATCATGATCTTTACAAGGTTTTTCAACTAAAGGGCAAGGCCCTTAGTCATCCTACATTAGTGACCAGCTGGGTTTATGAGCGCATGGTCCCCTACCAGAGGGGTGTTGGGATAGAAAACCTAGGGGCTATTAGAGAAGTTAGATGGATAGTCATGGCCCCATTGAAGGGGCATCATCATCCTACTACTACACTCACTACAGATGACATGGTTGTGTAGCCAGACAAGGACATGGCCGGCCTATGGGGTGAGGATGTCGTTATTGTGGTGGCATACAACACTATCACAAAGTTTACTTGTTTATGACTAGTTTCATCTGTGTACTCTTAGATGTGTAGAATCTCTGATGATTTTATATGCTTTTATGAATGCATGTATGGATGATGATGATGATGCAAATGCATAACAGAATGATCTCTTTTTTTTTCTTTTTGATACATATGATGTACATGAGGACAAATTGCAAACTTTAAAACTTTGGTTTTCAAGCAATATTTGGTATTTCTACTTTATTGAAAATTTTATGAGAATGATATGATAATGAAATGAAACCACTCCATTCTTAACTCCACAAAACTAGTAAGATGTGAGGGCTCAACAATGAGAATCAAGAAGGATGCAAGTTATATAACTTTGATGAATGAAAGTAATGATATGAAGATAAAGTTTTGACAAAGACCCAATTAGGACAATATAACTCAACTTTAGGCAAGGCTAACTATCCAATTTATAATGTAGTTTTCTTACAAGTTTAACTAGAATTAGACCCGTAGATGGCCTCCTAATTGAAAAAATCTGGTTTTATGGATCAACTCTCTTATAACTTATGCATCTAACTCATTTTTTGATGATTTCAAAGGACTCAAAGCAATTTTTACTTGTTGAATTGTTTACAACTTATTGAATTATTTGAAAGGAACCCCTATGCCTTTCCCCATGTTACCAGTAAGAAGCATGGGCTCATCACCAAGGGAAAACATAGGTGAGTAAGGTCATTCCCCTCCTTTCCCAACCTCATACTACCTGTAAGAAGCATGGGCTCATCACCGAAGACTAGTAGGGAAAGGAAGTGTAGTATTATTTACAAGATGAAATTGTTTTTGTATTTATTTTTTATTTGATTGAATTTTAAAATTTGACTTATGCTTTTGGGAGGGAAAATATGCCCCTAGCCTTAACCTCACACAACTAGTAAGATGTGAGGGCTCACCACCAAGGGTTGAAGTAGGTGAACAAGTAATCCGGGTGAAATGTTTTAGATTGATTTGTCAAAAGAGATATTTTTGAGGAGATGTGACACCAAGAAGCTTCTAGTACAAACTATGGGAAAAAAAAACTAAGCTAGAAGTAGCCATGAATAGAACTAAGTATGTAGGTCTTGGTAGGATCAATGTCAAAACTTCATCTAGCAAGATGATAAAAGATTGAATAGTCTAGAGATGATATAATGAATGGTTGAAGAAGTATGATTAAATATTTTTTCCAATTATCATAAATTTTTGAAATTTGCTTGAAAATAAGTTTCTTGTTTCACAATGTTACAATATGATTATGCAAATGATATGTAGTGTGGATGCAAGTGTATAGGTGGAAATGCAAATGAACTATGCATAGAAGCATTTAAGGTGAAGTGAATTGACTGATTCACCAAAATCTTCACCTTCTAAAGTACACAGATGATACACGTCATTCTTATAGTCCTCCATGACTTGATATGGACCTAACCACTTTGGTCTAAAATTTCTTCCTTGGTCTTTTTATCAATCTAGCTATCTAGTATCAACACTAGATCTCCTACACATATTTCACACTCGTAAACATGTTTTTAATACTAACAAGCCATCCTATCAACATTAACATTGTTTCACTTCTCATCATTAAGTCGAGTTTCATAGAGGGTTTCCAATTCAATAAGTTGTGCCTCTTGATATGCATCTTCATCTAAAATTCCTTGTAAAGATATGCGGAGGCTAGGTAGCTTGATTTCTAGTGGTAAGACTACTTCACATCCGAAGACTAAATAAAAATAGGTTGACCCCATAGGCATTCGTACCAACATCCTATATGACCATAAGGCCAAAAATAGCTTTAAATGCCAGTCACACTTATTCTACTTAACTTTTTAAGGAGCATGGAATTCAATTTTTTATTTTTCGTCTCAATCTATCCATTTCCATGAGGGTAATATAAAGAGGCAGTGTGATGAGATATTTTGAATTGCAAACACAACTCATGCACCTCTATGTTCTTGAAGGATGTGATATTATCCGAGATAATGACTCGTGAGACTTCATACCAAGAGATAATCTAATTCAAAATAAATTTTGTAATCATAGACCCAGCACATGTAGTGAGAGGCATGGCCTCGAACCACTTTGTGAAATATTCCATGGTCGTAATCATAAATTTGTGGCCATCAATCGATGAGGGAGAAAAAATCCCTATAAAATCCATACCCCAAGTCGAAAAGGGGCTAGGGTGTCACAACCAGCTATAGAGCCTTAGCAGAAGGTGTATCTCATGTGAAAACTCTTGACATTTATGACACTTGCGTACATATACTACAACATCATGCTATAAGGTGGGCCAAGAATAACCCATCTGATGAATTTTCCAAGTAGTGGCAGTTCCCTCTAAGTGACCCCCATAGACTCTACTATGGGTTTCAAAGAGTATCATCTCCGATTCTTCTTCATATACACACCTTAACAACATGCCATAAAAGGTTGTACAATAGAGCACTTCTTCTATAATTACATACTTGGCAGCTTATGATGCATAACCACTACCTTTGTTATGAGGTTGCTCCCTCAGGATATGCATGGTCCATAATGTTGTTAATGATATAAGAAATCCATGGAAATGATGTAATGGGAGGATTTTTTCCACATAGAATACACACTCATCAGGGAAATCTAGGTCTACTAGGTCTCCACAATCTATTGGGTTGTCTTCCAACCAATCAAAAATAATTTATCCTTTGATGGAATTTTGGTTGATGAAAATGAATTTGAATTCACCCATAAACATGAGAAAACATCCAACCTTTTTATATAAGGCACTTGAGTCAAGAAGTTTTGTAGTTGTTTAGAATTAACTATCACTCACGTTTCTTGGTCAAGCATATAATGTCTTAACCTATTCATTGCAAAGATAATTTCTAAGAATTATTTTTCTTCCTATGTATAACATGTCTCATAATCAAGTAGAGTGCAACTAATGAAATAAACGACAAATTAATTATCATCACCATCTTCTTGTGCCAACATGTAAATTAGCGAAACCTCGGTGGCTTGAGATTATAAGATTACGGGATGATTAGCTTTGGGTGGCATGAGTGTAGGTGGTGACATGAGAAAATATTTGACTGACTCAAATGCTTCATGACATTGAGAATTCCAATCTTTACTACACTCTTTTTTAGAAATTTATTGATGGGATGGATGACGTAAGTTAGATCAAGAATAATTTTGTGGATTACCCCAAGTTTACCTTGAAAAACCTAATGCTTGATTATTTTGAAGGTTGACACATCTCTAGAACCACTTGAATATTTTATGGATCTACATCAATTCCTTGAGAATAAATGATATACCCTAGTAATTTACCTCCCATTATTTTAAATACACACTTTTTCAGATTCAACGTTATGTCGTATTTGATAAGGTGAGAGAGGATAATGCGGAGCAGCTTAGGGTGATTGCAATGCTTCTTGACCTTAGTTAGCAGGTCATTGATGTAAGATTCCATAATAGTATGGATAAGATCATGGAAGATATATGTAATTTCTATTTGGTACATGGTTCTAACATTTTTCAAGCCAAATGACATGATTGCATAGCAAAAGGTTCCCCAAGGAGTAGTAAAGGTAGTCTTTGTTTGATCTTCCTTAGAGATCCTTATCTGATATTAGTTAGAGAAGTATTCCATAAGTGACAATAAATCATATCCAGCCATTGCATCTACAATGAAATTGATGGAAGGAAATGGAAATTCATCCTTGGGACAAGATTTGTTAATGTCTCTAAAGTTGATACAAATATGTATCTTCCTATTCTTTTTAAGAATCGATAATGTTAGACATCCACAAGGAGTAATAGACCAGTTTAATGAAACCTACCTGAAGAAGCTTCATTACTTATTCCTTGACCATTAAAGCCACCTTTGGCTTCATGGGTTGTGAATTCTACTTTACAAGCTTGGCATCATGCATTGTGACGAGGTTGTGAACTATCACATCAGGAACGATTCCCATGATTTCATTGTAATTGAAGGTGAAGGCTTTCAAATTTTATTTGAGCACCTTCGTATGTGCTTCTATCTCATCTAGAGTAAGAGAAGAACCAATTTTTAAGATCTTCGGTTCCTCCTCTATCCTTATATTAATATCTATGGTCCCTTCAATCAAAGATGTGTTACCCTCTTCGAATTCAGGTGGGGCTGGAGGTAGTTCTAACTCCTCTTCCTCTACCTCATAGATCTCAAGACCTTCCAATGAGGAATAACACAATGTATGATCTCCAAAGTAGGAGGAAGGGTGAGGTCTAAGAGAAAATCCTCTCTTATGGTGCACAGGATGAAGATTAGTGTATACATTGAAAAATCTTAGGATTGCCTCATCATTCTCCATAAATTCCATAGTGGCAGGCTCATTCTCGGCTTCAACATATGCCAAAATCACGTTGGTTGGCACTTTTCAAACTAAGGGTTCAAATCGCACTAAGACCGTAAACTCATTTTCCTTCAATCCCTCGCTTAGAAAAAATTGAGAGGAAGAAGTATCCATTGAATCGGCTAAGAGGTTTTACTCTCTAGGTATGGATTCAATAGAAATGAAGTCAAAACCTTTGCTAAGTCAAGGACGAAAATTTTGTAGAGTCGCAAGTGCTCCGCTCTAGTCTCTTAAACTTATGAAAATTTATTAGACACAAGTTGGGAGTCACCTAACACTCTAACATTGTTAATGCCCATCCTCTTGGCTACAATGAGACCAAGGAGAAGAGCCTTGTATTCTGTGGTGTTATTTGTACATTCAAATTTTAACTAAAGGAAAAAGGCATGATCCTTCCCTCTAGAGAAGTAAGGATCACACCTACCCTAGCACCAAAGCGGCACTTCACACTATCATAGTTGAGGGTCCAACAACCATTAGGGAAGATAGAATTTTGATCATTTGTAGAATATTCCTCCTTGAATTCTGAGACCTCAACCATACAGATCTCATCAAAGACGCTTGATGGGAGAGAACCAATCCCAAGAGCATGTCCTATGCTTGGGAATTGAACATGAGAATGATAGGAAATTCATTCTACAAAATATTAATGATCTATGATATAATTTTTTTTGAGATAGTTTCTACTACAGTAGCTTTGATTTCACTAGAATCAACCCCTTCGATTACCTTAGGGGTTTCTAACTCATCATATCAAACAAGTCGGGACTCAAGTTTTGAGTCTTGGGTGTTGTTTAACTGATTGGGGGGAGCTCAAACTCAATATGAATCATAGGTTTCTTCTTTAGGTTTTCCAAATGAATGTCATGGCTTTGGGTCACCTTGAGCTACGAAAACCTTACCCAGTGTAGGAATATGACCTCTTGGAACAATGTAGAAGGGATTTCCTTCATTCTATGTATCCAAGGTTGACTAAGGATCATATTATAGTTGGTTTAATGATCTATAATGTAAAACTCAGCCAATGTATTCTTTGGTCCAAAGGTAATTGGAAGCACTATAGTTCTAACGGATGTTTTCTTAAGGCTATCGTATACTCTCAATGTGTTTCGTATTGAAGAGAAATTGGTTTCTCCATACCCTATCTTCTGAAGAAATGAGAAAGGAAGTATGTTTACGGAAACTCCGTCATCTGTCATCACATGCTTAACATAGTTTTTGTAAATATAAACTTAGAGGTACGATTCAGATCACCTCTCGTGTGCTAACTTAGTGTTGCTTTACATCTTGGTAATGTCAAATATGAAACTAGCATCTCTTTCAGGCTACCTTAGAGGATAGACATCAAATTCTATGTGATTAACTTAAGCCTCCAAAGGAGGAGTGACATGAATTAAATGGGCAAGGTGAATGCTTCAAATAAACCACTTGATACATATTCAAGTTCTTCAACAGATCCAAAAATGAAATGTGACAAAATGTCTTGGTCAAATCAGTAATTAAATCAGTCCCCCACTAGTTTTGGAGCCACTACTATATTGTCTCGACATTGAGGAGTAAAATTGAAGAGGTTATGAGGAATAAAATTGGGTATAAGGCGTTGCTAACCTCGCTTTCATTCTCCAACTCAACCAAACCTATCATTTTCATCTGATTCTAACCATCTAAACGAGGAGCTACCAATGGGATTGACGAATTGGATGCTTCATGATCATTGTTTCCATTGGGAGTGTAGACACTAAAATTAGGTCACACTCCCATTTGGTCCCTCGAAAAATAAGCACCCTTCATCACATTCACCTAGCCATGACCCCCTTCACCCCACTAATACTAATTTAATTAATTAAATTAAATTAATTCATTATCCTCACTATATTTATTATTTAAATATATTAATTTAAATAATATTTGCACATAGACTTCACCTAGACACCTCACCAAGCCAACTCACCCTAAAAACTATTCTTAGTAAGTTGCCATAACTAACAAAGACTTACCTAAACCCTAAAAATCAATGCCTACATTCTCTCTACCCACATTCCCGCATGCTTATGATAAGCTCCTAGTATAATCCGTGGGTTAATGGCATGATATCTCGAGGAAATCAAGAGGATATCTCTAGTTTAGTAAACCTAGGAAATCCCGCCTTGACCAACGCCTAACCATCGCCGGTTAAGATGAAACCACCATCGGCTACCCTTTTAACTCCAAAACCACCTTATTCTCAAGGTTGGCAAAAGGTTGGAAAATTTGGCAAACTTTAGCACAATCCAGAGAGATATCACATCTTCTAAGAGAGAATTCTAGCGAGAACACACATGCAAGGAAGGAGATCAAGAATCTTTTCCTGCATAGCCATCCCAACAATGATCTGATCTAACCAAGCAAAGAGGAATGTACATGCAGCCCATGCAGAAGATTTCCTTCAGTTGGTGATCACCTGCAGCCTTCAAACCTCTCATCAACACCTCTATCCCTCACTCACAGGCATCCAGGACCAGAATCTAAGTAAGAAAACATTATACTTCTCTGGTTCATTCCATTTCATCATTATATTATCATCTATTATTTACCTAGCCACCCATTAAATTCCTCCAACACTAACCCCTCCATATACCCATTAAAACCTCATCAAATCCTACCGAAATCACCCAATACATCATCCCGACCAACTAAAATCCTTTTTGCAATCACAAAGGATACCCAAAACCCATTTTGTGGCATTCCTAGAAATCCACAGGAATCGGCACCGGTTATATCTAACCGCCATCGGTCACCCTAAACCGGCATCTATTCGTATTTTGTGTGCATGTATACTTTGGTTAATGCTAAATCAAATGAATCAAGAACTACCACCTAAAATAGTTCTACAATTTAGCTAAAACAAAGCATAAATACCATCAAGATAGAGAACTAAGCAAGATCTAAACTAACATTATAACTTTGAAAACATGAGATCAAAACTGTACATACTATTTTAACATCTCTACTCTCCTAGATTACCAACAAAATGCATGGACCTATTTAGCTCCAATGGAAATCAACAATTGCTTGTTTGATCCTTAAAGAATAGAAGAATAGGAAGCTTAGCTCTTAACAATGGTGACCTCTCAAGAAAACAAAAGACAAGCTCTTAGTCTATTTTGGTATATGCTTTGCATTTCCTTTCTTAAGAAGTTTAGGTGTAGGTATAAAGGTAGAAGGAGGGCTCCTTATACAACCCAATGGATAAAGGAAAACTTCATCCCTTTGCATGTGGGATAAAGGTAAACCATGATTAGAATGGATAAGGTTGCTTTATTAAAGGTAACCTTACTTTAGAAGGGTTAAATTTATAATTAGCAAGTCATGGGCGTTGGGGTGTTTTAATTAATCAAAGGTGATTAAATAATAGGTAGATGTAAGCTTATAGAAGCTAATTAGAGGAATATCAGTATGATTTAGGCTATTAGAAGGGGATTAAATTAATTAAATATTGATTTATTGGTTAAATGGAAGGAAAAGCTAATTAATTAATAATAATTAATTAGTCTAGGTATGGGTGATTTATTAACGTAAGGTCATTAATTAGGTATTTTTGGATAGGAAACTTAATTAATTAGATTAGTGTAATTAATTAATGATGATATGAGGGAAAATGAGAAATTTTGATGATATGTCATCGATTTAAGAGAAAGAGGATAATTAATGCAATTTAAGTATTTAAATTGCTTGGGTGTAATTATGGGTGTCTCATGTATTTTCCCATACACTCGTAATGCTGACTTACCCACCTAACTCTCTCTCACCCTCATTGCGTATTGATAAGGGAGACTAAGTGCGTTTGTTTATCAAGAGTGATATTATCCCCAATCTTGATGATCATGGTGAGTTCACACTTAATAAATGACCGTGATTTGTTTTGTAACATGTGTTTTGTATGTGGGAGTTTGAGTTCCCTATCCATAGGTTTCTGTACTTTGTGCCATAATTGATGGGTACATTGGAGTGCATTCTATAATCACATTTGATTTTGGATTTTATGGTCATTGGAGTTGTTGGTAGCTTTGAATCTCTTCGGATTTTGTATCTTGGCTTGATAAAGAACATGTCTGGGTTTCTTATAAGCTAATGCTTGACTTGTCTGATCCCAAGAAGTGGGAGAAGAATGTGGAAATTTAGAATTGATGAGAGGAATGGCAGTAGGATTGCCACAATATTTGGTAGAAAATAATGAGATTGATGAAAAGGATACGGTCCAAGGATTGAAGAAGATGGGCTACTGGGAGGTGAGCCATAGATAGAAGATGAAGGGATACTAGGATGTGGCCCAAGAATAGAAGAAGGGCTACTAGGGTGTGACCCATAGATAGAAGATGAAGGGCTATTAGGATGTGGCCCAAGAATAGAAGAAGAAGGGCTACTAGGACGTGACCCATAGATGTAAGATGATGGACTACTAGGATGTGGCCCAAGAATAGAAGATGATGGACTACCCAGGGTGATCCATACATAGAAGATAAGGGGCTAGTTGGACGTGCCCCAAGAATAGAAGATAGTGGACTACTCGAAAATTTCCCACAAATAGCAGAGGGAGGGCTACTAGAAGGTGACCCACACCTAGATGAAGATGAAGGGATACTTGGAGTTGACCCCATAAGAGATTGTGATTGAGGAATTATGATAGACAAAGAGTTATTGGGTGATGAGAAGATAGGCCATGGATCAATGCAATACCAAGGAGTTTCATCACCTAATGAAGAATGCGAAAATGGAAGAATAAGAGGAGGATCAAGTTGCATGATCTGAGGCTCTTTCTCCATTTCTTGATAAAAGGAATCAACCTTTTTCTCAGAATATGTGGGTGCATCAAAGTCTAAAGAGATTCCTTTCTCGTAATCTTCTAAAGGAATATCTTCATGTGCCCCTATAAATGCCTTGATTGTTTCTTCATTCTTAAAGAGGTCAATCGGTATGAGTTATTGATTGATCACCAGGGGTTGATTGGAAGAAAGAGGTCCATCTGGTGTGCCAAATGTGTGCATGTATACTTTACTTGATGCTAAATCAAATGAAGCAAGAACTACCACCTAAAATAGTTCTACAATTTAGCTAAAACAAAGCATAAACACCATCAAGATAGAGAACTAAGCAAGATCTAAACTAACATTATAAATTTGAAAACATGAGATCAAAACTATGCATGCTATTTTAACATCTCTACTCTCTTAGATTACCAAAAAAATGCATGGACCTATTTAGCTCTAATGGCAATCAACAATTGCTTGTTTGATCCTTAAAGAATGCAAGAATAGGAATCTTAGCTCTTAACAATGGTGACCTCTCAAGAAAACAAAAGACAAGCTCTTAGTCTATTTTGCTATATGCTTTGCATTTGCTTTCTCAAGAAGTTTAGGTGTAGGTATAAAGGTAGAAGGAGGGCTCCTTATACAGCCCAATGGATAAAGGAAAACTTCATCCCTTTCGCATGTGGGATAAAGGTAAAACATGATTAGGAATGGATAAGGTTGCTTTATTAAAGGTAACCTTACTTTAGAAGGGTTAAATTTATAATTAGCAAGTCATGGGAGTTGGGGGTGTTTTAATTAATCAAAGGTGATTAAATAATAGGTAGATGTAAGATTATAGAAGCTAATTAGAGGAATATCGTATGATTTAGGCTATTAGAGGGGATTAAATCAATTAAATATTGATTTATTGGTTAAATGGAAGGAAAAGCTAATTAATTAATAATAATTAACTAGTCTAGGTAGAAGGGGTGATTTATTAATGGAAGGTCGTTAATTAGGGTATTTGTTGGATAGAAACTTAATTAATTAGATTAGTGTAATTAATTAATGATGATATGAGGGAAAATGAGAACTTTTGATGATATGTCATCGATTTAAGAGAAAGAGGATAATTAATGCAAATTAAGTATTTAAATTTCTTGGGTGTAATTATGGGTGTCTACGTATTTTCCCATTCAGTCGAATGCTGACTTACCCACCTAATTATCTCTCACCCTCATTCACCCGTGATCTACCTATGACCTCTGTTAGACCTATAGAGAACGAGGACTAACTACTTGACCTTCGGATCCTATTCTAACCTAACATGTTAGATTATATCTATTTCTTATTGTGTTTTAAGTGAGATACCTAAATCATTTCGAATTACAATAGGTTTTACCTGATTTACCACATTAAATTGTTTAAAACAGTGGATTGATTGCCATCTAGGAAGTATCATGCTTCCCGGATCTATCATACGCTAGGTAGTTCACTGCATATATTGTTTAATTCTTTCTGGTGGTCTTGATTTCATTACAGGTAGTTCCTCCTAGCCAAAAGGAAGCTCTCACAATCAGCTATGGATTTAGAAGTCATACGCGCGCAACAACCCATCAACCAACATTAAAACATGTATTCCTCTTATGCCCGTTACCCTATCTGTTTTGTCAATACTTCAAAGAAACGATTTAGAATCAGGTGAAACAAGGAGCTCCCTTTTTTCATTCTGTGAGGATTGGGATTTATATTATTTGGGCATGTTGGTAGAGGGTCTCTATAAACCTCAAGGTAAGAATTATGAGGGGAAATAGGCCTTATGTGAGATTTTACATTAGACCATAGGATTTACCAAAAACATTCCAAAAAGAGGTGTTTTTTGGTCCTCATGAAGTTGTATAAATTTGTTATAATCACGGAATGTACGAGAGTCATGTCCTCTAACCATATGGAAATTATAGTACAAATCAGATCATAATCATGAGGTATTTGATTGTGGTTCAAATTGCAGCCCATAGTTTTTATTGGTGTTCTATTATTAGTTGTTAAAGTTTAAGTTCAGGGCCTCTAGCCTTGGTTCTGGTATTGGTTCGGATAACCACTTGGGTATTGAACCAATGGTACTTGGGCCTAGACTTGTTGAGGTGGGAGAGGAGGATGACTAAAGTCCACCACATTAACAGGAGTAAAATTTTTACTCCTTTTATTGTTAATATTTACATTATTGTTACCATTATTCACATTTCCAAAGGTTAACAATGGTCGGCTTCTTGGATTGGTTAGTTACAATGTCCATCGTAGCACCACATTTTCTATCTAGGACTTTGGGACCTTCATTATTGTTGTTTGAACCATTAAGGTAGTTTAAATTACCCTAAGAGGGGTTAACCAGTCTCCCATTTGAGCCGTATGTTTTCTAGCCATTATCAATCACCGCTTGGTCAATGCAAAACCCTCTAAAACCTCCTCATATCTTCTCAGAGGAATATTTTAGACATCCTCCTTATTTTCTAAGTTGAGATAATGAAGGAACAAGTCACAAATATCCATTTGGTCCATGTTTGGAGTGCTATCCGAGGAGTAGAGGACTTACCACCATATTTGAATGAAATGGGTGATGACTCATTGTGTTCTTGTTTGATGTGGAGGAATTCTTATATTCATGTTCGAAATATTTTTTTCATATCAAAATCCATTATAAACTTAGAAACGAGTTGTTTGAATGAATGTATCGAGGCTTATGGTATCCTTTACTACCATTTGAGATCGATTCCCTCAAGGGTTTTGGGGAATATATTAGTTATAACCACATCCCACAGTGTATCTCTTTAACGGAAGTTGTGTACGATTTAATATGCACATTCGGGTCCCCCTCCCCTTTGAAAAATTTCTATTTTGGAAGCATTTGTGGAATAATTACGCTCGTATGGTAAAATCGAGGGTATCCTTAACACATTCAACATATGTGCCCAACACATAAGACTCTACCATGGATGACCCTTGATGGGGAGGTGGAGGAAGAATAAGGTCTTATATGGTGTGGCATAAACATTCGTAGAGGTGTAAGGAATCCCATGAGGCTGAGCATACAATCCAAGAAAATAAAACATGTCCCCTTGTGTTAATTTAGATTACATGTTGAGGTAAGGGGGAACATTATTTTGATACAAGGTAGAAAGTATGAAACTAGGGAATTTCTCATTTCCAGTTGGGATGACATTCAAGAATGCACTTCCAGTTGGAACCTATAGAGGGTACACATATGAGATGTGACATGGCATGCCTAACATACTTGATCTGATAAGAAGATCACCAGGGTTAGGAATACCTATGTAAACCACATGGCTGAAGGTGTCAAGGCAAAATAATCAAGTTCTATGCATGGTGGGGAATCTTGTTTTTCCCTACAAAATTTGTAGCATGAGGAGGTTGGGAAAGCTCTAGCTCCCTAACCCTATCCACCAATGTTGAAATTACATCACTCGCAGATGGTGTTACATTTAGATTAGGTTCATTTTGAGTCTACCTGGGAAGAAAAGGAACATGATATATTTCTATGGTTTGATCCTTGGGAGACCACCCCTCTTTGGATGTGTTTACTTTGAGAGGAGGGGTATCTAAGTTGTTTTGAAGAAGAAAATCAAAGTGTCTTTCTGCATCCAGCCTAGAGATTGTTCTTTGACATTAAGACACTACTCACTTCGGGAAAAGCATGTCAGGAGCTCCTCGCTTTGAAAATAGATAAGTCGGGATAGAATCAGATTGCATGTTGATCTATGGTCTAAAAAATACCTGAGGGCTGGAACCTTGCCCTCCTGTGAATTTCATATTGTTTGAGCCGAAGAGCTCAAGTTGTAGGCTATATGCAAGTTTATAAATCTCCTTGATCTCGAATCATGAACCGTTGTTGGCACCTTGAGAAGGAGTATGAGGAGAAGGTAAATTAGATGAATATTTATCAGCCAACCTAGATAGTGAGGGTGACTACCGCTACCCATTTGGTAATCCTATGCCTCAAGACCCGTAATGGGTTTGCCCATATTCCTTACTTGACATATTCAGGGTGTATATAAATACCCAAAAAATAATGGGAGAGGAGAAGGATGGATGAAAGAAGGTAAAAACAATGGAAATGAAAAGGAACTAGTCCTTCACATTGGGTTCACCAATTTTATACGACTAAAAATCAACAAGTGACTTTCAGGCACACTCGACCTCCCGAGGTTGTGCCAGGACAGCTAATGTGGAATGGATAGATGGCTATGTGGAATATATATAAGGTGAAATAGGAAAAATGTGGATAAGGAAAGATCAAGGAAATCTAATGTCTTATACAGCACTAATGGAATCTACTTGTCTAGGGAATCAAAGGCTTGTCTTACTATGTAGGTGAGATATAATGATCTAGGATGATGGTAGTATGTAAATGGTGGTTAATATATGGCTCACGTAAGATTTTTGTAATAGGTTATGGAAGGTTGGAAAATTTGCAAGTGTTTTCCTTGTAGAAGTTTCTAGAAAAGGTCATGGAAGTGAGAGAACAAGTGTGTGAATAGAATAAGTGAGTGGATCGTAGGAACTAGTTTCGTCTAGGTCAAGCTTTTCCACCGTAAGTCCTAGACCTTTTTGGCTTCTTCGTTTAGGATTGTCAATTGTGAGATGATGACAGTGGAAGTGGTGAGGATCGGAAAACCAAGATTCTAAGGCCCATGTCAATGTCTATGTGAAAATATGATATGTTTGGCTACGGGTCTCAGGGATCATAAACTTTGTCTCTTGGTTGCTAAGGACTTTGAATGGTAATGTGGGATGTATTCAAACTAACCAAACTAGAGAATCAATAAACTCACAAAGTATATGTCAAAGGCAAGGTTGATGTTTAAACCTAAGACAACTAAAGACATGTGGGGAATTGTATTACTTTCTGTCTAATTAATCTATGTTCCTAACTAACAAAATAGAAACAAGCAGATTTAAATCAAAATGATTCAATTACTTTCCTTGAATTAATTAAACCTACGTGTTTCTTTTAGCTAATTAACAAAAGAAACAACTAATTTAATAAAATAAAACAAAGCTATTCTAATGTTTTTGTTCTTTTCAATTAAATAATAGAAATGCAACAAATAAAGAAAACTAATTAAACTAATCTAATATTTTTTGATTTTATGCTTTTTGGAAAATAATAGAAGAAATTGACAAAATAAATACAAAGAAATGCAATTGCTTCTACAATACTATTAACAAAACTAAACAAATAAATAATCTGATGTGACTATTTATCTATGTAGAATGGATCTAAACTACTCTAATAAATCAAAACTTTTCTAATTTGTGTTTGTGGATTTAAATATTTTTTCTACCTCAAAGACATAGGAAGAAGTAAAAGCTTCTCAAAAGAAATTCTTCCTCTGAAACTTCTCCGGTAGAAATAAACAAAGATCTAATGAAGATTGTATATTGAAATGGAATTACAATTGCTTTAAAATAATGCAGGAGCTTTCCTCTAGAAAAAATTCCCTTGCAAACCCATAGGGATAGGAAGGGAAGCATTCTATCACTAAAATCATTGTGCAGACATGTCTCAGAAATTATAGTAATGAATAAACTATTAAAATAATTTGAATTGAATTGATTTAACAACTCTAATCAGATTGTGCATACCAATGAAAAAAAGAAATCAAGAAATCTTGAAGGAAAACCAAGTACATCTCCAACTTGGAATTTTTAGAACTGTGACAAACTTAGAGATGGTTTACTCTAATGTCCCCTCAGCTTATTTTCCAAATTTAATTCTCAAATACATCTAGGGAAATGTGATGGGTATTATAGAAGAAATAGTGAAGAAGTTCCATAGCAGAAGTGGCTTACAAGAATTTTGGTAGCAATGTGGATAGGAGAATAACAATGTAAGAGAACTAGCTTCATTGTGTATTTATGAGAAATATTATGGCAACATAACAAAGTGTAATTCAAAACAAAAATCTCCAACCAATGCTTCGTATAAAATCCTGGATCTTATAGAAAAATAAAGATAAATGGTCTACGCTATTTGACATCCAATAAATTCCACCTCTCTCAAAGAAGGGTAGTCAACTTGAATTAGTTAGCGGGGAGGGAAGGAAAAGTTGATATGTATCAAATGAGACGAAGAATAGACAATTTGAACAGAAATGTGCACTATCATCATGTTAAAAAAAGTTGACACGCGTTTAGAAGATGTCGAGAGAAGGTTCTCAAAAAACCACATGGATCCGTTGGTCTCGCACAAAGGGGTAGTTGTGTAACCGCTGGGGTGGTTACATAACTACCACTTAGGCGATCGACGCTTGTGTAATCTCCTGGTGGTTACATAACCAATGCAGAATTTTTGTAACTTAAGCTCAAAAGTTAAGGAAAAATATTGCAGAAAGATAAAGGAAAGTAGAAAAACATGGAAGTGAACAAGGAAAGCATTCTAGGCTACAAATATACACTGCAAATGGAAAATTGGATTTGAACACCATTGGAAAAGATATTAATCATCATTGGGGATTTTTAACCCTTCCGAAAATCTAGCATGTGCAAAATTGGGTCGCATAAGGACCAACACTACTTCCTGGAGCTGCAAAAAATTTAGTACATCCGTGAGCGGCTAAGTTCTTCAATGTTATATTGGGAAAAACAATTATCATGCTTTATAACTTTTTTAGGAACAAAAATAATCCCGACCCGTTATTAATACAAACCGGGAACAACATGAACAATTTCAAGGATTATCTATACCAAATTATAAGGATCCATAAGTGAAAAGATCTTAAACTAGGAATTTACCAAGACTGACAACAAAGATTACACAAAAGTGCCCATATTTTATCAAGATAAAATATGAGCACCAACACCCTTAAATCTTACAAATAGCTCCTCGTGCACAAATTTCACACAATGACATGTGGAATAAGTAATGGCATGCATATGATGATTCCAAGGCCACCCTATGATAATGTTATAAGATAAGTGAAAATTAAATACAATAAATTTGACATGGACAATCCTAGGGGAATGAAAATGGGTAACGAAATACACCCCATTGGAGGCATCTTTCAATGATCATATCCTCAAAAGTGGTTCATGTGGTTTTTTGGTTATCGATGGAATAATCAAGGCCTTGTTAAAGTATAATGAGGTCACACAAAATTCTTCTCCTTGTCAATGAGAGAATGCTTAATTGAAGTGTGACCAATCTAAATTAAAATGAAAATTGGTGGATCATCTACACAAAGAAATATCTCATCTAAATCATAGAATCGATAGGAAATGAATGCATGAATGAGCATTTGTGTAGTCTTTTTAACACAACTTAGTCGGGAACACCGACACATCACTCAGACTAATGTCTAAATTCTCACTTGAAGCACACATAACCTACCAAGTCCCTCTTTTTTAGATCATGCAAGATGTGTAGTCAGCATAAAACATTGCACAAGATAGAATATAAGACAATATAATAGAAATCATGACAAAGATAATAATAATAAGGATATTTGATCATTCATTCCATAACTAGATCTCACAAAACATTACAAACATAACATAGCTCCCATATAAGCTCTCACACACACACTATTACACCGCATATCATCACACCCCTTATTACATAGACATGAAAACTATATATAGTTGGTGGGAACTTGTCCTTCACCGCTTTACAATGCTTTTAACCTATTAATAGAATCTTCTATACTTATCTTACATGTGCCTCTGATCTGTGCTTTGGTCTTCAATTGGTTGTTCTTTCTCCATGCATGTTATTAATAGATTAATTTACCTTCATGGCATACTATATTTAGTTACATATGCCCATGCATTTTCCTCCTCGCTAGATCCCCGCATGCGTGTCTTCCTCTTTTAGAGTTGATTTTTCCATCAAGTAGGAAAATCATCTTGTATAAAGGAAAAAATATATTTATTAAATTTTTGGCTGATTTGGATCTTAATAGGTCTTTTAGGTGTTTTTGAGTGTTTCCTAACCTCTTTGAAATCCTTCTTGAGTGATTTGATTCCTTTGTGTGTTTTCCTCCAAAATGGAACTTTTAAAAATTTGAATTGCTAAGTCAATAGGGAGGGTCTAATGTAAATTGTAAGGACTATTAACATTGTAAAAGGTCATTTAAGACCTCATGATATGAAAATAATATGTCTTTACCATTTGTGTTAGGGTTTTATGAATTATAACCGACCCTTACTTGAGTTAAGTTAGAATAACTTGTGAAACTACCTTGAATTATGAACATATAAGGATGAATTCAAATTGGGAGAGTTAGTTAGAGGTTGGTCAAGGAATATTTGTGGTAGAGAACATGCGAGGAAGAGCCAAGAAGGCTCAGAAGTTTGAAAGTGTGTTTGAAAGATGAATAATACAAATTTACTTTATGAATAATTTATGAAATGCATGTATTTTACTTGTTATTAGAAGAAGAATTATGTTCTTGTGTATTTGTGTGATTGAATAATGATCAAATATATGAAATGAAGGATTGATTAAATGAACAAGATTGAGTTGTAGGAAATGAGGCTATGTAGTGTTTAAAGCTAGCCATGAGGTAATATGTGCATATGAGTTTTGATATTTCAAGACATAATACAAGAGGTTTGCATAAGAATATGTGATCGCATGAATTAGGAGATTCAAGGTTAATAAGATAAAAAAATGGAATTTTTGTAAGGGTTCCCAATATTATTTGAGTGTATTCTCCACAAATGAATAGACAACTAATTAGAAATCATGGTTTTAGTGTTAGAAAATTATATGTTACGCTCTTAAAGGGTCTGTCTTGTTGACATTTGAAGGAGTGAAAAAGGTGATAAGAAAAGTGGAGTTTTGAATGACCTTGTATATGGATATAATATTGATTTTGAGCGTTATTAGACCTTGAAGAGACTTATCAACCCATGAAATAAAAATAATGCTAAAAGTGCTTACTTGTTGGACTATGAAAACCTTGCTAGGGTCGAGAGAGGAAATTTGATATAAATTTAATTTTATTAATTGAAAACGTCCAAAAATTGGTGGAAAGGATGAAACAAGTGGGGTAGAGATGTGGTTAAAATTTAAAGATGGTTGTACTTAATTAAGGAGGTAAAAATGAAAACCCAAAGACTAACCGTACTTGATACCTTGCTTTGAGGGTTTGTTTACAAATTTGGGTCAAACTATTAGAATGCCCTTATATAAATTAAGAAACTAGTTCTATGTATTAAATGAAGTGTGTGAGAGTATTGAGAGAGTTTGGAGGAAGTAAATATGATTATTAGGTAAGAAACTTAAGTATTGCATTATTGTATCATGTTCTATAACAATGCTTCTAAGCAAGATTCATGATTAACATCTAAAAAGTCAAGGTCACCTAAAGAAGCATTGCATAAAGGTGGTGGGAGGTATATAAAAGGGTAATAAAGGTGGAAAATTAGTTAATAAAAATAATATTGTAGGTCGAAGGTCAAAATTTTACACACAAATTCAAGAATAGAGAATGGGAAGAGTTTTAAAGTTAGAAGGAGATTAACAAGAGGAGATAAGGAAAATTATAGAAAAAGGAGTGGAATAAGAAGTGTTTAATAGTTTTGGTTAGGGTCAAGGACCAATAGATATGAGGGGTAGTGCATGTTATATGTTTGGTCCGCCATATCCCATATCTCTATAGGGGAGGAATTCAGGAAGGCCATCTATCCATACCCCTGACCCCGACCGAGCATCTGCATTAGTTGATCCCCATATATAAGGAATTGTGAATGGTAAATAAAGTGTGCCACCCCAAAGGTGATCATGATAGATCAGATATACCACCTCAATAGATTCCTTCTAGCTTGAACCTTCATATATTAAAATCCCGACCTTTCATCACCCGAGTGGGGCGGAGAAATCTATGCCCTGCCATATATAGATAGGTAGATAGCCCCTGATTTATCGATTCTCTATATTGGGTGGGGGGGCTGTGCCAATATCGATATTGGTAGGTTCAATGCCTACTGTATCGGAATGCATCGGATGGATGCCCGGGCATTGAGAGGGAAGGACGCTTCCAAAGGCGAAAGGCCATGGGGAGATACCGTCCGTGATCCATGGATCTCCGATCGGGAAACCGTGTCCACAAACAAGACTTAGCGAACTGAAACATCTAAGTAGCTAGAGGAAAGGAAATCAACCGATACCTTGTTAGTATGAGATCTTCAAAGCCATTGGAAAACCACTCCATTCATTCATTGGTAACTATAGCGCTTCCACTATCACTAGGTA
Organism: Taxus wallichiana var. yunnanensis; assembly: GCA_018340775.1. Lineage (NCBI taxonomy): Eukaryota > Viridiplantae > Streptophyta > Pinopsida > Cupressales > Taxaceae > Taxus > Taxus wallichiana. Next base: position 203,680,930 of record CM031239.1, on the reverse strand, counting down.
GGTATGTGCGGACGCTCTTGCTTACTCAACCCACTACCACCTCCTATGGAAAGAAATATTTCCGAGAGGGGATGAGGGGGCTTCGTGGAGTAAATGTCTACCTCTTATCTATATATGGCCATGCAACATTATATTATGGAGTAAATGTTGTACATGGCATATTATTTTAATATTTTAATATAATTCGAGTATATCCAATGTGGTATTCAAATTTAACAAAGATATTGAATTTGTGTGACCTTTTAGTAAGTCTTCCTACTACCCATCATGCCAGACTTGTAAGAATTATTATATTAATAGTCTAGACTGTGAGATGAGATGAGTTCAAAAACAAAGAAACAAGGAAAAATTACCCAAAAAGGCATAAAACTCACCAAGAACTTAATTTAAGACCTAGAGACCTAAATGCAAAGAAATGCTAAATTGAGTTGGGAAAGTTATTATAAGAGTTAGGCCAAGAAATTTGGTGATTTTAAAGAATGAGGTAAAGGTTATTTTTAAATGTTTTTACTTCCTCGTAGAACCTTGTTATTTTTTCTAAAAAGGTGAATTTGTCTTCGATAGGGCTAGAAGAAAATAATGTTAATTGAGAGGAAATATTATTGTTTAAATGAGTTACGCTAAACCGCAAAGCCTAAATTGTTGACATAAGTCAGATGAGCCAAATGGGTGTTTCTAAATGTTTTAATTTTACTAAGACACTCCATAATTTATATTTTATAGCCAAAATTCAGTCATTTTCTGATTTTGGCCTAATTTGAATCCTAAAACAAATAATCTTGTGTGAATTAAAGGAGATAGAAGAAACTTCGTGGATTTGAAACTTCATGAGAAGCTATAAGGGCATAATGGGTGTTAAAAACGTTCTTTGTTTGTTTTGGGACCTTTTGAATCATTATGGGCTATAATAGTTGCATGATTTTAGGGCTACAAGGGTATTTGAGAAGAGGCTAAAAGGTGTAAGAGAGGAATTATAGTTTTGAATCTTTTTGAATGGTCCGACCATGCTCGATGGATGTTTTTAAGAAGGTTTGAGAAGATTATAGCCTTGGATACAAGTTTGAGATTAAATTTTATGTTTGGATGCATGTAGATTTCTTGGAGTTAATTGACATATTTGATGAAATTTCTCTCATATCTAACATTTCCATTGCATTGTGAAGGTGTCATCATCCATGCTTTTATCCATTTATAGCTCTTCCCCTTTTATCACGCCAACCCATGTTTTTCCTATTTTTATTCATTATCTATTTTTATGGCTATCTATTATTCTAATTGTTCCTGCGCACAACCCTTTGCACATCCTCTAACTATTACCTTTTTACACACCCTCACGTACTATCTTGTGCTTATAACATTTATCCTTTTTTTTTGTCAAGTAAACCTTTGCACATAGCTCATACTTAGCCACTTTTGTCAGTCCAACATGACCCCACACTAGGGATATTGTCCACCCTCAAAGCAATGCAATAATGAAAGAATATCTCAAAGAGTGGAAGAACTAAATAATGTGGAAAATATCCCAATAAGTTCAAATATTAAAAAATTACCTTTTCACACATCAAAATTTAGTCTATGGTGATTGTAGAAGTTATGGGAACTCTAGGATGATCCTTGTCTCCGCAACTTCCACTCCTCAAGCTCATTGGATACCTTATCTGGAGATGTCTCAATGATATATGGATTATTTTTAAGATTCAATTCATCGACTTCTCCTATAGCTTTTTTATTATGACATCCCATTTTGTGGTGATGTCATTCAAACCATCTACCCTACACATTGTCATTACTTGGACTTCACCAAGCATGTCTTTGATCCTAACACGCTTAGCATTTAATGATTATTTCATCTCACCGAATTTCTACAACACCTTCTTGCATTCAAACCTATTTTTCAATAGTGAGGCTTATATTCTATTCAATTCTACCTCATCCTCTATAATGTGTGTTTAGGATTATCAAAGTATCTTGGAAATTTACAAAAATTGTTTCATCCTTTCGTGTAGCTTCCTTCGCCTCGGTGCCAAGTGTTATATATTCTACTAGTATTTGTTTCACCTTGTCTTTATTAACAATAGCCTTCTCTTCTACTCTAATAATTTTCCCATTATTTACATTTACCAATAGTATTTGTATTAGTTCTTATAATTACTCCCTCTATGTGTTATGGTCTTTTCTATCCTACGCTACAATATCCGGACATGCATGTGCAATATTATTTACAAGGTCAACTTATTTATTATACACATCTTTCATTATTTTCTTCATATCGCTCATCTCCTCAGAATTTTTTTGATTCTTTTTTATTATTCCTCTCCATGTCCTTTTACATTCTTCTTACTATGACACTTTTTTCAATATTTCTCCTTCCTACCTCATTATCCATTTTTGAGAGCATTTATTACTTGCTCATACGAGAGTCGTGTTGACTCTATTGTGAGGAAGACTATTCCTGGTTCCCTTTTCAACTTTAATTCAAAAATTGACTATTTATTTACCTCAAAGTTTGGTTCCTCCATGTGAATTTGCTTTTCTTAAGAGAGCATCTTACGCGTCATGCGGATGGGCCTCAGCCTTATCAAACATGTCCCAAAAAATAGTCATTATTTTTGAACTAAACTCGAATATGGCCTTAAGGAGCTTAGTTATGTCATTTATGTATGAACTCTTAGGAGGTGCTTATGATGGTTTCCTTGTCCTTCTTTCTCTTGCACTTCGTGCTCTGCGTGGTGTCTTCTATGTAATATCATGTTCCACATGACATGTTTTCTCTCCTACACCTTGGTCCTCCCTAAGTCCTTTCTCTTATTACTCATCTTCATCATGCAGATCTTTATGTTCTTCCTTGTGTACTTCTTCATTCTCTTCCTCATTCTCCTCTTTATGCGTCTCCTCTTCATCTTGAACTTCCTCTTCATTTTCTTCTTCTTCCTATTCAATATCTTCACGTAGTTTTTCTTCTTCATGCTCGGGATGATCTAAATATTCCTCCTCATCCAAATCATGGATAATGTGAGGTTTATCTTCCTCTATTAGACTAGGCTTGTGCATTTCCTTATTTGAAAATATTTGAGGAATGTGCGAAGTGCTTACTTTCTAACACTCTCTTTGCATCCTTTTTTGTGTGCTATGATCCATCACACCCTCTATTTATAATTTTTTTATTCTTCTTGAGGGGTGTGTTTAGGCTTACTCTTTGGGTATTCTCATAGATTTCTTCTTTGTTGGTGGTAGTGTAAGGGTGGTATCATACACATTTACCACCTTTCCATCATGAAGCCTAGGATTTAAGTAGATATAAAAATGATACAAATCTTTCCCCACTACTAGTGGCATGATGAGATGGAGGTCCACTAGATCAGATTCCATTTTTATATGTGGGGTGCTTTAGTCTCATACCCACAGTCTTGAGTAGTATGTGGTATCAGAATCTACCCTATCTGCATTGAATTTTAGATGTGCGCGTTTGTAATTTTGTTCATTGTGTTATTGAAGTATTTTTCATTGAATGCAAATGGTAGTTTACACCATGTCCCCATTGATTTTGTTAAAATATGAAAATTAGATATAAATTACATAGTCATGTATGATAAACAAATGATATAATAAAAACCAATAAATCAATAAAACAAGAACCCTAAGTGCAAGAGAGTGATGCCAATGGTCTACACTTTCCATCAACTAGCATATTGAACATACTTACCTCTTTGACTGCATGATCATGCTTACACATGAGCACTATTATTTATGGTGTCCTACTAAAGGCTTGAGGATCTCCATTTACCCTTTAAAGGAGTTAGAATGCAATAATTACTCAAACACCATTAGCCTCATGCATTTCATGTAAACTTTGGTCTCAAAATGTACTTGATGGGAAAATGAAATACATTACCTTCACCTCTTCAACTATAGAACCATTGTTCTTTAACATGTCATCACACTGTGATAGGTTTACTAAATGCTCTAAAACATCAATTCTTCATTCAAGTATCCCCTATCCTAACTCTTTCTTTAAGTACCCCCTCTTCCTTATGAATGTCCAATTAGGTCACAATGATCAGTATACCCAAAAATTTATATAGATCCTTGAATCATCTATAATTCTCTTAATACCTTCTCTATAGACTTCCTTAAAGTGATCTAACCCTTCATTGGGTTATATACTTGCATTACAATACATTTGTCTTGCTTAGGCCTTATTTGCTACTATCCCTCTAAGCATGCAAATACTCACAAATATCAATTTCTCATGAAACAACCATACCATCTAATGAGGAATCTAGATATACTTTATAGAATTCTTGAACATACCCAAGTTTCATAATTTGCTCCTTTGTATGAAATTGTTCTTCTAGACCACTTCCCTAGGCAATTTAGGCCTATTTTGACCCTAAGTTATAACAACAAGCACTTAGGGCTATGATCACAAATAGAACTTGATAGATTCACTTAAGGAATGTCCACAATATGGTGTCTACAAATTTTGATGGCTTGAATCCAATTTTTGATGATTCATGCAGCTTCATTTTCCTTATTCTCGCATAGTCACAATCAGCCTGCAAAAATTCATATAAATTCTCCACATGTGTGATTTATAACCTAGAAATTGGCACACCTCTAGATATCACCTGGGTAGAGACACTCCTAAAATTTCAATAAATTTGGATGGATATAATTTAAATGGCACTAGGCCCTAGTTCTGGCCCAAGAACAAAGAGTTGGAGCTATAGGGAAAATTTTAGTGTTTTAGGAGCTAAGAAAAATTAAGATGGATAATTTACCTTTTTTACTAATCACACCTTCACAGTCTTCAAAGCATTCTTAAAATCCCGATCACAATTTCTTCTTCTCGTCCCGGGTAGAGGAACATACATACAATCCATTTAAAGATAACAATTCAGATAGGATTCACACAAGTCTTTACCTGCAACATAAACACATGCCTTCACTTTTCATTGATTGATTCTATTACATATTGATCCTCCATATATCATCACTAATTCCATCGAATAGCTCCATATTTTCCTTACTATCCTCCCTAGAACCTTATTATTAGCTCCTTAGAGATCTCAACAACATCTAAATTTGAAAAAGGATAAAATTACATCCCTATATTCTTTGCATATGTTCCAAATCCTATTTCTTGCCTCTTAGTACAACAATATTTCATTATTTAGGCATAAAAACAACTATCTCACTTATACATCTAGTTGTTGCATTGACAAACATAATCTCTTTTATAAACATATCATTTATCTTTACACCCACATTTAAATTGACTCAATAAAAAAATCATTCATCCGAGTAACTTGGATGTTACAAAATGAACCTACTAAACTTGAATGACCCTAAGATAATCTAACCATCTTGATGCTCTCGCATCAGATTGCCCAGCTTTAAAAATTTTCCATGGGCTTCTGCTCATGGATCTCTATCATTCCTTGCTCCTTGATGTTGTTGTTGCTCATGAATCCTCCATCTTTGTCATTTGTATGTTCAAAAATTACTGATCTCCATGTTGGTGTGGGCTTCTTTGTCTTCATGCTTGTTTCTTGCTATTCTCCTAGATCCTGCATCATGAATATTTACCCTTCCCTACATTCTTCATTCTTACATGTAATCATAGTATTCAAAACATTGTTAAGTTAAAAATATATGGGTTGGTTTCCTTTTTAGCTTGTTCCATTACCATTCTCTCCTCTTGTTCATATTTTCTTCCTTATAAGCTTGTATCACTCTGTAGATGAAATGGAATTCTTCAATACTGATATCTAACTCTTTTCCATTCTTTGGGACGTTATATGCCTCCTTGGTTTTCATCTCATGCCCATGTATCTCTTCTATTCTTCATTGTATGAAACACTTTTATATATGTAACTTCCTTGTGTTTTGTTGTCTATTAACACTTCTTTCTCCTTAGCATTCTTACTTCTTCTTTACACTTGGTCTAATCCTTGTCTTATGCTTCTTATATGTTTATCTTGTTCTAACTTAGCTTCTACATGATTTCTCCTTTGAACCAAGCTTATTATCTCTACTTGGCTATATATAAACATTAATTTAACCTCATTATTGTTTACATGATTCTTGTTGACCTGACTTGCTTCATATTATAGGACTTGTTTATACCTCTCCATCTCCAAGTTTGTTTCATCTTGACTTGTGTAGTTGGTCTTGATGCATGCATTTTTTCCTCCAAAGAGGTATTTCAAACTGATTATTGTCTTTCCTTTTACAATCTACTATACATGTCATGTCCTCAAGGCCATTAAGGTGTAATTTATACAACTTTCCACTACTCTTCTTGCCAACCAATTTTCTTTTTTCCCAACCAAGTTTTGACAAGTATGTAAAATATTTCTAAGCCTCTCAAAAGAACAATAAGAATCATACCATACCTCAAATGCATGTTCTCTTAGCATCAACTATGTTCCATGAGTTACTCTATTATCTTTTGAACCAGATTTGGTGTCCTTGGTTTGCACATCTTGTCTTATTTCAAGCACAATAGTTCTAAAGAAATTACATTCCATAAAAATACTATGTAAAAGACTTAATTTCATGATTCCACACTTTCCAAGCATCCAAATTGCATTGCTCTCTTCCACTATGCTCTTTTCATAACTAATTTGTTGCATTCTCTTCATTCTTGTTAGAAATCTTGATTCTTGTCTTTCCTCAAACTCTTTAGTGTTTTGAATCATCACCATACTCTATTTTTTTCTCCTCATTCTACTAATATCTCTGTTATATACCTTCTTCTCCATGTTCATATCATTCATACCTATATAACATATATTCACTAAATAATAATAGTATTCTTTATACTCGCTTGATTAACTTACTCTATTTTTCATATATTTGCTCTTCCTCAACTGAAATTGGTCTACTAAACACATAAGAAGACTCTTTACATGGTGTAAAAACTTGTACATGATTGTTATCCACCAACACATGAAATTTTATGACTATTTTTGAAGGAACTAACAATATTCTTAAGGTAACATCAATGTCACAACATCTTAAGGATTTATGAAAATTGAGAATTCACTTGTTGAGATGTGGAGCTCAATTACTTTAGTTTAGCATGCTATATCAACTTGTTGGAAAACACAGTAACCAACATTGGTTATGTAGGGACCGACATCGGTCAAGAAAGTAGGAACCATCATCGGTTAGGGCTAATCAACATTGGTTACCTATGCGTGAGTGTTTTATTTAACTCACGAGAATTAGATCTAATTTTAGTATTAAAGCATATCTATTGATTGTAATTGCATGACTAAGTGCCCTAAGTTTGTATAAGGTATTTATAAGATAGAAATCTAGGGTTAGAAGAGATATTTAATGATTATTGTGAAAATAATTGTGAGAGAGAGAATTCTTGGTGAAGAAGGATAATATTGAGAGAAAGAAAGTACTATATATCGTGAGATGTGTGGAAGATTTTAAATATTCATTGTATATCTTATGAAAGATTTGGATAATAGATTGGCTTGTTTCTTGATGGATGTAGCCCACACTAGGAGAACCACATTAAATCTAGTTCTAATTTATATCTCCTTTTTTTGTATATTTATTTTGGTAGAATATCCAATTTTATTGCATGTAGTCTTAGATCTAATATATTATTTGTACAACTTGTGTGATAATCCCAAAACTGGTATCAAATCTTTATTCGAGGGTTTTGTGTGTTGGACATGATTTGCTCATAGAATGTTTTTGATTGAGTGGAAGCTACAACAATGACATAAGAAAACTAATACAAGGTAGAGAAGTTTGATGACCTAAATTATCAATTATAGAATATGCAAATTGAGGGTTATCTGTATCAAATAGATTAATACTTACCGTTGGATGAAATGTCTAGAACTAGGAATATGACTAATGAAGAATGAAAGATTATTGACAAAAATACTTTGGGATCTATAAGATTGATCCTAAAAACATCTATGGCTTCTAATATTACAGAAGTGACATATATGATAGAGTTAATGAAATCTCTTGATAATTTATATGAAAAACCTAGTGCTTCAAATAAATTTTATTTGATGAATAAACCATTTATTTCTAAGATGTATGAAGGTGGATCTACATCTATTCATTTGAATGATTTCGGATCTATTGTAAATAAGTTAAAATTGGTTGATATTTCATTTGATGATGAAGTGAAAGTACTCTTATTCTTATTTTATTTGCTTGATAGTTGGGATAATTTGGTGATGGTTGTGAGTACTACATCATCTTCTAATAATATTTTGAAGTTTGATGATGTGGTTAGTATAATATTGATTATAGAAATTCATAGGAAATGTACAAAGGAATCATCATCTAGGAATGCTTTGAATGTAGAAAGAAGAGGAAGGAATAATGAGAGATCCAAGAGTAAGAATAATGGAAATCAAAGTCAAGGAATAACAAATCTAAATCTAGAGGTAAGGGAATTACATGTTAGAATTGTGGAAAGAAATGACATGCAAAGAAATATTGTTTGTCAAAGAATAAAGAGAAAGAAAACCCGGACTAATATAAAGAGGTAAATATTGCAGAGAGGTAATACAAGACACTCTTATTCTTTCTTTGGATAATAGAATAAAATCATGGGTTTTAGATTCAGGAGATTCTTTTCATGTAATCCCTAATAAGGGTTATTTCAGAAATTATATCTCGGGTGATTTTGGGCATGTTTATTTGGGTGATGATGAACCTTGTGTTTCACCATTTTATTTACATTATTGATGAATGGTGAAAGATTTATTTAACCTCTCGGATCTGGTGCTAGATGTAGATGTCTATGTGCATGAAAATATTCTAGTTACTCCGCCTGGATGCAGCTCTCTTCTTGTATTCTTACTCTCGAATGTGCCAACCCAAAAAAAAGGTTGCTAAGGTGAGAAAATGGTAACCAACGATGATTTTGGGTTGACTCGTGTTGGTTTAGGGTGATCGCACCGGTTAAGGAGGGATTCCCTAGGTTTACTAAAAATGGTAGATATTTCCAATTTCTTGGGCTAGGTTAGTTTATTCTCATGGATCATAATGGAATATTCCCTTATAATGAGCGGGAATGTGGTTAGAGAAATCTTAGGCATGTGCTTTTAGGGTTATATTAAATCTTAGCTCATTAAGGCAAGTAAGATAAGGTCTTAGTTAATTATGAAAACATGCCAAGAATAGGTCTAGGGTGAGGTGGCTAGGTGAGGTGGAGGGGTGAGGTGGAAATTTAATGTAATTAAAATAATTAAGTAATGAATATTGTGAGGATGGGTATTAATTTAATTAAGTTAATTAAATTAATATTAATGTGAGGTGGAAGGGGCCATGGTATGGGCTACACCCGTAGTATCCCCTCATCGAAAACCACACCCATTGTCTCATGTCTAGAGTCACCCCATGACCATCCCCCGTGGTGTCGGTGACCCCTAATCCATTCCAAAATCTTGTCCTCTCCATCCCACAATCTCTACCCCTAATCACTACTAGAGTCACTTTGCAATGTCCCACCTATATACACATCTATCAACAACCCCCCCTCGCTCGTCACCCATTCGGATATATGCCCTCTATGTCGGTCCCCTATTCTCAACCTTCCTATTCGGCACTACCATACACTAGAATGCCACCCACATCACATGTTCCATACCATCCCTCCTACGCCATAGAGGAGCCCTTCCATCACAACCTACCAATGACCTCATCAAATTAATGATGGAAAGGATGCAAACGCTAGAGCATCATTTTCTGGCTCATGTAATTATCTCACCTATGATGAAATCTGTAATGATCCCATTCATCCATCCATCCCTATTCACCCATATCATGTACATTGGGAAATGCCAAAATTCAACCATTTCAATAGTAAAGAAGACCCATAACAACATTTGTGGTCTTTTAAACATGGGTGTTACCTGATCACCCATGATGACGCTTTACTCTTACAGACCTTCCCGATGTCCTTGACAGGACATACATTAGACTGGTACAAGGGCTACCAAGACACTCCATCTACTCATTTAATCAAGTAGCCCAAGCCTTCTTAGACCACTTCTCAATCAACATTGTTAAGAAGGTCACCATGACTGATCTTTATTCCACGCGATAGTATGATGATGAGTCTATCACTGACTTTGTCACTCACTGGTGCAACCTAATTAACTAGCTCACATTTCAATTACCTCAAACTGAACTCATAGAGTTGTTTACTCAAGCTTGCACTAGACACATTTCACCAACCCTACAAGTGCAAACCTTTCACACTTTTGACAAGGCATTCACCATGGCATGGAAATTGGAAATTCGTGCTATCAAAGAGAAGAAAATTCAGCTACGTAACAAGAACATCACGTTCAAATCAAATGATGCTTCTTCATCTTCAAAACCCCAAAACACCTATTCAAAACCCAAAGGATCGCCAATGCCGTAGTTCTCAAGGCTGGACCTCTCACCCATCAAACCAAGCCAAACCTTCTTCTAATCTCTCTCCCGTCCAAGCTTTCTAGTTTAGATGAGAACAATGAAAGTACACTCCAATAGGAGAACCTTATTCTTCTATTTTGGAAAAGCTTATTAAGGCTGGTGCCATTACCCTTCCACCTATAAAACCACACACTAGTTTTGACCTTGATCACCCCATGCCTGCATGGTATAAAGAACATGACTTTTGTAACTATCATCGTGTCAAAGGTCATAGTGATGGTAATTACATCACCTTCAAGAATATCATCCAAGAAATGTTAGACAATGAGATCTAGTCTTGGATAGCCCAAATGCACCCACTAACCAAAACCTACATATCTTTAAGAAGCCATTCCCTAATCATGCCCCATCTTCCAACCAAGTTGGTGACACTTCAAAACAATGATAGCAATGTCCACGAGGTCCATGCTATTTTCGATGACATACCAGTTGCTTCCCAATTGCCTCATGTTCCTTCCATAGATGAAATATTAGCCCGAGCTCCCCTACCTACACAAACCTATTTCATCTACTCCTCCACCCACAGAGGAACCCCCTTCATTTTCTCCTTCACCCATGGAAGAGCCTATAATCAGCACGCCACCTTTGGCCCCTCAAATTACCAAGCAATCGTCAGTGGCACCTCTCCTACTCATAGGAGATACATGTCCACAACCTACACCATCACAAGGAGAGTCCACCTCATCTAGGCCCATCCTCTCCTCTACCCATGAGGATCCTATAAAAATACCATTTCCTTTAGATGACCATTCACCATCGGACCTCCAAGATCCCACTAATATGCTTTCGGCTCTCTTACCCACAGAGTTAGGAGGCTAGCCATTTCCCTGTTTCTCAAACACATTTTATGGGATTGCTACTTGATCCACATCAGCCCCACCTTACAATAGTACCATTTTCATGCTTGGCCGATCACCTGGACTATGTTGATAGAACCTTACTTTGGGGATGTCTTCTACTTCCTTCGCTTCAACCCAAATGTAGTTGTCACTCACCGACACCTCCACTATCTATCCAAAAGTGTTTCAAGTGACCAAACCAAACACAACCATGACTATTGCAACACCTTCCATGTCACCACCCATGGCCCAACACACACCTCTACCCATAACCCAACATACATCTACACCCAAACACCTACCCACACCTATATCATCTCCCTTACCTAAACCCATCACTACCTTAGGGGTCATACCGACATCAAACCTTACTCACCCACCCATCAAATTAGATTTAGCCACATCTTCCAAAACTAACACTAAACTTATTCCAGCCCCTAAAAAGAAGACCCAACCTCCTAGGCCATACATACACGACCTCTCCTACCACACCACCATTATCACCTTCACCCTTCCATCCATCCTAGGACCTCACCCCTCGACCCTGGCCAAGCAACCTCCATCCACCGAAGTAAACCAAGAATGCAAACAACCCACCTCCTCATCACGAACCTCTAATATACCCAAGTGATCCACACAACCTCTTTCCATCACCCATAACCTTCTTACCACCCATACCACCACTACCATCCATAACTTCTTCACTACCCATGACACTTTCTTCCTTCCACTCACACCTTCTACCCAACCTCTACCAACCACCTCCACAACAACTCGTTACCCCCATGGGTAACCCATCCTCTTCCACCATCTACTTTTCCCTCTACATCACATGCACCCATGTCACCTTTTCCCAAAAAGGTGCAACCTAAAGCTAAAATCTACTACCCTCCAATAAGGTAGTTAAACCAACCAAACCTTCCATCGCTAGCTCTTCTACCATGCCCATACCTAAACAGATGCCCACAAGACCTAAGACCACTCCACACACCAAACTAGTAGACCAAACCATTCCCCCTCTTGTAAAGCCTCTTCCTCCACAATCAGCCATACCTATACCCAAACCCACATTCACCTCCCATTGTGATCCACTAGTAGGGTCCTACGCCAAAATCTTAACCAATCTCCTCAAAACTTCTGTCATCACATTACCACCTCTTAGACCTTACGACCCACTCAAACCCAAACCAAAAGGGTTTGATGAAACTAAAATTTGTGCCTACCATCATGTGTGCCAGACACGATGTAGAGAACTGTAAGGCTTTAAAACCACTCTTGTCCAATTATGTCCTCCCAAGAAAATTTTGATGATGATCTTCTTGATGAGGACCCCATTTCACCTTCACCAATTTCCCCAGAGCCTCTTCCATTACCTACTCAATGACCAATATCTCCACCCCCAACTTTTTGATCCACCCCCAGATTCAAGATTAACATGGTCCATATAAGAGAGTTGGCCAAACCACCACCCAAATGCCAATGTGCCCTACTCATTTCACAAGGATCATATCCCCCACTAGGGTTTTTCCCTCATGCCACTATACCTTCCATGACACACCCTCTTCCTCCACCTCCCCTCAAATTAACATGGTTCACGTTACCACCCGTGCTCAAAAAGATAAGGGCAAAGAAAAGGCAACTCAGCCCATCAACCAACCCTATACCCAACATACCATCCACACCCATACCCAAAGTCACCATTCGAGGTCCTGCATATCCTATTTCCAATGGGGTCACACATCACACAATGCTAAAACAACTACACCAATCCCCCTCAAAATGTCTTTATATGACCTCGTCCAAACCTCTCGAGTCACATCGTCAAGCCCTCATGGAGGTCCTTCAATCTATTGAGGTTTTACCAAATGACCCCACCCATAGCCTCCATCATTACCCCTCACCACGTAGCCTCTCTCACTAGGTCATCACCTTCCTCTACGCCTCCACCTACTCACCAAGTAGCCACCCTCAACTTTTCAGATGAAGAGATCACTCCCTTCCAGTCCGATGACCCCGACCCCATCTCTTTTCATCTCCATCTTTATCGATAATATACACATATACATGTTTATGATCGATGGTGGTGCTAGTATTAACATCATCTCCTCCCATGCATATGACCAAATGTGAATACCTACCAATTACATGCATGGTAACCCAGTTATGTTGCGCTCCTTCAATGATGCCATGACCTCTACCCTAGGTACCATCATTCTCCATGTCCACATGGGTCCCCACACTATCCCAAACTTTTCTATGTCCTAGAAGGGGAGTTCTAATATAACTTGTTGCTCAACCAACCTTGGATCCACATGCATGGGTTGTGTCCCTTTGAATTTACACCGCTACCTCAAATTTGAACACGAGGGACATAATTACACCATCCCTACCGACCCATCACCTTTCAAGACCTATAACATGCTATACCACCCAATGATGTGCTTGTACTAGTCAAGGCATCTACCACTATCCCTACTTCACCTTCACCTACAAGCCCATCCACCAAGACTACCACCACCTCTCCCGCATCTAACCTTGTTATCCCTACTACCGCTGTGGCCTCTACCACTGACTCACCTATTTCCCCATCATCTAGTGAGTCATCTATCCCCGCTACCCACATATCGACTACTAATCCCTTAGAAGGTGTTTTTCAATGCCTCACTCTAGGGGAATACCACCTATACAATATCGACACCTTCCTCACCCCGTAAGAGTATGGGAACCTGCGTCAACACCCCATAGTTATGACATCCACATCGATGACATTTTTTCCTTATGGCCCTCCCCACCTTCACACTAATCTAACATATGGGGGACTTGATATGGCCACCTATAAACCCAAACCTCCATCCCAAACCCAACCATTTTCATCCAACCTACACTCCCTCACTAACCACCACTTCACTCACACTTTCCTCCACCGGTGTGTGTGGAAAGGATTTGGCTTTGGATTTTATGAACAAGGCCACCATACTATCATTTCATGTACCTCTCGTAAACACAATGACCATAGTGGCATTGGTTTTGATGCACCACCTCCCAAGAAGGTTCATGTCGACCTCATCCAGGATGGAAAACCTTCCCCACCTCATTCACCCACATTACCATCTTCACCCACGGAGTCCATAGATCCCGAATCTATTCCTCCTAACTTTTTTTTTTGTAAACACCATTTCCCTAGGACCTCTGACCTATCAACGATGGCGAGGCTCCTCTTCTCTCCCATTCCTATATCCTAACATGATCATGATGATGATACACCTTCTATTAATGTCATTCAATGTCAGGATGATGAATCCATCCTCACTTACCTTGGTGTGGAAGATTCTTATATTCATCGGTCATTACCTTCTGAGACACAAACCATGTTGAATGAATCGACCATCAAAATCAACATTAACACTCAGATGACCCACACATTCTAAAGATCAGCCAATCCTTAGATGCTACTAAACAAGAAGCCTTCACCTCTTTCCTTCGGGACCATAACAACATGTTTTCTTGGTCCTATGCCGATATGCCTAGTATTGACCCAAAAATCATGGTCCACAATATCGTAACCATTCCTGATGCCAAACCCATCAAACAAAAGCTACGTGGAAAATGCATCCTCGCATTGCTCTTCTAGTCAAAGAAGAGCTTCAATGCCTTCTCTCAGTTTCCTTCATCTTACCCATTGACTATCCCCAATGGATTTCTAACATCATTCTTATCACAAAGGTGATAGGGGGACTCCACATTTGCATGGACTTCGTGACCTCAACCTCGCTTGTCCCAAAGATGATTTCCCCTACCAGGCATCGACCAACTAGTTGATCTCACCACTAGCCATGAAATGCTATCACTCATGGATGGTTTCTCGGCTACAATCAAATATTACTAGCTCCATAAGATCAACACAAGACTTCCTTCATCACCCCTTGGGGACTTTCTACTATCGAGTCATGCCTTTTGGCCTTAAAAATGCTGGTGCTACATATCAATGAGCCATGACTTACATCTTCCATGACATCATGCATCACATATTGGAAGATTACGTAGATGATCTTCTTGCCAAATCTAAACATCAAACCAAACACCTACCTATCCTTAAAGTCATCTTTGACCATCTCATCAAGTATTGTGTGCATCTTCTCAACCAAAGAAGTGTGTCTTTGTGGTACTTTCTAGAAAACTCCTAGGTTTCATCATTTCTTTACATGGCATAGAAGTCGATCCTACTAAAGTCAAGGCTATTCTAGAAATGCCTCCACCCACTAATCTCCATCAACTTTGAAGCCTACAAGGTAAGTTGCAATCCATTCATCATTTTATCTCACAACTTTCTCGAACCATTGTCAACCATTTCATCATCTTCTCAAGAAAGATGTTTCATTCAAATGGGATGATGAATGTCATAAATCCTTCAGGCCTTAAAAAATACCTCCTTCAACCACCAATGCTCATTCCTCCTAAGGATGACCAGCCCTTTTACCTATATATTTCTGCCACTGACCATTCTTTAGGTGTCATGCTTGCTCATCGTGATGAAAACACAGAGAGAAAGCAAGTGGTTTATTACATAAGTTGTACCCTTCTGGACTATGAAACTAGATATACCCATGCCAAAAAAACTCTTTTAGCCTTAGTTTTCATCACCACCAAACTCCGCCATTACCTACTCAATCACAAAAAACCTTCATCATTACTAATACTGACCCATTACACTATATGTATGCCAAACCCTATCAACATCAACATGCCACATGTTGGCTTATGCTTCTTGCCGACCTTGACCTCAAATTCATTCATCAAAATTCCATCAAGGGCCAGGATATCTGACCAACTGGCCGACGCACCTATATTTCTGGGAATCAACCATCTAACTTTGATTTCCCAGATGAGTCTATAGCTACCCTTTCCTGGATGAACCCGCTTACCAAATGACACTCTTCTTCGATGGCTCCAAGTGTCAGCGTGGGGGTGGGGCTGGTGTTATCCTCATTCCTCTTGATGGTGAACCTATGCCTTTGTCTTTCAAACTTGATTTTGATTGTACAAACAATATTGCTGAATACGAAGCACTCATATTGGGTCTCCAGGCTACTTATGCCTTAGATGTTAAGTCAATCAATATCTTTGGTGATTCTCAGTTGGTCATAAACCAAGTCAATGGTATATACCAATGTCATAATGAGATACTTCAAAAGTATAAGCATCACGTAGACATAATTTTGACCACCTTTGACCATTACGCACTTCAAACCACCCCATGTTCTACCAATAAATTTGTGGATACCATGGCCTGCTTGGCTTCTCAGATACCTGCTTCACCCATGACTCTAAAATATTTGTCACAATACAAAGGCTATAATCACCCTCTTATTTACCTCGTGAGGTCTACTCCATCGAACCATTTCCCCTGACCCACGTGACCTTTGGTATAAGCAATATGCAGACTATCTTTCCCTTTCCATTCTACCCACCAATCTCACTCGTAATGGACAACGTGCCTTTCTTAAAAGTGTCTCCCATTATGTCATCATGGGTGGTCTTCTTTACAAGCGTGGCTTTGATGGCATTCTCTTACGATGCCTTACAAGTTCTGAAATTCCCTACACCATTAAGGAAGTCCACGATGGAATTTGTGGAGGTCACTTTAGTGGTTTAGCTATCATAAAATGCATTCTTCACTAGGCTATTATTGGCCAACCCTAAACCGTGACTATTGTGATTATGTCAAATGTTGTGAAATGCCAAAAACATGCTAATCTCCATCACACACCTAGTCATGCCTTACAGTTGCACGAGACCTTTGGCCTTTCTCTCAATGGGGTTTGGATCTTGTCAGTGAGATCAACCCCCATTCTTCACAATGCCACCAATGGATCATAACCACTACTGAATATTACACTAAATGGGTAGAGGCCATTCCCCTCATTTCTACAAAAAGCCGAGAAAATATGTGAATTCATCAACCATCACATCATTTTTCACTTTGGTGTTCCTCACCACCTCATCACTGATAATGGAAAGCAATTCAAAAAAAAACCTACACAAACTATGTGATGCTTTTGGCATCCAACTCAGTTTCTCATCACCTTATTACCCGCAAACCAATGGTCAAGCTGAATCAACCAATAAAACCTTGAAAAAATTCTTATGAAGGTAGTCAATGATACTGGGAAAGGATTGGCATACGCACATTCCTTTCACCTTGTGGGCTTATCGCACTAGTATTCACACTTCGAATGTTGCCACACCCTTTTCTCTGGTCTACGGTACCGAGGTTGTCTTACCTCTCAAGTCTAGATTCCATCTCTCTCGCATCTCACTACAAGACATGCTCAATGATGATGAATTTCACCAAGATCATTTGGCGTAACTTGAGTTATTAGATGAACATCATCTCAATGCTCTTGACCATCTCCAAATCTACCAAAAATGTATCAAACGTGCCTATGAAAAATGTGTTCATGAACAAACCTTTCAAGTCGGTGACCTCATCCTAAAGGAAAATCAACATGTAACCAAAGAGGAGAAAAGTAAATGGGGAAAATTTTCTCCTAATTGGCTTGGACCCTATATCGTTACCCATGCCTATGGATCAGGTGCTTATCATTTGTCTTCACTCAAGGTAAACCCAAACCTGCCCCTCAATGCCTTGCATCTTTGACCATTTTATTGTTGACATCAAGTTCTATATCACTTTCTATCAATTGATCACTCATCCCTTGAGTGTTGTTCACCTTCCATATTACCCATTTTTTAGGATCCATGACTAAACAAGAATCATGTGATTACCCATCACCTTTCATACCTTATCTTCAATATGAGTACCACGGCTCTACTCATAGCATGATTCTCATGGATACTTTTCATCTTCTCCAGATGGAATCCCATGGTCGTTCATCACTCAAAACCACCCCTTTCATAGTTAACTCCTGTGTACTATGGTTTTTTCTTCTAATAAGAACCTAATCTTCCTCTATAGTCTTGTCCATGACTTAAACATCCAAAAACAAAAAAGGGATGCAACTCCTTGAGTCAAAATTCCAGAAAAAAGATGACTCCCTCAAAAGGGACATCTCTTCTTTATATTCCACCACCATAAATAGACTGCTCCCTTGAAGGACAACTATATAAAGTCATTACAAAAATATAATAAAAATATCCAAAAGCTTCCCGCATCGATCAACTTCACAAGACCTCAAGGAGATAATATACTCATCCCATATAGACTTCCCACATCGATCAGTCTATTAAAAACAAAAAATGAAGAAAAAGATGAAATTTTTGTCATGGACTTGCCTATTTTTGATCTTGGGTTTCTTGTTCCAAAAACACACTTTTACACTAAGTTACGCTAAACCACCCATTCTCACCTCCTTTCCTTTTTAGCCTAATTTCCTCTTTACTCAAGGGACTTGCCACAAACGTGACATTTTGTGATTATGTGAACTTTCTTCACCCTTAGAATGGTCCATTATGCAATGCCTTTAGGGTCTTACATTCATGAGCCCCTCTTAGGTATGGTCACTCATTAGGGTTCTTATCAATTAAATGGGCTCTTTTACCACCTCTTACCATTCACCTTCCTCATTACTTATTGATTATCCTATATAGACCAGATCATCAACACCTATATTTAAAACAACTCAACCATGCCTATGACCTAAACTCAACCATGCCTATGACCTAAACTCAATCATGCCTATGACCTACATTCAACCATGCCTAACACCTATCAACCCATTCCTCTACTTCATCATAATCTTCCCTAGCTTATGGGAGAACTACATCGGCCTGAGGTCCCTTTTCACCGGGACTATGTAGGCAACACTTCGAGGGCATGGGGCCCTTGGAGGTTAGCTCAGCCACTCTTTACCCTAACCAATTCCCCCTTTCACTTTCCTATTCACATTCTACCCTAGTTAGTTTCCATTTTATATCAATAACTGAAATTAAACCAAACAAGCATCAATTAATACACATTTTATTACATCATCAAATCATTCATTTATCATTTTCACATTTCCATTATAGCACATATTTGGAAATTAAAACCATAACCTATATATACATCACCATTTTCCCCCATGTTACCTAAATTACCGTGACATTACCTCATGCCTACCTAACCAATGACTAAACCAAATACTCAACCATGCCTAAAACCTAACTACTCTTCATCATGCCTAACCACCTGACTCAACCATATGCCTAAACATACTCACTCCAACCATGCCATGCCTAACCCACTCATCATGCCTAAACACACTATCATTTTGCCTCCATCTATATACTCAATCATAAAATTAACTGACTCAACATGCACACATACATCATCATCCAATCATCCATCTCATCATAAAAATCCATGTATCCATATACATATATATACATAACCCATCATGCCCAATAATAATCACATCTCTCAAAACCTCTCATATAAAAAATCACCATCTTTATCATCATAAATACATCATATATAATAAAAATAAAAAATATTATATACATACCTCACCATATAATAATCGCACGCAGTATCGTGTATATGATCAAAAATAACAAAAATCTCATATACAAATCCTCACCATCTTCATATTTGGCATGCAGGCAATATATGATCAAAAATAACAAAAAACTCTCATATACATCCTCACTCTCTTTGGCACACAGGCCGATATATATAAAAATAAACAACTATACAAAACATGAGAGGTGATATATGAATCGTGACATCACCCTACTGCTAGATATCCTCCATATCTATCTCACCTGTCTCCTCCTCCTCCTCCTCCTCTTGTGTGGGGTCCCACTAACATCTCACCACCCACCATGGGTCTTGGCCTAATCTCTATTGGTACCTCACCTGGGGCTAGCCTCCATGAATGGTGGCCTCACCTTGACCCTTTCTCGGGGCTCGATGGCCCCCTGTACTCTCTACATTATGCGTATGAGACTTGGTCCTCTCACTCGAGGCCTATTTGTGCTCTATACTCTACATAGGATGGGACGTCTATCCTAGAAGCCATCAAGTGATCTTGATAATATCATGCCTCTCCTAAGGCATCCTCAACTTGCCATAGGAACTGTTCTGTGGTGGTGGTGCAGCCATCTAGCCACCCTGGTCTCTGTCCCTCGTCTGTCTCCCACTTTACTGTAAAGAGACCTTGTCCCTACTGCTGTGCCTATCTCTGGGGACCTTGTCCCACCCCTACCTATATCTGGGCCTGAAGGGCCACAACTATGCCCTGTGTAGGCAAATGGCCCTTGCTAAACCTATAATCTGCTGCTATAGGGGTGGCCACCTGTATACCCCATCCCCATCTCCACCCCTATGCAGTGTGCATGTCCCTGTGCTACTACTGCTCTGTAGAGTGGCCACCTATGTGCTGCAAAGTGGCAACCTGTGCCTCTGAACCTATCAACTACCCCTACACTATCCCCAACTATGTAATCAGGTAGCCACCTACCCCCTCCCTAGGGCATCTCTCTCTGCACCGTGTGATGGTGGCTAAATCATGGCTTCCCCTAACCTCGGGTGGTACTTTCATAAATGTGTGCACCCCCACCACTGTCTGTTCTATCTATCTATAACTCTAACATCATCAATCCACCGGTCTACCACCTACTCCTCCCCTACCCTAGGCACTATCATCGGATGGTAGAGGCAGGCAGGGCCTCTCCACATCATCATCCTCTATATTGTGGGAATGGTGGGGTACATCTGAAGTAACCCAAACTATCATCTAACCCTATCATGGGGGTATCATCTCATGCTCTCCTGCACGTCCACCCTCTATCCATCGAGCAAACTGTAGCTCGTCTAACTCTATGGCCATCTTCACCTGTATGATGGGAAGCCCACATATGGCCTCCAAATGATGTCTACCCTAGACAACCCCTCTAGTATCTTCTTGTAGTGGGCTACATCATGTGTAGCCCTAGCCCCTGGCACACCCCACCAACAGGTACCCATCACCTATAACCAACCCAGACCATACCTAGCTCAAATGCATCTAGCTGGGGCAACCCAATCGACGAACACACACAATGTGCTCATATGCCCAATAGTGAAGAAGAAAAGCAACATAAGCTAAACCTCTATAGTCTCCCATAGGCCCATAACTCCTATGTATAGCTATACCAAGTAGGTTGGTGCCCAGGCAAAATCGGGTCCTCTCCTCCATCATATCATGAAGGACTCCCATCAATGCTCATGGGAATCTCCCACCCTCTACATCTGTAGTGAAAAACAACACACTACCTCCATAATCAAGACTACTAGCCTCATCTCCTCAAGATGGGCCCGTGTACATCTCTCCATAGCTCAGGATGGCACTATGAAACCTCATCTCCACCATCCCCTCTCTAAATACTATCAACATCAACTCCTCTGATGCCTCCAAAGAAATAGAATACACCTGTGCCCCTACTATCGGCACCATATAATCTGTAAACATCCTCCAAGGTGATGGTCATCTCACACATTTGGAAAATGGAACGTGTTGGTCATAGAATCCCATCTATCGATGAGAGTGACCATCAAACTCGATCACGAGCTATATGCCTATAACATCAAATCCCAATCAGACCCACCTCGAGTCACGTGCCTCCAATCCCAATCATCAATTGTCATGCACTCCCTCGAACATCTAGTAATAAGGGAGGTACCCTATCCCATCCATAGCTGGTCCCTCACCTGCACCCAACAAAACACACTATTGTCAAAACCTTCCCATACCAAACACATACTGATACCCAATAAACCTTTTCCCCAACCCTTATTACTTATTGTACCCACTCTACCAATTTTCCCTTGCTAAACCAATCTTTTCATGCACCTTATACCTATTCCCTACTCATTACCCTTTGTAAACATATTACCCTTACCATTATCACTCCCCTTACTTCTATCTCCCATCCCTTACCCTTCTTTTCCCAGCCTTTTCTACCTATTGATCTATTCTCCTCTAAACCCAACCAACATCGGTTCCTTATGACCAATCATGGTCCCTTGTGACCGACATCGGTCACCTACTACATAACCGATGATGCTGAGTAGTTTCCAACCAACGACATCGCCAACCCTTGACTAGCGTTTGGGTCACACAAGTCACGGAACCAAATCCATTCAAACCCCCCTATTTTTCCAAACACACCATTTTACAAACTAGCCTAATCACCAATCCTACCCTAAAAAAATCTAATCTAAACCCATCCCCACCCCTTTTACCCAACCTCGGACCTCCCCCCTCCCCTCATTTCACCAATTTTACCCAAAATTTAATTTTATTTCCTACCCAAAACCCATACCCATATCACCCTTTTCTATTTCATACAAACCTACTAAAGGTTGAGAACCTTGAATCCTCCTCATCCTTATGTCATCGATGGTGGCATGGGCATCTGGCCACTGCACCATTGGGTCCCCCCGAAACCCTCTCCTCCTCTGCCATCACATGTCCAAAATCTACCTCCAATATCTCCACCAATCACCTCGCTCACCCGATCTCGTGGACCCATCTACCTCTCTCTAACCAATCGGATCTCTCCACCTCAAAGCAGGGTCTCATCCTCATACTACTTTTCTCGAAAAAGTCAACTTTCCACCTTTCAATGCTCTCGTCATTTTCCCCACAAGTCAAAATTACAAATGATTCCATATTATATGGAAATTTCTTTTTATACCCCACCAAATTGACATGATTGACGTCCTAGATCAATTCATGCCCTACAAATCATAACACTTTACACATCATTATCATTACATAACATGATCGACTTATTACCTATCTGTCATACTCCCATCAACACATCACACCTTTTACTACTTTCCCCAAAAAATTTTTCCCTTCCCACCACCTTATTGACCTTACCCACCCTTATTTCCACCTACCTCCTCACCCATCTTACCTACACCCATCCTAAATTGTTTTAGGGACATATTTTTTACCCATACCTTACCTACACTCACCTCGTTTTTTACCCATACCCTGACTTATATGCCTTGACCCGGAACACTTTTTATGACCTTTGAACCCATGTACTCACTATACCTTGTGGAGTTGTTACCCATGTTTTTTTTACCTACTTGACCTTACCTTTCCTATTGTTGCCATGTTGTTTATCCTGACCTAACCTTTGGTGTACCAGAACATACCTAAACGTTCCTACACCTGACCTCTGTTGTGTTTTTCCACACCATATCCTATACCTTGGATACCGAAATCACTTCAACCCTATTTGGATAGACCTATCGACCTTGGACTGATGTAGAGTTTGCAAGCTCTTCACTCTAGTACCATGTGCCACAGTTTATACATGTGCATGCATTCAACTATCACTACTACCTTTGACCCTAGCCCATTTCCCTATTTTCCCAATTTGACCTTTACCCCATTACCCATTTTTACCTCCACCTACCCTACCCACACCTACCTACCTACCTTGTTGATTAAGTGGATATCCCCATGTCCTCACCCATTGTGTCTTGCATGATGATGGTACATGTTTTGCTCAACCTAATAGCCTTACCTTTCCTATGGTTGTGACCCTTATCCAAACAAACCTTGACCTTTTGACCTTTTGGATGTACCAAAACCACACCTACATGTTCCTACATCTTACCTCATTGAGTTCCCAGACCATATCCTTTACCCTGATACCGGACTTCAACAACCCTTGTTTGGATGACCTTTACGACCCTAGCTAACGTACATTTGTTATGTTGAGAAACCTTTATCTCATGGCATTTCCCAATGTGTGCATACATCTAAATGCTCTACCTAATCACCCACCCTACCTCTTACAATCACCATACCCTCGACCATCACCTTCTTCACACCTAACCCTATTTTCTCAAACCACCCACCTCCTCCTTTTATCAAACCACTCACCGCTTCCTTCTCTCACCTCATCGGTTCCTAGTTTGAGGGGGGTTACCTTCACCCATGCTTGGGGCAACATCACCTTCACCCACACATGGGAAACCACATCTTATTTTTTTCAGCATCACTTACCAATACAAGCTACGCAACAAAAAGGGGCAAAATGTAGACACCAAAATTGGGTCACACTCCCTTGGCCCCCATCGAATAACCAACTCAAACATATTTACCTAACCATGGCCCCTTCCACCCCACATTAATATTAATTTAATTAACTTAATTAAATTAATACCCATCCTCACAACATTCATTACTTAATTATTTTAATTAAGCTAAATTTCCACTTCACCCCTCTCCACCTCACCTAGCCACCTCACCCTAGACCTATTCTTGGCATGTTTCCATAATTAACTAAGACTTGATCTTACTTGCCTTAATGAGATAAGATTTGGTCTAACCCTAAAAGCACATGCCTAAGATTTCTCTAACCACATTCCCACTCATTAGAAGGGAAGCTTCCATTTGATCCATGAGAATAAACCAACCTAGCCCAAGAAATAAAAAATCTACCATTTTTAGTAAACCTAGGGAATCCCACCTTAACCGATGCTTGGTCACCCCTAAACCGACATCGGTCAACCTAAACCATCATCGGTTACCATTTATTCACCTTAGCAACCTTGTTTTTGGGTTGGCACATTCTGAGATCAAGGAGATGAGAAGAGAGTTGCATGCAAGTAAACCAGTCTTTTCATGCACCCAGACATCCACAACCAACACTAGGATAGATCCAGAGGTATTGCACTCACGAAGCATTCCAAGAAGCACTATTATGGCACCAAACACCATCCTTCTGATCAACTCCATCACCATTCAGCCATCAAACATGTATCACAGTAAGTATACCTTCTACCAGCATAGTCCATTTCAGTATAATAGCCTTTTGTTACTTCTGTTTTATACTTTGCATGTCCATTTCCCATCTCCTACTTGCTTGTAGATTCAACCATTCCTCTACCCACACCACCAAATCACCCATTCTCACCTGCTACCTACCTCTGAGTATACTTGAGACTTTTACAGACCTCCCCATCCACCCTTCCATCTCTGTTTAGCTCCAGTTCAATCCCCACAATCAGATCTTATTAAGTTCCTTTCACCTCGACCCTACTGATGCTAGTTATCTATGACCATCATTTGTCCCTTCTAAACCATCATCGGTTATACCCGACCGACATCGGTCTCTATGTTTCATACCTTTTTCCAATAACAGAACCACATAACCTTCTACCAAGTGACCTAAACAACCCGAACCTTGACCTTGACTAGTCCCAGTACCCTGACACCTACCTACCCTTCAGATTTGACTATAGCCTAGCCTGTTATGTTAGATTTTCTTATTGTGCTTGAATGAAATACCTAAATCATATCAACTACAGTAGGAATTTTCTTATCTCTCACATTAAGTTGTTTTAAATAGTGGATTGACAACCATCTAGGGAGTATCACACTTCCTGATCTAGCACACACTAGGTAATCCACTGTCATATATTATTTAACTCTTCTTTTGTGGTCTTGTTTTCTATTTCAGGTAGTTCCTCCCAACCAAAAGGAAGCTCTCACAATCAACATTGGATCAAGAAGTCGAAACACGTGCAACAACCAACAATTAACTAACAATAACATGTATTCCTTCTTAGCCCTTATATTTATCTATTTTGTCTCAATAAAGATGGAAGGGTGGATGGGGAGGTTAGTAAAAGTCTCGTGTACACTCAGAGGTAGGTAGCAGGAAATAATGGGTGATTTGGTGGTGTGGGTAGAGAAATGGCTGAATCTACAAGTTGGTAGGAGATGGGAAATGGGCATGCAAAGTATAAACTGATAAAAGAGTTAACAAAAGGCTATTATACTGAAATAGACTATCTTTGGTAGAAGTTATACTTACTATTATACAAGTTTGATGGCTGAATGGTGATGAAAGTTACTAATAAGGATGGTGTTTGGTGCCACAGTAGTGCTTCTTGGAATTCTTTTGTGAGTGCAATACCTCTAGATATGTCCTGGTGCTGGCTGTGGATGTCTCTGGTGCATGAAAAGACTTTGGTTCTACCTACATGCAAATCTCTTCTCGTCTTCTTACTCCTAGAATGTGCCAACCCAAAAAACAAGGTTTTTAAGGTGAATAAATGGTAATCGATGATGGTTTTGGGTTGACCAATGTCAGTTTAGGGGTGACCAATTTTGGTTAAAGTGGGATTACTTAGGTTTACTAAAAATGGAAGCTATTTCCGATTTCCAGGGCTAGGTTGGTTTATTCTCAAGGATCGAATGGAAGCTTCCCCTATAATGAGTGGGAATATGGTTAGAGAAATCTTAGGCATGTGCTTTTAGGGTTAGACCAAATTTTAGCTCGTTAAGGAAAGTAAGATCAAGTCTTAGTTAATTATGGAAACATGCCAAGAATAGGTCTAGGGTGAGGTAGCTAGCCGAGGTGGCTAGGTGAGGTGGAAATTTAACTTAATTAAGATAATTAAGTAATAAATGTTGTGAGGATGGGTATTAATTTAATTAATTAAATTAAATTAATATTAATGTGAGGTAGAAGGGGCCATGGTTAGGTAAATATGTTTGAGTTGGTTATTCAACGGGGCCAAGGGGAGTGTGACCCAATTTTTTTGTCTACACCTTGCAGTATTAATTGTAAAAGGAAGTTCATCTAAAATTGTAGAATGGAAACACATGGGTATTGAAAGATGTGAGGCATGTGCCACGCCTCGGAGGAATCTTATTTTGGAGGGCAACTAGGTGAAGTTAGTTGCATGGTTACATTCAATGTAGTGACTCTTGGAAAGTCACCGGGGGTTCCTTTGTTGTGGCAAGAGGTAATAAGGTAGGAACATTATATCTATCTACTTGTTTTATTACTTCTTTTTTTGTATTATCTACTTCAGATTCAGATCCATGTATGTGGCATAATTAGTTTGGCCATATGAGTCAAAAATTAATGTAGATCTTAAAGGCTAAGGGTAAGTTATCAGATTTGAAAGATTTAGATCTTGATTTCTACGAGCATTGTGTCTTTGAAAAGTAAAAGAGAGTGATATCTCTCAAAGTTGGGGTGACTAAGAAGGAGTAGAAATTAGAACTTATACACTTAGATGTTTGGGGATCAGCCTAGGTAGCTTCTCACTGAGGATCATAGTATTATGTTACTTTCATTGATGATGTTACAAGAAAGGTATGGTTTTATTATATTAAACATAAATATGATTTTTTTTTGAGACTTTTAGAAGATGGAAATCCTTGGTGAGAATTAATCAAATTCAAATTTAAATTTCCTTAGAGCTAACAATGGTGGTGAATATCAGAATAAGGCTTTCAATGATTATTGTTCGAGTGAATGGAATAAGAAGATAAAGGAAAGATCCAAGAACACAACAAGAGAATGGTGTTACAAAAAGAATGAACAAGACAATCATGGAACATGCTTTAGAAGTATGAGGATACATGCTAGATTGCCCTTATAGTTTTGGGAAGAAGCAATTGATACAATGGTTTATTTGATTAATTGTGGGACTTCAAGTTCACTAGATGCATGAATATTAGAGAAGTTTAGACCAGAAAATAAGTAGATCTTTCTTTTCTTAAATTTTTGGTTCGAAGATTTTATGAATATTGACAAGGAAAATAGAAAAAAGTTGGATGGAAAATCCAAGAGATGCACATTCATTCGTTATGAATCTAGTGATTTCAGATTTTGTTTTTGGGATTTAGAGAATTTTAAAATTATTAGAGTCGTGACATTGAATGGAATGAAAATAGAATCTACAAGGATCAAATTTTGGTATCCAAGGATGAACCGGTTGAGAATTTTGTGAATGAAAATGAAATCTTGGATTTAAAACTCATACTTACGGGGTTACACAGTAACTAGTGTCAGTTGACCCCTGAACGGTATTAGTTAGCTAAACTGATATCGATTCTGACGAAGAGCCAAACTAGAATAAGTTAGTAGAGTTGGCATCAATTAGTAGAACTAGCATCGGCTACAAGTGACTGTGGCATTGGTCACTATCGAATTGGAAAAAGGTCTAGGAGGTCCAAAATGAGCCTTTGGTACCCCAAACTCCTGTGATAAGGTCACCAAGGGTAAGTAAACCTCTAGAAAGATTTACACCTTCTCTATCTTATTTATTATTGGTGATAATGGTTAACCATAAAGTTTTGAAGCAACATTGTAGGATGAGACCCATGTTTAGTGGGAGCATGGCATTGATGAGAAGATGGAATCCTTGGAACAAAACCAAACTTGGGATTTGGTGAAGTTTCCATCGTAAGAGGAAATTGAAGAACAAGCTGGGTTTACATGATCAATGAAAAGAGGGTGAAAGAAAAGGTACAAGGTAAGGCTTGTAGTAAAGGGATTTTCACAGAAAGTAGGTATTGACTTTGGTGAAATATTTTCTCTTGTTGTAAAGATGACTTCTATTCATATTGTATTGAGTTTAGTTGTAGTAGATGATTTTCATTTAGAGAAACTAGATGTGAATACATATTTCCTTCATGGTGATTTGGATGAAGATATTTATATGCGGTAATCATTTGGGTATAAAGTAAAGGGTAAGGAGAAATTAGTGTGTAGGTTGAAAAAGAGCTTATATGGACTCAAGAAAGCTCTAAGGAAATGGTACATGAGGTTTTATAGTTTCATGCATGATCATGGTTACTTGAGATGTGAATCTGACCATTGTTTTTATTTCAAGAAGATTGAAAATGGGATCTATATTATTTTGTTACTATATGTGGATGATATGCTTATTGCAGGATCTAGTATGCATGAAATTGGTGAGCTTAAGGGAAATCTATCTCACACATTTGCTATGAAGGATTTAGGAGTTGCAAAAATAATCCTTGGCATGCAAATACACAGAGACAAGAAGAACAAGAAATTGTATTTGTCTCAGGAGGATTATATCTACAAGGTGTTAGAAAGGTTTAAAATGTAGAATTCAAAACTTGTAAGTACACTTATGGATGGAAACTTAAAATTGAGAAAAGATCAGTGTCCTTCATCACATGAGGAGGTCAAATACATGACATGAGTACCATATGCTTTAGCATTTGGGAGTCTCATGTATGCTATGAATTGTACCATACCGGACATAATACACATGCGGTGAGAGTTGTGAGTATATTTATGGCCAATCAAGTAAAGAGTATTCGAAAGAAGTCTAATGGTTACTCGGGTATTTGAGAGGGACATCTAGCATGCAGTTATGCTATGGAGGTTTAGATATTTATTTATATGGCTATGTTGATTTGGATATGGATGGAGATCTGGATGGTAGAAGGAGCACTACTAGATATATTTTCATAGTAGGTGGGATGATAGTTAACTAGATATCGAGATTACAGAAGGTTGTGGCTTTCTCTACTACAGAGGCAGAGTATGTTGCAGCTACGAGGCTAGTAAGAGATGATATGGATGAGCATATTAATGGAAGAGTTGGGAAAGGAGAAATATGATTTCAAATTATGCAATGATAGTTAGAGTGTAATTCATTTGGCAAATAACTCAGCATTTCATTCTAGAATGAAACACACTCGGTTGAGATATCACTTCATATAAGCGGTATTGTAGGATGGGCAACTGAAACTAGAGAAGATTCATACGAGTAAAAATCCTGTGAATATGCTAACAAATCCATTAGAAAGAGAGAAGTTTGAGCTACACCCCACTTTTGTTGGTCTTTGAGTTTGAGAATTGAAGAGGAAGAAAAAAATCTAAGGAAATCATCCAAGGATGACATTGTACATGTATACTGCAGTAATTTATCTCTAAGTGGGAGATTGTTGAGATGTGGAGCCCAATTAATTCATTTTAACATGCTATATCAAATTTTTATAAAACACAGTAACCGACATTGGTTATGTAGGGACCGACATTAGTCACCTATGACCAACATCGGTCAGAAAAGTAGGAACCATCATGTTTAGGGCTAACCGACATCGGTTACACTCGTGCGTGAGTGTTTTATTTAACTCATGGGAATTAGATCTAATTTTATTATTAAAGAAGATCCATTGATTGTAATTGTATGGCTAAGTTCCCTAATTTTGTATAATGTATTTATAAGATATAAAACTAGGGTTAGAAGAGAAAGTTAATGATTATTGTGATAGAGAGAATTCTTGGTGAAGAAGGAGAATCTTGAGAGAAAGAAAGTATTGTACATCGTGAGAAGTGTGGAAGATTGTAAATATTTATTGTATATCTTCTGAAAGATTTGGATAATAGATTTTCTTGTTTCTTGGTGGATGTAGCCCACACTATGGGTGAACCACGTTAAATTTGGTGTTGATTTATATCTCTTGTTTTGTATATTTCTTCTGGTAGAATATCCACTTTTATTACATGTATGCTTAGATCTAATATATTATCTATACAACTTGTGTGCTAATCCCAACATTTCTCATAAGAAACTTCACCTAAACCTCCTTTCTATGTTAGATACCTGATTTGGTGTTCCATTTGTTCTCTTACTTGTGATGAGCTCCTTTTTCCACTCCATGATCATATGTATAGTTTCATCTTTCTTGATAGCTTTCTTTGACCTTCATTCAACTCCATTCCCTCTCCATACTAGTATTGATGTTCTTTAACGGATGCAATACTCTCTTTGACTGTAATCTATGTGTTTCCTTCATTTTCATATATTCTTGAAGTGAAATCTTGATCTCTAGGTCTCATTGTTTATTTGTTCAATCTTATTTCCTATGTTATGACCTACAATTTTCCTCAATTTTATCCTTTTGACTAAAATTCAATGTTTTTAGCTTACTTCACTTTGTTTTCCTCTGGTATGAGAACTTTTAAGTCTTTATTACCATCATCCCAAACTGACATTCTTCTCTTTAATTTCCAATATATCCGATCATCACTGGAATTTTCCTTGTGTTATTCTCCATGTCATTGAATGGTTTTGAGATACCCAAATTACCTCAAAGGAATTGTTTTGTTCTCCTTTTTATCCTTCTCTCCCACATTTTCCTTGTTCATGCTCTCATTTGGAGCCTTTTTCTTTAGACCTGTAAATACACACTTACAAAGATAATTAGATTTAAAAACCAAAGTTTATTTGACATCCTTATATTCCCACAACATCCTTTGGTCTTGCTTAAACTCTACATTCTTCTTATCAGCTTCCTCTTCACTCCTTAGGCCATGCTCTAGGCCTTGGTGTAATGGTTCATGCTTATTTTCTTCTTGATACTACTTCTCATGACCTTCCATGAGGTCTTCTAGAATCTAGTTCCATGTTTTCTCTTCCTCAAAACCAATGTGATTCTTTTGATTATCACACTCACCTTGGTGACTCAAATTTCCTTCTTGGTCACTTTTCTCTTTCCTTAAGAACTTCATGTTCTTTCTCAGCCTCTCTTGGGCTTGCTTTCTTTCTTTCATCTATTTGCTTTGATCCATCTCTATGGATTCCAAATACTACTCTTGATTGGCAATATTTGATTTACATTATCCTTATCCCAATGACACATTCATTATTTATTCTTACTTCATGAGTTCTAAGACCTGATTCTTGGTCTTCTCAACAAATTCCTTGAATCCAAATACCATGCTTCTCCTTTTAGTACTTGCATGTTGATCCATCAAAGGTACCAAAACATGTTCTATTCCATCTTTCATTAGAAAACACTTATTCATTATAACATTGTAAACTTTTCTCATTTTAGAAAAGTGCTAATCCATCCATTCATCATTATACTTAACCAGATCTATAAGCGCTTAAAGGTAATTCATCATGAAAATAATGACATGCATTGATAGAACACATCAAACACTATTTGTTTCGGCCAATTTCCTTTATCTATTCATCATACCAGTAGTACATGAAGCTTCATACAATACCAGGCATGCACGCATGGATCTGTTACAATTATCCAGTCGCATGTACTCATGTTCTCCTCATTCTTTAAAGCATATATATCTATCTGTATGTATATGTCTACTAAGTAATTCATTACATATATATAGGGTGGGGAACTAGCCCTTCACCACTTAACTCTACCAGAAAATAGGTCGCATGCTAATAATAGCCATGCACCTTTTTACAACTATAGCCATACATGCAAGTATGCTATCTATAGATCACTGATAGTTAACTACAGTGGTGGATCTATTCTTAGCTTATGCCCATGCAAGAGTAAGTTGTCATGCTCTTCAAAGATCTCCATGAAGAGTGGCACATAAGTCTCAACATTGCTTTGTGTGCTCTGTATGCCAATCTCTAAGAATAGACTTGATCCCCAAAATCAGCTAAGTCCTTGGGAGTCTAACTCTACACCTCCGCACGCGTGACGCCTTCCTATACCTTCACACTTTTTCTCCTGTGTGTTCTTCCATGTGGACTCTGTGTGCAAGTTCAACTAAGTGTTTTCTCTGATCAACATTACCCCACACTAATCTCATTATCACCCTAACAATGGCGATGTCCAAAACTTATACAAAGAATGGATAAATAAAGAATGGTTGAATGAATAAAGAATGGATAAATTTTGAATAAGGTATACAAAGCTAACAAAACTGTTTAGGCCTCAGGCCCCTCCGTCTCATCCTGAAACAATAACTCTGGATATTCTTCTTTGATATCTGCTTCTAGGTTCTCCCACGCAGTTAGCACCACTCCTGCTTGTCTCAGGCACGTCTGCAATGATGGACTGCAGCTCTCTTCCATGGAGAGTTTTCCTTGCTCATTTTGTATCACAAGCATTACGCTTGACATAGAGGTTTGCACCCCCTCCAATACATCCATTTTCTAAGAAATGAGCTTCCCAAGCTCCTCCAACCTCTCCTTATGTGGTGCCTATGCCGCAGCTAGTGCCTCACACTTTTTCTTTACCAGGACTAAGCATTCAACGCGCCTAGGGAAGCATCCTTCATCACCTTATGTACTTCATTTTCTTCCTCCAAGGTTTTTATCACATCAACGCATCTAGGGTTGTGCATATTGTTAGCGCATGATCGGCTTTCTTGAGCTCATCATGGGTGGCTTGCAGTAGGCCTTCATAAGTAGCAATCTTCCTAGCTACTGCAGCTTATGCCTTTTCTGTCTTTTCCCAGTCCTTGGGCTGTGAGGATACGCGCACCTTTTCATCTTCCAACACTACTATTATTATTGTCTTTACATAATGCATTGCAGAAGGAAATTATTTTGGTACCCAGATTCCAGATGTGGGCGTACCTTTAGAACATCATCTCCAATTTCCTCTGCCATACTAACAAAAGTGTCATATTTCCTTTTGATTAAGTCCTTTTCCTATACTAGGTGTGCTATCTCCACATCCTTGGCTTTCAATTTCTCTGTCAGTGCCTTGATGGTAGTAGATTTATCTATGTTTCTTCTTGCTACTTTAGAGGATACTTTGACTAGGCATTGCTCACCTACTCATCTACATCACCATTGGTTGGTTTGATTGTCATGTGGCACATTTCAGGTGCCTTCTTCAACCGCCTTGACGCACATGATTCTTCACCGACATCAAAGTCGGGCTCATCCATATGCGTGTGCATAGACCATGAGAGCTGCTTCCTTGTGCGCAGAGTCACCTTTTCCTCATCCATGAGCACCCATCTGAATAAATCCTTCTGCTCGATGGTGCTCTGAACCGAGCACAACAATCAGCTTTGGTCTTCTACATACCCCATGGTATGTGCCTTGGCATCCTCCCCTATTTCGACGGGATCGGGGTCCTCTTGGAATGGCTGCATCAAGGTTGGGAATACCAGATGTATCCCCACCCTTTTCTTGTGTAGCCTCTAATTGACCCCCTTCTTCTCCTTCCATCTTCTCCTCCTCATGTTGAGGCTCTTCTTCAGTTGGAGATGAAGGTGCCTTCTCCTCAGATTCTTTTGTTTCCTCACTCAGCCTGAGTTTTCTTCATTTCTTCTCCTCTGGCTCCTTCACCTGCGGGTTCCTCCTTACACCCTTGTGCACTTAAACACCTTTTTAAATCTTTGGTCACCTTACTTCTCCCATGTAACTCCTTCTCCCTGGGGATTTGTCACACTCCCCCTCCTGGCCAGATGGTTGCTTCCTCCTTCACTAGGCCACCACTATCTTCGGGTTCTTCATCCTCTTCCTCATCATCTTTCTTGGGCATAGAGGGCCTAGGTGCCGAATGTTCTCCATAGTATGCTTTCCCTTCGGTGGCCCTGGAAGTGTGAATTTGTTCTCCACGTACTTGTTATTCTCCATTTTAGGCTTCAGTTGGAGGTATATTAGCGTGGCCCCAATATCCGCAATGGCCACTGTTTCTAGCTTAATGCTCAAGATCTCTGAGATGTTATTCTCGTTGTATGCATTCCTCCCTAGATATCCATATGTCTTCCACAGGGTGTGATACTCACATTCCACCTTGTCTACATTAAACACCAACCTCCATGTGTTGGTGAACCGATGAACTACACTGGAAGTATTGTGCGGGAAATGCATATGGCAGCTTGCACCAGGGGCTCCACGACCCATCTATCATTGGAAAGTGCAAAATAAAGAAGTGCTGGTAGATCTAAATTATACCTGTTTCCCTAGGACCGAAGGCAAGTCCTTGGGTATATGCCATTCTTCTCCAAACGCCACGTGGAGCCTATCATACCACATCTCTACGCACTCCTTCACCTCCTCTGTCATTGACCCCTTGCAAAGATATTTGTTGAATCATTCAGCTGGAGACTTGTGGTTCATGGGGTATTCCCATATGTTCTCTTTTGGGCCATCTGGTACCCCAATCTCCATGAAGACCAAACTTAGTAGGACACAACCAAAACTTATCTTACTCCCTTCGCGCACTTCCTCTACTATCTACTCTGCAATGAAGTTGGCAATGTTATAAGTGGTTCCTTCTGACATGCACTTGGCCACATGCAACCACATAGAATTAACTTGTGACCAACATTCTTGGTCATTCAATTTTGTAGTTAGATGTGTTGTTGCCTATACTACTGACAATTTTTCAATTTGTCAATGTCCATCCCACGTGGTCCTTTCTGATAGCCCAACACCTTCTGTGTTTCCAAGATGGCACTTTTTCAGCTAAGTTGGTCTTAATATCTTCACCGATGCCCATAATCCAGTAACTGGCAATAAGGATGGGTGTCAATCTTACCCTCCATCCTGCAAAGTAGAAGAAGTCCTCATGGACTCGGCTCATCAGCCATCTGTACAAGGGTGCATACTTTCCAAAGTATGGAAGCTCATAAAGCTGGTAGACCCCATTCCCTTTGAGTAGCTTTTCCTCGGCATCATCATATATTCGGCATGCCATCCTCCGTGTGCCTGTTCATTCGAGAAGTGAGCAGGTCATCTAATTTCTTCTAGTTTTCATAGTGTCTGGTGATTGTATTCACTTATCTTACTCTGTCTTATGTGGGTATTCCATTCCTGCCCCACAATAACTTCTTCAGGGTACTGCATTTCAGAGAAATTTCTCTCCGGGGCCATCTCCTCCTCTTCTTCCACCACCACCTTCTTCTTTTCCTTTACCGGTGTTGCTTTCTTCTTTGGTGCCATTCTTCTTTCAGGGTTTTGTTTTCTAGACTAGTTGCTGTGTGTTTTGAGTAGTTTTCTTCAAACCCTAACCCGATTCTTCTCATGCCCTAATTTGTAATCATGAACTTGCGCACCCTAGCTTTATTTTATTACTCTACTTCATCAAACCCTTTTCCTAGGGGATCCAAGCTCTTCCAATAAACAAATCTCTCTTCCACGCCTAGTTTTCTTGCTTCGTACCTTAAATATCTTTACTTTAGCACTTTGCATGTGTAGGTTCTTTGTCAAATTCTCGTAGTCATAAGGGTAAAAATGAAATCACATCCCATCCTTATATAGATTTCTACTTTTCGCTGCATTAATTGCTCCTCCACCTACCTACCAAATTTTCCTCATTTATTACCCATTTTTTATCATTTCCACGTGGTATATCTTCACGCCAAAGCTATAACCTTCTAGCGTGCCTTTTTACCCTCTGTCACAAACTTCTCTTCAACATGTGCTCTAGCACCCAAGTACCTCATCAATGTACCATCTCCTAGTAATTACCATGGCTGCCACTTACCTCGTGTTATACTTTCCCTTATCCATCTTCATCCTTTCTTATCTTGAGAAGCAATCTTTTGTCAGTTACCCTTAGCAACCTTCTTTCTCAACACCCACAACATGACATCTTCGCAGCATATACCTGAGAGTCACCACCAATCCACCCCACATGAAAAGGATGTGCAATCCTCTGTGCATCAACATGCTTCATATTGTAGTTAGTTTCATGCGCATAAGCGCTTATTACACAAACAAGAGCTAAAATTGACAAAGCATAGCGATGATGAAAGAAATACATTAAGGAAATGCATAAAGGGAAACCTAATGTATCTGGAAATACTACCTTATTACAAACACCAAGAAGACTTATTTATAGTAGGGCTTCAACCTACTTCCGTTAAAGTAACTGGGAAACCTTGTGCCATCAATTGTTTCCAATTGGAAGCACCTGACTCAAGTATATGAGTGATAACATATGGCCCCAACCAATGCACCTTGAGCTTTCTTGGATGGCATAGAAACTTGGAGTCATATAAAAGTACCATTTGTCCCACCGCAAGTTTCTTAGCCCTGATGTGTCGATCATGCCATGCCTTTTGGCGTGCTTTCTCCTGTTTCTGACTCCAACTAGTGATGGCTCGGTGCTCATCTAGTTGAACCATCTTCGCAATCCATTCTTCCAAGGCTTGCTCATCAGCTAGACCTCTATTGTGCACAATGCACAAGGAAGGTAACATAAATTCTATAGGAAGAACAGTTCTTCCATGCCAAACACCAATTGAAAAGGTGTGGCTTTGTTCAATCTTTTGTATGTTGTTCTATAAGCCCAAAGAACAAGATACTTTATCATCCCAATCCTTCCTTCCAACATCACAAATCTTGGTCAATGTGTGGCTCAAAATCTTGTTAAAAGCCTCAGCAGTCCCATTTACTCCGAGGGTGATAGGGTGTAGTTTTATGGTGGGCAACCATAAACTCATCTAAAATAATTCTTATTGTCTCATTTAAAAATGTGTGCCCCTATCACTTGTTAAACTTAAAGGACAACCATACCTTGTAAGAACATTCTCCCATAAGAACCTTGCTGTATAGCCTATACAATCCCTGGTAGGTGCTGCTTCTACCCATCGGGTAAGATAATATATACAAGTGATGATATAGTGCGATCCAGTCTGGCATGCGCGGCTGGTGAAATAGGCCCGAAAAAGTCAATTGCCCATTTCTCAAAGGGTTCTACACTTGTTATTGGTCAAAGAGGCATCTCATCCCTTTTTCCTGGTCAACCAAGACATTGACAATGGTCACATGTCTTACAATACGCTTTACAATCCTTGTACAATGTTTCCCACCACAAACCAGCAAGTAGGATCTTGCGCGTTGTTGCATCACCTACATAGTGGCCACCTATAATACCACCATGTGCTTCTTCCATTATGTCCTTCCGTTCATGCTCCAAGACACAATGACGTAACACCTCATCTCTACCTAACTTGTACAAATCACCACTAATCAACATGAATGGTGCCGCACAAATAGCAAGTTACTTCTTCTCTAAAGCTTTCATGCCTTTAGGCGCCATACCAGTTCTAAAAACACAACAATGTCCTCTAATTCCGATGGCACATGTTGTAACCTATACATATTGTGCATCAGGCATGGTCTCTTCTATTGTTTGTGCCTCTTCCCTTGATTGAATTCTAGATAGGTGATCCAGTCCAAAATTGCTTTTTCCTAGTTTTACCACAACCGTAAAGTCAAACTCTTGAAATAAGAGTATCCATCGGCATATGCGCCCTGTAAAATGGGCTTGTTCACCAAATATTTTAATGCCATGTGATCTATATAAAACACAAAGGGTGTAGCCAACAAATACTGATGAAATTTGTGCAAGGCATAGATCATGGACAAGGCCTCACGCTGCTCGTAGTGGTATAATTTTGTTCTGTAGGGGTCAACTTCCTACTAGCAAAGCAAATGGGATGATCAATGATACCTTCACTGGGTTGAGCTAAGACAACACCAATGGCTATGCCAGAGCATCCACATGAACATGAAAAGGTTTATCCCATGAAGGAAAATGCAAGATAGGCATGGGTAGTAAGTTTTTGCTTCAATATCTCAAATGCACGCTATTGTGACTCCCCAAAGTAGAACATACCTTTTCCTTGGAGCAATTCTTCCAAGGGCATGTGACAACTTTTGCATACCCTTTGATAAACTTTTGTAATACCCTGTATGACCCAAAAATCTACACACCTCATGCTGACTAGCCGGTGCTTTCAACCAATGATGATCTCAACCAACCAAAACCCTTCCTTACAGATAATATGTCCTAAAAGTGTGCCAAAGGGAGTAGCAAAAATGCACTTCTTGATGTTCAATGAGATACTCAACTGTTGACATCTTTCAAACATTAAGTGCAGATTGTCACAATGATCCTTAATCAGCCCATAAATAGTCCAATCATCAAGATAGACCTGTAAGAAGTTATGAATAAAATCCTTGAAGGCTTGTACCACTATCCTTGAAAATACAGTAGGTGCATTCTTCAACCCAAAGGGCATCACAATATAGGCAAAGCTCCCCCATTTAGTAGTGAAGGTGGTCTTCTCTTGATCTTCCGGGCAATCCTAACCTGATGATACCCTAAAACCCATATGTAAATGAATATATTTCATGCCCAGCCACTCCTTCTAATATTTCCTCCATGAATGGCATAGGAAAGGGATCTGTAACACATGCTGCATTCAACTCCCTATAATCAACACAAATTCAAATCCTACCATCCTTTTTTATGCTTATCACCATAGGACTGACCCATTCTGATTCATCCAATGGTCGAATGATCCTGGATTTCAACATCTTGTCAATCTCCTCCTTTACTTTCTCGCAAATTGGGATTCATCCGATATGGTCACTTCCTAACAGGCGCACACCTTCCTTGAGCTTTATCTTCATTTCTCTGAGTGATATATGCATGCCTTTAAGTTCATGGTATCCTCTTGGGAATAAGTCCTCATAGTCTTGAAGTAACTCTATGATCTTTACTACCTCTCGATTCGACCTCATAATCCCAATTATCACCTCCTTAGGTTCAAATTTTGTGCCTATATTTAGTTTTGTTGTCTTCATAGGTTCGTGATATGCGCGCGCATCTACATCCACACTAGATAATAATTCTCATGTTCTAGGTGAATGATCCACGTCCAAGTTCTCAACTTCCTCCTCATCAATTATGTAAACCATCTTCCCCTTATCTTTTTCCAGAGAAGCATGCTCAAGTAATATGATATCATCTTCTTCATCCGTAAAATGCACCCCTGTCTCTGTATCTCACCAAATAATTCACTGAACAAGTTCTTCCACTTTCCCACTATCTCCCATAGTTAAGTGCTTGATAAAGCTTAAAGTTGTGTTCACTGGTGGCGTAGATGAAAAGAAGTCAAAAGTTTGGATCATCCCTGCAGTCAAAGTTTTCCAATTTCCAGTGTCGCGGTGTAATTCAACATAAACATACCAAGCACACGCGCAACCTTATAGAGTAGAATAAAACTGATGCACCCAAAGTGAAGGTGGTAATGCTTCCTATCCTACTATCTAGAGTCTCTCACATTACTGGATATGATGTTGAGCAGGTTGATCACCATGATAAGGGATTATTTTTGTAGGTGCATTACTTCTGGAAAACTTGGTTGATAAGGCGGTCCCAATCATTCCCCATTCTAAGAGATTATCCATGTGGACTACCCACCAACTGCACCATCCCACCCAAAGTATATGATAGCATATCTCTTTGTTTAAGCTGGTCAACCCAGTTTGTTTCCATGATCTGTAAAAATATAGCTAAATCTTTAGATCCAAAGATATAGTGGGGTACTGCTACGTGACCTATACATCAAACAGAGCAAAAAACCATTTTGTAAGTAACCGCATGCTTAACTTCACACCCCACCGGTTCATAAGTGCCATGAGCCCAATTATCACAAACAATACTAGTAGTATCGTTGATTGACTAAGAATCTTCCCAATGAAGGATTCCTTCCTTAGATGGATCATTGACCTCTGGGTCCCGAATAACACGTATATAGATTCTATTCAAGTCCTCTTCACTTAAAGGTTCCACATATGGCACGGATTTACCATCTGTTAATGGTATTATGACCCTTTCCTCCTTGTTCTTGAATTTGATATACCCTTTGTTAAACCTCAAATCAGCATTGTTCACATAACACCAAGGGCGCCCAAGTAAAGCTAGGAAACTATCTCGCTTCCAGCGCTAGCACTTCAAAGTCTCATGTGAACTTGGCCCCTTCTATAGTGATAGATGCATCCTTCAAAACTCCTATGGGAGTAGCTTTTGTTCTGTTTTGCCATGAACAATACATTAGATGATGGCTACAATGGGGGTCTCCCCATTTGTTCCCACACATCCAATGTAAGTACATTTACTTCCACACCTGTGTCAATCAAAATATTTCTCAACAGCCATCCATCCACAACAACATTCAAAGTGATCTCCTTATCGTAGTCAATGCTATCGGGGGGAAGATTTGCATGAAGTATTTGTCTCTTAGTTTCAGTTCCCATGCGCGGAGTATTCCCTTTCAACCAATTTCCTAATAAAGGAATAATATTCTCCTAGCGCAACGTTCTACATACCTCTTTGATGTCATCAATATCTGATGGGACTTGTTCTATATCCTTGTGCTCCAATTTCTGAGACTACTCTTTTAAACCTTGTATCTCACCTTGAAGGCTCCTAAGGACCTCCATTGTTTCTTGATAGACTTATTTTTGATGAGCTAGATCTAGATATCTAGCATGCAAAACCTCCTCCCTAGTGATTGTCAGCTTCTGTTGCAACACCTCTCTTACGCGTGCCACCTCAGCTCATGTGGTTATCTTGACTGTTACCGCCTCAGGTTCTAGTGTTAACTTTGGCATCCACTGATTCTCTATCACACACTAGATTCTAACCATCCCCGCGCCCTTGTTTTCTTGCTTATGCTACTTACTGAGATGCTCATACAAGTCCGGACACTCTTCATAACTATGCCCCTTTCCACAAAATGAATAGGAAATATTCTGTGGGCATTCGCGCCTATAATGGTCAGGTGAACCACATGTATAGCAAGTTCCTCAAGGTAATTCACTCCTTCCTCCACCTCAGCCTCGTCCTCCATATCCACCATGATATCCTCGTCCCCTTTCACGAACCCCTTCAAACCTTCCGTCATTCCTGTCATAGAGCGTTTTATTATAATCCTTATCCTGATGCTCATTCTTCCCTTTAGAATGATCAGCCACACTCACCTATCTTACCCAAATATCAATGGCATCATGGATCTAGCCAATCAATATACAGTCCTAAGTATCATGGGTTGTGGACCTAAAAATTTTACAAAAGGAGGATACATTCTTCCTGATCATGTGTTGTAATAAGGGGCAGTGACTAGCATCATGATTCAAATGGCAGATCTCACAGTCTAATAACAACAAATGTACCATTCTACGAGGGAAACTATTCTTAGTGTGCCCTTCCACTTCATAATCTATACACCAGATTCCTGAGCGTGTTTCATGAGCTTATTTTGCTGATAATTTCTCTAACTATTTTTACCATAGCCACTATCTGAGCTTCCAAAAATGGACTAACTCCAGTGTCAATACTCCCAACTACTTCAACGCATAAAGCGGCTTCCAATGCTTCACGTGGATTGGTATAAGTCTTATGTGATAGTGCTCTTCGAAATGGGGTAATCAATCCCTGAAAACCATTGTGCATGCTGACTTGCATGAATTTCATAAGAGAGTTTGGATAGAAGTGTTTTAAAATGTGCATCATACTCATGTACACTTTCAGTAGTGCCTTGCTTTATATCCTTGAGTGCACTTATACTCTTCTGCTCAAACTCTGGGATGTGGAACTCTTTTAAGAAAGCATCTTTCAATGCTGCATAGTTAATACAAGTTTGATTGGGATCAAACTTCCTATACTGAGCCACGCACGCGTTGCACTGTAATGTAGTCACAAATTGACTTTCCTTACACTCAGAGGTCATAATACCTTTTGTGCGCCATAATATTTCACACATATGAACATGTTCAACAGCATCCTCGATACCTCTGTATTCTGGGAGATGAAGGGACATCTCCATATAAATGTTCTGGGGTTGCTACAGACCTTGACCACCTGACCCAAAACCTTCTTGGTTTCCTCTTCCTCTAATACCACCCAAACCACCAGAACTAGAACTACCCATACCACCTGATCCTTCTCCAGGATTTGAAATAGTTCCCATGGATGCACTCCCATGTGCCCCAACAGTGGTACTATACTGGACCCATATAGTCTGGGAAGTGGTCCAAGCTCCAGAGGTGATTCCCACACTCGATGCGCTCATATTCTGTGTAGATGATGAGCCTAAAAAGTACCCCCAAAGAATAATGAAGTTTTCTATGTTGCTATTGATGTACTTGTTGTTTGACCTATTACTATGCTTTCACTTCCTAAATTAAAAATATTTTTACCTATTGTACTAGATATTGGAAAACCAAATGCAAGGGCTAGGTCAGCAGGTTGGCTTAGATGCGCACCTATGGCCTAGGTCATATCTACTAGCGTGCTTCCATGTAAGGCTAAAGAGGGTTCTCTGTCATGCTTTCCTAGATGGGGAGGTCCTTGATGCTCTTGCTCTTCTTCCTCCCCATGAGCCTCAAATCATTCACGATCCATCTCTCTCCACAACACCATCCATACTGAAATCTCTTGTTTCTTGCATAATTCCCTCTCGCGTGCCTCATCATACTTTAGCTACCTCTCTTC
This sequence comes from Taxus wallichiana var. yunnanensis, assembly GCA_018340775.1. Classification (NCBI taxonomy): domain Eukaryota; kingdom Viridiplantae; phylum Streptophyta; class Pinopsida; order Cupressales; family Taxaceae; genus Taxus; species Taxus wallichiana. The sequence goes on along the minus strand of CM031239.1, from coordinate 203,637,801 downwards.
CCTTTGTCGTGTTGCTACCGCTAGGTCTGCCATCTTTCGCCAATCCTATTCCTACCCCCGTGTGTGGAGATTCTTTTAGCTTTCCATGGGTTTAGCTTCTAAGTTCAACGTTACCATTAGTATTTTGATTTCCAGTGGAATACCTTGCAAATACGTCCCTCTAGGATACCGTAGAAACTAGAACTTCATTACTTCTAGACATGAATAAGTCAAAATTGAATACCTCAAAATATAGTTGTTTAGGACACCAGAAACCAGGTATCTACCGCACAAGTCCAGCTTAAGTCAACATCGTATAGTGTTTGAAATTCCTCCTATGTCCAAACAAGTGTGCGATACCTCCAATTCCACTTAGATTCATATGCAATCAACCATTCGTATAATTCTACTAGAAAGATAGTACAAATAAGCTTTCGTATAAACTATCATACAGATTCTACTCTACCCAAGTACGTGTGCTAAATCCAGATCCAGTGTCAAACCTCCATGCATATTCTTTCTCCAGATCATGAATTCATTCTTCAATGCTCACTAAAATTAACTAGTACGTCTTCATTTTGAACCATTCTCAAACAATCAAAAAGAGGTCCCAAGTGGAATGGAACCAATGATGCAGCCTAGAATTGTTAGTTATCACCTAGTCGTGCTAGCACATCACTCAGCCTAGGCTGAGCGCTCACCCAAAGTGCGTAAAGGTACCAGGTCCCTCTTAAGATTTGTAGACAGAATGGTAGCATGACAAAGTGGTAAACATATATTTTAGAAACTAATCCATCCATTCATCATTATACTTAACTAGATCTATAAGCGCTTAAATGTAATTCATCATTAAAATAATGACATGCATTGATAGAACACATCAAACACTATTTTCTCGACAATTTCCTTTATCTATTCATCATACCAGAGTAGATGCATGAAGCTTCATACAATACCAGGCATGTGCGCATGGATCTGTTACAATTATCCAGTCACATGTACTCATGTTCTCCTCATTCTTTAAAGCATATATATCTATTTGTATGTGTATATCTACTAAGTAATTCATTACATATATATAGGGTGGGGAACTAGCCCTTCACCACTTAACTCTACCATAAAATAGGTCACATGCTAATAACAGCCACGCACCTTTTTACAACTATAGCCATACATGCAAGTATGCTATCTATAGATCACTGATAGTTAACTATAGTGGTGGATCTATTCTTAGCTTATGCCCATGCAAGAGTAAGTTGTCATGCTCTTCAAAGATCTCCATGAAGAGTGGCACACAAGTCTCGGCATTGCTTTGTGTGCTCCGTATGCCAATCTCTAAGAATAGACCTGATCCCCAAAATCAGCTAAGTCCTTGGGAGTCTGACTCTACACCTCCACGCGTGACGCCTTCCTATACCTTCGCACTTTTTCTCCTGTGTTGTTCTTCCGCGTGGACTCTGTGTGCAAGTTCAACTAAGTGTTTTCTCTTATCAACATTGTAAGATAAATATTCTTACCAACAATGATGCTTCATGTTGCTAGTTATCATTTCTATTAGTTGTATTCTCCATACCTAAACATATTGCTTCAATTTTTTTCAATCCTTTCCCATATATCACTGATCTCATGCATCATGTTATCCTTCTTTCTAATCACTTCTCCCTTAAGAAAATCCATAATACCCTACAATGATGGTTTCTCTACCTATGCCATATTATCAATAATCAATCTTACTCTATCTCAATCAATTAAACAATCTTAATTACTACAAATTGCTATAATACTTCTTATTCGATAAAGCTCATCTTTGATACCAAAATTCATGTCAATGGTCTACACTTCCCATCAACTATCATATTGAACATACTTGCCTATTTGACCTACATGATCATGCTTACACATGAGCACTAATGTTCATGGTGCCCTACCAAAGGCTTGAGGATATCCATTTACCCTTTAAAGGAGTTAGTATGCAACAATTACTCAAACACCATTAGTCTCATGCATTTCATGTAAACCTTGGTCTCAAAATGTACTATATAGATGGGAACATGAAATGTAATACCTTAACCTCTTCATCTATGGAACCACCATTCTTTGACATGTCGGTGATAGGTTTACTAAATTCTCTAAAACATTAATTATTAATTCAAGTATCTCTTATCCTAACTATTTCTTAAAGTACCCCTACTTCCTTTTGAATATCCAACTAGGTCACAATGATAAATATACCCAAAATTTTTTATAGAAACCTAAATCATCTATAACAATCTTAATACATTCTCTATAGACTGCCTTTAATTGATATGCCCTTCATTGGATTATATACTTGCATTACAATACAATTCTCTTGTTCATGCCTTATTTTTACTAGCACTCTAAGCATGCAAATATTCACAAACCTCAATTTCTCATGAAACAACCATACCATCCAATGAGGAATCTAGGTATATACTTTATAAAGTTCTTGAACATACCCAAGTTTCATGATTTTCTCCTTTGTATGAAATTTTTCTTCTAGACCATCTCCTAGGCAATTTAGGCCTATTTTAACCCCGAATTATAATAAAAATCACTTAGGACTATGATCACACCTAGAACTTGATGGATTCAATTCATGAATGTCCACAATATGGTGTTTGCAAATTTTTAATGGCTTGACTCCAAATTTTGATCAATCATGCAATTCGTTTTCCTTATTTTGTGCACAAATACAACCAACCTACAAAACTTCATATAAATTCTCCACATGTCTGATTTAGAACCTGGAACTTGGCACACCTCGAGATATCACTTAGGAAGAGATGCTCCTAAAATTTAAATCAATTTGGATGGATAGAATTTAAATGGCACTAGGCCCTAGGTCTAGCCCAAGAACAAAGTATTGGAGCTATAGGGAAAATTATAGTGTGTCAAGAGCTAAGAAAATTTTGAGATGGATAATTTACCTTCCATTTACTAATCACACCTTCAAATTCTTCAAAACTTTTTTAAAATCCTAACTGTCATTTTCTTCTTCTTGACCTAGGTAGAGGAACATATATATAGTCCATTTAAAGATAACAATTCAAACAAGATTCACACAAGTTTTTTCCTGCAACATAAACACATATCTTCACCTTTGATTGATTGATTCTATTACATCTTGATCCTCCATATATCATCACTAATTCCCTTGAATAACTCCTTTTTTTCCTTACTAGCCTCCCTAAAAACCTTTTTCTTAGCTCCTTAGAGAGCTCAACAACATCTAAATTTAGAAGAGGATAAAATTACATCCCTATATGCTCTCCATGAGTCCCAAATCCTATTTCTTTCATATTAATACAAAAATATTTCCTTATTTAGGAATAAATTTTGTTATCTCACTTATACACCTAGTTGTTATATTCATAAACATAATCTCTTTTACAAACATATCCTTTATCTTTACACCCACATTTAAATTGAATCAATCAAACAAATCATTCATCCAAGTAACTTGAATGTTATAAAATGAACCTACTAAACTTGAATGACCCTAAGACACTCTAAACATCTTAATTCTCCTACATCAAAGAGAAAGAAGAATGGCTTAGTTGGCATTTGCTCAATCTTGAAGTATTCTGGCTGGAAGACTAATGAACATAGATTGTATATTATCACAACATAAATGAGAAAATTATGGAGCAGCGATTGTATTTGGTTGGACTAGGTGCTTAGAATGGGGTTAAGGCACCTACATGCTAGAGGCCTCTTTTGGGCACTAATGATTGTGTAGGGACTCAAAACCTAATTTTTTTTTTTGTGTCGCGCAAGTATCACTAATTTTTTTTTTTGGTTTCCTATATGTCGTGGAATGATCACCTAATGCACTTGTAACATATAAAAAAATGACATCCTATAAAAACCCAAAACACATCAAATCCTAGAAATAAAATATGCAAATGGGGAATCAAACTGACCACGGCGGTCACTGATAGAGTTAACTTATGACCGAGCACTACACTACATCTCATACTTCATGTATTTTTATGTGCTTGTGTGTGGAATAATGTCCTTAGGTTTCCCTCACACCAATGATGCTAAGATAATGGGATATGGCTAGATAGAATGTAAATGTGTGGATCGAATTCAAAACTTCCCCTTCCTATGTAGTGATATGCAAAATAAGCATCTCAAGAATGCAATCCCTTTAATAATATGTAGATAAGACATCCTTTGGTAATTGTCAGCCCCTTATAATGGTATGTATGTTATGTATATATAGGGATCTCTTATTTAAATTTTGACACTAGTGACACAACATGTCAACTATGACCTGTGGATAAGGGTAAGATAACCAAAAATTATGACCACAAATGTTAAAATAAGTGAAATAAATATGTAGGAAAGGAGCACCCATATAAGAAAATAAGCACATGGGCACTAATGTCCTGGGATGAAAACTAGTGTCCTGGAGAAAACTATGATAGATGTGAAAATAATGACACAAAGGGATCCATTTGACTTGACGAAAAACAAGTGTGGAAGTGACAGATGTATAAGAAAAATAAAAAGAAGTCAACAAAAAAAAGGGGATGGATAGGGGTTGTGTCACCAGGTGAATACTTTTACGTCTCAAGATCTATACATATAACAACATACTTGTTGACATAGTAATATAGTAATATGTGTGTAATTTTGTGTCTACATTTTCTCCCCTTTATGCAATTTGTATGAAATTTAATTAGTTTAAAGGAAGTAAGGAATGTACCTATGAGAAGTCTTGAGAAGTACTTGTTAGTGCAAAATCACAACACCCCCGGATGCGAGATCGGTTTCTAGGTTGATCACTTAGGCATCCAGGTGTGATTGCACAAACATGGAAACCTCTCTCCAAGCGTGGGACTTGTGGCGAGAGAGGAATCTCCGAGAGAAGGCTGGTTCCTATTCCTCTGTTCGAGATGCACACAAATATGCAGAGGGTTTTCTCAAAACCTAATCTAATCTGCCAAGGAGACAAGGAAAGAAGATGCATAAAATAAATCTAAGCTAATACGAGACCATTTGAATGTGATATAAGATCATGCATGAGATGACAAAACCTGCAGTGAAAGACCGGAGGATGCAAAAATGAACACAGAGAGAGGGCTGAGAATCATCCATGGACATGCATTACTTGCTCCAAAGATTGATACAATACACTACTGAGAATGCCATGAGTAGAATAGTATTACAGTTCAAATGAGAGGTTTGAACTCCACAAATTCGCCTGAGGAGAAGAAGGGAGAGGCAAAACAAAAAAATGTTCGACCCTTGAAAAGAAGCTCCTCTTTACAATATATAGAAAGAATGAGAGAGGGAAGATAGAGGGGAAAGCCAAATCTACCCCAACCACCTCCAGGTTGCATTCATTTCATCTCATTATGACAAAAAAGGTGGATCTGGAAAACGGCGGCGTTTGTCATCTAATGAGTTGCGTGAATCGCTGCTCGCTACATTAAAGTTGTTTGTTGAAGCATTACTTCTACTTGTTATTTTACACCAGAGGCGTTTCTTAATTTTATCTCTCCAAACTGAACCAAAATGCAATATTGACCCCAGAATCGTGTAGAGAATCTCACAAGCTTTCCGTTGATATAAAGAACGTGCAAATCCGAGCTCTGGATCGAAAGATATGTCGATCTGAAGATTTAGGGCACAAAACAGTGAAAACGGATTTTTAAATTTCTTCCCGCGCTCTGCCACCTGGATGACACGTGGCAGGTTCTGATTCACTGAGCAACTCTCTCTCCTCCACCTCTCGGCGGCTTCTTTTGAAATTTCCTTGTGGGCCCTAGCTGGGACATGTGGCACTATCCCATTGGTTCGGGCTGACCCTTCAAAACTCGCCCTTTGACTTTTTGACCATTTCCTTTGTGACACGTGTCATGATTTGGTTGGTTCTCGGCCCTTTCGGCTCCTTCGCGTCCACCACGTCCATTTGTCCCGGATGTCCCAGTGCTGCTTGGGACAAAATCTTCCGGTTCGCCCGATTCGGCCGGTTCGCGTCCATTTGTCCCACTTGTCCCTGTGCTTCGCGGGACAAATTCTTCCGGTTCGCCCGATCCGGCCGATTCACGTCCTCGCGGCCCAGATGTCCCATTTGCCTCCAGACTGTTTGTTCTCATTTCGGCCGAACCGGCCGGTTCGCGTATCTTTGTCCCAGATGTCCCAAAGCAGTTAGTGCGAAAGTTCTCCTTTTCGGCCGATCCGGGCTTTCCGCGTCCATTTGTCCCACTTGTCCCTTTGCTGTTTGGGCCGCCTGTAGGCTTTTCGGCCGATCCGCGCCTTGACGTCCCAAATGTCCCGACTGTCCCGGGGACTAGGACTTAGCCGATTTTCACATTTTTTTCTGGCCCAAGCTTATCTTCTGCAACTTCTTCGCATCTTCTCAGAGCTTGCTCTTTTCAACCTGGACGGGAGAGTTAGAAAAATTTCTGAAGGGACCCTAGAAACATGAATTTTTGCCCTGAATCAATTTATCTGCCTGGGACTTGAGAATTCTGATGCATGTTATCAAATTAACCCTGGGGGGTGAATTTTGGATAACAATTTGGCGACTCAATGGTCACACCTGCTGCTTCAGGTAGAAGATCAGTGGCCTTTTAGCGATCTATTGGGCATGGAGTCATAAGTAATAATCAAAATGAGCCCGATATCTAATCCCGAGCACGATCATCGCAACTTCTTCTCCAACAACACTCGAATCAGTAGAAAACAACACGAGAGCAAAAAACCTCATCTGCCGAAGCACTTAGGAAAAGCGAAACCTAACTACAACGGAGACAATGTGCACAAGCACTTGGAGGAATGAAAATCTAATTAATATTTACAAGGTAGTGAACTTCCCTCTAGAGGCAACGCTTGAGATAGATTCCATTGACTGGAATCTATAGTTCTTCACCATCCAATGAGGCCAATTGGAAAGCATTGCTGCTCTTGCGCTTCATGACCATGTATGGGCCACTCCAAATGGCATCAAATTTGAAATGCCTTCCTAGTTTTGCCCGATCTGCATCCCATTTCAACACTAGATCTCCAACTTGAAAAGATCTATCCTTGGCCTTTCTGTCAAAGGTCTTCTTGATCAAAGCTTGATCCTTTTCCATTGCTTGGGATGCCTGATTTCTGATCTCTTGCAGCTCCATCAACTCTACATATCTCACCTCCATAGGCTCAAATTCAAGCAACTCCAGCTGCTTCATGAGTTCCAATGTTGGCAACTCAAGTGACATGGGCAAGATTGCCTCTCTTCCATAGACAAGCTTAAATGGAGAATTACCTGTGGATCTTTTGGGAGTGATCCTATCAGCCCATAAGGCTGATTTCAGTTTGGTATGCCAAGCCCTCTGATTCTCATCAAGAGTCCTCCTAATGATCCTCAGCAAGTTCTTGTTTGTAGACTCGGCCTGGCCATTACCTTGAGGGTAATAGTTTGATGAAGTGCTTAGGTAGATCCCGTTCTTGACAGCCCACTCAGTCACCTTAGATCCAATGAATGCCAATGCATTATCAGAGATTATTGTAGCAGGTACACCAAATCTGGTAGTTATCCCCTCGTAAAAGTCCAAGATGCTAGACTCATTCGCCTCTTTGAGTGCTACTGCTTCTGTCCATCTGGTGAAGTAGTCCGTGGCTGTCAAAATCCATTTGTGCCCTTGGCTTGAATTGGGATTGATGGCTCCAATGAAGTCTAAACCCCATTGCATGAATGGCTGGTCAACTGAGATTGGTTGTAATGGAAGGGCAGCGAGTCTCTCTTTTCCTATGAAGAATGCACAATTCTTACATCTCTTGATCCATGCATAGCAATCACTAAAGATTTTAGGCCAATAATAACCAGCCTTCATGATTTTTAGAGCTGTCACTCTTGGTGCAAAATGGCCACCAGCTGGTCCATCATGAAACTCTTTTAATACCCTTTGGATCTAACCTGTGTTAATGCATCTCAGCAGCACTCCATTCACATCCTTCTTGAACAAAACTCCATCAATGATGGTATATGGAACAGCCTGCAACCTGAAGTATCTCCTCTTCGCTTTGCTCATTTCTGGAGGGCATAGGCCTGTTTGTAGGAAGTGCATAATGCCTTGGGTCCAGCAAGGAGTCGGGGCAGCATTGTCTTCTTCTTGTCTGCCACTCCGCTCATGGCTGTCTTGAACTGTCAAAATAGCCTCTTCTTCGTTGCATACTTCCTTTTTCTTCCCCAAAACCAGCTGCTCACACAATCCTTTCCCTCTTACTAGCTTGGTGATCTTGATCTCAATGTCATACTCCATGACACAGGTGATCCAACCTGCCCTTTTCTCATTCAAATCCTTGTTGAGGAGGAAGTCCTTAACCCCAGCATGTGAGACCAGCAATTGGACCTTGTTGTTTGAGACTAAATGCTTGAATTTCTTCAAGCTTCTGATTACTGCAAGCACATGCTTTTCAATAAAAGAGTACCTCACTTCGCAGTCATCTAGGCTCTGGCTGAAGAAGGCAATCGGTTGTTCATCATTATCTTTGTTCTGCTGTACCAGAATGGCAGAAATAGTGTCATCACCTCCAAATGCATAGAGGATGAAATCCTTGGAAAAGTCTAGGTTGATGAGAGTGGGTGCTTGGGAGATGGCTTCTTTGATTGCTTCAAAACTCTCCTTGCCTTCTGCCGTCCATTTGAAAGCCATGCTTTTCCTTAACATTTTGGTGATGGGCTTGACAAGGGCTGCAAAATCTGGGACAAACCTCGAACAAAGTTTATCCTTCCCAAGAAACTCTGAAGGGCTTTCTTGTGGCTTGGCAATGGTAGAGCTCTTATGGCTTCAACCCTCTCTGGATCAATTGCTAATCCTTCCTTGGAGACAATATGGCCAAGGAGCTTCCCTTCATGTGCAAGAAAGATGCACTTCTTAGGATTTAAGGACACTCAAACTTTCTACACCTCTGAAACACTTGCCTGAGGTGAAAGAAATGGTCTGCTGCATTCTTTGAGAAGACAGTAATATCATCTAGGTATACCAGCACTATCTTGTTGATCAAGCCTTTGAATGCCATATCCATAGCTCGTTGGAATGTTGCTCCGGTGTTCGATAGTCCAAATGGCATCTTCTTGTAAGCATATGTGCCCCATTTGGTTGTGAAAGCTATCTTGAACTGGTCTTCCTTCTTTACCATAATCTGATTGAAGCCTGAGTAACCATCAAGTAGTGAAAACCTTTCTGAACCAGCTACAACCTGCAATATTTGCTCCATGGAAGGGAGTGGATAATGGTCCTTGAGAGAGGCTCTATTCAAATCTCTGAAGTCAACACACAGCCTGATCTCTCCATTCTTCTTTCTGACTGGAACTAAGTTGGCAACCCAACTAGAATGCTTGATTGGGAATATGATTCTTGACTCAATCAGCTTGTCCAATTCTTTCCTCATGAGAGGCTCCATGTGTGGATTGACTGGTCTCTGTTTCTGCCTGACAGGCTTAGTATTTGGATCCAATTCGATGGTATGCTGAGCTAAGTTGGGATTGAAACCTTTCAAGTCTTCATAGCTCCAAGCAAACACGTCAGGGAACTCTTGACATAGCTGTATGAACTCACATCTTTCTTGCTCAGTTGTCATCTTTCCAATTTGCAATGGCTTGTTCTCTTCTACCAAGATGGATACCGAATCTTCTCTCTTGACCTGAATGTTTGCTTTCTCCTTTCTAAACTGATCATTGGGGTTAAAAATGGACTCCAAAGTGATAAGTCCCTTGGGTAGCTTGTCAGTTCTCAGCTGTATCACTTGGTCACCATATTGCTGTTCCAACTTTTCTTGATTCTTAGCTGAGAACTCAGCTTCTTCTTGCAAGAAATGGATGATTTTCTGGTCATTCTCAAATACTTGCCAACTGACATCGTTATCCGGCACCGAAGGCCTCACAATCACATGGATGTTTGGCTGTACCTTGTCTTGTTGAATGTTTTCTACAATGTCAAAGGCTGCCCCTACTGCTGCAAGCCTGTCAGCAGCTTGATTCTCTTTCCTAGGAATGGCTTTGATGCCGAAACCCTCAAAATCTTCCATGAGGTCCCACACCCTGTTCTTGTAGCACCTGAGTAGATCATTTTTGGCAGCATGCTGTCCCTTGACCTGATTTACAATCAATTCACTATCCCCAAAAACTTGCAAGTTCTTTATTTTTTTTTTGATTGCCCAATGCATCCCTTGCACCAAGGCTTCATATTCAGCAGTGTTATTGGAGCATGCAAATTGAAATCTAAAAGCTGAATAGTACTTTACTCCTTGAGGTGAAACAAGCACGGCTCCACCTCCTGCACCTTGTCTACTCCTTGATCCATCAAAAAACAGCTGCCATACCTCATTGTCATCCTTGTGGTTTGGCTTGGTGATCTTAGGAATAGGTTGACTTTCTTCGTGTATACAATAGACTCCTAGCTCAGATTCTTCTATTCCTTGATAAGGATCAAAAGCATGTACCTTGTTTGCCCATTCATCAAGAGTTAGATCCGGGATGTTTCCAACTTTAGTGTCAGTTTCATCGATTGCTAGGGTGATATTCTTGATCAAATGCCGAGCAATTGGCATTAATCGACTTGGAGTGTAGGGCTCAATATGGAAGTTTGCAATAGGTTCTAGATCTAATTGTGGTCCTAGTTCCATACCTTGTTCTGAATAGCATGTGAGACCAATCAGCGGACAAATATCCCCCAATCTTGGCAGTGAAGTCCCTTAACAAACATAGGGCAAAGAGTGGTGGAAGGTCTATGACTGACACATCTTGTAAAACAACAACATTTGGACATGCGTGCAAGGTAAGACTCAAATTTCTAATCACTCCAACTGTTGCTATTTCTGTCCCATCCAACTGCACTACCCCTTTGGATGTTGTTTCATATTGAAGCCCTAGCTGATCAGCTATTTGTTTAGGCATTACTGAGCTACTTGCTCCAGAATCAATCATGTAATTATGCACTAGCTGATTTCCAATGATTAATGAAACATAGAAAGGAGGGGGTTTCAACATCTTACCTTGTTGTCCTCCATGATTTCCTTCAGATTGGGCAGCATTTGTAAGCACTTTGTCTTGCATCTGCTGATTCGAAGCTGGCCAGTCCTTCATGGCAGCTTGCAGCAGATCTCTTTGGCCTGGGATGGATAGGGATTCCCACATAGATATATTGACGTTTGTCTTCTTCATCTGATCAATGATACTGAATGGTGATGAAGGATCTCTCTGCTGTCCCTTGGTTTGCACATTTACTCCTTGTATGTGGGCAGCAACAGCTGGCATTTGAGTTGGCCTAGGGGCTGTTCTTGGCTGCCCTTGTGCATTTGAAACGGGACTTTGCTTGCCAATCATTTGTGGAGCTGTGGAAGGTTGTGGATTGGCTGGGGCTAATGGCTGTTCTTCACCCAAATTTCTCCTTTTTGACCTTGTGTTTGCTGCAACACCTTGAGAAACTACCTGGTTCATGCCACAAAAATCCTCTGCTTGCCAATTTACCAATGTGGTGTCATTTGGGGCTGATTGCTGTTGGAATGTTTCTTGTTGTTGGCTATTTTCTTGACTGTTCTCACCCTCCACACCAGTAGTTGTTACCATTAAAGCTTGAGTCAAAGCACCATTGAAGCACATGGATTGATTATGAGGCTTATTACATGGAAAACACCAATCATATTCTAGGCCATGTTGTTTTGTGCTGGTACTAATGCCTTAGAGGCAGATATGGCATTTGGATTATAGGGCTAGAATGGTCTATTGGCAGGAGGCCTTGCTTGATTCTGATTTGCAGCTGGATTGGGTGGCCTTTGAGGCTGATATAGCTGCCTATTAGGTTGAGCTTGAGGCTGATACGAAGGTCTAAAACCTTGAGCTTGCTGTCTCTTGAGTGTGACCAGCTCATTACCTAAATTTTGCAGTTGCTTCATGACCTCTTGAAGTTCATTTGGGGCACTTGGAGATGAAGTGGAAGCTTCATTTGAACTCTGATTTCTAGGAGTGGGAGAAGGAGCTAAGACAGGTACTTGACTAGTACCTGGGTTCTCTAAACTTGGATATAATGGCATTGGAGGCCTAGGAGCCAATTTACCAGCTTGAATAAGACAGTTTTCGGCTCTAATGGCAATGCTATAAGCAGCAGGTAAGGTTGTGCCTCCCATTGATTGAATTAACATAGAAATATCAGAATTCAAAGCTTTAAGATAGTATAGAAAAGCACCTTCTGCTGTTGGCCTGACTGCCACTGGAATCCTATCCCAAGACTTTTGAAATCTGAAGTTGAAGTCAGTCAGCTACTCATTGGGAGCTCTCTTGATAGTTGTTAATTGTTCCAGTAGAGACAAATTGTCTCCCTTTTCCCCAAACTGCTCATGGAGAACTATGCATAACTGATTCCAATTTGTGATAGAACCAGCTGTAAGGCTCCTGAACCATTGCAATGCCTTCCCTTTGAATGATGATGCCAGCAATTTGACAGCCACATCCATTTCATTTATCTCATGGATTGCACAGACGTTAGCAATGTCTTTGACATGATCACCAGGAGTGGTATGATTTTCTCCAGTGAAAAATGGAATGTTCTTCAACGCTGCAATTGGAACTGGATTCTGTGCATTGAGGGCGAGTGGGCTGCTGCCAGTGAAATTGACAAAGGGATTTAGTGGTTGTGCCATTCTGATTGGTCGAAGGACTCTTGAATACTGAATGAAAGGCCGAGTAGGTGGAGGAGTTGAGAGAGTTCTGTTTGGTGGAGATGGAGACCTTTGAATCCTTCTTCCTCTTGGCCTTCTTCTTGGAGATAATTGCAAGTATTCAAACAACACTTCTTCTTCTCCAACTCTTGACCTTGTGATTCTTCTCATAAGCTTTCAGGCCTGTACTGCTGAAACCAGTTGATTCTTCCTTTTGGAGTCGCCAGATATGCGAATAATAGCTCTTTTCAAGCAAGAAAATTGCAGCAGATGCATATCAACTTTGCTGCAATAAAAATGAGACCTCTAGGTCCCACCGGCGTGCCAAAACTGTTGATGCAAAATCACAGCACCCCCGGGATGCAGATCAGGTTTCTAGGTTGATCACTTAGGCATCCGGTGTGATTACACAACATGAAACCTCTCTCCAAGCGTGGGACTTGTGAAAATCGAGAGAGGAATCTCCAGAGAAGGTGTTCCTATTCCTCTGTTCAGATGCACACGAAATATGCAGAGGGTTTTCTCAAAACCTAATCTAATCTGCCAAGGAGACAAGGAAAGAAGATGCATAAAATAAATCTAAGCTAATAAAGGTGATGCACCGAGGAATGAAGAACACCTATTTTGCCGTAAACACGAGACCATTTGAATGTGATATAAGATCATGCATAGATGACAAAACTGCGGTGAAAGACCGGGAGGATGCAAAAAAATGAACACGAGAGAGGGTGAGAATCATCCATAGACATGCATTACTTGCTCCAAAGATTGATACAATACACTACAGAATGCCATGAGGTAGAATAGTATTACAGTTCAAATGAGAGGTTCGAACTCCACAAATTTGCCTGAGGAGAAGAAGGGAGAGGCAAAACAAAAAAATGTTCGACCCTTGAAAAGAAGCTCCTCTTTACAATATATAGAAAGAATGAGAGAGGGAAGAGAGAGGGGAAAGCCAAATCTACCCCAACCACCTCCAGGTTGCATTTAGTTCATCTCATTATGACAGAAGCGGCGGATCCTGGCAAAACGGCGGGCTGTCTAATAGAAGCGGCGAACTGTCTGCTGCATTAAAGTTGTTTGTTGAAGCATTACTTCTACTTGTTATTTCGTGCCAGAGGCGTTTCTTGATTTTCTCTCTCCAAACTGAACCAAAATGCAATATTGACCCCAGAATCATGTAGAGAATCTCATAAGCTTTCCGTTGATATAAAGAACGTGCAAATCCGAGCTCTGGATCGAAAGATATGTCGATCTGAAGATTTAGGACAAAACAAAGCAGTAAAACAGATTTTTAAATTTCTTCCCGCACTCTGCCACCTGGATGACACGTGGCAGGTTCTGATTCGCTGAGCAACTCTCTCTCCTCCACCTCTCGGCGGGCTTCTTTTGAAATTTCCTTGTGGGCCCTAGCTAGGACACGTGGCACTATCCCATTGGTTCGGGCTGACCCTTCAAAACTCGCCCTTTGACTTTTTGACCATTTCCTTTGTGACACGTGTCATCATTTGGTTGGTTCTTGGCCCTTTCAGCTCCTTCACGTCCACCGCGTCCATTTGTCCCAGAGCTGCTTGGGAAAAATCTTTCGGATTCACTTGCCCGATTCGGCGGTTCGCCCATTTGTCCCACTTGTCCCTATGCTTATGGGACAAATTCTTCCGGCTTCACCCGATCCGGGCTGATTCGCGTCCTCGTGGCCCAGATGTCCCATTTTCCTCCAGGATTGTTTGTTCTCATTTCGCCAAACCGGTCGGTTCGCGTATCTTTGTCCCCGGATGTCCCAAAGTAGTTAGTGCGAAAGTTCTCCTTTTCGGCCGATCCGGACTTCCGTCCATTTGTCCCACTTGTCCCTTTCTTTGTTTGGGCCACTCCGTAGGCTTTTCGGCCAATCCGTGCCTTGGCGTCCCAAATGTCCCGTGTCCCGGGACTAGGACTTAGCCGATTTTCACATTTTTTCTCGGCCCAAGCTTATCTTCTCGCATGACTTCTTCGCATCTTCTCGGAGCTTGCTCTTTTCAACTGGACGGGAGAGTTAGAAAATTTTCTACCCCTAGAAACATGACTTTTTGCCCTGAATCAATTTATCTGCACTCGGACTTGAGAATTCGATGCATGTTATCAAATTAACCACGGGGGTGAATTTTGGATAACAAGATCTACTATAGAAGTATGCACATAATATATGAAAAATTAGTGTGGTAAACCATGTATTAGTGCATTGATCCATGTGACGTAAATAGAGATAGAAAACCATTTGAAGAAGCTATTTGGAGAAAATTGATGACTTGATTTGGTGAATTTTGGAGATTTCAAATTGTTTTCAATGGATATTTAAAGGGGTAGGGAGTGATCAGTTCCCAACCTGATTTTGTATGTTTGAAAAACTAAAGGATTTTGTCCCAGTGTCCTACCACCGGAGGAAGAGTGTTAGGGAGAGATTTATAGTTTTATCTTCCATCTATGACTGGATCCTCAAAATTTCTAACCATTGCGAGCTGCTGGATAAAGACCAAATTTTGTTCCATTTAAATCCATGCTTAGTTTTGTGTCCCGTCCCATATAGGAGAAGTATCTAGGAAATGACATATCATTTACCCCACTCCACGATTTTGATTTGTGTAATAATAGATGGATTCCATTTTTATCTCGGAAGTGATGTAAAATCAATTCCCCATCAAAGATAATGAAGTGATGTAACTCCTAAGTTAGGTCATTTGGGAGAGATAATGCATGAATTGATTTGAATATTAAAAGATTGATTTGAATTAAATGCATGAGATAGATTAATCACGGTGAGATTTTTTTTTTTTCCCCCATATTAGGTCATTAGTGGGAATAGATAGAAAGTATTTGAATAGATTGATTTTTCTCTTTGTTTGACTAGTGTGAAATATTACTTTTGATAATGATGCATTAGGAGTGTTAAATAATCATTTAATAGCATGAGAGGGATCATACGGTAAACTCAATTGTATAGGCCCCTTTTGGTGAAAAGGGTAGGGGTGAATATAACAAGCACTGAGCCGAAAGTAGAGGTGAAACAACGTAATAGTGAACAAGATGTAGTATAGAATATGTTGCAAGATCACATGTATTTTGAGTTAATAATGTTCCAGTTTAGAATATAACATTGTGGGATGTGTATAATACGGTGATAGGAGAAATCATTAAATAGGTGGTAGAAACAAGTGAGGACAATGGATCAACACAACTCAAGATATGATAAATTTTTGTCATATATTAATTGGAAGAACACGTGCAAATGGTAACTATAGTTAATGGAAAATTGAAAATTGCTATATATAGTAATAGTAAAAAGTGAATAGTAACTTCATTTCAACTATGTTTGAGGTAGAATTTGAGATTTGAGCTTGTGAAGATGCCACTTATTAGAGCGGTGAGGTTTTCAAGGTTTGAGAGAGTAATGAAGGACCTAAATTTGCAAATGCTTGATGATATGGTGAGTAAGGCTATTTTTTAAAAATGTGGCAAATTTTTCCCTAATTTGTTTTTTTTTTTTTTTGTAAAATTTTAAATTTTTATGTTTTTTTGCATTTATGAATTGGACGAGAGTGACTGGGGTGAGTAGATGTTATTGCAAGTGAGCATGCCCATTTATTTGAGCCAGTGGCGATAACGACAACCACATGTAATGTTCTCGTTGAGTGAGCATGATGAGGTGAGGATGGAGATGGAGCAAGCAAGGGATGTTGTAGGAGGAGGAACCTTATCTTAGGACATTTTTTGAAATACGTGGATTTGTAGGGTTGATTCATAGAGAAGTCATCGAGGTAACGTTACTACATAGGCATGTTAAGAGATATAGAGGTCGTGACCAATGACATAGATTGAGAAAAGAAGCATCTAGTTCTAGATCTCCCATGATTTTAGATAGTGATAATGAGGATGACCTATGATGTCAATTGTTGTATTGATGGATGGGGGCTTTACCCCAATGATTGTATTTTGAAACTATGATTTTTGCTGATATATATAGATGGATGATTGATATTATTGTGTTGTGGTTATGTTTATTGATATGTGATGCAATGATTGGTGTTTATATATGTACGTTTGTGATGTTTGATGTGCATTGCGTAAATGATTTTTTTTTTGAAAGAGATGATGATTTAAATATGACATAGATAAGTAATGTTTGAAAATTAGATTGTATGTATGATGAAGATGGATAGTGTGTGAGAAATAGTTATACATGTATGTGATGTGTGTAATGAATAAAATGAATGATGTGAAGTGAAATAGATAATGATGTATGTGATTGTGCGCAAGTATGATGAATATGGGGGAATAAAATTGATGTCCCCGATTGTATGTGAGGTTTATTTATATAATACCCTTGAAATAAAGAATGAACCATAAAACAAGAGTGTATCATCAAGAAATGGCTTGATAGTGTAAGATATAAAGATAGAGTGTGAAGTGAAAAGCATGAAGAATGAGTGAGGTTCTTATTGTATGAGATCCCTCAACAGTCATGTAAGAATTATAGAAAACATGAGTGTGTCATCGGGTAATGAGGTGATAGAAATCACCTACCAAAGATAAAGAGGCTTACGAGGAGAAATGTAATAATGTGAAGTGGTAGTAGTGTGAATGTATGAGCCAAAACAAATTTCAGATGTAATAGTTCCAATGATGGGAGATATAGAGGTAGGAAGCACGAGATACCAATGAATTAGGAAGACAATGTGAAGTAATAACACTGTGAGGTGGATGAGATGGTGCCTTGATGGATGAGTTAGATGGAGGATGGAGATGGATGATAATCTTAGGTGGTGGATGAATGAAAACCTTAGAAGTGGGTGAAGGAGACAAGTGAACAGAAGTGGAAGCATGCTTATGTGGAATAGGAGAAAATACCACTCACGAGAGCGAGATCTAAAGGAAATGACACCTCGATCTTCTAATTTTTGTAATTTTTCATGTAAGGAACAATAATTGTCCCAATGTCCATTGATGCAGTGAAAATTATAGTAAAAGAGATCGCACTAGTGATGCAAGTGATGAGGAGGGTGATGTTGATTAGATGGTAAGTGAATTAAGTTCTTATCAAGTAAAGCACGCAACACATCATGAGGCTTAACAACATGTGAGAAATGCAATGGCTCATGAGTGGGAGATGAAGAAGACTTAGGTGGAGACCGACATGGTGGAGGAGATGGAGGATGTTGACATGGTGGAGGGGATGGAATACACTTACGAGGTGGAGGAAATGGAGAACATGGAGGAAATTTGATAGATGGAAGAGGAGGAGAAGAAGTAGATGAAGCAATAAAAGAAGTGGAAATGGGCTCTATAACATGTGCACCAATTAAATCTTGTTCAAAATCAATAACTTTATAGTGTAATAGTTTAAATGATTCACATGTATCATATTGTAATTGTTCTTTCGGTACATGAATCAAGCCACGACAAAAGATAAAATGCTTTTATAAATCAATAGGCTGAAATAATAATTGATGCATACAAGAATTGAAGTATAAAGTGTAATCTAAAATGGGTTCTTTCTTTCCTTGATGCAATCTAGGTGAGTGATCATGTGGAAGTATAGGACCATTATTAATTATAAAGATTCCTAGAAAAGCATCTTCTATTTCAAAATATGTACTAATAGATCCATAAGGAAAATGAGTATACCATTGAAGAGCATCATCAACAAGACTATGACGAAAATCTTTTAGCAATAATTGATCATTGGAATAAGAAGCCATAGCTAAATGATAATTCTTAAGATGCAAATATGGATTGACAATGTTATTAAAACATGAAAATGTAGGCATGATAAAATCCTTAGAAAAAGTTGAATTGTGAATTTTCTTTGGAATAGGATTACCACGAAGAGATTTATTATCAATATAAGCATAGTAGGATTTTCTTTCAAGAGTAAGAGATTGAATTTGAGATTTTAAATAGCCTACAACATGATTGAGTGATAAAATATCATGTGATGGCATCGTAGAATAAGTGAGAGGTACATGAAGAGGTTGAATCTTTCCATTATGAGTAATCATGGGAATTTGAGAAGAAGAAGCGAAAGATAAAGTCTCTATGGGAATGATAAATGTAGATGCAAAAGAAATAAGAGGAGGTGTACTAGTAGGAATATGATAATCATGAATAAAATCTTGAGAGGAAGAATAAAGAGATGGAAGAGGAGGGGAGAAACATTGAATAAAAAGAGTAGTGCTAGGAGTAGAATCAGAAGAAATGATAAGAGGTGAACTAGTAAGAGTAGTAGAATCATCATGAATGATATTGGAAACAACCTCAAAAGTGGTAGAAAGAGGAGTGGAAAATTCACATTCAGCAGTCTTAAGAGAAGTAACATCCTCACTAACATGTTCATGATAAGAAATATAATCAACATCACTATCAAATAGATTTTCACATGCAAGTAATTCATCTAGAGGATCATCAACATATAGAGAAGTAGTAGGAGAACTATCATAAGATGTATCTTTACAATCATTTGAAACCTTTTCAAAAAGAGGAGAGTCATGAGATATATCTTTACATTCATCTTGACTAGTATTAGAAACATCATCATGCATATGTACATTTTCAACATTGGAAGTAACATTATTTGCATTCATAGTGGCACAATCAAGACCAAACATATAATTTATAAGAGCATCATCATGTGTGATGTAATAGAAGTAAAATAAGGTGGAGCAACCTTGGTGACTATGGAAGAACAAGGAGAGCATCTAGTAAAGTTTTGGTCAGGTGAAACTATGCTCATGCTAGAGTTGCAAAAACTAGTAGGAATGTTATTCTCATTAGTAGGGAGTTGTATTTGGATATTTTTATCAAGATGGGAATATCGATATAGAAGTAAGTTCAGCCATAGCATCCTCATCAAGGATAGGATTCACACTAACATGATGCATAGCTTTCCTAGGAGAAGAGGACATATTTTTAGCCATTAGGGTTTTGAGGATCCTAGGGAAAGGAGTTTGACTAAGGATAGGTTCACCAAATGATTTAATTAAAATCTGAATATTATATCTAAATTATAGAGTCACATATGGTAAATAAATTATATAATACAAACTAATAACTTAATGAAATAAGAACCCTAAGAGAAAGAGAGAAAGAAGAATGACTTAGATGGTATTTTCTCAATCTGAAGTATTCTAGGTTGGAATACGATGAAAAAATATGGAAGACTATTGCAAATCTGCTAAAAATTGTGCAGCTATTGGATTTGGCTGGAGTAGGATGCCTTAAATGGGGCTACGGTGCCTAGGTTTTAGACACCTCTTATGAGAGCCTATGATTGCGCAAGGATTCAAAATCTGAATTTTTTGGTGTTGTGCATGTGTCACCAACCTTCACTCTTGGTCTCTTGTATGTCACGGGATGATCGATGAATACAATTGTAACTCAGAAACAAATTATATCATGAAAAACCTAAAAACACATCAAATCCTAAAAAATAAAATATGCAAATGGGAATCACATTGACCTCAATGGTCAACCGATAGAGTGAACTTATGAATGAATGTTGCACTACATCTCATATTCCATGTACTTATATGTGTTTGTGTGTGGAATAGTTTCCTTAGGTTTCGTTTGTGCCAATGATGTCAAAATAGTGGGAGATGGCTAGATAGAATGAAAATGTATGGATGGAATTCATAACTTCCCCTTCCTATGCACCGATATGTATAATAAGCATCCCAAGAATGAAATACCTTTGATAGTATGTAGATAAGTTAGCCCTTTATAATTTCTAGGCCCTTATAATGACATGTATGTTGTGTATATATAGGGATCTCTTGTTTTAATTTTGACACTAGTGACATGACATGCCAACTAGGACCTTGGGATAAGGGTAAGATAATCAAAAAGGCCAACCCCAAATGTCAAAATAAGTGAAAGAAATAAGTAGGATATGAACATACAGATCAAAACATAGGCACTTGGGCATTAGTGTCCGGGATGGGTGCTAGTGTCATGGATAAAACTACGACAGGATGTGCATATACCGATAAATAAGGATCCTTGTGACCTGATCAAAAACAAGTGTGGAAGTGACATATGTATAAGAAAAATAAAATATAACTCAGCAAAAAATAAGGGGATGGATAGGGGGTTGTGTCACCAGTGAATAATTTTCTCACTCAAGATCCATATATATAACAACATACTTGATGATATAGTAAATTAGTAATATGTGTGTGATTTTGTGTATACATCAATCTCTCCATTGTTCAACAAAAATTTTCCAAGGATGAAGGATTATATTGTTAGGAAATACGAGGATAAAATATGCGGAATAATACCTCACAAAATTGCAACAAAGAGAAAATAATATGTAGATTATATTACAAGATCTCTAATAAAATTGAGAATAAAATAACAAAACACAAAGAGATAGTATTTAACGTGGTTCACCCAATTTGGGCTACATCCACTAATAATTACTTGCTCAAATTTTAGTACAAGCCACCGCTATCTTAATACAATACCCAGATTTGTTTGGAGCTATGCTCAACAAACTCTGAAATTCACACACGAATTCAAAACACATCTCGCAATGTTACATCATCCCTACCATAAGCATAAAACCATATAATTAGACAACCGCTTAAGCAATTTTACAAAACCATGGGTATGAAAACCATGGGCCAAATCATTCCATAAACCTATGGGTCAAAATCCCACCCATATGAGAAAATCATGTTTCTCGGTATATCGAGAATGTCGTCGCTCTCAGAGCCAATAATGTTTATGATGTTGAAGGTGTGGATTCCCCTTTCATACTGCAATTTTCTAGTTGTCTCCTCCACTTTGCTACCTCGTCACACAAGTCAAGTGATATCTCCTTACCACTATCTCATATCCCTATCACTCTTATGATCAATTTCATAGTCAAACACATCCTTCTACCAAAGAAGTAGATGAATTCCTCATGAACTTGTAACATCATCTATTGAGTACGAGACACACAAGATTACTTGAAAATGGTAACTCATATAACTGCAATATCCTCATGCTTTTCAAGAGCTTATGCACCCTTTCATTGAATATTATCTATCCTCTCATATTCCACTCACTCATCTCCTTTAACACATAATTTTTGATATTTTTTCATGGCCTTGCGCATGGTGGTTATATTCACTTATTTTGCACTTCCATATACCGCGACGCCCATGGTTTTCCCAAAATTACTTCTTGTTGATATTACATATCTTAGAACCAGTCATATGGTGCTTCCTATGGTATCATCTTACCCTTGGGTTCTCTCTTTATCGCTGCCACAACGTAGGTTTTTAATTGCAAAATTGTAATCTTCAAGATTTTGTGTCCTAGGTGTAATTATTCCTATTATCAACCTCGAGCACTTACTTTTCTTTAATCTTCTTACTATTTAATCTTTACTCACAATGTCTTTGCTCCATTAAATTTCTTTCAACACAACCCCATGACCCTAACTTCTAGTTTAACATCCCACTTTATCTTTCATTATGTAAAACAAAATTCACAAGATGCACCCAAATTTACACGTACTACATTGTCAGGAAACAATTACAAAAGGTCCCCAATGACGATTCATATCTTTTTAGAAGGTGTTCAAACTCCTAGTCCTACTTGTAACTTATATTTGTAGCCTATTTTTCCTTACTTATCCTTTGCATGATTTTTCTTAGCTTCCCGCTTCCTTTTTAGCCTTGTTTTTACCTATAGAGTCAAAACCACCAACCTACTTGGGTGGTTGTTTTATAACCGCCACCTAGGTCAAGTGGTGGTTTTGTAATCGCCATCCAAGAAAGACGATAGTCTTGTAACCACTTGCTTCCGCATAGGTTGGCAATCCTGTGCACATTTTCCAAAATTTTCTAACATGATTTGAGACGTATGTTGTTTCACTTAACTTCACTTTGAACACACATTTCTTACCCGTTTTGGCTGATTTCAAGCCTAATTGCCTTGTGGAATTCTCTTCTTCACTTGTAATTTATGATTGATTGTTCAAAATCCCTCTTCATTGTTGATGTGAAAACTTCGTGGCTACCAAATGGCTTGAACCATTTCCCAACCAACCTTCTATAAATTGATCACTTGTTTTCAACAAATGGTTGGAGATCATTTTGAGTATTCTTGAAATTTCTAAACTTCCTTCTTTCTTATTAGAAACTACATAGCCAATCTCAATTCCATTGTGTTATATTTCTTCCACTTGTATTATTCCCATATTTCCAATTCAAGTTGTCATTGCTCCAGTGCTTTCCCTCTATTGTTGTCACTACATTCCCAACCTCTTGGACTCACGTGGACACAAGAGACTGAAAAGATAAGTTAAGGGGACCAAGTACCACACAACCGGATTTCCACTATTCTGTATTCTAGGTTGGAGTTATTATTTGATTTCATTCATTTCTTCAAATTTGTTATTTCTGAATTGTATGCACATTATCAAATAGAGTAGAGAATCATTTACATAATTAAAATCACTCAAAGTTGCAGTAGATTATTTTTTCAAACCAAAAATTTCTTAGGAAATATTTCTTCTATTTCCTATCTCTGTAGGTTTGCAAGGAAGTAAATCTAGAAGAAAGCTTCTGTGGCTTTTAGAAGTAAACACAAGCATCAATCCATATAGAAAAATCCTCTGTTATTTTGTCGGGAAGTTACAGAGAAGAAAAGCTTCCAAGAAGCTCTGATTTCTTCTTCTACCTCTGAGACATAATTGAGGTTAGATTTACATTCATAGTTAGAAAAGATTTCATTTAAAATAAAATAGATTTCCTCTCTACATAGATAAACAACCACATCCAGGTGTTTTATTTGTTTTAGGATTTAATTAGTTAGAAGCTTTATTGTTATTTCTTCATTTAAACATAAAAGAACAAAAATATTTACTTTGTTAGATTAGTAGCTTTGTACTTGTTTATTCCATTAAAGTTCTTAAAAATACAAAAACATAGAAGTAGTTTCAATTCAATTAGATTATTCGTACTTGTTTAATTATATTAGATATTTTCCAATTCATGACCATTAATGGTCCCGAACAAGAACATACTTACAAAAGTGATCCATGGGTGCCACAATGAATGGCCCCAAGTTACTCATGGATATAGATACGGGATTTTGTCTTCTTGTCCTTATAACACCCACATGATACGCCGAGAAAATAAAACTAAATGTGTTAAACATTGCATGTGATCAGGCCTACAAGTTATAGACTTCCCTTGGAAACAAAATTTTATACTCACATGACCATACAAGGACCCCAAGAACCAAGAACATATGGTATCAATCTAAGAGTCCCACAACCAAACATGCCTGAATTAATCACTGATATTAACACAAGTCTTTGCACATTGGTTTTTTGCACATCACCATTTCCACCTAACATCCTATCCTAATTAAATGCTTTGAATGAGGAATCTCAACCAGCCCTTGCATTTTGGATCACTCCCGCCAACCGGATCTAGATTTCATGAAACCATGCCTCCTTCACTTGTTCCATGACCCTGTCTGGACATATTTACGAGGCTCCCATTGGTTTCCCATGAATTCGCAACCGGTAGAAAGGATATCCGTAGAGATAAATATTTTCTAGATTCTCCATGTTGCCATCCTTTTTGATCCATTTATCTGACCCTTCCATGTTAGAGAGGCTTTCATTACGCTTGACGAGCAGATCCCATTATTGCAAGTTGAAGACATTGTATTACCTTGACAACCTATCCATACCATTTATGCACATTGTCATCCACTACCACATTTCGCTACTATCTAGCCATCTATACTTCCACATCAACTACCTTGGCATGACCTTAAGGATTTGAGTGTGGTTGAAGGTCACATGTCAATTTTCATCTATACAAATTGGTGAACCCAATGTGAAGAGCTAGTATCTTTTCATTTCCATTTTCTTCATCCAATTCCCTCTCTCCCATTATTTTGTGGGTATTCATATACCCCCAAATATGTCGGAAAAGATGGATACGACCAACCCATTTTGGGTCTAGAAGTTTACAACTATAAAATGGGTAGAAAACAACATACATCCTCGTTATCTACATAGGGAGATAAATAACCTACCCATCTTCATGCCTCTCAAACTCCTCCTCCTCAAGGGACCAAAAATAGATCCTCGGTTAGGATTGAGGAAATTGATCAACTTACACACACAACAACCTAAAATTTTAAGCTCTAATAACATGACGTTTATCAAGATTCAGGCTCATCTCCTTAGGTTTTGTTTGGGCCACAAATTAGTATGAAGTTTGATCAACTCCCATTATTCCATGAGGAGTACTTATCACATTATGCATGAAGCAATGCTTAAAAAGCATGAGTTAACCTTTAGATAGGATGAAAGGACACACATATGTCTTGCTTCAAAATAACACCACTACCCCTCCTATAACGAAAAATATTGTTAATGAGGGGTGGCAAAATAATGAACAATTTATAGCAAGATATCACATGCCTTTGGCACCTACCAAGGTTCAACAATGTATACTAAAGCAAGGCACCATGCCATCATCGGAGATGTTATCTTGATGTTAGTGGATAGGGTGAGAGAATTATAACTAGCCCAAGCTACCCATGCTTCATCTATTGTTGGGCAAGGGAAGATTCTCCACCATTCACAGAATCGTGGCTAAATGCCTACTACGTTAAATCCTCTAGTTTACACAAGTTTTCCTAGCCTTGGGGATCTTTTCATTAGGTTAGGCACCTTGGGTATGCCCCCATGCTAATATCCACAACAAGCACCAGTTAGAGGCACGTTCTCAAACACCATACCAACTAGAAATGTAACGTTCCTGGCTTTGTGCCTCTAAATCCATATCAAAGTAATGTTCCCCCTACGTACACATGTATTCTAAGTCACCACAAGGGGACATGTACTCTTACCCTGGCCCATATGGTCAGCCACGGGGATTCCTTATGCCCAAATAAACGTATATGCTACACCATTTCAACAACCAATTCTTCCTCCACCTCCCCAACAAGGATCATCAATGGTTGAGTCATATGTAGTAGGGACCTACTCTGAATATCTCAAGGATCCCCTCAACTTCTCTATATGGAGTTTCATACTCCTAAGACCTCTGCTATACCTTCCAAAATTTAGAGGGGAAGAAGATCCAACTACTTACATAAAAGTGTACGTAACTATCTTTTGAGAGCTGTGCCCATGAGATGTAGTCCTTGCAAAGATCTTCCCTAAGACTTTATAATGTATTGCTCTTAACTGACATTACAAGATACCAGAGCCTCGATTCACTCTTTTAAACAACTCGTGTCTAATTTTATTAAATATTTTGACATGAACAAATTGCTAAGGATAGGAATAAGGGAATTCCTACACATAAAACAAGAGCACAATGAGTTCGTCACACATTTCATTTAGATATGGCGGAAAGTCCTCTATTCTTCAACAAGCACTCCTAACATGGATCAGATAGAGCTCTATGACCTATTCATCCATTCTCTTAATTGGGAAATGAAGGAGGAGGTCTAGAAGTTCCCACTTAGGAGCTATGAAGAGGTACTAGAGGGTTCTCTCCGTATAGATCAAGCAGCAATAGATAATGGTCGTAAGACCTACGACTCTAACAGGAGGTTGATCACTCCCAATCATGGTAGTTCTTGTTACCCTAACAATACAACTAATAACCAATGACCTAAGGTTCTCAACAAAAGTTTGGTGTTAAAACTTACAGTGTTACCAATCAAACAAATAATCCCAATGTTTTTTATACCTCGAGTACAAATAACGCCAACAACAAAAATAACGGAAAAAATCAAAGGAGTAACAATTTTAGTCCCACAATCAATGTGGTGGAGTTTAATCATCCTCAATAACAACAAAAATGCAAGCCCAAGGCCCCAGCCAGTACCCAAAAAATATCAAAATCAAGGGAAACAACCTCTAAAATTCAACTACAATAACTGGTAGTTTAATAATAACTGGAACTTTGGACCGAGAAAAGTGCAAGTCAAAGGCCTTGGGATTATGATCTGGACCTATGTTAAAGATTTTAGAGGGTTTGAGGACACGATGCCAGAACCTATTAGGATTGTAAAAATTTCTTACAACGATTACCTAAAGACCAAAGACAACTCTTCATTGACATGTTTTTGGAAAATCCTATGACACCTACTCAAAATACTTACATGGGGCTTGTGTCCCCCAAAATTTCCCACTCAAGATCTTTAACGATCCCCTCCCAACACATCCCAACAATGGTAAGTTGGACCCCAATGGATCAAACAAGGGTATCTCGATGGGAAACAATGATCATGAAGCTTCAACTTCATCAAACCCATCGGTGGCACCTCCGTTGGATGGTCGTCAACAAACCAAGATAGTGGGCCTTGTAGAGCTAGAGACTGAGCCCCAAATAAATGTTTCCACTAGAACTAGAGATTATTCTTCACATCCTATTCTAATTTACCCATCTATATCGGATGATATTTGTGAGATGCTTACAAAGCCAGTAGGGGCTTATGACTTGATCAATGACCTAACAAATACATTTTCTCACATTTCCTTCTTGGATTTGTTGAAGAACTCCCTTACTCATAGAGTTGCTTTATTAGAAGTATTAGGTCTTGGACATTTGATCAATGTCTCTCCTCATCTGGAGGTGTAGATAAATCATATAGACTTTGATGTATATCCTCTCGGGAAGCCAGAAATAAATGTCAAATTTGTATTTGATATTAGTAAGATGCCCATAGACATTGAAATAACATGTAAAGGTGATTCGGCTCTATACCTACAGGTTTGGATCTATAATAACTATGTAAAGTGTGTAATGATCGATGATGAGGTAACAATCAACATTGTCCCATTTTCCTTTCTCCAGTGAGAAACCAACTGTTCTTCAGTGAGAAACATGCTAAGAGGTTATGATAGCCTTAAGGCAACATCGATCGAAACCATAGTGCTTCCATTCACCATGGGACCCAAGATGGTCCTCATAGAGTTTTATAGTATAGACCAGGAAAGCAACTATAATATGATCCTTGTTTGGACCATCCTTGGTTACATCGCATAAAGGTGATTCCCTCCACTTTGTTTCAGAAGTAATATTCCTACACTTTGGGAAGGTCTTCATTGCATAGGGTGACCCAAAACCTTTCAACATACACCTAGATAATTTGAAGAAGAAACTAGGGGTGCATTTTGAGTTTGAGCTCCCAACAAACTAGTTAAACAAACCAACTAGATCAACACCCGAAACAAAACTAATTCCAACAATGGAATTAGAAAACACTGGCTTGATTGAGGGAATTCTTGCGGTCAAGGATGAAATGTTGTCATGGGGACAATGTCAATAGAAACCATAGAAAACATTGTCTAGTTTTTGGTAAATGATTTACCTATTCTCCTTCCATTATAATTTATGGGCATAAGACATGCTTTGGGACTTGGATCTCTTCCATCTAATGGTATTTTTATGGTTCGAGTCTTAAAAAAAAGGAACAGGATACAAATAACAATCCAAAATCTATCTTCCCAAGAAACTATTGGAATCTTCACTCCGATGAAGCAAAGTGCCACTTTAGCGCTGAGGGCGGGGTGTGATCCTCACTTCTCTAGAGGGGAAGGTCATGTATTTCACCTTAAATTTGGATTTCAAATGCACAAATAATGGTGCATAATATGAGGCTCTCCTTCTTGGTCTCATAGTATCCAAAAGGATCAACACTTGTAACATTAGAGTGTTGGGTGATTCGCAACTAGTCGCCAATCAGGTTTTAGAAGTATATGAGACTAGGGTGGAACACCTACAACTCTACAAAACTGCGGTGCTTAATTTGAAAAAGGGGTTTGACTTCATCTCAATCGAGGCCATTCCACAAGAACAAAACCTTCTCGCATATTCCATAGCTACTTCTGCTTCCCACTTATGTCCGAGCAGAGAGTTATAAGAAACCAATTTCATAGTTTTGGTGCATATAGAACCCTTAGTGAAAAAAGTGCCAATAAGCCCAATCTTGGCATATGTTGAGGTCGAGAACAAACCCACCACTCTAGATTATGTAGAAAATTATGAGGCTATCTTGGGATACCTTAACACTTACATGGATTTACATCATGTGCATCATAAGAGAGGATTTTCTCTTGTTCCTCACTCTTCCTCCTATTTTGGAGATTAGATGATAAAACCTTCCTCCTCATAAGGCCTTGAAATATGTGAAATATAAGAGGAAGGGGAATTATAATTATGTCTAGCCCCACCCAAGTTTTAAGAGGGTAATGCCTATTTGATCGATGGGATGATTTACATTAACATCAAGAAAGAAGAAGACCCATAAAATTTTAAAGTTAGGTTCTTTGCTAACTCCCAAAGAAGTAGAGATGCACATGAAAATCCTTAAGGAGCATTCGAAAGCCTTTATGTTTAACTACAAAGAAATGACAAGAATTTCTCCTCATGTGGTAGTTCACAACCTAGTGACCAAGTCTGACACTAATCCCATCAAGCAGAAATCTAGACCAATGAAACCAAAGGTGGCATTGATGGTAAAAGAGGAAGTGATGAAACTCCTATAGGTGGGTTTCATTAAATTGGTCAAATACTCAATGTGGGTATCCAACATCATGCCCACTCTAAAAAGAACAGAAAAATATGGATCTGCATTGAATTTAAGACATCAAAAAAGCATGTCCCAAGGATGATTTCTCATTGCCATCCATTGAGGTCATTATTGATGCAACAGATGGTTACGAGCCGTTGTCCCTTATGGATGGGTTTTCCGGTATAATCAAATCGGGATCTCTCGAGGAAGATAAAAATACCACATTTATTATCCCTTGGGAACCTATTGTTACGTAATCATGTCCTTTGGTCTCAAAAACATTGCTGCCACTTACCAATGGGTAATGACTTATATATTCCATGATATCATTCATAATATTGTGGAATCCTATGTTGATGACCTTCTGGCTAAGGCTAGAAAGTGTTGTGATCACCCTAAGGTGCTTCACATCATCCTCTCTCATCTAATTGAATACGGTGTTACATTAAATCTAGAAAAATGTGTGTTCGGTGTGACGAGAGGGAAGTTATTGGGATACATCATATCTTCACGAGGGATTGACATAGATCCAACCAAAATCTGAGTAGTTTTGGAAATGATTCCACCATCGAGACCATTCGAAATTAGGTACTTTCTCGGAAGCTTGGAGTAATCGAAGGTCAATTCTGATTTGACCTTCTCCATTCATCCAATAAAAATTTATTGAAAAAGGATTGTTGCAACATCTGGATAGAATAATTTCATGAGGTATTTTAGTCGGTCAAACAATTCCTAATATCACCTCCCGTGCTCATGCCTCCCAAATCATATAGCCCTCTAATTTTATATTCATGGGATATAGATGTCTCATTATCTTGCATGATAGCTCAATAGGATGACAAAAAATGAGAGCATGTAGTCTAATTTATCACTTGAATGTTTCTCAACTATGAGACATGTTATACATAGAAAGAGAAAGAATTTCTTTGCTACATTTTTACAACGAAGTGATTAAGAAACTACACGCTTAACCAAAAAACAAGAGTCATGTTAAGATAGATCACTTGTGAACATTTCTAAACCAAGGTTTGTTATCCAAGAAAGTTATAAATTTTATGACTCTGATGGGTGAGTTCGAGCTAATGTTTATTAACCAAAAGTATTTCAAAGGAAAAATCATCGCAGACTGGTTAGCTGACAACCCATTGGATGGAGGTGATCTAGTTAACTTATATTTTCCTAGATGAATGCATATACTATGTTGAAACCAATCCCCCATTTATTTATGCCAATGGTATTATGATGTTTTTAACTTCATTGTGGACCACGCGTACCCTGAAGAGGAAAATTCGTAAAAAATAAGATGGCTACACATCATAGCCACTAAGTACATAATCATAAAACAAGTGCTCTATTGCAGATCCTTCGATGGAATTTTGCTTAGATGTGTTGACAAAGGAGCATAAAAAAGCCTCTATGAATCCCACAGTGGAGTGTGTGGAGGTCACTTCATAGGTCATGCCACCGCTCGAAAGATACATTGAATGGGATATTTTTTGCCTACATTAGAACATGACGTAGTAGAGTATGTGTGCAAGTGTCATAAGTGCCAAGAGTTCTCTCACGAGATCCACATACCTTCTTAGGCTCTATAACCAATTGTGACACGATGACATTTTTCCATGTGGGGCTTTAATTTGATAGGGAATTTATCTCCCTCTTTAACAGAAGGCCATAATTTCATAATCACGGCCATTAAATACTTCACCAAGTGGGTAGAGGAAATTCCTCTTACCACCATACCAGGATGTGTAATTACAAAGTTCATTTTGAACCAAATTATCTATAGGTATGGGGTCCCACAAGTCATTATCTCTGATAATGGCACATATTTCAAGAATGAGGAAGTGCGTGAATTATGTGAAAGGTTCAAAATAAATCACCACATGGCTTCTCTCTATTACCCTTAGGCCAATGGACATGCTGAGGTGAAAAACAAGATGCTAAAGTAAATTCTCCTCAAAAACTGTCAATGAGAACAAAGGAGATTGGTACTTAAAGTTATTTATGGCCTCAAGGACCTATCGAAAATCAATTAGAATGACGATGGGGGTAACTCCTATTCCTTGGTATTTGGTTAAGAAATGGTGTTACCACTTGAAGTTGAATTACCTAGTCTTTGTATCTCACTACAAGGAATTTTGGGAGAAGAAGGCTATCGAGAGGCATGGCTCTCTCAATTAGAAATCCTCGATGAAGCTTGGATTAATGTTGAGCAATGACATAGATCTTACACTCGACTGGATTTACTGGAATTATAATAAGAATGTCTACGAATGCAAAATATGTGAGGGAGATATGGCATTAAGACTGTATAGTTTGTATAGACAAAAATACTTGATGAGGGAAGGAAGTTTAGGCCCAAGTGGTTAGGCCCATATCAAGTCATAAAGGACTATAAAAATGGGGCATATCACCTATGTACACTAGAAGGTGAGGAATTTGGTGAATCCGTCAACTCTCTTCACCTAAAGAGATACTACGCATGATCCATCAACATTTCCATATGTACACTCTTTGCATTCTCATTGCATTATCATCTGTCATGACTCATTCTATGAAATTTGTAATCAAGGAACTTATTTTCAAGTAACTCTCAAAAACTTCTACAAAACATTGGCAATTATTCAAATCATATCTCTTCAAACATACATCAATATTTCTTATCACTTCAACAAGATAAGATGAAAATTTGAAATTAATCCTACCAAGGCTGCATAGTTGGTTCTTCCTATAGCTTTCTTATAACATAGTTTTTTTCCTCATATTCAGTTCTAGAAGATTCATGATGTCATATATTTCCCTAGAAAAACCTCTTTGGTACAAAAACATTCTAAACATTTTCACTTGAGATGCTTGTTTTCCTATCTCAACCTTCGGTGTTGAGCCCTTGCATATTACTAGTTGCATGGGGTTGAGACTAGGGAAATATTTTATTCCCAAAAGAATAAATTAAACTTCAAAAACAAAAAAGGTATATATCTCAAATCAAAATCAATCAAAATTTTCATTTACACACTTCTTTGCCCCACCAACCTTCGGTGTTGAGCCCATGCCTCTTACAAGTGGCATCAAGGTTGGGAAAGGAGGGAAGTTCCCTTACTCTCCTATGACTTGTCCTTAGTGATGCACCCATGCTCCCTACTAGTAGCATGGGGCAAGGTGTAGGGGTATTTGCAAATAATTTAATAAGTTAAAGCAATTTCATTCAATAAAAGTGCTTTGAAAATCTCAAAATCCCAAGAAAAATGAATTAGATGTGCATGTTCCAAAAGAGAGTCAAAACCTTAAAACTAGATTATGTCAATCAAGAGGCCATCTATGGATCTAAGTCTAGATAAAATTATAAGAAATCACATTCTAGGTTATGTAGTAAACTGTATGTAGAGTTAAGTTGTAGGTTCCTAATTGGGTTTATGTCAAAATCTTGTCTTTCTCTCACCATTTCCATCTCTATAAAAATATACGATTCATATCCCTCCTGGATCTTCATGTTGATCCCTCACATCTTATTGGTTGTGTGGGGTTAGGAGTGGAGTGATTTAATTATATTATCTTATCATTATTCATCACACATTTCCAAAGAAAAATGGAGTACTATAAATTACTTGAAAATATAAAGTTCAACATTACAATGTGTCTGCATAATCATCACATATCAACATTACAAAAATAAAAAAGAAGAAATCATTTTGTTAGCATTCATCATCCATTACATACATTCTGAAAAGCATAAAAAATCAGAAATTCTAAACATCTAGAGTACACATGTGAATCAAACCACAAATGAAGTCAACTCTAATGATAGTTGAACCAAAAGAGGTATATGTATATATATATCATAATAATTCAAGTTTGAGTACAATGCCATCACACACTAGGTGTGGTCAAAACACTCGCAATGATCATGGAAATATATAAAATATTATATATACACCTCAAAAATGGAAACAAAGTAATAAAGGTTCGATGGCCTATCAATCCCTGTGGGATCCCTAAGATGGTGCACCCATGCGACCAAAACTCATGCTTTGTGAATATGACATTGTGAGTGCACATAATGGTGAGAGTAACCATGAGAATGACCACTAGTTGTGGTATCATTATGTGAACAACTTCACCTCGCTAATCTCTCAGCCACCTCATACCCAAAAATCCTCGTGTTCTAAGCAAGAATAGTCTTAGTTGCTTCTAAAGGGGCATATAAACATCGGTGTGGTGGCAAACCTACAAGGGATTTCCCACATCCTCTAATAGATGTACTTTGGTCTTCCCCATAGGGATAATCAAGGAATCAATACAGATTTGAAAAATAAGATCTCACCAATCATCAATGGGTGGGTGAAAACAAAGAAAAATACGACGAGTTAGAAAATAATAAAAAACAAAAAATAAATAGAAACACAATGCGTAGTCATTTTAATTTATATCTAAGAAGGTTGAGATAAGAGTATATACATATTGAAATCTCTAGGTATCCATGTAGGATCATTTGGTGTAGCTAGTGTAGCCATTACGGGTGTTTGTTGAGGCCCCTCTCCCGAGACTACCCTCTATCCCATCACCGATGCCTCATCTTTTCTTCCCTCATGAGGAAGTGGGTCCTCCAAAACTAGAGTCACCTCCTCCGTATCCTCTATGGAAATATCCTCAAGTAACCTTCCCCTTCAAATCAATCTCCTCCTCCACGTGAGTCTCCTCACCTAACTCCTCTATTTCCTCCTTGCCTACCTCCTCCTCTATCTTCTCCCCTATCTCTACCTCGGTCTCGAATCTACATACATATGTATCTAGGTCCCCGCCTACCCGTTTTGAGTGGGTGTCTCCTCGATCTGAAGGAGAGGCATGATCCTAGGTGCTCATCGAGCACGAGCATAACTCATCTCACTACAATAAGGACCCTAGAGTCACAATGGTCTAACCATGGTCACCCCTAGGGCCACCTCAAGCCTCCCTAATGCTCCTATATACAACTTCCATGGGAGGAAGAACATCAATATAGGCCAATCTAAACTACTATGGTACTCTATCAAATGGGTGAATCTCCACCCTCCTTGATCTATCCACTAACTGTCCAGTAGTGGCATAAACAACCACATCGGTCTTGTCTTGTCCCCATTTTCTTTCCATATCTTGGTAGGGTGTAGCAATAAAATCAATTGTATTCAAAGTATCCACTTGCTGATGTGGTGCCCTAAGCACTGACATACTTTGGTCCATCTCGCAGCCCCGACATCCCTGGATCCCGTATCCCAACTCCCCTCTATTAGGGGCAATCCTCTCGTATACCCAATGCATCACCGGTGTAGGATGGCTAAAATACTATCCCTATAACCTCATCACCTTGTATAAATCATGGTATGTGGTCCCCAAGATATCTCGCTCCCCAAGAAAAATCCACCCATCTTTGTTTAATTTACATAATAATTAAGGCCCAATAATGCGATACTTTTTCCCTCCCTTATCTCTTATCAACCATGAAGCCAAAATACCCATGATGGCCTTGTGGAGAGTAGGGATAGGAGTAGAGTTAATAGAAATGATCTGCATACCCACTTTAGTTCCTAATGGCTCCCCATCATTTTCCATGTAAGCGACCCACTACTTGGCTATGGTTGTAGACCATGCGGTCTCAAGAGTCAGATGTCTCCCAAGTATCGGAAGTCCAAGTATCTTGTATATGTCCTCAAGAGTGATGGTCCACTCTCCCCTAACACCTGGAAGCCGGAAAGTGTTTCAGTCCACATCCCAATAAGAAAATAGGTCACACAATATATGGCTAGTAGGTGCAACGTGTGGCACCCGTGTGATCCTCCATATCCTGCTCGATCCAACAAGTCTTTCTTAACTTGAGTCAACTGATAAAGGATAGTTGGTAGCCAATCACACTCTCCCTCTCTCAGCTCCAAAGGATGTATTCCTCCTTATGCATTCACCAAAACAACAAAAAGAGTGATTCCATGACAAATTCAATAGGAAAGCTCATAAAAAATAATGCAAAACAACATAAAATCAGAATAAAAATAGTTTAACTTGGTCAAATTAGCTCGTTGTCTCAAAAATTACAAGATCTCCACCTTATGTAGAGCGGTGTTTTTATGAAAGACACCTACCTAGGGTAGTAGTCTTATAACCACTACCCTGGCATAGCGGTAGTCCTATAACCACCGACGTGTGCGGGGTGGCGGTCTTGTCTAAAATGTATGACACGCCCTATTTGACCCAAAAACTTGAAAAAGACAAAAATAGCTCGTTTTTGACAAAATAAAAGGCTGACCCACATGTGTAACACCATAGGGATCATTTTAAAACAAGAAATTTCAAAAATACCCTCCCCTAGGTGAATATTTTCAACATTTTATGTATTTAGGTTTCAAACAAACAACTGTAAAATACTAACCTTTGAGCATGCCGTTAGATCTCTCTCTCGTGGAGGCATGATCACAACATCACACTAGTCATTTTAGTTGTACTCTCATTCAAAACGGTCACCATGGGCCCAAAGCTCAAAATCACCAATAGGATATGTGAAAATGAATTGAAAAATGGGTTGTTTTCATATATATATGTTTTATTTGAAATTCGTTATAAGTGTATGTGACCATAGGGCTAGAGTGTTGGCGCAGGTATATTATTACCCCCTTACAAATGGTAATTCCTCTTGTTGTTTTGATTTAGTGTTTATTTTTTGATGTTTTTATCTATCTACACTTGATTTTTCCTTTCATCTTGTAGGTAATGGGAGCTTGGATGGCAACATTTTGACACACCGACATGTTCGGTATAGCTTATAATTCCCCATTTTTGGAATTCCATACTCAGACTCTACGTTTTATGCCTCTTCATGGCTAATACATTTCTCGAGAGGCCAATATATATGCACCCAAATTTTCATGTGCTACATTGTTGGGAAATGGTTACAAAAGTTCCCTAATGATGATTCATATATTTTTAGAAGGTTTTGAGCTCCTAGTCCTACTTGCAGCTTATAATCGTAGCCTAGTTTGCCTTACTTAGCCTTCACATGATTTTTCTTATCTTCCCACTTCCTTTTTAGCCTTGTTTTGACATTTAGTGTCAAAACTGCCTCCCTACATGGGTGGTGATTTTGTAACCGCCGCCTAGGTAGGGCGGTGGTCTTGTAACCGGTGCTCTGCATAGGGCGGGGGTCACGTGCGCATTTTCCATAATGTTCCAACATTATTTGAGACATTTTTGTTTCACTTAACTTCACTTTGAATGCATGTTTCTTACCCATTTTGGCTGATTTCAAGCCTGACTACCTTGTGGCATTCTCTTCTTCACTTGTAATTTGTGATTGATTATGATTGATAGTTCAAACTCCCTCTTCATTGTTGATGTGGCACCCCATGGATACCAAATGTCTTGAACCATTTCCCAGCTAACCTTCTATAAATTGATTGCTTGTTTTCAAGAAAATGGCCAAAGATCATTTTGAGTATTCTTGCAATTACTAAGTTGCCTTCTTTCTTCTTGGAAACTACATATCCAATCTTAGTTCCATTGTGTTATCTTTCTTCCACTTGCATTGTTCCTAGATTGCCAATTCAAGTTTTCATTTCTCCAACACTTTCCCTCTATTACTGTCACTACATTCCCAACCTCTTAGACTCATGTGGACACGAGAGAATGAAAATATAAGCTGAGGGGACCAAGTACCACACAACCGGATTACCACTTTGTTCTATATTCTATGTTGGAGTTGTTATTTGTTTTCCTTCATTTCTTCAAATTTGTTATTTTTGAATTGTATGCACATTATCAAATAGAGTAGAGAATCATTTCCATAGTTAAAATCATTCAAATTTGTAGTAGATTATTTGTTTCAAACCCAAATCTTTCTTAGGAAATATTTCTTCTCTTGCCTATCTCTATAGGTTTGCAAGGAAGTAAATCTGGAAGAAAGCTTTTGTGGATTTTAGAAGTAAACACAAACATCAATCCATATAGAAAAATCCTCTGTTATTTTTTTGGGGAAGTTGCAGAGAAGAAAAGCTTCCAAGAAGCTCTGATTTCTTCTTTTGCCTTTGAGACAGAATAGAGGTTAGATTTACATTCATAGTTAGTGAAGCTTTCATTTAAAATAAAATAGATTTCCTCTCTACACAGATAAACAACCACATCCGGGTGTTTTATTTTTTTTAGGATTTAATTAATTAGAGTAGAATCTTTATTTTTATTTATTCATTTAAAATGAAAAGAACAAAAATATTTACTTTTTTAGATTAGTAGCTTTATACTTGTTTATTCCATTACAGTTCTTGAAAATACAAAAACATAGAAGTAGTTTCAATTCAATTACACTAGCCGAACTTTTTTAATTAAATAGATATTTCCAATTCATGAAATTTAACAATCTCAAACAAGGACATACTTACAAAAGTGATCCACGTGTTCCATAAATGAATGACCCCAAGTTACTCACGGATATAGATACGGGACTCGCTTATTTCCTTAGAACACCGGCTCGATAAGCCAAGAAAATCTAACAACTCAACGTATTAAACATTACATCTAATAAGGCCTACAAGTTCTAGAATTCCCTTGGAAAATTTTTTTATATTCACATGACCATAGAAACCAAGAACATATGGTAGCTATCCTAGAGTCCCACAACCAAATGCACTGAATTCATAACTAATATTGACACAAGTCTGCACACATTAGTTTTCTACACATCACCATTACCACCTGACATCATATCCCAATTGAACGCTTTGAATGAAGAAGCTCAACCAAATTTCACATTTTTGACTAATCTCGCCAACCGGATCTACATTTCGCAAAAAAATGCCTCCTTCACTTGTTCCATGACCCTGTTTGGACATATTTACGAGGCTCCCATTGGTTTCCCATGAATTCCACAACCAATAGAAAGGATATCTGTAGAGCTCGATATTGACTAGATTCTCCACATTTCCATTCTTTCTGATCCATCTAGCCAACGCTTCTAGGTTAGAGAGGATTTCATTGCACTTGATGAGAAGATCCCATTATTGCGATTTGAAGGCATTGCATTACCTTGACAACCTTTTGGGCACATCTTGCTTTCGGGTTGAATACCCTCTTACACGCATCCTCCTATGTCGCACACATTCTTTTTATGTGCCCCTTGTTAAGTATTTTTCCTTAATATGCCACCTCCCTCACATTATACTTTTGTGTGCTTTACCAATTTCCTTCAATCAAGAAAGAATTCTTCACACCTTTGAGAAAGTTAAACATTCCATAAGTGTCTTTCATATCTGATCCGTCCAATCATGAGAAAGAACATATACTTATGAACTGATATTTATATGCCACTCCAATATAATCCATGTGCACCTCTTCCATCTACCCCACACTAAAATCATGTGTGGTCCTCTCTGCATTAATATAGAATGAAGGACATCAACTCCTATACAAGAATGTGCTTATTACAAAAAAACAACAAAAGCAAAGACCGAAAGAGAAATCTAATCTAAATGACAATACTACCTTATTACAAATAGGATGAAAGAAGCTTATATATATTATGGATTTAGCCTACTCCCATTAAAGTAACCAAGAAACATTGTGTCATCCAACACCTACAATTGACATGTACCGCATTCTAAAATATTTGTTACTTTTAAATGTCCAAACCAATGCACTTGGAGTTTCCTTGGGTGACACGTAAATTTTGAATCATAAAAAAACACCATATTCCAAACTATAAAATACTTTCTTTTGATATACCTATCATGCCAATCCTTCTATCTCACATTTTCTATCTTCTAGGTCCATCTCACAATTGCATGTCGTTCATCTAATTGCATTAATTTGTCAATGTGCTTCTATACTAATTTCTCATTAGAAAATCCTCCTTCACGTGTAATATGTAGGGAGGGTAGCATGAATTTCACATGAAAAACTTCATATGTTCCAAAAATTATCTAAAAAGGTGTTTCTTTATTCAACCTCTTGTAAGTAGTTTTATATGCCCACAGTCTGAACCAAAACCTTTTGATCCCAATCTTTTCTACTGCATCAAATATATTTTTCAATGTGTGTCCTAAGATATTTTTAAAGGCTTTAATAGTACCATTGGCTTGTGGGTGATAGGGGTAGTCTTATGATGAGCTACCATAAACTCAAATAACAATATCCTAATTGTTTCATTCAAGAAATGAATTCCCCTATCACTAGTAAGGTTCAATGGGAAGCCATACTTACTAATAATGTTCTCCCATAAAAATATTGTTGTTGTAGCTGCAGTGTAATCCCTTATAGGAATTAATTTTTCCAAACTTATCAAATAATTGATACACATTATGATGTATCATACGCATCTCTGCTTGTAACCGATGTAATTAGGCCAAAAAATTAAATTTCCCACTTCTCAAAAAAAATTTGCACTTACTATGGGTCGCAATGATATCTCATCACACAATCTTTGTTTTCCCAATTGTTAAAAATGATCACAAGCTATCAAAAAGACTTGGTATCCTTATACAATGTTTGTTTTCCATCATAATTGTACAAGTAGTATCTTATGCATTGTAGATTCTCCCCGCATAATATCCTCTAACGATCCCACTATGCACTTCTTCCATGATGGATTCTTTTTCATCCTCCAAGACACACCTACAAAATACTTAATCACAACCCATATTATATAATTCACCTCCTACTAACTGATATGGTCCAGCAAAAATGGTGATCTGCTTCTTCTTTAACATTTTCATTCCTTCAGGAGCAACACGCGTGAGAAAAAAATACGACAATGTCTTCCAAATAAAATGGTGTGCACTGTAATCTAAATAAATAGTTGTATGGTAGAGTGTCCTCTACACTCTACACATCCTTTCAATAGTTGATTAATGACAAGTGGTCTTGTCTAAACTTGGTTTTTCCAGGCTTGACTATGACTGAAAACTCAAATTCTTGAAAGAAAAGTATCCAATGAAAGATGAGCCTTTGCAATACTATCTTGTTTACTAGATACTTAAGTTTCATATGATCATTGTAGAAGATAAATGGTATGGTCAATAAATATGGTCAGAACTTAGAAGTACATACACCATGGAAAACGCTTTACATGTTGTGGTTATATAATTTCTCTTTGCCTGTGTCAGCTTCTTGCTCACAAAACAGATAGGATGATCCACATTACCTTACCCTAGCTAAGCCAATACTACCCCAATTATTATTCCATAAGTATCCACATGAACATGAAATGGTAAATTCCAATAAGGGAAGCATAAAATGGGTGCAATTATTATTATCTCCTTTAATTTCCCAAATGCTTCTTGTTGTGTGTAATGATGATAAAACTTTCCTTTTGCCTTCGGTAGCTCCTCTAGTGGCGCATCAATCTAGGCATACCCCTTAATAAATTTTTGGTAGTGTCATGTATGCCCAAAGAATATTCCCACTTCGTTTTGATTGGTGGATACTCTAACCCAAGATGATTAATAATTTTTTGGATCAACCAACAGTCATTCCTTGTAAATGATGTGCCCCAATAGTGTACCAAATGGTGTTACAAAGATACATTTATTAATGTTCAATTATATACCAATTTGTCTACACCGTTCAAACATTATCCTCAATAAATCACAAAGTGATCCTTAACTAACCCATATGTGATCCAATAATCCAAGTGTACTTAAAGAAACTTATGAATAAAACATTGTAATGCATGCACGAGAATACTACTAGTACATTATTTAATCCAAAATGCATGACGGTGTATGTAAAACATCCTCATTCTATTACAAATGTTGTTTTCGCTTGGTCCTCATGCATGATCATGACTGATAACTTGAGAAACCATCGGTAAAGGAATAGATATCTCACCCTACAATGCTCTCTAATATTTTTTTAGTGAATGGAGTGGGAAAAGGATCAATAATGAAAGAAGAATTCAAAACTCAATAATCGACACAGATCCTAATCCTCCCATCCTTCTTGATGCTAATGAAAATTGAGTTGAAACATTTCAATTCTTCTATGGTTTCTATGATTACCGCTTTAAACATTTTATCAATTTCATCTTGTACCCTAACGTGAAAATTGTGATTTATTCTTTAAGGCCTCTTTCGAACTAGTTGCACTCCATCCTTGAGATTTATCTTTGTCTCACCGAGTGATGGATGAACACCTTTCAAATTTTGGTATACTCTTGGAAATAGATCTTGGAAGTTGTGTAACAGATTCAATTATTTTCACAACCTCTACTTTAAACCAGTAGTAAACAATCACTATCTCTTTTTACACGTCATCGAGTCTTAATGTTCACTTTTTGGACTTCAAAGTGGTACATGGTATCCATGTGCTTATTCATCTGTGGTGTCTAAAACCTCACGATCACCTTTTTCATGTTCTATGTTTAGATCTCGTAACATCTTCATCGTCAATGAGGTATATGAGATTCCCTTTTTCCTTCTCCTTCTAGGCATTCCCCATGAGTTGATCATCGGATTCCATCTAGTCTTCAACATTTGCACACTCTTCATAGGATTCTCACCTTGTAACAATGTTACAAGCTCTTATGCCTTCACACTATCTACCGAGTGATGCGCTTCATTATTTGTAGGAATTCATTGACAAGGGTTTAGTAGAAAAGTAATCAAATGTATGTATGATACCTGAGGTTAAGTTATGCCATTTTTGTGTTTCTTTCTTCAACTCCGAATGTAAGTACCATGTGTGTGGATATGTGTTATGTAGAATAGAACTTGTGAACCCAAAGTGATGGTGGTGGTGCTTTAGAACCTTTCAAAAAATTTTTCTC
Source organism: Taxus wallichiana var. yunnanensis (assembly GCA_018340775.1). Lineage (NCBI taxonomy): Eukaryota > Viridiplantae > Streptophyta > Pinopsida > Cupressales > Taxaceae > Taxus > Taxus wallichiana. The sequence continues at coordinate 203,595,785 of CM031239.1, read as the reverse complement.
ATAGATTTGTATGTGACTCTAAGGAGACGTCTTCCCCTCATAGGATGGTATCTAGGAGGGAAGGTTATTCCTAGAATACATTATCAAGAAATTAAGTCTTATTTCATGTCATCCAAGTAGATTGTTCCTATGTCCAACCCACCAACATGTTATCATCACCTTCAATGAGTAAACTAACATGTTTCTCCTATCACCTTTGTTCCACAATTGTTCCTTGATTATGTGTAAGAAAGGCTCAGGTTTTTCTCCCCTAATATATCTTGCTAGCACCACTCTTCCCAACCACTTGACTATTTATGGAATGATCACCCATGTCACTCTTCCATGACATTGACTACCCACCATTTCATAAGTTCCATGAGCCCAATTATCACAATCAATATTGGTAGTTTCGAAGATGGAAGGTGCCTCTCTCGAATTTATCACTCCTTCCTTTGTTGGTTCAACATTTTCTAGACCCCATGTTTTCTGCATGTATATCTCGATTGAGGTATTATTTGCTTACTAGTTCTATATAGGGTGCAATATTAGTGCCATCCATTAGGACTACTACCCATTAGTCCTCATTCTCAAACCTTACATATCGCTTGTTAAAATATAGATCTCGTATTGTTTTCATAGCACCAAGGATATCCTATAAGTGTAGGAAATTTGTCTGCACTATGCCAACTCCAAGACCTCAAAGTCTCCTCTAAACTTTACTCATTGAATTGTGATGTTTCCATCCTTTAGGACTCCAGTGGTATTTTCCCTTGTTTTTCCTATTATATATAACACATTTGATTATGGCTACAATGGCGGCCTTCCCATTCGGTCCCAAGCATCAAGTGTACGGACATTGAATTTTTTGCATGTATCAATCAAAATGTTACTTACCAATCATCCATCTATAACTACATCTAAATTAATCTCCTTTTCATACTCATGGTCATGGGGTGGAAAATTAACATGTAAGATTTGTCTATCCCTCTTTGTTCCTATACACGACACTTTCTCCCACAACCATTCTCCTAACATGGGGATGATATTTTCTTGTCTAAGCATTCTGCATACTTCCTTGAGGTCATCCACATCCTTATTAGGTACCTCAATCTGCTTGGTGCACTCTTTATCATGCACTTGTTCCTTCAGGCAATGTATCTCCCCCTGTAGTTCTCTAATCAATCCCATGGTTTCTTGGAAAACCACTTTTGTTTTTCTCGTGTCTCGACTTTTCTTGGATGTACATTCTCATCCCATCTAATGAGTGGATTCATTCTCCCTTGTTCAATTGCATGTGAGTATTCTACGTGCATTATAACCAATAATTTTTGATACTATGCTACATCCAAAGTCTTAGGTTGTCATTTTCCCTTCTTAGACCACTCAACCTATATCATGGATACTCCTTTATCCTTATTATTTTTACACATATGCGTATACAAATCTAGGCAGTCTTATACTTTATGCCCCTTTACATAGTACATGCAAGATTGGTTCTTCATAAACTCACACCGATAATAGTCTATTGAGCCATGTGTATAGAATGTTCCTCAACTAAATCATCCTCCATGACCTCTACCATGATATCCTCCATAGTATCCACCATTATTTTGTTTCCTACTTTGTTGTTCTGTCCAAAATTATTCTAACTCGTTCACATCCTTGAGAGCTTCTCTCAAAGACTACTCTACACAACCCTATCTCATAATTTTCATGAATGGGTTCGATCAACCAAAAATTAGTTGTATCTAGGGTTTCGAATCACAAATATTGCAATACATACACACCTTATTATTTGTAGTGTGCTACAAAAATGGGAAGTCTTGGATATCATAGTTTTTAAGAAAAATATTATAGGTCGAGAGTAACATGTGCACACTCCTATGAATACATCTATCCTATGTGTACCCCTCCATGTCACAATATGTACACCAAATTCCACTATGAGCTTCATTTATTGAGTTAGTAGATAATTTCTTGAGCTAAATAGTCATGGCTATAATATTATCTTCAAGAAACTGGATTATTCCAGTGTCATGCTTCTAAATACCTCTATGCACAATGCCACCTCTAAAGCCTCGTGAGGGTCTATGAATGTTTTATGTGATAATGCCTTCCAAAATGGTGTCAAAAATCCACCCAAAAACCACTACACATGTTATGTGTTGTGGATGTCATATGAACTTTGAGACAAAAAAGTATTGAAATGCACATCATATTCCATGAAACATTTACCCAATCCTTGTTTAATATCCTTGATTTCATTGATACTCTGTTGCTTAAACTTGGGTATTTGAAATTCAGCTAAAAAGGAGGTGCAGAGTGTGTCATAGTATAATGTTGTTTTATGTGGGTCATACTTCATGTACCACCTATGCATGCACCCTTGTAGTGTGGTTGTGTCCTGACTTTCCTTTAGTTCTAATGTTGTAATTACCTTAGCCATCCATAAACGTTCACACTTGTGTATGTTCTCTAATGTATCTTTCAAACTCATTTTTCTAGTAAATAGAGTGACATAAAAAAGAATATTTAAGGAAGCAGCTTGTTGTGGTGGGTTATTTCCTTATCCCATTACTTGGTGGTGGAACAGATAATAATCTTGAACCTCCACTAGGGTTTCCTATGTTTGGGGGACCAAATCCTCCTAAGCCTCTTATTTTTGTACTAATGGTGGTCTCGTTGAATAACTAGTATGCGTGACCATAGTAGAAGTGAACTACACACCAACTATCTACCTTAATAATCCTCTAATAGGATTACTTCCACTGAGTAGGGCACCAAAATTTTGTCCCGACATCGTGATTATCAAATGAATTCTAAATAAATTTTGTTTTCCAACTATGGGAGCATGTTAGGATGTATTTATATGTTGTGCCTCTTTAGTTTATACCAACACGTATCTACTGTATCTCCAACCCAACATGGTGATCCCCGATTAACTTCTTACTCCCTATCACTATGATGATCCTCTATAAAAAAATCCATCTTTTGAATATCGTGCACAAGTGATAGGGGTCCGGTGGGTTATATGTGTGCCAACGGTTCTCATTCTTTCATTATACTTACTCTCATCAGATTCCAAGGGGGTCCTCATGTTACAAATACCTATAATCTAAGAGACAAAGTCTTGTGGTCGCTTACTTTTTCTGCAGGTTATCAATACTTCTTCTTGGCCCCATTCCTCTTAGTTATAGTTCTTCTTCAATTATTCTCTCTCACGCATCATTATATTTTTAAAGTCTCTATTCTCTATCTCTTTCTTCCACTTGGACCAACACCATCCTTCCTAATCCATTGTCCTTCTCCTACACACAATGATGTTTTGGCCTACTACAGGATATTTTCCAATCCAATCTCAATCATTAAAATCTTGATGTCTAATGGGAGTGCGTAAATAAGATCCTATGGGTTCATGTAGGAACTAAAATTATACCTCCTCTGGAGAAAAATATGTTGAGATCATGTACTTGAACATGTAATTCCTCAAAAACATATCCATAAATGATCTACTGCATATGTACATATCTCATCCAGATCAAAAATACTTTGTACTTATCTCGACTCGACACATGCATTCTTCCTAATTTGATCACTTTGTCCGAGAGTATGGTGTTAACCATTAATGTAATTTATTAGGGAAGAAATTGGAAAAGGTCTCATACAACTCATCATATAGGTTATCCTCTACCCATTTACATGAATTGAATTTGTTTCTAGTGTTGCGTATATCCGAGAAAAATTATCCCGGCCATCATGTACCCAACACTCAATATACTCCATTGATATTCAAAACACCATGTGTATGCCACATCTTGAAGATTGGAGCTGAAAGAGGTCATGAAAATGGAACCAAAGTGTAGTATTATTTTTTAGCACCATGTACTAAAATTAGGTCACACTCCCCTTTTGTCCCTCGACGTATAAGCCCCCTTTATTACATTTACCTAGCCATGACCCCCTTCACCCCACTAATATTAATTTAATTAATTTAATTAAATTAATGCATTATCTTCACTATATTTATTATTTAAATATCTTATTTAAATAATATCTACACATACAGTTCACTTAGACACCTCACCAAGCTAACTCAACCTAAGACCTATTCTTAACAAGTTACCATAACTAACTAAGACTTATCCAAACCCTAAAAATCAATGCCTACATTACTTCTAACCACATTCCCGCATGCTCACAAGAGGCTCCGAGTCTAATCCATGGGATAACGACACGAGATCTAGAGAAAATCAAGAGGATCTCCCTAAGTTTAGTAAACCTAGAAAATCTCACCTTGACCGATGTCGGTTATCCCTAACTGTCACCGCTTAAGCCTTGTTCGACGTTAGTTACCCCAATTAACCCAAAACAACCTTATTCTCAAGGTTAGAACTTGGAACTTGGAACTTGTAAGTTGGAAGCAAGAAATTTGATGAACAAGAACAAATCTCAGAGAGATAACGCATCTTCAGAGAGCCAATTCCAGTAAGAACTCACATCCAAGGAAGGAGATTGAGGATCTTCTCCTGCACAGCCATCCCAGCCATGTTCTAATCTATCTAAGCAAAGAGGAGTGTGCATGCAGCCCATGCAGAATATTTTCTTCAGTTGGTGATCACTTGTAGCCTTCAAACCCATCATCAACACCTCCATCCTTCACACACAGACCACCAGGAATGAAACCCAAGTAAGTATAAAATCATACTTCTTTGGTTTATTTCATTTTCATCACTATTTCATCACCCATTGTTTATCTTACTCCCTATTGATCTTCTCCAACATTTTTACCTCTGTAGACTCATCAAAACCTCACAAAAGCCTACTCCAGTCACCCATTACCTCGTCCCGACCAACAAAAATCCTTTGTGCAATCATAAAGGATACCAAAACCCTGTTATGTGACATTTCCATATCTCATAAGTAACCAGCGCCAATTATACCTAGCATCATCGGTGACCGTGATGATGTCGGTCTTTGTGTTTGCCTACACAACTTTAAACAGATACCTACCCACCTAATTTTACCTCACCCTCACTCACCTGTGACCTACCCGAGACCTTTATCAGACCTGCAGAGACCCAAAACCTATCACTTGACCTTGGATTCTATTCTAGCTTAACCTGTTAGATTAGATCTATTTCTTATTATGTTTTTAAGTGAGATACCTAAATCATTTTAAAATAAAAATAGGATTTACTTTGTTTACTGCATTAATTTGTTTAAAATAGTGGACTGTAACCATCTAGGAAGTATCATACTTCTCGGATCTAGCTTATGCTTAGGCAGTTCACTTCCCATATTGTTTAATTCCTTCTGGTGGTCTTGTTTTCATTACAGGTAGTTCCTCCTAGCCAAAAGGAATCTCTCATGGTCAGCTATGGATTCGGAAGTCATACGCACGCAACAACCCATCAACCAACATTTGAATAGGTATTCCTCCTACGCTCGTTACCCTATCTATTTCGTCAATAATTCAAAGAAACAATCTAAGAAAAAGGTGAAACATTTTGGCACACCCAGTGGGACCCATTCGAGGTTCCTTGCATTTCATTCATTCCTAGGAAAAAATTGTGTGTTTGTTTCCTTTCTAAAAAAGAGCATACACACTAATTTTCTTCCCTGGTAATCCACTTCTTCTTTCTATTTGCTCTAAAGGAAACTTTTCTTTTGGTGTATTTAAAAAGAATCATTTCTTCATGTTTTATGCATTATAGTGAAAGAGCATCCCTCTTCCTCTTCATCTTATTGTGTCATCCAATTTCACATTTTCGATTTGGGTTTAAAAACAATCACATTTCATTTTGATTTATTGCATTAGCTCACATTAAATGAGGGCAACCTATATGTTGGAGGTCATGACCAGCTGCTGGTTGACAAACGAATCATAGAAAAACACTTATATGCTTTTCTCTTTCGAGTCTTACCAAACCACACAAAAATTCAAATACATACATTCTTAAACAAAATCTCACATGGAAGAAGTTATAGGTGATCACATGATCATGACACGGTGGGCATCCAGCTCACTTTTGCTCTGTTGAGTCATACTTCAAAGCGAATCCCGCCCCCACCATAACATACCTGAAACCTCACCCTTTAGATCTCCTTCTTTGTAGGAAGTCATCCTCACCAAAAACTCTATTTCACAATTCACGTGTCGGTCCCTAAATAGCATAAGCTAAACAAACATAATAGAAAAGGGCACTCTTAGGATCATATTTTCTCGGTTTTTACTGCTTGGTTTACGTTTTGAGGTGAAAGATCACGTTCATCACTTTTTGTTTATCCTTGCATCTCCTCATTATAATTGGTGTATTTCATCTTCACCTAAGTGTGCATGGGCCATATCACCATCATTCCCGAATTCTAGGTCTGATTCCACATCAAATTTTAATTCGCAACCACTTTCTTTCATCACTATTTTAATTTTTGAGTAACCGTCATTGGTTACCTCGACCACCATCGATTATACCCAACCGATGTTGGTTCCATGTCCTTTTGATAACCCACTCAAAAGGACATTTTCACTTCACTTTCTTCCACTTTCCACAGTCTCTAGTCACTATCACTTCTTTCATTGACGTTTTACACATCCCCAGATTTGGCATACTTGTGAGATTTTGCCTTCTATCTCACTGTTTACTCACTGTCCATTTTCTATAGTGACCGGAAACTGTTAGCCCTAACTGCCATCAATTTTACCTAACCAGCATCGGTGAGCATTTTTTCAAATTCCAGCCACCATTCATTACTTCATCCATTTTTTATCACTAGATTCACCTATTCCTGTTGTTCTCTGTATCATTTACCAAGAAGCGGCCGTGCACGATCAATTATGGTTCACATGGTGCTGACTTCGAAGACAAGAAAGTTCCCTCATGTTCCACCTATTCCTTCACCATCTTTTATTTTATCACCAGCCATGGATCTTATCCAACCTACTAATATCGCTACAAGAGATGAGGAGTTCGCACGACTCCTTGACCAGAACCCTGTTGCCTTGTAATTTTACCTCTCCCACTCATCCACTCGAGATGCCTCGGGTCAGTTGATATACGGCATGCCCATATATATCCCCCAAATCTTGCACCCACTTCTGCATCAGCCCCATCGAGCTCCGTGCTACCCACATCCAACTTACCCCAGGTCGTTTCACGTTAGGTTCTATACCTACCATGATCACTAGCATGCGTCTAATATCTCTGTGACACCCATTACATCTACCATACCCTCGATGATTACCCCAAACAAAACCTTATCCACTCCTCATGTCTCACACAACTTGTAGCTACGTTCCCACCTCTCTGTCGGTGACCCTACCCCATTTCAGAACATAGTTCTTTCCATTCCACAATCATTAGCCCCTATTGCCACTAGGGTTACCATGACCCTTCCTCCCCCATATACATACTACCAACAACTTGTTTCATCTATTATTCATTCCGGGTATGTACCCCCTATTTCATTACCTTCTTCTCCACCACCTTACATGGCAGCCCCATACACTGGAATGCCACCCCCATTATATACCCAAAACCAACCTCCTCACGCTATAGGAGGCATCCAATCATCACAACCCACCAATGACCTAATTAAATTGATGATGGATAAGATGCAGACACTGGAGGCATCGGTTTCGGCTCCCATAACACTCTCACCTATGACAATATTTGTAATGAGCCTATTCACCCATCCATTCCTATCCGTTCATACCCTATGCATTGGGAAATGCCTAAATTCAACCGCTTCAATAGTAAGGAAGACCCACAATAGCATTTGCACTCATTCAAACATGGGTGTTATTTGATTGCTCATGATGATGCCTTACTTTTGAGAACCTTTCCCATGTCCCTCACTGGACTTGCATTAGATTGGTATAGTGGGTTACCCAAACACTCTATATTTTCATTCAATCAAGTAGCCCAAGCTTTCTTGGATCATTTCTCTATCAATATCGCTAAGAAGGTTACCATGACCGATTTATATTCCACACGCCAGTACGAGGATGAATCTATTGCAGATTTTGTCACTCACTGGCGTATCCTAATCAATCAACTTACCTTTCAACTGCCACAAACTAAACTCATCGAGCTCTTCACCCGAGCTTGCGCCAGACATATCTCCCCAAACTTGTAGGTCTAAAATTTCTAGACATTCGATGAGGCATTCACTATGGCATGAAAGTTAGAGATTTGGGCCATCGAAGAGAAGAAAATCCAATTACAAAATAAGAATTCAACATTCAAGTTGAATGAAACCTATTCTTATTCCAAACCACCAACCAATTATTTAAATGCTAAGGGTACTGCTAACGCAGTGGTACTCAAGGTTGGCCTAGCTCATCCGTCCAATCAGGCTACACCCTCATCTAGTCTATCACCTGTCCAAGCTTTTCAATTCAGACAAGAGCATGAAAATATACCCCAATTGGGGAACCTTACTCTTCTGTCTTAGAAAATCTTATCAAAGATGGTGCCATCACCCTTCCACCCATAAAACCACACACTAGTTTTGACCCTTCTCGCCCCATGCCCGCGTGGTATAAGGAACAAGATTTCTATAACTATCACCAAGTGAAGGGTCATAGTGATGGTAACTACATCAATTTTAAGAATATTTTCCAAGAAATTCTCGAGAAAGGTGAGTTGACTGTGGATAATCCCAATGCCACCCCCAACCAAAATCTACAAATCTTCAAAAAACCATTTCCCAATCATGCCCCTTCATCCAATCAAATCGGTGAGACATCCACTCATGATACCCATACCCATGAGGTTCACACAATATTTAATGAGGTACCTGTCACCTCTCAATTACCTCACATCCCTTCCATAGAGGAAATCCTAGCCCGAAATCCTCCTTCCACATTGGAACCAACCGTCACTATTCCTTCACCAATAGAAGAACACCCTTCATCTCCTACATCACCTACGGAGGAGTCTTCTGCTAACATTGAGACCATCTCACCCCTAGCTTCTCCACTTAGAGAACCTTTACCTACCGTACCTCCTCAACCCATAGAGGAGCTCCCATTACCTCCTCCACCCATAGAGGAGCACCCATTACCTCCTCCACCCATAGAGGAGCACCTATTATCTTCTCCCCTGCAGAGGAGCACCCATTACCTCCTCCACCCACAGAGGAGCACCTATCCATTCCTCCACTTATTGAGGAACTCCCATCATCTCTTCCACCCATCATAGACCCGGTGGAGATACCTTTTCCTCTTGGCGAGCATTCTCCATCAGCTACCCAACATCCAACAGACCTACTTTCAGCTCTCTTACCCATGGAAGCTGAAGCTAGCCGATTCCCCATCTCTAAGATGCATTTTATGGGAATTCCCATTAGGTCCTCACCAACTCCACCCACAAACGTGCCATTCTCACGTTTGGCCAATCACTTGGATTATGTGGATAGGGCTTTATTATGGGGGCACCTCTTACTCCCTGTCTCAACACAGATGCAGATATCCCTTGATGACACCTCCACTATCTACCCAAACACATTTCCACCCATCAAACCACATACAACCACTGTTGTAACAACCCCTTCCACAATACTTGTTAACACTCACACCACACCCTTACCTATGACCTGATCTATATCTAAACCCATACCCACAACATTTGCCTCCACCAAACCTATTACCACTTTAGGGGTCACCCCGATCACTAGCCTTACTCATCCACCTATTAAACTGAATTTAGCTACATCCTCCAATGTCAATACGACACCTACCCCGACACCTAAACTAAATAAACAAACTCATTGGCCTCATACCCCGACTACACCAATCACACCTGCACTTGTCCCGTCTACCTTCAAACCTCAGCTTCCCAACATGGTCAAGCACCCTTCACCCATCCATAAACCAATAACACAACCACCCATTCCTTCCTCACAAATCTCTAACCTACCCAGGCACACAACATGACTCATACCTACACCTGCAGTCTCTTTACCACCAATACCTTTAATACCTTCAGCCATTGCTTCACTACCCACTACACTTCAGTCATTTTCCCTCACACCCCAAGCACGACCCACGTCATCTACCTTCATAGCACCCCATTATCCCCGTGGGTAACTTACCCTCTTCCTCCATCTACTTTTCCTTCTAGACCTCATACACCCACATCACCTTTACCCAAGAAGGTGCAACCCAAAAAAAAAACCCCACTACCCCACAACAAGGTAGTCAAAACAACCCCACACCCTCCTACCCATCCATCTACTATACCCCTACCCAAACGAACCCAACCGATACCTCAAACCACACCGGAACCTAAACCCATCGCTTGACCTATTCCTACTCTTCCAAAAACAATTCCCAGATAACCAACCACACCTACACCCAAACCCACATTCACTTCCCATTGTGATCCACTAACAGGGTCCTATGCCAAAATTTTAACCAACCTCCTCGAGACTTTTGTTATCACATTACCACCACTCGACCTTTACGACCCCCTCAAACCCAAGCCAAAGGGGTTTGATGATACCAAAATTTACACATACCATCGTGTGCCAGGGCATGATGTGGAGAACTACAAGGCCTTGAAAACCATCCTTATCTAATTGTGTCCACTGAAAACCAACTTTGATGATGATGACCTTCTTGATGAGGATCCTACTTCACCTACACCCATTCCCACACTGCCCACTCAACAACCACAACCTCCACCCTCATAGCTCCTAGAACCACACACAAAATTTGAAATTAACATGGTTCACATCAGAGAACTTGCCACGCCACCACCCAAATGTCGTTGCGCCCAACTGACCTCACAGGATTTTCTCCTCCAGTAGGTTTTTTCCCTTCATGTTGTTATACCACTTACCCTACACCTTCTCCATTTGACAACTTCCCTCAAATCAACATGGTACATGTCACTATGCGTGCGCAAAAGGGTAAAGAAAAGGTAGCTGACCCACCAACCAATCCTATACCCAACATACCATCTACCCCCATACCTAAAATAACTATCCATGACCCCACATACCCCATTTCTAATGGCATCACACATCACACCATGCTAAAAAAACTACACCAATCTCCCCTCAAAATGTCCTTATACGACCTCATCCAAACCTCAGAATCCCATCATCAAGCCCTCATGGAGGTTCTTCAAACTATTGAGGTTTTACCCAATGACCCTACACTCGTAGCCTCCATTATCACACCCCATTATGTAACCTCTCTCACCAAATTACCACCTTCATCCTCACCTCGCCTTGTTCACCAAGTGGCCTCCCTTAGCTTCTCGGAGGAAGACATTGTGCCATACCAAAATGAGGAGCCGGACTTAGCCCTCTTCATCTCTCGTCCACATTGATGACATACGGGTACACTTGTGTGATGATTGACAGAGGCACTAACATTAACATCATTTCATCCCATGCATTTTCTCAAATGCGAATACCTAAAACTTACATGCACAAACATCTGGTCATGTTGTGTTCATTCAATGACACTAGCACCTCCACACTAAGAACTATCATCACGCACGTTCGCGTGGTCCCCACACTATTCCAAAAAAATTTATGTTTTGGAGGGGGAATTCTAATATAACTTGTTGCTTGGTAGACCCTGGATCCATGTCATGGGTTATGTTCCCTCCACTTTGCATCGTTGTGTAAAGTTTGAACATGAAGGACACACTTATACCATTCCAGATGACCCATCACCTTTCAAAACATGTAACATGCTTTACCAACCCAATGATGTGCTCATACCTATCAAGCCGTCTACTTCCGCAACCAATACCACTTCACCTACACCCCCACCTACTAGTACAGCCATTACTTTCACTACACATACCTCCTCTATTCCTACCACTGCTATAACCTCCACAACTAACCCATTAGCTTCCCAATCCATTAACACCACCTCCGCATCGACCTTTGACACATCATCCATACCAGCTACCCACATACCAACCACTGATCCCTTGGAAGGTGTTTTTCAACGCCTCACTCTGGGGGAGTACCACCTATATAGTGTCAACACATTCCTTACTCCGCACGAGTATGGAAGCCTTCACCAACACCCTCACTATGATCACCGTATAGGAGAACACCTCCTTTATGGTCCTCCTCATCTTCGTACTAGTCTCACCTATGGGGGACTTGATACTACCACCTACACACCTGAACCACCATCACAACCCCACCCATTTTCTGCTGACTTCCAATCACTTACCAATCACCATTTTTCCCACACCTTCCTACACCGTTGTGCGTGGAAGGGTTTTAGTTTTTTCTTTTATAAGCAAGGCTACCATACCGTTATTCCATGTACCACCCACAAACATAATGACCGTAGTGGTATTGGCTTCCCCAACCCTTCTACCAAATAGGCCCGCATTGAACTCATTGAGGACCCTAGCCCTTCTCCACCTTCATCACCACCCTCACCGACGAGAGTCGATGGATCCTGAATCTATCCCTCCTAACTTTTTTTTTTTCATAAACACCATTTCCTTGGGGCCTTTGACTTATCAACACGAAGGTGAGGCCTCTTCCACTCTCACATTCCTGTATCCTGAGATAATCGACGATGACACACCTACCATTAACATCGTTCAATGTCAGGATGATGAATCCATACTCACCTACCTTAGTGTAGAAGACTCATATATTCATCGATCGTTACCCTCTGAGATGCAAACCATGTTGAATGAATTGACTATCGAGATCAACATTCATACTCAGGACAACCCGCACATCCTAAAGATCAGACAATCTTTAGATGTTGTTGAATAGGAAGCCATCACTTATTTTCTCTAAAATCATAACCACGCTTTTGCTTGGTCTTACACAGACATGCCCAGTATTGACCCCACCATAGTGGTCCACAATATTGTAACCGTTCCCGATGCCAAACCTATCAAACAAAAGCTAAGGAAAATTCACCCTCGCATTGCTCTTCTCATCAAATAAGAACTTCAGCGCTTCTTTCCGTTTCCTTCATCTTACCCATTGATTATCCTTGTTGGATTTCTAACATTGTCCCTGTTACTAAAGCAACAGGGGGACTCCGCATTTGCATGGACTTCTATGACCTCAACCTCACCTACCCAAAAGATGACTTTCCCTTGCCCAGTATTGATCAACTGGTTGACCTTACCGCTGGTCACGAGATGCTCTCACTCATGGATGGTTTCTTGGGTTATAACCAAATTTTTCTTGCCCTAGAAGATCAGCACAAGAATGCATTCATTACCCCTTGGGAATCTTTTTGCTATCGAGTCATGCCTTTTGGCCTTAAAAATGATGGTGCTACATATCAGCGTGTTATGACTTACATCTTTCATGATATCATGCATCACATATTGGAAGATTACGTGGATGATCTCTTGGCCAAATCTAAACGTCACATCGAGCACCTCGTTGTCCTCAAAACCATCTTTGACCACCTCATTAAATATTATGTCCACCTTCAACCTAAAAGTGCGTCTTCACGGTTCTCTCGAGGAAAACTCTGGGATTTATTGTTTCCCTCCGTGGTATAGAAGTTGACCCTGCTAAAGTCAAGGCCATTCTGGAAATTCCTCCACCCACTAACCTTAAACAACTCCGTAGCCTACAAGGTAAATTGCAGTCCATTCGCCATTTCATTTCACAACTATCGATCGATCAGTCAACCATTTCATCATCTACTTAGGAAAGATGTCTCCTTTAAATGGGATGATGGCTGTCACAAAGCTTTTGAGGCCCTAAAAAAACACCTTCTCCAACCACCCATATTCATTCCACCGAAAGATGATCAACCTTTTTACCTATACATATTAGCTACCGATCATTCCTTGGGAGCCATGCTCACTCATTGCGATGAACAACATAGGGAGCAGGCAGTTTATTACATAAGCCATACTCTTTTGGACTATGAAACCTGATACAGACCATCCAAAAAGATTTGCTTAGCCTTAGTTTTCATTGCCACCAAACTCCGCCATTACCTACTCAACCACAAAACCTATGTTGTGACCAACACCGACCCTTTACACTTCATGTACACCAAACCTTATCAAAATTAGCATGTCACGCGATGGATTATGCTTTTAGCTGATCTTGACCTTGAATTCATTCACCAAAAGTCCATTAAGGGCTAGGCTATCACCGACCAACTAGCTAACACACCTATTGCCAGGGACCAACCCTCTAATTTTGACTTTCTCGATGAATCCATTGCTACCCTTTCCTTGGACAAACCCCCTTACCAAATGACATTGTTCTTCGATGGTTCCAAGTGTCAGTGTGGGGGTGGGGCTGGTGTTATCCTCATTCCTCTGGATGGAGAACCCATGCCTTTGTCTTTCAAACTAGAATTTGAATGCACCAACAACATTGCCGAGTACAAAGTGCTCATACTAGGTCTCTAGACCGCCTATGCCCTAGATGTCAAATTAATACACATCTTTAGTGATTCACAATTGTTCATAAAACAAGTCAATGGTATGTACCAATATCATAACGAGATACTTCAGAAGTATAAACATCATGTAGACATACTTTTGACCACCTTTGATCGTTACACCCTTCAAACCATCCCATGGTCAACCAACAAATTTGTAGATACCATGGCCTGCTTAGCTTCCCAAATACCCGCTTCCCCTACCGATTCCAAAATATTTGTCACCGTACAATGCCTCCATTCACCTTCTTATTTACCTCATGATGTTTACTCAATCGGAACCGACACCCTTGACCCGAGTGACCTTTGGTATAAACAATACTCACTACCTTTCCCTCTCCATCTTACCTCTTGATCTCACCCATAACGGACAACACGCCTTCCTTAAAAAGGTATCCCATTTCGTTATCCTGGGGACTCCTCTATAAGTGCGGCTTTGATGGTATTCTCTTACGATGCCTCACAAGTTCTGAAATTCCTTATACCATTAAGGAGGTTCATGATGGCATATGTGGAGGTCACTTTAGTGGCCTTGTTGTTGCTAAGTGTATTCTTCACCTAGGCTACTACTGGCTGATCCTTAACAATGATTATTGCGGCTATGTCAAACACTATGTGAAATGTCAACAACATTCCAACCTTCATCATACACCCAATCATGCCTTATAGGTCGCTCATGACCTTTGGCCCTTCTCTCAATGGGGTTTGGATCTTGTCGGAGAAATCAATCCTCATTCTTCCCAACGTCATCAATGGATCATAATTGCTACCGAATACTACACAAAATGGGTGGAAGCCATACCACTCATCTCCACAAAAGCTGAGAAAATATGTGAGTTCATTAACCATCACATCATTTGTCACTTTGGTGTCCCTCATTGCCTCATCACTGACAATGGAAAACAATTCAAAAACAAAACACTACAAAAAATTTGCGACGCCTTCGACATTTAGCTTAGTTTCTCCTCACCTTATTACCCACAAACCAATGGCCAAGTTGAATCCACTAACAAAACCCTCAATAAAATTCTCATGAAATTGGTTGATGATACTGGGAAGGATTGGCATATGCACATTCCTTTTGCTCTATGGGCATACCGCACTAGTATTCGCACTTCCACTGTGGCTACACCCTTTTCACTGGTCTATGGTACCAAGGCTGTTCTACCTCTCGAAGTCCAGATCCCCTCACTCCACATTTCTCTCCATGACATGCTTACTGATGATGAATTTTTTTAGGACCGCTTAGCACAACTAGAGTTATTAGATGAATGTCGTCTTAACGCTTTGGATCACCTTCAAGTTTACCAACAACGTATCAAATGTGCTTATGACAAACGTGTTCATGAACGAACCTTCCAAGTTGGTGACCTTGTTTTGAAATAAAATCAACACGTAACCAAAGCAGAAAAAAGTAAACGGGAAAATTCACTCCTAATTGGCTTGGACCATACATCATAACTCATACCTATGGATCGGGTGCCTATCGTTTGTCCTCACTTGAGGGTAAACTGAACTTGATATCCTTAACGCATTGCATCTTTGACCATTCTATTATTTACTCATTGTCCTACCTCACCCTTCGTCTCTCTCCACACTTGTCCCTTGAGTGCTATCCACTCCATCCACCTCCCTAACGATTAAACAAGAATCATGTGAGTACCTGTCACTTTTTATCTTCTCTTGAATATGTGTACCATGAGACTACACATAGCATGATTCTCATGGATACTTTTCATCTACCTTTAGATGAGATCCCATGGTCATTCCACCTCACCTTTTGAACAAGAGTCCTATCCTTCACCTTGGTCTTGTCCATGAAGACCTCCAATGGGACAAAAATCCTTGAGTTAAAAAGATGACTCCCTCAAAAGGACATCTTCCTCTCGACCAAATTGTTACTATAAATAGACTGCTCCCTCAAAGGACAGCTATGTGAAGCTTACAAAAAAAAAAAAACCAAAGCTTCCCGCATTGATCGCCTTCATGAAGACTTCAAGGAGTACTATAGGGTAAGTGCATGAAGTTGGTGGACAATTTTGTGGACATAAAAACCTAAAATTCAGGAACCGCGATCACGGTTTTTAAACTACAATCATGGTTCCTAAATTCTAGGTTCGACAATTACTGAACCTAAAACCATGATCGCGGTTTAGAACCACAAGTGCGTTATAAACCACGATCGCGGAACTCTGAGACAAAAATTAGCAGTCCTGCGACTCCTTATTTTCCCCATTTTTCATTTCAAACTACGATTTTTCCTAGACGTTTTTCACTCGAGCTTTGAATACCACCTCAAAATTACTCATCAGACTTTTGGATAGTGATAGATTCAACCATGCCACCAAGACAAGGAGGTAAGCCCCGATTTTAATCATTTTTTTGCATTTTAGGTTTTTTTACATTTTCATGGGTTTTTTGAAATGTTTGTTTATGTATACAATTTTCTTGTTTTATCAGTTGGTCGAAAGCTCAAAATCATGTAAACCATCAAAACATTCCTCAAAACCCACCGAACATTCCTCAAAACCCTCCAAACATTCCTCAAAACCCTCCTCCAAACATAGATCCGCCTCCTGTGGCTCCTTCTATCCCCACTGAGCCAACAAGAACACAAGATAATATCATTGGAAGAATCTGAGAAAATAAAATTGTCATTGAGAACCTAATTCAAACTATAAGACAAAATCATGCTACAAATCCATCCCGCATGACTTTAGCCAATACATTGCAAACATTGATTGGCAAATTCGAGTCCGCAACCAACCAAATACATAGATGGAATACCTTTAGAGGTGACTGTAGGTGGTGGTATGCGGATAAACTATCCCATGTAGCCGTAAAAGACAAAAAAATTGGAAAAGACCTCATTTGTGCATTATTTACCGACCTTAGAACCAATGCCCCCGCAGTTACTTGCAAATGGTTCCCAATCCATTGGTGCCATGATGACCGAATCAAAAACAATTTTTGGGACCGATGGTGGATGGTTTTGATTATCCACCATGCAACAACAATGAGGTTCCTCTTTATTTTTTGAAGAAATTATATTACGAGTTCATGCTCAATGAGGTCCCGAATTATTTTAAATTTTCTGAATTTTTTTGGTCGAGGAGGTGGCTCTGCACAGAGTAGACCTGGTGCACGCATAGGTCAACCTAGGATCCCCATGCCCCAAAACCCCCACTGCCTTCAGTTATCCCTCCTACAGTGAAGGAGGTTGTGGAGATTGATACATTGCATGCATTGAGGGAGCTCACTGACACTCTGACCCAGCATAGTGACCAGATTACATCTGGTGATGTTGGTGGAGGTGCCAGTTCTAGCGCACCACACCATTGTGGATCATGTGGTGCCAGTGCATTGCGGGTGAGACATCATTTGCTGGTTCACAGGATTTCTTTTCTATAAATGAGATGTTGGGGAATGTTTTTGGAACTGGTGCCACTGATATTGGTCTTTCACAGGTAAATTTTAAATAAATATAAATAATATATATATACAATAGTTTAATTCACATGTTTTATATTTTAATATATATATATATATATATATTTGATTGTACGTCATGTACATACATGTAAAAAACTAATTTTTTATTTTATTTTAAATAGCAAGAGCCGATGAAGGAAACATCCGCATCGACATGCTAGCTACTAAAAGCATGTTTTTAAACGTAAGTTTCAAGTTGTACAAACTTACATTTTTAATTTCATTTGATTACACTAGATTATTATTATAATGTTTCACGTGTATGTTGTACATATTAATATGTTTCTCTTTTATACACAGGAGCCTGGCGGGTCATCATCTGCTCTGGGAACTGAGGCTACTGGCACGCCTCACATGAGTTTTACGTAGGTTAGTAAATCTCTTTACACTTTGTTTCTAATTACTGGAAGTTCACGTGGATTACATGCTTTGGACCTCTGTTATGTGGTGCACAGTCATGTAGATTTTAATATTGATTTGTACATGTTTTTTGTATAGCTTATGACTACTAGAGAGACTCCTCCATATATGCAGACTATGGAGGCTGCTTGTAGATACTGCCATAGCATCTGCAGATCCACTAACTGAGGTACAATTTTTCAAATTTGTTAAATTTTGGAGGTTCATTATTTCTTATTACTTAAATCTACAATATCAAATTTTGTATGTATGTGAAATATTTAATTTGAAAATTAATTATTTGTATGTAGCTTACCCCTCGTGAGTCTATTGTTGTCCCTGCGATGTGTCAACAACAAATTGATAGGGATCATGACATTGCGGTAAGATTTCACATGCATTTTAACTAAATTGTACAAGTTTCTAAATTTTGAATGTATTTTAAAATTTTGGGTGTTAAAAACTTGTTGTTTATGAATGTGTAGGTTAGGTTACAGGCATGCTTAGAGACACCTAGGACCACACGAGATGAAATCCGTAGTGGCATCTCCCTCCACTACATCCCTAGGTCATGGATGTGCTACTTCTAGTAGGGTGAAGAGAGGGAAGATGTTTCATGAGTAGATTCATAGTCCACCTGGATGTACATAGATATATATATGGGCCATCTGGTCCTAGTGAACATGTTTCTTCATATAGTCCATTGTATATATATAGCCTTTTGTGACCGCATGTGGTCCCATATGTACATTATGACACACTTAGTTCAAGATGTACACATACATTATGAACTTATGTATATATTTTCAAAGACGTGTGTCTGGAGCACACTTTGTTTGATTCTTATATATCCATGTGTGTTGGTTTTCATAACGATAAATTTGAACTATATATGTTTGATTTGATTTCATTGCATGTATGATATCCTTCTATGTATGTTTTCATAACCATTTAAATTAGTTCTCTAATATGTATGTTTGATTTAAATATTTAATCATGTCTTCTTGTATTTGGATTGAGATGAAATTTTTTCATTAGATTAGGTATTTTCATATGGTTTCCTGCTTCAAATTTCAAGTGTTTTCGATCTCTAGAATTGCAAGGATCTAAAAAGGCAAGTTTTTCTCTGAAATTTTAAATGGGATGCTATAAAAAAATTAGGGTACCAATGGAAAATATTTTTAGATCATCTTCAAGGAGTTCATGAGTAGAATTTACGGGCAAAATTACAGGGAAATGGAGCAAAAATGAAGGAGATATGAGCAAAAATGTGATTTTTGCAATAGGGTTTCTTGAAAATTTAGTAGCATAACTAAATACTAGCAACAATGAAGGAAAAGGAAATATTAAAAAGGGATTAAAAAAATGGCTAAGTGTATGTTTATACTCACCTCTTAACATTAACCTAGCTAACTCACCTTCTAACTCATCCTTGACCATTCTGGATTAACCCGGGTTACATGGCATGACAGGGTAGGGTTACAAGCCTTAAGTGACAAAGGGACTTAAAGGGGTGATAATGTGAGAAGGGGTTAAGTATTCATGAGAGGGGGCAACATAATCAAGTTGGGGTGCTGAGGAATTGAATACCTAGTGAGAATGTTACAAGCCTTAAGTGACGAAAGGGAGAGATTTCATGTGGTGGTGCATTCTGATGTCCCAAGTTGAAAATTGGGTAAAAATTTGATAGTAAGCCCTTATTAGTATTCTTAGGTTCCACCCATCGCATGAAGAATCCTCCTCTAATGAATAATCAACTCATGTCTTCCTCCACGGAAGATCTTGAATGATGAGGCTTTTCCATAGACCATCTTGTTGAATCTGGAAACTACAAATGAAACTTTCTCATCTTCCAAGATGTTCACATGCTCCAATGTGTTGAGTCAATTCTCAGGAATGGCATTGATATTTCCACATTGACTAAAATATTTTTCATTTAACTCTTCATAGGATTCTAGAGATATAACCTATGATCTCTACAAGGGCTGAACTAAAACTTATTGACTATTGAAGGAAAGGGTCACAAATATTTTCCTGAACCAATTCTTAAAATTTGAATCCTGAAGATTCTTCATGTGGAATTATTCTCCCTGAGAGGAGTACCAAGCTCATGCATTCTTGTGCCAAGATCTTCCAAAATTTTGATACATTCTCCTCATGGGATTCAAAATCAGAAATGGCTTCTTTTAGAGCTTCAAACCTCTAGGTGATGGTATGGGACAAAATGTCATACAAGTTCTTTGAGTCAGATGAAAACACACCTGAGCTCACCAAGGAATGAGAATCAAAATTATTCATCTCACTCACAAATGGGAGATTATTTTCCCAATGGAATTTCTCTTTCTTGATCTCAACTCTATTCCTATTGATTTTCAAAAATATGACCAAGAACAATCTAAACAAAGAGATAATCTTAGGAAATAGATCATGTTCCCTTTTTCAAGGATCATGCTCACCCAATGGTCACATGTCCTCATTTGCAGTATGAATGCTTGATCTTTCTTGTTGGACTGGGGGGTTGAAGTTTCAGATGGGAGACATTGCTTCAATTTGAGGCAGAGATGATTAATCTCATGCAATCAATGATGGCACTTATGAATAAAAGGTCCTCACACATGTGTTCCCTTAATTTTTTGATGATTTACTTATACTCCTAATTCTGTGTCTAGTGATCTGTGATGAAGAATCCTATTACAATGCAAAAATAATGAGCATGTAAGCACATAACTGGGGCAGTAGAGGATGGAGAGAGATCACCACAACAACATAGCTCAAGAGAGCAAAGCAATGACAGTGATGAAGTAGGTCTAAGAGGACAGAGGCAAGTCTAAAGAGAACAAAAGAGATGGAAGGTAAACAAGTGACATTGAATGTTTTGAGTCCTAGGAAATGAACGTAGGCGAGGAGTGAGAAGTCATGCCTCAAGATGTCATGGCACTAAACCGACTACTCGGGACATCTAGCCTTAGTGAAACTCCAAATATGTTACACACCCATCTTGACATGCTTTCTGCTCATCCAATAAAACATTCATGCATTCTTAAATTGAAACATGTAATTATCTGACCATATATAATGTTGTTTGAAGTGGATGTCCCTATCAGACAAGTTTCCATAAAATAACTGGAAACACCCTTTCACAAATTCAGTAGAATGAGTACGATCATCATTGATATAAAAGTGGTACTCTCTTAATTTTTTTGGATCATTCTCTATACTATCAGGAGAATATAGAAATGCTATATGCACAAAAATGACAACTTGTACTGAGTTGTAATATTGCGATTGAACCTCCATTTGTGGTTAAAATGTGTAATTCTATGCAAAATCGACCACTAAAACAATAGTACCAATAGGAAATGTGTCTTTTCATAGCTTGAATTGTTCATCCAACCATCGAGCTCTATGTGTATGCCTCACATACTCATAAACAATCTCATCCTTAAATTTTCTCAAAAATTAGAAAACGGGCATTTGTTCTGTAATTAGCTCACACCGTTTAGACTCTTTTCCATCTTTCAACTGGTATGCAATTGATTTACATTTATCAAACTCAACTAAATTATGTCTAATTGTACCTTAAATTTTCTCATGGATGTAACTTTCCAATTTAGGTAATTTGCTGCATGTACTACAACTTCCATCTAAACAATCCTAACTATAAAAAAATTGTCCAACTTATTTTTCAAAAAATATAGTAGGAATGAAATCCCTAGAAGATATTGGTGGAACTTGAACAACACATTCTGATAACATAGTTTTAGAATGAAAATTAGAACGAATACGTAAAAATTTAGCATAATGCATTGCAAATTCAACATGTTGCCTACAAAAACAAGTGGTGCGAGTGTGGTTGATTTTCACATAGAATGGTTTCAACATTTCAAAAAAGTGTTGACTAATTTTAATTTCCAGATTCTCTTGTTCAAACTTACGAAAAAATTGAGTTTGAGTCATATCTAAGAAATGCTTTGGATGTGGTTCACGATTAGTAGAACCAACTCTTCGTTTTTTAACATCTCTTGTATTAGGTGAAACTCTAGTGTTATCATGTAAAAATTTAATATCTTCTCTTATAGCATCAAAATTATTTTTGTCCTTACGTGGTGCTCTAGCAGAAAATGCCCAAAAATTGGCATTATTGAGTGATTGAAGGATATTACGTCTTTCAATTGCTTTCATTAGATTTTTTGGATTAACTTGCAACATTCGACTTGTTTGTGTTATCAAACATTATTTTTTATTGATTCACTTACAATACTAGTAGCAAGTACACGACGCACAATATTACTATCCCTAGTGTGTCTCTTGACACCAACAGTGTGATATGTATCATGAAGGTTTTCAACAATTGTAGAGGTTTGACCACGTATATTAGATGTTGTCAATCCTAAGGTGTTTAATGTAGGTATCATTTTAATCAATTTCATCAAACTAACCAACAACTGACATCTTTGGGAATCATTTAAAATTTTAAAATGATTATCCCAAATTTTAGTGGCTTTTCTTCTGATTTGTCATTCAGAAAGTTTGTCAAACATTGGTTTCAAAATGTTTTCATCAATTTCAATAAAAAAATTAGGTTTCTTATGTAAAATCCTAGGAGGTGTTTTTGTAAAATATTACTTGTCTACAATTTCAACATGAATTTCCTTATTCACATTTTCATTGTCTCCTTCAATTTCAATATTTGCTACATCATGAGTATTTAATTCTTCTTCAACATTGACAGTAAAAACATCTTCATCACGAGTATTTAATTCAACTTCAACATTGATAGTAGAAACATTACCTGGTTCTTCATTACTTACAATAGTTGGGGTTGAAGATGAACCTCTTCTTGATTCACGAAGTTTCCGCATTCGCTCAACATTTTGAATTTTGTTGGCCTCTAATTCGTTTGGTGTTTTTTTACTTAATGACTTCCTTTTTGACTTCATTTTTGTCTCCCATGATGTTTTACTTCCGGTGATAAGAAAAACGTGTAGAAAAAGATAGAATTTCACAGTAATTCATACGGTAAGGTCAGAGAGTAAAAATCACATGGTAATTCGACATTGGGATGTGTGTAAATATGATTTATGAACCGTGAGCATGCTTTATAAACCACGCGGTTTATAAAGTTTGTGTTAAAAAAACACGATCACACTTTATAAACCATGATCACGGATCTATCTTCCAGAACCTAAGCCTCGGAAAATCTTTTTTTTCCCCAACCAAAGCTATGGAAGGTCATTATGAAGTGTAAAAGGTCAAAAAACCTCAAATCTGCTCTTCCAAAGACTTGAACCATGCTAAAAAACTGAAAAAATTTCACAAAAATGGTGCCATCGCGTAGGGGAGACTATTAGCTTCGTAGAAATATTGATTTTAAAGTGAATAGAATAAGATAAATATCATTTTATAATTTTTTACTAATAATAAGTCTTTAAGACATTTTTTCTCGTGAATGTTCATGTCTACGTTTAAGACTAGAACTTTTGTTTCACTTATCAAAATATGATAAAACTTATACCATCCCAAGCGTGGAAAAATTCTATACACGTTAAAAAATATATTTGATTTCAATATTTTTGATATAGTTATGGCGGCAAACGGAAAGCGCTCCATTTTCTAAATATTTTCAGACCACTTTCACGGAAAAAATCATAAAAAAAAATATTGCTCAAAAAAATACAAAATAAAATCCATCCCAAGATAGACAACTACATCTAACGTTTCACCAAAGGAAAAAAAAATAACAAGATTTGGTCATCCAAAATGCGGGCAAACAGACTACAATCTTATAAGTTTTTTTTTTTAAAAAACTAAGTCATATAATTTTAAGTGTTTAATATAGCTAAACTTGTCCGTTTTTAAAAAAATAGTATTTTAGAAACTAGATTCGAATGCTACAATTCATATTTATATAAATTTTTCTAATTTAGAGTGCGCATATAGCTAATAATCCCTACAAGTTGAGATTTTGTTGTTTTTTGCAATATGACGTCCACGGATGACCCTATATTTGTCCATCAACTTCCTGCACTTACCCTATATTATTTATCCCATATAGACTTCTCGCATCAATCATTCTATCAAAACAAAAACACTTTTTAGTCATGGACTTGCCCATTGTGACCTCGGACCTTTTTCCCAAAAGACCTGTCACTCAAAACATATACAATTAACTACCTTTCACCCACCTTACCATTTCCACTATCATTTCCTAAATTACCTTAAGGGAAATCTTGGAATTTTGACATTTAGTGATCCTGTGACTACTTTCACCATAGAATATTGGAATTTTGACATTTAGTGATCCTGTGACTACTTTCACCGTAGAATAGTTAATTGTGAAATGTCTTTCGGTCTTGTATTCATCACCCTATCAGGTATGATCTACTCGATATGATTCTACCCAATCAGGTGGATTTATTGCCCCCTTTTATCTTTTAACCATCTTTGTTTACATTTTGATTACCTTATACAGGACTTGGTCCTCAACGCTTACCTTTGGGGGTCATCCTCCCCTTTCGCCATAATCGCCCTCACCTGCAACATTTTAACTATCATCTACCCACACCTATTAAACCTAAACCCACTACATGCCCACAAACCTACCAACTCATTTTCATCTTCTTCCCTAGCTCATGGGAGAACTACATCGGTCTGAGGTCCCTTTTTGTTAGGACTATGTAGGCAGCACTTCTAGGGCATGGGGCCCTGGAAGGTTAGCTCGGCCACTCTTTACCCTAACCATTTTCCCCACCTTTACCTAATTTCTTGTTCATATAAAAACCCAAAAATCTATCCCATATCCACATCATTCGACCTACATACACTCCTCATGTTTCACATACTCTTTTACCACTACCATTATTTCCCATATTCATCTATAACCCATATTTAAACATTGAACACCATTACATTCATTTGCATTAACATGTATTACCAAAATACCGACACACACATCCATGCCTAAAGTCCGACTCGATCCATGCCTAAAACCAACCTGACTCGATCCATGCCTAAACCAACCTAACTCGATCCATGCCTAAACCAACCTGACTCGATCCATGCCTAAACCAACCTGACTCGATCCATGCCTAAAATTAACTTGACTCAATCCATGCCTAAACCAACCTGACTCGATCCATGCCTAAACCGACCTGACTCTGTCATGCCTAACTCACCTAATCCATTCATATCATAATGAAAGTAAAATAAAATACACATCACAACACATAATCATCTAAACCTCGTACATCTCATCATATAAATACCTGTGCATCACAATCATGTACACTCATCTCAAAAATACATGTGTCTCTCATACATCACCGGCTCACAGGCCACTATCCAATACAAAAAAAAATCTTGACTCAAGCCGCTATCTAATACAAAAATATTTTTGGCTCGCAGGCCGGTATCATGTACAAAAATAATAATAAATATAAAATTTCTTCGACACACAGGACGGTCTCATATATAATCCATACAAAAATGACTCAAAGACGCAGCCAATCCATAAAGACGTCAATCATCTTCCCATCGATGTTGGGGAATGCTCCCTATGACTATGTCTCTCCCGACCCTCTGCCGCACTCCGCCTGGTGCCCAACACTGCCTCACCTCCTACGATGGCCCCTTACAGGGGTTGGCCTCTACACACTAGTGGCCTCACAACAACCACCGTCCCAGGCTCCACTGGGCCCCACTGTACTCTCCACACTATGAGTGTGGGATCTAGTCCTCTCACTGGAGGCCTGTTGTGCTCTATACTCGGCATAGGAGGGAACATCTAGCCCGGTAGCTAACAAATGATCCTGATAATATCATGCCTCTGCTAGGGCATCCCTGAATCTGACCATGGTCACTGTCTGTGGAGGTGCCATGGGTCTCATTACTGCACGTGGGTACTGTGATAAGGGGACCCGTCCTCGAATCTACACTGAGCCCTATGCTGGTACTAGAGCTTGATTCGGCCTTGGAATCTATGTATGTGCACGTATCGGGCTCCTGGAGGGTAGTAATATGTACTGTGTTGTTATCCACTAGCCATGCACTCCATCTAACCTACCCCTGCTGTGGCTAATCGCCTGTAAATCCAATACCTACACCTGTAGGGTGGATATATATTATCCATCTCCACCTACCTCCTCTCCATCTCCATCTCCCCCTGCCTCTGCTACACAGTACTCTATCCCTTCCTGCCCGATCTGTAGCTGCTCTATCTCTGGGCTGTAATGTGGCAACCTGTGCCTCTGTACCTGTCATCTACCCCTGTATAATCCCGAGCTACATCACCAAGGTAGCCACCTACCCCTGTAGGGAATCCCTCTACACTGTGATGGTGTCTAAGTTTGGCTGCCTTGGCCTCGGTGGTACGGCTCTCACTGTGGTTGTCCACCACCGACCGTATTCATCTACCACTTCGGCATCATCAATATGTGAATCCACTAGCTACTCCTCCTGTCCGGTTGGCACAAGGGTCACCGTGGAGACATAGGTCTCTCCATGTCATCTCTCATGTACTGCGGGAACGAAGGTGGTACATCCTGGACTAACCCGAGATGGCACCTAACCTCTACGGGTATCCACTCATGCTCTCTCACTCTCCTCCCCTCTATCCACAGATATAGTTGTAGCCCATCTAGCTCCATGGCCATCTGTCTGTATGCGGGGAACCTCACATATGGCCTCCAAATGATGTCCACCCTGACAACCCCTCCAACAACCTCCTGTAGTAAGCTACATCATGAGTAGCTTTGGCACCTCAGGCCTCTCCAATGGCCGGTACCCACTACTTGTACCCAACTCTCAAAACTCTCCATGGGAATGCATCTGTTGGGCATCCCCACTGGTCAAACACAAACAATGTGCTCGTAAACCCAACAATGCAGTAGTACGATGCACGATGCAACATATGCTTGAACCTCCGCATCCACACCGTAGGTCCATAGCTCTCTATATACCTACATCAGCAATGTAGGTGCCCATGTGAACCATGTCCACTATATCACCATGTCATGAAGGACTCCCATCAGTGACCTTGGGAATCTCCCACCCTCTACATCCGATAGTGCGAAGCAAGCCTGCTTTGCCGCCCATCAAAAGTACCACTAACCTCATCTCCTCTAGATGAGCTCTATACATCGCTCCATAGCTCATGCTAGCATTATGGAACGTCAGGTCTACTACACCCTCACCAAAAACGGGTGCTTTATTAGGCTCCTCAGATGCCTCTGAAGAGATAGAATAAACCTGGGCCCCCAATATGGGAAACCATAGGATCCTGTAGACATCCTCCAGGGTGATCATCATCTCACCCATCGGCATATGGAAGGTGTTGGTCGTCAAGTCCCATATCAATGAGGGAAACCATCAGACTCGCCTCTGGACTACATGCCGGTAGTGCCTCACCCCTATCAACCCTACCTCTGCAACATGCTACCACTCCTCCCGTGTTGTGCTCACCCATACTATCAATAATAAGGGTGGCACTGGCCCTCATCTCGGCTGCATCCCATAAGAGCAATGTATTAGTACACCTTCCCAACTTACCCTATTTCACCCCACATCCTAACCTAATCTCTTTCCCCACCCCCATCCTATTGGCCTTATCGCTAATCCAACCTACCCAAACCCATCTACCCTACCTATCTACCCTAACCCTCACCCAAACCTACCCAAACCCATCCACCCAAAACTATCTACCCTACCCCTCACCCAAGCCACCCTAAACCCTTCCCGTATCCCTTAACCCTTTTCCCTCTCACCTAATTCTTTCCCACCTTGCCCTTACTCTATTCCCTTTTTTGTCCCAACTTAACCTTAGGTTGACCAACCTGGTTATCCCTTGACCGACCACGGTCTCCCCTTGACCGGCATCGGTCACTATTCTTGTGACCGATACCGGTCACTACCCACTCGATGTCGGCCATAGGCTGACCGGCGTCGATCACCGCTTTGTCGTGCCACACGCTGACCTACATCGGTCACTGTCGTGCCACCACCATGACTTCCCAACCCTAATTTTTCCCTTCCTACTCCTTCTACCCACTTAAACCCCTCCTTACACCCCTAATTATTCCTATACTACCCTTTTACTCTACACCCTACCCTTCCCCATTCCCATTTCCCCCCTTTTTTTCCCTTATTTTCAAATTTCTTCCCCCCCAACCCCCATTTTTAACATTTTTTATATTTTAACCAATTTCACTAAACAATCAATAACCAAGGTTCGACACTTACCACATCCCACTACCACCGTCGTGGTGGAACCTCTGGCCTTCGCTTTATTCCTCCCGATCCCTCTCCAGCCTCTGCCATCCTCGGATGACCTCTAACTCTCCCACCCAATCGCCTCACTCAATCTAATCTCATGGCCCCACCTCTCACCCAATCAATCTTACCTATGTGGCTCACTAACCAAGCTCTCTGACGTTCTCTTTTGTCCTCTTCCTCTTTTCTCTCTTCTTTTCCTTTTCTCCTTTTCACAATGCACAAATGAATTTTTAAAATGTGGGTTTTTCACTTTTTATAACCTACCCAACTCAACCGACGTTGATTAACCCTTGACTAATTTTGGTCTTTGCTTTAGATAGCCGCCCGTTGATTCTCCTACACCATCATCGGTTCATACCGACCGATGTCGGTTACCATGCATACTCATTACCCTCACATTGACCTCATTTTCCTTACCTCCTCTTTCTTTTGCCTCCCCTTACACCTACCTGGACCACTTTACCTTCCCCTTTGGCCCTCCACCTTTTTCAACCTCACCTCATCTCTGTTGTTGCAGCCTCATTCTTTTACCCCTACCTCGGCCTTACCCGTGCTGTGACCTATCTACCTGACCCGAAAAACTGTTTGTGACCTTTGAACCAATGTGCTCACTATACCTTGTGACACCATTACCCGTGTTGTTTGACCTCGTGCCCTTACCTTGCCTATTGTCGTGTTGTCTATCCTGACCCTACCTTTGGTGTACCGAAACATACCTAAACATTCCTACACCTAACCTACGTTGTGTTTCCTGACCTTATCCTATACCTTGGATACTGGATTCACTTCACCCTTGTTTGGATAAACCTATCGACCTTAGACGATGTAGAGTTTGCTTGCTCTTCAACTCGGTAGCGTGCTTTATAGTTTATACGTGTGTGTGCATTTGACTATTGTTACCTGTGACCCTAACCCATTACCTAGATTTCCGAGTAGACCTTTCACCCTTTTCCCTGCACCCACTTGCCTTTTCCTCACATTTACCTTTTATCAAACCACTCACCGCTTCAGCCTGCTACCTCGTCAATTCCTAGTTTGAGGGGGATCACCTTCACCCTCACATGGGGCAACCACATCTTATTTTTGTTAGCATCGCTTACCAATACAAGCTATGCAACAAAAAGGGGAAAAATGTAGACACTAAAATTAGGTCACACTCCCCTTTTGTCCCTCAACGTATAAGCCCCTTTATTACATTTACCTAGCCATGACCCCCTTCACCCCACTAATATTAATTTAATTAATTAAATTAAATTAATGCATTATCTTCACTATATTTATTATTTAAATATCTTATTTAAATAATATCTACACATACAGTTCACTTAGACACCTCACCAAGCTAACTCAACCTAAGACCTATTCTTAGCAAGTTACCATAACTAACTAAGACTTACCCAAACCCTAAAAATCAATGCCTACATTCCCTCTAACCACATTCCTGCATGCTCACAAGAGGCTCCGAGTCTAATCCACGGGATAACGACACGAGATCTCGAGAAAATCAAGAGGATCTCCTAAGTTTAGTAAACCTAGAAAATCCCACCTTGACCGATGTCGGTTACCCCTAACTATCGCCGGTTAAGCCTTGACCAACGTCGATTACCCCTTTTAACCTAAAACAACCTTATTCTAAAAGTTGGAACTTGTAAGTTGGAAGCAAGAAATTTGATGAAAAGAACAAATCTCAGAGAGATAACGCATCTTCAGAGAGCCAATTCCAGCAAGAACTCACATCCAAGGAAGGAGATTGAGGATCTTCTCCTACACAGCCATCCCAGCCACGTTCTGATCTATCTAAGCAAAGAGGAGTGTGCATGCAGCCCATGCAGAATATTTTCTTCAGTTGGTGATCACTTGCAACCTTCAAACCCATCATCAGCACCTCCATCCTTCACACACAGACCACCAGGAATGAAACCCAAGTAAGTATAACGTCATACTTCGTTGGTTTATTTCATTTTCATCACTATTTCATCACCCATTGTTTATCTTACTCCCTATTGATCTTCTCCAACATTTTCACCTCCATAGACTCATCAAAACCTCGCAAAAGCCTACTCCAGTCACCCATTACCTCGTCCCGACCAACCAAAATCCTTTGTGCAATCACAAAGGAGACCAAAACCCTATTCTGTGACATTTCCAGATCTCACAATAACTGGCGCCGGTTATACCTAACCTGTGGTCGGTCACCCTTGACTGACATTGGTCTCTGTGTTTGCCCACACAACCTTAAACAGAGACCTACCCACCTAATTTTACCTCACCCTCACTCACCTGTGACCTACCCGAGACCTTTATCAGACCTGCAGAGACCCAGAACCTATCACTTGACCTTGGATTCTATTCTAGCTTAGCTTGTTAGATTAGATCTATTTCTTATTGTGTTTTTAAGTGAGATACCTAAATCATTTTAAAATAACAATAGGATTTACTTTTTTTACTGCATTAATTTTTTTAAAACAGTGGACTAATAGCCATCTAGGAAGTATCATACTTCCCGGATCTAGCTTACGCTAGGTAATCAACTACCCATATTGTTTAATTCCTTCGGTGATCATGTTTTCATTACGGTAGTTCCTCCTAGCCAAAAAGGAAGCTCTCACGATTAGCTATGGATTCGGAAGTCATACGTGTGCAACAACCCATCAACCAACATTTGAACACATATTCCTCCTATGCCCAGTTACCCTATCTGCATTTTATCAACAATTCAAAAAAACAATGTAGGAAAAAGGTGAAACACATCTCTTAGTCAAGAACAATGGTACATCACTCAGATTGATGTCCAAATGCTCACCTGAAGTGAGTGTAACCTACCGAGTCCCTTTTTGTTAGATCATGAAAGACATGTAGTCAACATAAAAAATTGCCATGAGAATAGAATAGAAGATAATATAATAGAAATCATGATAAATATAATAACAATAAGGAGATTTGATCATTCATTCCATAAAAATATCTCACAAAACATTATAAACATAATATAGCTCTCATAAAATGTCTCTCACACACACTATTACACTACATATCATTGCACTCCTTATTACATGACAATACAACTAATAATAGCTAGTGGGAAATTTTCCATCACCACTTTTACAAAGATTGCCTTTAACCTATTAATAAACACTTCAATACTTATCTTGCATGTGCCTTTGATCTATGCTTTGGTCTTCAACTGGATGTTCTTTCTCTATGTGTGTTATTAATAGATTACTTGACCTTCACACCATGTTATATTTAGTTACATCTTCCCATGTCCATGCTTCCTTCTTCGTCTAGCTCCCTACATGTTCTTAATCCTCTTTTAGTGATCACGCTTTTATCCATTTATATCTCTTCCTCACTTATCACGCCAACCCATGCTTTTCCTATTTTTAGTTATTCTCTATTGTTCGGATATCTATTGTTTTGATCGTTTCTCTGCACAAACCTTCACATGTCCTCTTCTTCTTACCTCTATGCGAAATAACATGCAATGTCTTATACTTGTAATATTTTTCCCTTTTTTTTCATGTGCACCTTCACGTGTAGCTCATACTTAGCCAATTCACTCAGTCCAACAATCTATGGTGAGATCAGTATGAATGGAGATCTCCTCACATTGTCAGTAGGTACTTTCTTCCAAGCCATGTAATGTAGGATCCTTCCCCAAATAGGGAGGAAAAGGTATGTTCATGTCAAATAGCAGAATCATGAGATGTTCATGATGGTGAGGTAATGTACACATAAGTTCTAAGAAGGGAACTAGACCAGGAATTTCACTCGGTCCAAAAATCTATGGGAGATCACTATGAATGGAGATTTCCTCACATTGTCGATAGATACTTTCTTCCAAGCCATGCAATGTAGGATTCTTCCCAAAGAGGGAGGAAAAGGGATGTTCATGTCAAATAACACAATCATGAGATGTTCATGATGGTGAGGTGATGTACACATAAGTTCCAAGAAGGGAACTGGACCAGAATTTAGGAAAGTTCTTTGAGAGGATCCCACTCATCATGATTTAATTATGTAGTAGGCGAGATAATGCTAGGAGTCCTAAAAATAATCCAAAAGGATCATAGGTAGTTGGAGATACTTCTAAAAATATTTTTTTCTTAATTCATATACCATTGGCCCTATAATTTTTATTTTTATAGGGTCCATGGTGTATGTAGAGAAGGATTCATATCTAGAAATGACTAGCCCTATAGGATAATTTCCATAGGGGATGATGGCATCTAGAGGAGGCATGTTTTTATTTGAGGAGCTTGATTCTTAGGTACAGAAGGATATATGACCCTATGAGTATGAGGTTGGAATGTTACATGATATTTTGGTTCTATATAAGTTATGACAAATTTTACGTTGTTGATTGCAACTATGTTTTTCAGAGGATAATTTGTGTCGACTACATTGATTATAGCATTGTCTTACTTCTTAGAAATTTAATTGACATTATGATTAGGCATAGGATTAAAGAAGATATTTATCTTTCGATTAGCTTGGTTGATGGTTGTGTGGAGATCATTTTTATTCGTGTCATGATCTTTGACCGCTTCAATCAAACACTCATGAGTGATGGTGTCATAGTCAAAGTTGGGTCCTAAGAAGAAGTTGATGGTAGTCATTCAGAGTGCACAAAAATTCTCATGTGAGTGACCCCAATTAGTGTGCCACAAAAAAATTACTCTCATCATGCTAATGAGGAATAGGTTGAGAAGGATCTAGGATCACGGTTTATGGCTTAGGTAATCGGCGCTTCAAATATTTCTTACTCAAGTGTTGGATGATAGTTAGGTTAAATTTTTATGTTGTTAGGTTGTTGTTCAATAATGAAAACAATCCTACTTGAGGAAGCAACAAGAGGAAGAGTATCTGAGACTCCATTGTCTGTCACTTTTTTAGAAAGTTGAACGATGTGGACTTGTTTGTTACTTTGTGTCTTATTAATTTGATTTTATCTAGATTAAATATATATTTTAGAGTAATTTATTATAATAAATAGTGTATGAATGCTAAAATATAGTAATGACACAAGAAAAAAATCATATAATGTTAAAACCCTAATCAACGAAAGGAGATAGTAAGAATTAGATGATTTCGAGTGGACAAGAAGTGATATGAATAGGAAAAAGTATTGAATGGGATGGAAACAATGTTTTTATTGTTCATTATAAATTTTGGAACTCAAAAACAGAGCTGCAAAGGGAACCCGGTGTAGTGCAAAGGTACGTGGGTGGTAACTAGATTTGAGCACTAGTGATTACGTAAAAGCTTAGGAACTTCTTTCTTATATTTCATAAGGGGTTTATTTTTTATTCTTGTTGGTCTCTTGGTATTCTCTCCTTGATATCTAAAGGTACATGTAACCTATAAGAGATAATTTCACTTACACATACCCACAAACCACATCAAAACTAAAAATAAAAATGCATATTGGAGATTCACACTAACCGCGAAGGTCACCCAGAAGAGTGAAATTATGATCCGGTGTTGCACTACATATCAAAATCCGGGTAGCTCTAGTATGTGTAGAAATGATTCCCTAAGATTCCCTTGTGTAAGTTACATAGTGATAAAAGGATGTAGCTAGAATGTAGCAATGTAATAGTATGTGTGGATGGAATAGAATACAATTCCCCTTCCTATGTAATGTATGTAGAATTATTGAATCCCTTGTCCCTTGAATGGATGCTAGATGGATGCCTTTGAAGTTATTTAGTGCCTTTGGAATGCAATCTTAGGTGATGCAGGTAATGCTTAGTGCTTGGTCACTCATTTTGAAAACATAACTATTAATTTATATGATTCCCTTGTTTGTATTTTGTAATTAAAAATAGGAATGCCAACCCATAAGTGAAAAATATTCCCAAAAGCTAAAAGAGACCCAAAAAGAGTAAGGTAAGAACAAGTCGGGGACACCTAAGAGGGATAGGAGTTCCCGGGAACCGTTGTCTTGGTTAGGCGATAGTGTCTCGAATCCATGAAAGATAAACAATATAAGTTATGAATGGGTTGTAGGGTGTGTAAGACAAAATAGAAAACAAGAGGCAAATAAAAGAGGCCAAAGATAGTTGTGAACCAATAGTTTTCTTTCTTATGAATCATGTAAATGATAGAATGCTTTTAGGACGTAGAAATTTACTTGTTATCAACGAATCACAACACCCCGAATTGATAGCATGTGACTAAGGCATTCAATGTGATTGGGTAACATGGGTACCATCTCTCAAGCTATGGGACTTGCAAGATTGAGATGGACCTTTAGAGAAGGCTGGATTCCTCTTCCTAATCCTAATACTAGCACTACTCCAAAATATAGAAAAACACCTAATCTAATTCTACCCTAACACTTCCAAGGAGACAAGGATAGAGGGATATTTCATGAAAAATAAAACCTACATTGAGTGGTGATGACACCAATAACATGGATATTGAACAATATTTTCTGCATGAGAATGAAAAAAGGTGAAAATGAGAAGGATGATCAAGCACCACAGATCATAACACATGCAAAAAACCCATTTCCATTAAGCACAATCAAATTTTAACCTGTAATAGACAAAATGAGATGCACAATATACCCATAAACATGAATAAAGGTAAGTTGAAGTAGAAAAACAAGACTAGGATAGAGAACAATCACAAGATATGATTTTTATTGCTCCAATGATTTTACACAATAACTCATTACAAGGCAAGAGGAAAGATTTCTATTACAAAGCTCCAAAAATGGAGGCTTGAGATTCCACAAATTTCTCATAGCTAAGAAAGAAGGGAGGGGAAAATATAAGAATGTACAACTTGAAAAATGGTTCTCATTATAATTTATAGAAGAAATTAAGCATGAGAGAGAGAATTTCATAATTCTATTAGTTATGGGGCATCATGATGGATTAAATCATAGCATGGGGGCATTTAATGATTCCCATGTCTTCTATACTCTACCCTATGCGAGGAAAATGGGTGCCCATACCTTATTAATGGCTTCCCCACCTACCTTGGCACTGTTCATGACTGGGATAATCACTGCAAATTTGTACCTCCTAATTCTCATTTTTATGATCCCATCATGTAGGTCTCTTTCTTCGATTCCATCAACTATAATTTTGAGGAAAATTGATAAGTATAGAAAAACTTATTACACTTTACGTGAAAGGTTATTTTGACCTCCTTGCATTGCTTAACAAATAGCTCACCAAGCTCGAAATGGCTTGGCGAGGTATGTTTCGATTCCCCAAATTTTCCCCTTTACAAAGCTCAATGCCCCCGATAACAACTCACCATTTATTTTGGAGAGTTACCCACTTATCTTACACGAACTCCACCTCACATGGCCTGAGCGGGCTTCACCTCTTCACCTTCTACTTTGTGTTTATCAAATGCCAAATTTCATAATCTTTGGTGATATCCTTCATTTCCTCTAAGATTCTGGCTTCTCCACTTGCTGCATTGCAATCATGGTTTGGGTGACTCACTCTTTGTTGATTTGGGCACCTTTCGAAACCACCTTCTGGATACTACGACGAGTTCCATATTTCTTCGAAAAATTAGGTGCCCAACTCTTAATGATCCCGTCGAGTGCCTCAACTTCTCCACATTGACCGGCCTCCTTCGACTTCAAAGTCCAAATTGTCCCAACACACTAAGCCATGAATCCTAAAATTCACAAAACCCAAAGTCCAAAACTCAAACTTTGAAGTTCGAACTTTGGCTCACCATTTATCCCAACTTGTTTGATTAGGTCCAAAACTCTAATCCACGAAATCCTAAAGAGAGATCACCCTCAATGCATCGACCGATTCGCTCTGTCATTGAACCTAAAAACCCACCGCGTTGACCTTTGATGTGGCTCGTCGACTTCGACTTCAAATTCAGTGCAAATTTTTTCAACTCACTACGTAACCCCGAAAACCCAAACTCGATTCTCTAAAAACCCACCTCCGAACCAATCACCTTACCAATATGGCCACCTCACTTCAAGACCAGTCGACTCACTTTTGCTTTGGGCATGATCCTAAGATATTTTCTCTAAGCGGCTCAACAAGCCATGCAAGACCTCACAAATTTTTTTCCTTCCCGAGCCCTTCCGCCTAACCCTCTACCCCGAGCCCACCATGGCTCATTGAAACATTTTTCCATGTCAATTTGGCTTGTTCCAACCCTAGCTTGAATGACCACCAAGATCCTCTCCCTTTTGTGAATAACTCACCACATTAAACGCCAAGCTCCACAATCATCCCTAATAAGTTCTCTCTTTTTCACATTGGCTAGGCTCATTGAGTAACTTGGTGAGCCATCCTCCTTTGAGCTTGCTTTGCTAAACTTTTCCATGCCAACACAGCTTGGCCTTTGAGCTCCATTCTTTCGAGTGACCCTACTCCACCATCGCGGCTCATCGGGTGACTCACCACCCTACATGTGCACTCGATCCCACTAAGTTATTCACCCTCAACTCACTCTCCATACATCCTGTAAGCTCATTGAGAAACTTGCATGAGCCGCTTAGTGAGTTGTTTTAGCTTGATGGTCACCCTTGAGCCATTTTTGCATTGTCCCCTTGAATTTTGAATTTTTGGGCTTTTCCCGCATCAAAGAGCCATGAGGGACTCGAGGAAAATATCACAGGGCTTTTTAACCAAAAAAATCCATTTCTTCTCATTTTTTCTGAATGTGGGCCCGCCAGAGCCCATTTTTCACTTTAGGAAAACCTTAAGTCTTTCAAAACCTAGAAGAGGAAAAAATTCCTCAAAATGATCTTGAGCTCCCAAAACACTTCCAAATTCTCCCAAAATATGAAATTGTGCTGTTAACCCCGTGATTCTTGTGTGAAGGCCCTATCTAGTGCTTAGGTCTAATCATACCTTGTCCATTTTTTCTTGGGGAAAAATGGATAACAATACCCAATTATGTGATTTAGTGTCTACATTTTCCCCCACTTTATGGTGTTGAGTGAATACTTGATAATATAAAGTAGTTAGAAGATATCTTATGATCCTATAGAAAGTGTGCCAAATAGTGTGTCGAATGAACAAGTGAAGCATGGAATGATTGCAAAGTGAAGCGTGGAGACTAGGAAAGGGAATTAAATCTTAGCGGTAAGGCGTATGCATTATAGCATGTTACTACAACATATTTTTGTTGCTTCTTGTAAGGACAAATTTAAAAAGAATAGAAAAAGATTAATCAAAGTTCTATATATGAAAAATATGAATAAAGTATGTAAAAGTGTGTAAAAAGGAAAGTGTGCACTTGATATGTGAGAGAGTAAAAGGTAGAAAAGTATCATGTTACTTGAATTTTCTCATTTAAATTTTGAAGGTGAGGTTTTTGGGTGATCTCATTCCAAGAACAAGTTTTTTTGGGCAATCTCATACTAAGTGCAAGTTTTTGGGCAATCTCACGCCAAGTGTGAGTATTTTAGAGATCTCGGACCAAAGAGAAAGAGTTGGGAGAGAGGTTTAGCTTTACTCTCCATCCATGAATCTGCCCAATAAGCACCACTACATGTGGGTCCCGATTTATTCCGATTTTACTAATTTATTCCTAATTAATTCTAATTTTTTAATTATACTTGATTGTAAGAGATAAAATGTATTATGTGATTGGAGGACTATATTGGTAACTACAAAACTGCATTGTGAACTACTATAGATTGTACTATATTGAGAAATTATATGTATCTTCCCCAAGACATTAACACCGGGGGAGGACAGAGCACCTAGACACTAGTGTTTGGTTACGAGTGTTTGTACTATGTGTGAGGCCAAAGTCGCTTTTGGACCATTCTATGATTGTGTGTTTGTGCTTTACTTTTATACTATATATCTACGAAGTGTTGTAGGGGTGATTTGTTCACCCAATGTATGCCCCCTCATTTGGGGTGCAAGTAACAATATTATGATAATGCGGCCCAAAGGAAAGGACCTAATGTTGATCTAAAGTGGATACCTGCAAGGGGTAGGGGATGTGCATGGTAGAAACTAGGGAACATGCAAACAAAGTAGGCTAGTAACATGTGTTAGTATTAAAAGTAGCTAACATGTAAAATAATACAATGTAACAAGTAAGTGTGCCTATAATATAGATTGCAAAAGTGGGTTTTCAAACATGGGACATCACTCATAATGTCACAATACAATCAAGGTTGAATAAGCCAAAAGCATACACTTGATCGTACAAGACATAGTGCATATCCCACAAATAATAACATATAGTAAAAAACACGATCATGCACAATGTGACAGATAGTCATGGTTGTATATAGTAATTCAAAGAAAATGCTACACATGAAGCACCCATTATCATGTTAGAAAGATAAATAGTATGTCAAGGTGTGTATAAATCAGCTAAAAAGTAGAGTAACTTGTAATGAGAAATAGTGAATAATATATAAATAGGATTTGAAGTGTGTATAATGTGGTAGTAGTAAAAGTAGATGCCCTAGGAGCCTCGGTGGGACTGGTAAAAGGTATAGTGCTAAGCATCATTATAGCATGTAAAAATATAAGATATATGTATTCACCTCAAAATACCAAGTGAACATGCATATGTATATATAAAAAGATGATGACATACTAAGAATCTATTTAGCATGGAAAAAAGTGTAACATTTACATAAAATAAGCTATCAAGATAAAATGCAAGCAAGATATGAAAATGTTGTGTATGAGTGTGATGGTGTGGTATAAAAAATGTGAATATGATAGGAGCAGTGTTCCCCAGGTGGATGTGTATGAGATTATGTTAATTTATAGGAACCCTCAATAGTCAAGAATGAACCATAGAACAAGAGTGTGTCATCGGGTAATATGTTGTGTGAGAGTAGATGTGAGGAAGATGTATCGTGAAGCACAAAGAGTTAAGTATAATGGATGTGAGGTTCATTTTAGAATTAGAACCTCAAAATTCAAGTATGAAACATGAAACTAGAGTATGTCATAAGGTAATGATGATAAAAAAAAATGTGTGTATCAAAGTGTGTGAGAGTATGTAGGAAGATTAGTAATGATGCACATAACAAAAAGTGTAGTAGTATCGACTAGGGGAATTGATAGTGATGGGAGGGGGAGAAAGTGTGATTCCCCCAAAGTGTGTGAGTGATGAACATCTATGTGATGACGTGATAGATACAATGCCATTGTGGGAGAGTGTTAGATGTGTAATGAGAAGAGAGAGAGAGTTGTCATAGTGGTACAAAGAAGAAAAAGTAGGACCAATGTTGAGTTTTGGGTTGACATGAGGAAGCTTAAAAAGGATAGCAATGATAGGGTGAATTAGGTGGTCTTTTTTGGTTGGTGGTTACTGATTTGGAATCAATAATGCCATAGAGGAATTGATAGGAGGAGGGGATGGAGGATGTATTTTAAGATGTGGTTGGTTAGTTGGAATTGGTAACGTCATCGAAGACTTGATAGGAAGAGGAGATGGAGGACATATTTTTAGAGGAGGTTGCTTAGTTGGAATGGGTTGGATAGGCGGCTCTTGACTTACCAAATAAGGAACAT
Organism: Taxus wallichiana var. yunnanensis; assembly: GCA_018340775.1. Classification (NCBI taxonomy): domain Eukaryota; kingdom Viridiplantae; phylum Streptophyta; class Pinopsida; order Cupressales; family Taxaceae; genus Taxus; species Taxus wallichiana. The sequence continues at coordinate 203,555,726 of CM031239.1, read as the reverse complement.
TAGTGATTATGGATTGATTCTCATTAGACATAGAAGGATCTGGATTTAGGATCCCATTGGGATTTAACAATTGGAGATGTAGTAGGATGTTGTGAAGAAAATGAGATACAACCCCAATGCTCAAGGTTCTTAATTATTTGTTTTAAAGCATATCAATCATTTTCATGATGTCCATTAATTATGTGATACTTACATAGTATGAGACCTTGGTATTTGGAAAGTCTGATAAGGGTAGTAGCAATGAGTAGTTAGAAAATTGATCAATTCGTGATGAGGAGCTCAAGAAAAATATCATGTTACTTAGTATTTAGAGAAAACTTCATAGGTTCTAGTAGCAGGTAAGAGGGTTCACTTATTTGAGCACATTTAGAAGACATAGGATTATGATGAGGTGTAGAAGAAGAACTAGCATGTACCGAGAAGCAAATTTAAGATGTTGGATTTCAATGGTGAGAGATGTAATTGTGGTTTTCATAGCTTGAATTTTATCTTGAAATAAAAATGTAAAGCTTGAATTGATTTATAAATGGATTGATTAGTTGTGGTATCATGATCAATAGGGTCATTAAAGAGACAATTGAAGATGGAACTTACCTATGTAGGTGGCGTATTATGAGGGAGATACATAGTGTTTAGGAATTTTTCGAGAACATCTTGGCAAGGTGGGTGCATTGAAGTAAGTCATGTAAGGAGATTTAATGAATTTTATGATCCATGAAAGAAGATATGATAAAATAGGTAAAATATGGATCCAAGTGTTTGATCACAAGTGGGTTTCACCAAATTATTTAATTAAATATGGATTAAATATATATTGTAGAGTAAATATTGTAATAACTTATGCATAAATGCTAAAATACAGTAATGACACAAGTAAACAAGCATATAATGTGAAAAACCTAAGAAAGAAAGGAGACAAGTAAGACTTAGCTGATTTTTTTAGTGGACATGAAGTGATTTGAGAAGGAAAAAGTGTTGAATGAGATGGAAACAACGTTGTTATTGTTTGTTGTAAATTTTACAACTCAATAACAGAGCTAGACAGAGGCGTGTAGTGTAGGGCAGAGGTTCCTGGGAACTGATGATTATGTAAAATATTAGGAACTACTTTCTTTTATGTCGCAAGGGTTTTATTGTTAATCTTTGTTGGTCCTTTGGTACTCAATCCTTGTTCACCAAAGGTACATGTAACTCTGTAAGAAAGAAGTTCATCTGCACATACCCATATATCACATCAAACCTAAAATAGAAAATGTAGAATGGGAGTCAGACTAATCTCGACAGTCACCTAAATAGTGAACCTATGTCCAAATGCTACACTACATCTCAGAATCCATGTAGATCTGGTGTGTGTATGTCGAAATGATGGCTTATGATGCCCTTGTGCAAGTTGAAATAGTGTTAGACAAGGGTGCCTAATGTAGGAAAGAGGCACCTTGGTGCTAGTGACTATATCTAAGCGTTGGTGATTGCATAAATTATCAAGAACTTCTTTATTCTATGTTGCAATGGTTTTTTTTTTGCTTCATGTTGGTTACCTAGTATTTGTTCCTTGATCACCTAAGGTTCTTGTAACCTAAAAGAGAGAAGATCACTTGCACACACACACACAAACCACATTAAACCTAGAAAGGAAAATTTATAATGCGGAGTTAGACTAACCCTAACGGTCACTCAAAGAGTAAACTTATGACCAAGCACCGTAGTACATCTCATAATCCATGTAGTTTCGGTATGTGTGTGTAGGAATGATTTCCTAGGATTCCCTTGTGCAAGTTACACAGTGATAGTGAGATGTATCTAGAATGTAGAAATGTAATAGTATGTGTGGATGGAATAGAATAGACTTCCCCTTCCTATACAAAGGTGTCTACATAAATAATGCAGCCCTCATCCCTTTAATGGATGCTATATGTATGATTTTAAAGTGTTTTAGTTCCTTTGGGATGCAAGCTTAATTGATGATAGTAATGCTTAGTGTTTGGTCCCTCATTTTGAAAAAATTATTATGTATTTATATGATTCCCTTGTTTGAATTATGTAACTGACAATTAAAAGGCCGACCCATAAGTGAAAAAGATTCCCAAAAAATATAAGATACCCAAAAAGAGTGAGTAAGGTAAGAAAGGGTCGGGACCCCAAGAGGGACAAGATTTCCTTTGCGCTATCTTGTTTTGGTTGGGCATTAGCGTCTGTAGCCATGAAATATAATAAGTAAATTTATGAGTTGGTTGTAGGTGTGTAAGACTAAATATAAAACAAGAGACAAAGAAAATATGCCAAATATGGTTGTCAACTACTAGTTTTCTTGCTTATGAATCATGTAAATGCTAGCATGCTTTTAGGACCTATAAATTTACCCAAGTGAATGCTTTATTTTCTACACTTAGAATGAACCTTCTCAAATTCCCTCATGATGTAGTCTTTCCTTTTGGCTTGTTCAAAGGCCTCTTCTATGGAAGTAGGAGAAAAGGACCTTGCCTTGTACTGAAGGCGAGGCTCAAGGGCTCGAAGAAAATTTGAAAGAGGCTATCATTGGGCATGTTATGATTTTCCTACATGTATAAAGTCTTCCAACTCTTTATGAAGGCTTATGTTGATTCATTTTTCATATTCTTGGTAATTGATGAAAGTGTTGATGTTGTTTTTAGGTAGATCATGATATTAGAATTCATTTACTAGGGATGTCACTAGGGACTCTAGCTCAACTATAAAATTAGAAGGAAAAGTATGGTACCAATATAAAACATCTCTTGTAAGTTTCTTTGCTATGATTTTGGTGGTAGTATATGAATTATTCATAGTCTATTCTTTTTAAAGATTCCTAAAGGCTTCGATATGAATGGTGGGATCGGTAGATCTGTCGTAACAAATAAATGGAGTAATGCAATATAGGGTGTTAAAGGATATTGTTGGAGTGATCACAAGACTTTTTTAAATGGATGTGTAGTGATGGGAACCCCATTAGGATCATTTTTCAAAGGAGGGGTTTGGTGCCCCAAAATCCCATTGGAGGGTGGTTGACTAAATGAGCCATGTTGGCTTGCATTTGGAGAAATTGAGTTGTCGTAGCGGATTGTTGTTGGCTCATTTTTTCAATGAGTTAGAGAATGAGGTTAGTAGGGTCAGAATTGGAGGCATTTTCAGATGAACCTATTTTAGTGGATTTCCCCTTTTCTGCCCTATGGTTGAGTTATTCAGAGAAAAATTCGAGAAGGCATTTTCAAATTTTTCATCGATTCTCTCTTGTATTGAGGAAAATGAGATAGAAATTTATAAATTTCAAGAGGATGGTCAAAAGTATCATCATTTTGGTTTTCTTCTTCCTCATCCTTAGGTGGGCCATTGTGGTGGGTAGAAGGATTTTTCTAGGTGCTCCTATGACGAAACAACCCATACTTTGTAACATCCTCATTTTTAACTTTAGAACAAGTGAATTTTTTTTTTTTTTTGATAATTGCATACTGGTTCTAAATACATAATTTAGAACTCACAATTCAAATAACCATTCATATAACAAGCAACCATATGCAGCTGTAATGACTCGGAGTACTTCCGATCTATTCATTCCATGACTCGGTAATCTACCGATCTATTCATGAGTAATAAGAGTCGGTGTTTTTATTTAACACATCACTCTTGCGGTTCTCTTCCCTAATCTGGGAATTCGTAATGCTCATGTCCAGGAATCTAACTTGAATAATCAAGTACCATTATTCATCGGCATCTCATCCCTTAGACTAGGTGAATCGGACAACGCAATCAGCAGCTTGCGATACTTTGGCCAAAGATTTGAAACATACTGTTCATGTCTCGTATTCCTTAACGGCATACTCGTCAATCTGGAATACGTCCTTCACCCCATTCATATGTTATATAGAATGTCTTATACTGATTCATCACAAATCCTTTCTTTCACAAATTAATCACTCGGAGGCGATTAACAAGGTGATAATGTTATATGGATGCCTACGAGGATTAGGGATATGATGACATACTGGTTCAACCTTGCAGTTCAACCAGTGTGTCATGACACCCCAAATCTTCGAGGCAGTCATATAACATGACCACGTTCTTAATCGGTCCCAGGGTAACTCGTGCGAAATCAAGTGTAAATCTCAACGATCAATGCAAGGGGTGTCGCCATAAGTCACCTGCATTGTTGTAACTTCGAGAAGATCCTAATCTTCTCGGAGGTACAGCCCTGCAGTCGACTTTATGCCGTCAACCTTTAGATCCGCCTCGAGAAGATCTACCCAAAACAAGCGTTACGCACTATAGTTTAAATTACTTCTTAAGACTTTTCCCTAAGGTTAGCCTTTCCAAATCCCTGGATTCATTTTCTTAAGACGACCCTCCTCTATTATTCCATTACTTGGTAGAGGTATTATGGTCTAGTTTCTATCAAGGAGTCATTAGAATACATCTGATTCTAAGCAACAGATTCAGACAATATCTCATAACCTATGCTTGAGATTGCCACCTGAAACTCCATTGATTGCCTATCAGTTCTCTTAACTGAATTCATATCATACCTTTCATTTTAAAGCTATGAATGATTAAGAATCCAATCTACTATTGTCCTGTTATACTTAGGACTAGGGATTAGTAATTCAATCCAACTTGTTTAGCGTTATCTTTTAGGCTCAATTTTTAACCTATCTTCTAGAGAGACAATATTTAAGTTACAATATTGCATTATCCAGATCAAATTAGAACTACTAAATACTCATAAGAATTTAGTCTAATTACTTACAAGCTTTCATTGTCAATCACAAAAGCATCCATATTATACAAAGATAACTATGCCTCTTCGTTACGTAAACCGAAGAAGTTCATCATTCATAATAGAATACAACACATAAGTATCAAACACTTATTTTCATTCCTTTCGAAACTCGTATAATTACATTTTATGCAACAGCATACTTGATATAATGCTAACGGAAAAGAAACATCTTTTCTCATATAGTACATCCATAAAATCAAGCTGTAATTCATAATAAATCAAATAAACTATCTGATCGGACTGCCAGATCTGCATTGTATTTACCTCTTACGGCAACCATCTGCAAAAATAGTCAACATGAGTCAGTTCAATGAACTGAGCATGATAAGCACTAACTTTTAAAACAATTGCAATCCATCAATTGTTTCCATTAAACACCCCGTAAATGAGATTTAAATGAGATCAAATATCCAAATAAGAAAACATATTCAGGCTATGTCCTTGTAATACTAAATGATTACAAACATGTAACTCTATCATTGTTACAGAATAGTCTTAAACACTTTCTAATTTTTCATCAGATATTAAAGAAACAAGAACGAAGGCATATAAACGATCATTGAATCCAAATCACGACACTGGTCAGATTGTTGCATTCTTTCAAAAAAAAGGAAATATCATAACAATTTGGAATCCTACCAAAACGTTACCAAATTAATTTCCTACTGATAGTTCATTATCAATAATATTAAATAAAGGAAGAGAAAGAATCAATCCATTCTTACTTCCCTTTTTACATAAGTTCATCACTGTACTGCCTTCACTTATGAGAACAGTCAACCAGTATATAAATGAACAAGTTAGACAGGCCGAAATCAAGATCACTGTTCTAAATCACGAAAATAGAAACTCAGCAAATCTCTTGTACAGCAACTAACACATCAACTATCCATAAATCAGTCTGATGTCCAAAACTAGTTTCTCCTAAACACAGTAAGGCTTTCGAACCAAGTTCGAAAGCAAGAGCTTCAAGCGTATTGCTGTAATCAACAACTCTATAACATTAAGCCTTTTAAGGTTTCCGAGAAACTATGCTATGATGACCACACATTGATTCCAATTCATGTTCAGTCAATCGAACTGAACAAACAGAAAGGAACTTAGCATACTTATACTTTCTCAGTCTATCGGGCTGAACAAACGGAAAGGAACATCATCAATCGATCCCTACCTTGGTGCATGCAAATCCCTAGTGCAACTCACCCAAACAGGGCCAGAACACGAAAACAGTCATCAATGACGCATATAAAAATCAGACAAACAATCAAGCTCTTATTTCAACCAAGAAACCCGACTGTACTCTGCCAATAATTTAGCACAAATAGAACAGGTTGAATATGTAGTTGATCACCTAAGGAATCTGTACCACCAAAGCAACATGCAACACAAAGTACTCCAAGAAAATACAGAGGTCTTCAGTACAGATTTTCCCTTCAAGTCACTGGATCAACACTTAACAACTGTATATACACATTTTAACTTGAACAGTGACCAAAATAGAAATAGAACATTGAAACGTCTCCTCACAGTCGTTCGGAATTCAATCCTAATAAATCCACTAATTCACACTACATACTGATAACGGATTTGCGCCCATAATCACAAACCCAACAACAGTATAAAAATAGAATTAATTGATAAATCCTTCCATGCCATTCAAGACAAACATTCCGAATGAAACAAGTATAAGCAAATCAATATACTCATTCCAAAACAATGAAATAAACTGAACTGCTTCGAAACCTTCGAACAATTTTCGCAAGGAAAGGCAATACATCCACAAAAAGTCAATACTCAGTATTTACTACAATAACAGTAGCCACAAAACCTGTCTTTTCCACAAGGCTTCCACGACAATATAATAACAAAACTCAAGATGAATCTACATTCACAACAGTAGATTACTGTAAACGATTCAATCATGAAATCCACTGAGTCGTTAAAGACTACGGTAACTCAACAGTTGCCTATTCCAAGCCAGAAATTAGAAAACAATGAAACCCACAAAGTATCATTAGTCGCTGTTAACAAAACCATGACAGAGCTTCGAAAATCTTCAAAAGCACAGAACAATCAAATGGTACACCAAGATTATTCCCTCTTGTCTCTCACAACAAAGATTGACGATCGAAAGTCGACAGCAAAACAGTGATCTATACCCTTCACAAGTATATTCGACGGGCTCTCGCCAAACAGGCCGAGCATTCAAACCTTTATAAATATAAATCTCTCATATTTAAACCAGAAGGAATACACAACAAACAGAGTTGAAGTTCGATTTCAACAAACACCCAACAAGCGGAAATTGCCAAAAATCGAACCAGAAGAGATACAGAGCCAAAATCAACTAAATCTTCATAGAAAATTTATCTAATCTTCACAAACAAATGAACAGAGTTGTTTTAATGAAGACATTTGAAAGACAGCAAAATATTTAAAGGATAGGGCCTAACATGCCTGTATTTTGATCGAATTTCCGAAGAAGACAACAGGAAGAGCTCAAACTTCCTTTTCTTTTTCCCAAATACAGCGACCAACAAAATTTCGCTGTCCCGTTTACAATATATCCTCCATGGCAGAGAAAAGAGCCAGAGAAATTCATTCTCGCCATGCAACTCAAAGAGAACTGGTGCGAAGAACCAGTAAACTAGCAGAGAGAGAGAGTAGACCGAAAATCGTGATACACCAAACAAACCTTCCAACTTCTCGCTTGCATGTCGTTTCGCGAGCTCCGGGCTCGACTCCCTAAACATTAAATGCCATTAAACCAATTTTCCCGCCTAATCTCTACTCCCACCGACCGCCAAAATTGGCGACAGTCCATCAAAATCTCAAGTTCATTTCAAAACTTAGTAATTGCCAAGTCTGCCAAGGTTAGCCGCCGCCTAAGCCTCCGCCATCTGCCTGTCCCTCATCCTTATCCTTCCCATTTATTGCCATAGAGAATAGCGCCCATGGTTCGCCACCCTTCAAAGGCCCCTTCCCATAAACTCTTAGTTAGCTAGGTTAGTATCTTAGGTTAGAGTTTTAGGGTAAGAACCATGCTAACCATTTTGCACTTAGTTATTATTTTAGGATCATAACACATAGCCTAGGTCTAGGTTAGACTAACAATAATCTAACCCCTAGGTTAGGTTATTGTTTTAGGTTACTAACCCTTAGTAATTCAGTTTGGTCCTTCTCCTGAAAACTCGGAGAGACCTGCATCATACTTTCTAGAACAGAGCCGCTCCTGTTCTTATTACAGAATTGTATGTCAATGAATTATTACCTGGTCTTTAATCGAGACCTTCCAGATATACCAGATATCGGGAACCGTTTCATTTCTCAAGATCAGCTGCGAGTCATACTCCCGAATTACCTACCAAATGCTTCCATACCTTGCGAACCTGTTCAAGGTTCGGATATAATTTTATCACTTCACAAAATTAAAGCATTACTTGGATCAATTCCTCCGGTCCAAGTCTAGATATTATTGATGAATACTGTATAATTTCATTCCGTGATCAAATTAATATTCAAATCCACAAGATGAAATAAATAAAAGAGTCTATTAATATTTTGACTCACCAAGATCTCGCAATCTGCAAGAAATTTAATACATATCAAGCATGATTCCCGAATCGAGGTACACAATCCATTTACTAGAAATCACATATCAACACTTGAATGCTTAGGAGAAAGTAACAACAGTTCAGGGTGTTACATGCTTCCCTCCTAAAAGGATTCATCGTCCCGATGAATTACATATTAAACTTAACCTTCCGGTCAATCAATTTATTATTACACAAACAATGTGTTTACTTCCATATTTAATAGTTTCAGAAATCAATGTCACCTCCCTTTTATTCAACCTGAATAAAGTCTGCCTTAATCAGGCTTTCATAAATACTTAAAAACAATCACTTCATAAAAGTATTTCATCAATAGATTTCATTCAGTTGCAAAAAGAGAAGGAAAAGCAGTTTTCATCTCTTCCAGGTTTTCCCAAGTTGCACTTTCTTCGCTAAACTGGTCCCACTGGACCTTACATTGCTGAATATCTCGATTCCTTAAATGCAATTGGCGAGTTTCCAGCACCCTTGTGGGTTTAACCACGATTATTCCTGGGTCCTGAACCTGCAAGGAATTCCAATTTAAAACATGTGACAGATCTGAAACGTATTTCTTAAGCAAAGAAATATGGAAAACATCATGCATACGAGATAGAGCAGGAGGCAATGCTAAACGATAAGCTACAGGATTGATTATCTCGACAATTTCAAAAGGTCCCACATATCGTGGTGACAACTTGGCAGCCTTGCCAAAAGTTATAGAACTCTTTCTGGGTTTAACACGCAGAAAAACCTTATCACCAAGCTCAAACTTTCTATCAACCCGCTTAAGGTCAGCATAGCTCTTCTGTCTATCCGCTGCTTCCTTTAATCATTCACGAATCAGCTTAACTTGCTGTTCCATCTCTGTGAGAATCTCTGGTCCAATTACCACTCTATCCTCTACACTGTCCCAACTTACAGGGGTTCTGCACTTTCTTCCATAAAGTGCTTCAAAAGGTGCCATCTTAAGAGATGAGTGATAAGTGTTGTTGTATGCGAACTCAACTAATGGGAGATACTCTTCCCACTTATACTGTTGATCCATGCAATACATTCGCAACATGTCCTCCAACACTTGATTTACCCTCTCAGTTTGCCCATCCGTTTCTGGATGATATGCAGAACTGAAGTTTAGTTTCGTTCCTAGGGCTGCGTTAAGCGTTTGCCACAAAACCTCGACGCCATTCTAGGATCCTCGCCGAAAATAATCGAGTTCTGTGTACACCATGCAATCTGAAAATTTCGGTATGCGAACCTCTTGGCTAGCACTCGAGAATCATCCTTTAGATTTCCAAATGATGAAATGAGCTACCTTAGTTAGCTTATCTACAACTACCGTGATAACATCATGTTTATTCCTGGACATGGGTAGTCCTTGTACAAAATCCATGGTTATTACTTGCCATTTGTCTTTGCGGTATGCTTTATGAGGATACAACAATCCAAAGTAGGATGCATATGCTCTGCTTTCACCCAAATGACATTCCGAATAATGAGTCACAAAATTTATCACATCCTTTTTCATACCTTTCCCAAAACTATTGCTGTTTCAAATCAGCTAACATTTTTGTGATACCGGGTGTCCAGAGAAAAGGTGAATTATGAAATTCAACTAACAACTTCTTTCTCAAATCATCCAAAGGCAGAACATATACCCTATTTTCATAACGCAAGATTCCTTCATTATCTAAATGAAAACCTTCATACCTTTTATCTTTAGGTTCTGCACATGAAACTTTTTACTTCTTAGAAAATATGTATCGATTAACCGAGGCACTTTTCACCTCGTCTTTAAACCGAGTTCTTAATTGTTGCTTTGTTCAACATCCGATAATCAATACACAGTCTCAGAGTTCCATCCTTCTTTTTCACAAATATCACAGGTGCTCCCCAAGGCGAAACACTTGGTCTAATCAATCCCTTTGACAAAAGCTCTTGTAACTGAGCCTTTAGCTCGACTAACTCAATAGTAGTCATCCGATAAGGCGCCTTGGAAATAGGTTCAGTTCCAGGCTTGATTTCAATAGTAAAATCAAATTCTCTCTTGGGTGGTAACCCTGTAATTCCTCGGAAAACATCCACATGAAACTTTGTAACAGTGGGATTTGCTTCATGAAATCACTATCTTCTTCAGAAGATTCAGATATCTTTACTGCATAAAGGGTACATCCTTTATTCTTAGCCTTTTTAAGCTGCATAGCTGACAGCTTTCTAACTGTAATTTCTCGTTTCACACCTTGAATTTCTACTGATTCCAGCTGATCATCTAAACATTCTATGTTCTTTTCATAGCAATCTACCTTTGCTTTATGGTCAGCTAACCAATTAACACCGATGACAATGTCATACGATCCCAAAGGTGCAACATAGAGATCAACTTCCGTGGAAAAGTTAGGTAAGTCAAGGACCGCTCCAAAAAGACACATACTCACTGTATGAACAGAATTATTACCATACTGTACAGTCCAAGATTTATCCATTTTTCCAGCTTTTCTTTTAAGTTTAGAAGCTAGTTTGTTAGATATAAAACATTCAGTAGCTCCTGTATCAAAAAGAATAGTGACAGGTATGCCAAATAACTTACCCTGAACTTCTATAGGTGTCACTTGCTTTTCAGCTTGTTTGTCCGCTACTGCAGCATGTATCTTATGCTGCTGATTACGATCATCCTTCTTCAAAGGGCACTGATTTGCGTAATGATCTTTACCACAAGTGTAGCAGCCTCCTACAGGTCCCTTCTTAGGCTCAAAGTTGCTTCCAGTTTTATAATTGTCACGCTGTCCTCCATAGGACTTCTGACCATTATTATAATTTTTTGCAAAATTATCCTTCACATTTCCTGCAGGCTTATTTACTGCTGCCTTCTTATTGTTATCTCCTGGAAACTTACTCTTGTTCCCAAACTTTTTCCATGGTCCTTTTCTGGGTGCAAGAGAGGTTGAAGAAGGGTTTGCAGTCTTCTTCCGCACTTCCTCCTTATGAGCAGAAATAGCCTTCAATTTCTGTTCTTGCCTTATGGCCTTTTCAACAACTCCTTCCATAGTGGTTGGACTGTGAACATCGACCTCTCCCCCTATCACAGGATTCAATCCCATGATGAATTTCCGTATCCTGAACTTTTCGTCAGTTTGGTACTGCGGTACATACTTGAGAAGTTTTGTAAACCGCTCCCGAATCTGCCATCGTTAACTTCCCTTGAGTCAAGTTCTGAAATTCTGTCATTTTCTGATCATAGAAAAGTTGTGGCAGCCAACGTTGCCTAAAATAGCCTTTAAATTGATCCCAAGTGATATTGGTCTCATCAATATTTAGTTCAGCTTTTCGGCTATCCCACCACGAAGATGCTTCGTGAGAAAGCTGATAGGCTCCCCATATTGCCTTGGTTTCTTCTGAGAAGTTCCTTATAGCAAAGTACTTCTCCATTTCGCTGAGCCAGTTCTCAGCTCCATCTCCTAATGTGGTGCCATCATACTTAGGTGGGCTTATCCTTTTTATATCATTAGTGAGTTCTCACGCTAACTGCCCTTTTGTTTTCTCGTCGACAGTACATTTCCAGCATTAACATCAACACCCATTTCGGGGTTGTCCTCAGGAGGTTGCTGATTATCATTATCAGCTTCTTCTTCCTCCTCATTCCCCATCACCTGCTGTTCGAGTACAGCTAAACGATCTCTTGTGTCCAACAGGGCAGCAAGGATCTCATCCAGTTTCTGGGTTGTTGCCGCTCCTTCTTCAGGTGGAGCATTACTCGCAACGTTCCCCCTTGTTCTAACCATTTTCTGTTACAAGAAAATTCAGGTTTTTATCAGATTATGGACTCAATAGGTCCAAGAGCTGCAACCTTCAGCTCTGATACCAAGATGTAACATCCTCATTTTTAACTTTAGAACAAGTGAATTTTTTTTTTTGATAATTGCATACTGGTTCTAAATACATAATTTAGAACTCACAATTCAAATAACCATTCATATAACAAGCAACCATATGCAGCTGTAATGACTCGGAGTACTTCCGATCTATTCATTCCATGACTCGGTAATCTACCGATCTATTCATGAGTAATAAGAGTCGGTGTTTTTATTTAACACATCACTCTTGCGGTTCTCTTCCCTAATCTGGGAATTCAGAATGCTCTGTCCAAGGAATCTAACTGAATAACTGTTACCATTATTCATCGGCATCTCATCCCTTAGACTAGGTGAATCAGGACAACGCAATCAAGCAAACTTGCGATACTTTGGCCAAAGATTTGAAACATATCATTCATGTCTCGTATTCCTTAACGGCATACGTCAATCTGAATACGCCCTTCACCCCATTCATATGTTATATAGAATGTCTTATACTGACATTCTTGTCAGGTCCTTTCTTTCACAAATTAATCACTCGGAGCGATTAACAAGGTGATAATGTTATATGGATGCCTACGAGGATTAGGGATATGATGACATACTGGTTCAACCTTGCAGTTCAACCAGTGTGTCATGACACCCCAAATCTTCGAGGCAGTCATATAACATGACCACGTTCTTAATCGGTCCCTGGGTAACTCGTGCGAAATCAAGTGTAAATCTCAACGATCAATGCAAGGGGTGTCGCCATAAGTCACCTGCATTGTTGTAACTTCGAGAAGATCCTAATCTTCTCGGAGGTACAGCCCTGCAGTCGACTTTATGCCGTCAACCTTTAGATCCGCCTCGAGAAGATCTACCCAAAACAAGCGTTACGCACTAGAGTTTAAATTACTTCTTAAGACTTTTCCCTAAGGTTAGCCTTTCCAAATCCCTGGATTCATTTTCTTAAGACGACCCTCCTCTATTATTCCATTACTTGGTAGAGGTATTATGGTCTAGTTTCTATCAAGGAGTCATTAGAATACATCTGATTCTAAGCAACAGATTCAGACAATATCTCATAACCTATGCTTGAGATTGCCACCTGAAACTCCATTGATTGCCTATCAGTTCTCTTAACTGAATTCATATCATACCTTTCATTTTAAAGCTATGAATGATTAAGAATCCAATCTACTATTGTCCTCGTTATACTTAGGACTAGGGATTAGTAATTCAATCCAACTTGTTTAGCGTTATCTTTTAGGCTCAATTTTTAACCTATCTTCTAGAGAGACAATATTTAAGTTACAATATTGCATTATCCAGATCAAATTAGAACTACTAAATACTCATAAGAATTTAGTCTAATTACTTACAAGCTTTCATTGTCAATCACAAAAGCATCCATATTATACAAAGATAACTATGCCTCTTCGTTACGTAAACCGAAGAAGTTCATCATTCATAATAGAATACAACACATAAGTATCAAACACTTATTTTCATTCCTTTCGAAACTCGTACAATTACATTTTATGCAACAGCATACTTGATATAATGCTAACGGAAAAGAAACATCTTTTCTCATATAGTACATCCATAAAATCAAGCTGTAATTCATAATAAATCAAATAAACTATCTGATCGGACTGCCAGATCTGCATTGTATTTACCTCTTACGGCAACCATCTGCAAAAATAGTCAACATGAGTCAGTTCAATGAACTGAGCATGATAAGCACTAACTTTTAAAACAATTGCAATCCATCAATTGTTTCCATTAAACACCCTGTTTAAATGAGATCAAATATCCAAATAAGAAAACATATTCAGGCTATGTCCTTGTAATACTAAATGATTACAAACATGTAACTCTATCATTGTTACAGAATAGTCTTAAACACTTTCTAATTTTTCATCAGATATTAAAGAAACAAGAACGAAGGCATATAAACGATCATTGAATCCAAATCACGACACTGGTCAGATTGTTGCATTCTTTCAAAAAAAAGGAAATATCATAACAATTTGGAATCCTACCAAAACGTTACCAAATTAATTTCCTACTGATAGTTCATTATCAATAATATTAAATAAAGGAAGAGAAAGAATCAATCCATTCTTACTTCCCTTTTACATAAGTTCATCACCTGATCGCCTTCACTTATGAGAACAATAACCAAGATATAAATGAACAAGTTAGACAGCCGAAATCAAGATCACTGTTCTAAATCACGAAAATAGAAACTCAAAGAAATCTCTTGTAGAAAGAACTAACACATCAACTATCCATAAATCGATCGATGTCCAAAACTAGTTTCTCCTAAACACAGTAAGGCTTTCGAACCAAGTTCGAAAGCAAGAGCTTCAAGCGTATTGCTGTAATCAACAACTCTATAACATTAAGCCTTTTAAGGTTTCCGAGAAACTATGCTATGATGACCACACATTGATTCCAATTCATGTTCAGTCAATCGAACTGAACAAACAGAAAGGAACTTAGCATACTTATACTTTCTCAGTCTATCGGGCTGAACAAACGGAAAGGAACATCATCAATCGATCCCTACCTTGGTGCATGCAAATCCCTAGTGCAACTCACCCAAACAGGGCCAGAACACGAAAACAGTCATCAATGACGCATATAAAAATCAGACAAACAATCAAGCTCTTATTTCAACCAAGAAACCCGACTGTACTCTGCCAATAATTTAGCACAAATAGAACAGGTTGAATATGTAGTTGATCACCTAAGGAATCTGTACCACCAAAGCAACATGCAACACAAGGTACTCCAAGAAAATACGAGGTCTTCGCATCTGATTTTCCTTCAAGTCACCGGATCAACACTTAACAATCGTATATACACATTCTAACTTGAATAGTGACCAAAATAGAAATAGAACATTGAAACGTCTCCTCACAAATGCTCGGAATTCAATCCTAATAAATCCACTAATTCACACTACATACTGATAACGGATTTGCGCCCATAATCACAAACCCAACAACAGTATAAAAATAGAATTAATTGATAAATCCTTCCATGCCATTCAAGACAAACATTCCGAATGAAACAAGTATAAGCAAATCAATATACTCATTCCAAAACAATGAAATAAATCGAAATGTTCAAACCTTCAACAATTTTCGCAAGGAAAGGCAATACATCCACAAAAAGTCAATACTCGTATTTACTACAATAACAAAGAGCCACAAAACTGTCTTTTTCCACAAGGCTTCCACGACAATATATATAAAAAAACTCAAGATGAATCTACATTCACAACAAAAGAGATTACCGTAAACGATTCAATCATGAAATCCACTTTGAGTCGTTAAAGACTACGGTAACTCAACAGCTTGCCTATTCCAAGCCGTAAATTAGAAAACAATGAAACCCACAAAGTATCATTAGTCGCTGTTTACAAAACCATGACAGAGCTTCAAAATCTTCAAAAGCACGTAACAATCAAATGGTACACCAAAGATCATTCCCCTCTGTCTCACAACAAAGATTGACGATCGAAAGTCGACAAAGAAAAAGTGATCTATACCCTTCACAAGTATATTCGACGGGCTCTCGCCAAACAGTGAGCATCAAACCTTTATAAATATAAATCTCTCATATTTAAACCAAGGAATACACAACAAACAGTTGAAGTTCGATTTCAACAAACACCCAACAAGCGAAATTGCCAAAAATCGAACCAGAAGAGATACAGAGCCAAAATCAACTAAATCTTCATAGAAAATTTATCTAATCTTCACAAACAAATGAACAGAGTTGTTTTAATGAAGACATTTGAAAGACAGCAAAATATTTAAAGGATAGGGCCTAACATGCCTGTATTTTGATCGAATTTCCGAAGAAGACAACAGGAAGAGCTCAAACTTCCTTTTCTTTTTCCCAAATACAGCGACCAACAAAATTTCGCTGTCCCGTTTACAATATATCCTCCATGGCAGAGAAAAGAGCCAGAGAAATTCATTCTCGCCATGCAACTCAAAGAGAACTGGTGCGAAGAACCAGTAAACTAGCAGAGAGAGAGAGAGTAGACCGAAAATCGCGATACACCAAACAAACCTTCCAACTTCTCGTTTGCATGTCGTTTCGCGAGCTCCGGCTCGACTCCTAAACAATAAATGCCATTAAACCAATTTTCCCGCCTAATCTCTACTCCCACCGACCGCCAAAATTGGCGGCACCATCAAAATCTCAAGTTCATTTCAAAACTTAGTAATTGCCAAGTCTCGCTAAGGTTAGCCGCCGCTAAGCCTCCGCCATCCGCCCGTCCCTCATCCTTATCCTTCCCATTTATTGCCATAGAGAATAGCGCCCATGGTTCGCCACCCTTCAAAGGCCCCTTCCCATAAACTCTTAGTTAGCTAGGTTAGTATCTTAGGTTAGAGTTTTAGGGTAAGAACCATGCTAACCATTTTGCACTTAGTTATTATTTTAGGATCATAACACATAGCCTAGGTCTAGGTTAGACTAACAATAATCTAACCCCTAGGTTAGGTTATTGTTTTAGGTTACTAACCCTTAGTAATTCAGTTTGGTCCTTCTCCTGAAAACTCGGAGAGACCTGCATCATACTTTCTAGAACAGAGCCGCTCCTGTTCTTATTACAGAATTGTATGTCAATGAATTATTACCTGGTCTTTAATCGAGACCTTCCAGATATACCAGATATCGGGAACCGTTTCATTTCTCAAGATCAGCCTGAGTCATACTCCTGACCAGCTTACCAAATGCTTCCATACCTTGCAACCTGTTCAAGGTTCGGGATATAATTTTATCACTTCACAAAATTAAAGCATTACTTGGATCAATTCCTCTGGTCCAAGTCTAGATATTATTGATGAATACCTGTATAATTTCATTCCGTGATCAGATTAATATTCAGTCACAAGATGAAATAAATAAAAGAGTCTATTAATATTTTGACTCAGTCAAGATCTGCAATCTGCAAGAAATTTAATACATATCAAGCATGATTCCCGAATCGAGGTACACAATCCATTTACTAGAAATCACATATCAACACTTGAATGCTTAGGAGAAAGTAACAACAGATTCGGGTGTTACACATACAAAAAAGGGGAACTTGGCTTTAGGATGATATGTCTCGGGAAAAGTCTGCATAAAAATTAAGATGAACCCAAATCCATATAGTCCATGTTGAAGTGATAATCTAGCTAAGAAAAGGTCAAAAACTTAAGGCTACGAGACATAATTAGGCGCACGAAAAAATGTAGATAGGGGCTAAAGGTGTATGCGGAAGAAGATCTGGGAAGATAAAAAGGATTGGCTATGTAGACATGTACGTATAGAAGTGAAGGTGTTTAGATGTGAAAAAAAAAAGACATACATGATCACCCAAGGGTGATGGTTTCTATGCATATGGGGTTTTTGAGGTTTTTTCGGTCTTTGGGTATTTAAATGAGGCCAAAATTGAAAAATTGGTATTTTTAATGAGTTTTTCTTGATCATAAAATATTTCAAATTCACTTCAGGTTCACCGGAGAATGTATGTGATCCAAAATGTGTCCCGATAAATTGTACTCAATCATCCATTCTACAAGGGTATCGAGGAAATGAGTGGGAAACACACACATACTAGTATACAAAGGGGATAAACTTAAAGGGGATATGATGAGCACTATGGTTACATATATAGATGGCATTAATCCCTACACTAAGTCAACCTAGGGTTTTCAAGGCCCGTGATCAAGATAAAGGAAGGGACCCTATTGAAATATCGGTAAATGGGTGTGGAGAGATATGGATAAACAATAAATGAAACTGAAATGAAAGTTGTGATAGATAAAAAGATAATAATGGATAAGAGTACTATGCTAACTAGCATCCAAACATGTATAGTGACAAGCTAACATAACACAATGAAAAAGGAAAAAAACTTACCCATGAAAAATGACAAGAGATGGTTAGTGTACTCACGTTGTACTTGTAGTTTGGTCACTTGATGCATCTATATCTCTAGAGAAGAATCATTTTGAGAGAGAGATTCCTTATTATGGGGAGAAGGGGAACAATGTTCCTATCCTAGAATCACCATACCTAATAATTCAAGTAACCATCCAATAAGAATATTATCCATTACAATCCAAGCAATATGTAAGATGAAAAAAGAGCTAGGCAAGAAGATGTAAATATAGCTCAAAAGCGGAGAGAAAATGGAAGTCCGAATCATTTTGGCTTCTTTTTCTTATGATCATCAAATGAGGTGAGGGTACATCTAGGATGAAATCACTTGTGAGATATGGTGTTAGCCATGAGAAAATGTGACACCAATACCATTTCCCATAGGTGATGGCATTGGATATAGGTTTTAAAATGAGTTAATGCATTTGGAAAAGTGAAAGTAGTGTGTCATAGATCATGGATGTGGATAAAAAAAGTGTAAAGTGATGAGATGCAAGAAAGAAGTTGTGAATGTGATGTGCATGAGACCTAAGAGGACAAGGATAACTAGTGCAAGGAAAACTAAGGCCAAGACCAAATAGTGACACTCTCTCCATGTAATATCTCTAACCCATAATGGTTACGTGAATAACCATTCCCCATTCCTAGAAGGCCCTTAAGGAACCCACTCTAGAAATAGATGCATCATTGACCCTTATTTACATAAGGGAAGTTTTTAATGTAATGTATGAAAGATGAGAAGTGAAAAATCAGGTGTATACAAAATCTAGACATCTTAATCAACTTTGATTTAATTTTTTTATTCTTATGAATCTTTTTCCAGGAATTTCCTATACGGAAAAGAGCACTCAAGTAATATTGTCCCCTCTGGGCACTTTTATCCTCTGTATCTTTTTCTATCTTTGAGTATTACTTCTTTATTATCTTCACTTATCACCCTTGGTTGGCATTTCACTTGTTAATGACACAAATTAAGCAAAGAAATTATACACACACACACACACACACACACACACACACACATACACCTTATTGTACTTCATTAGAGGGAGATAATTCAAGAGACATATACATCTATAAGGAGTTAATATTTTCTATCTATTACATGAAGGAATACTTTTAGATTGCATACTTAACTAAATAGGAGGGTTTATTCTTAATTCCATACCACATATTTAAATTTGGGACAAAGTATTTGTAGCCTACTATCTATTTTTGTAATTTACACTAGGGAATTCTATCTCAAGGACACTATTCCAATCATACAAATAAGAACTACATAAAGTCTAAAATGTAGTGCAAAACTCAGTGAAAATCACATTGGGATGACCACTGAGGTCATTCCAACTCAAGAATTTGCATTATTTTATTCATCTAATGTGTGCTTGACTATTGTGTAGGTATCTAGGCTGTATTTTATAGGTTATATGTGTGACACACAATGAATAAGGAGTGACACAGAAAAACCATATCCCGAGCACTTTCATAAACACTAGTTCCCGAAATAGATACAAGCACCCAGACATGCTATTCCATTCCATATGCTCCTATCCTGGCATTGTTTTAGTCTTGTTTCAAAACCAGAGCATATACATCCCATAATCTACCTTTTCATCATATTCCTCAGTCCAGAATTATTTCGGACCTACGATGACAAGCTAAGTCATTCTTAAAACCCTATATATCACTTGTGTTTGCATTTTATTTGCATGATATTTCTTGAATCTTGGTATATTTATGTGATCGGAAATGTCCTTATCTTAGATTTAATTTTTTTAAATCATTTGGTGAAGCTGATCTCTTATATGCTCATTTTAGATCCTCTTTTCACACCCATTACCCATAATGGAAATTTTGGATCTCAAACCTATATCGAGGTTTCCCCATCCACTTGGAATCATCCTTCCCCATGGTTAACGTACATAGAAAAGTGACATGCAAGCATGAGAATCTACAAGCAACTCTTCTTTGTACCCGACCTCTCGAGGTTGTGCTCGAGACAACCGGTGAGAATGGAATATATGTGGATACAGACAAACTAGTTGGGAAATCTTATATCCTCAACACGCAATAATGGAATATGCGAATCTAAGGAAAAGAAGGCCCTCCTAACCTAAATTGGTGTAATGGATCGTTCAGATATAATAGTTGTTTGGAGGCTCCAATCAATGTCGAGCTCTGCCAAGATCCTATTTATTGGCTGTTGGATACATGGAAAATGACATGTAGGTGCTTCGTGTATATTTCCAGACAAGGTCATGGAAAATGGTGATGAGAGGTGTAGTGGATCCTCCGGAGTTTTATGGATGATTCTCTGGTCTAGTCCAAAATCCCTAGCTTGATTGGCTGCTACGTTTAATACAGAGAATTGTGTAATGATGTCTGGTGGAAGTGGTGAGGATTTGAATATTAGTGTGTGCAAACCAGCGTCAATGTCTGATTGATTGGTAGGCCCGTTGGGTTGTGGGACCTATGGATCACAACCGTAAGTTCATGGTTGTGGTGGACCTCCTATGGTCATATGAGGAGTCAATCTCTTCTCCCAACTATCCAATAGTCATAAGCCTTTTCAGCCTCTATGTTTAGAACTAGAAGTTGTGTAATTTTCTCAGAATACCTTACAGGTGTTCTGGAAACTTGAATACGTAAGCCAATATCTATGTCGATGAGGAGGTCTCCTACATTGGGCTATGGAACTAAAGGATCGCAACCAAATATTTTTTCTCTTTCGAGTTCTTGTACGGTCATGTGGATATCCTATCAAGGCAGTCTGTAGTTGGGGTGATTTGACCAGAATGTGTATGCCTTGTCATCCTCAATATTCAACTCTCTCAATTGTTCACTAACTACTCGTAGGTTTACTTTGTTGTTCGAAAAACCTGAATCCTAAGGTCTTGATCTATATCAGCTAGTGTTGTGGGGAGATTTGGTTGAGGCACTATTGGTTCAAATACATATTCTCTGGGCTCTCTAGGTCCCGTGATTGTCATGCAAAGATGATTCAATTTTAACTGAAATGAATAAGCTAATTATGAAAGATATATCTACACTATGCATATATTCTTCTATTCTTTTATATTTTCGATGAAGTATTTTAATGAAATTAAAAGAGCAGCTATTCTAATATATTCAGAAAATGGACAATTAATCTAATAATAAAAACAAACAACATAGCCTGGTATAGCTATTTGCAATAATTGCGAGTTTATCCTAAATATTTAAATAACTAACTAATTTTAATCGAAATACTCTCAATCCTACCTCAGAAGTGAGAAATGAATCATAGTTTCTTAGAAACTATCATTCCCCATAGCTTCCCTGCAATATCGAAAGCAAGATTTTAACTGAAATGAAGTAAATTACTACTCTATTTGATATATTATAACTAGAACTTTGATAGCTCAAACATGGATTTTGAAGGTGGTAAATTCGGTTGCGTGTGACTTTTTCCCCTCAGTGTGATCTCCTCATTCCCCCGTGTTCTCGTGAATCCAAAAAGTGTGTATATGATAGCATCAACAGAAGAAGATAATTGAACAATGGCAGTTTTGGATATAGACCGAATACAATGCAAGTAAGAGAGGGATAGTGCAAGTGAATAGAGCTTGACTATGCAATTCCTAGCAGGATTTATTGTAGGAATACAACACAAATACGCCGAGAATTCTAGAAACTATCTTTTGTGACAAACAAAACCTGTAACTCTAAGATGGATTCTAATCTAGAAATGAAACTACCTTACTCTAAACTGATTGTATGGAACAGCAATGAAGTAAGATGGAAACAAGAAGATCAAATGATCTCTAAACAAAGCAAGGAAGACTAATAACTGATGCAAAATATGAAACTATTGGAACTCTAAGAAAGAACTTCAAACAAACTAAATAATTAAATAGAGAAGGAGAGGGGCCTTTTGTTTGAAAACAAGCTGGCTATTTATAGCAATTGCATTTACCAGAGGGTAACTCCCAATTGATCTCCTTTACTATAAACAAAGGGAAAACACTATTTACTAGGTAGCCAAAACATAAATGCAAGCCAAAGTGGGTGAAGAATGCGGGTGAAATTTGAATTTTTACGTTTGACGCATTCGTTAGAATGTTCTGGAAAATGTGCATAGGACCACCGCCTTACACAGGGCGGTGGTCACGGGACCATCGCCATTTCTGGCAGCGGTCACGGGACCACCGCCCAAGAAGGGTGGTGGTCCTGTCACTTAAGACCAAAATGCAAAGAAAAGGGGGCAGAGGACAAAACAAAACACATGGAGCTTGGATAAAGCATTTGGGATGTAAACATACACTTGGCGAGCTTTTTCTGGATTCTGAACACCTTGCGAAGAGACCTGAATCATCATTGGGGCTTCTGTAACCTCTTTTTGGCAGTACTGTACCTACATTTTTGGGTATGTACATTGACCTCATCAATGAAAAAATTATTATAAATTATAAGATCCCTCTTAAGTACATTAAAGCATCCAACAATGAACATTCCTATGATGAAGATACCAATGTTGATCAATCCCAATTGGATGCTCTTACCAATTTCCAATCTGCAATGTGTGATAATCAATTTATATTTTGCATATCCTCAATTCTCTATTGGCTACCCAATGTGCATGTGATAATTATTCCCATAATAGTATGACTCATACCTTAGAACTCTCTACTACTACTACTACTTCTATCCCACTTTCTTCCTCTCCTTCCAATCTTGGAGTCTCCACCGTTCACATGACTATTCCTACCCCTTATACTCATTATTCTTCTCTTCTCATTTCCCACATTCATCCCAATTATTCCTTTGGAGCAACGCAAGCTTTACAATTTCTTTATCATGCTTTATAAGCACAAATAAGTCAATTACAACAAGTTACTTCTTCTTCATCTCCATCCCTTGATTCTTCACTTCTTCTTCATATCCCTCTTGCACCTAAAGTGTCTTCTTATCCACTCCCTCCCAATTTTTCTTCACCAAAGTTTCCTCTATTTTATGGCCATGGAGATCCTCAAGAGCACCTTATATATTTTCATGTTTCTTTCTAGACTATGCATGTGATGACACCCTCTTGACCAAGTTGTTTCCTAGGAGCTTACAAGATTATGTTTTGTGATGGTTCTATGACTTGCCCTTGCATTTTGTTAAATCATTTACTACTCTTGCTAATTTTTTAATAGCTAATTTTTCTAAACAAGGATCTAAAGATCATCTTAGTGATTACGTATTGCACCATAAGAATAATATTTCTAAAATGAACAATGAATTAATTAAATGTAAATTGCAAGATATCTTTATTATTTTAGGAACTCTTTTGATTTATGTACGAGATTTTACATGCGAGATGGAATTTTGGTTGTCTTTGGAGAATATTGATGATTGGATATCCGATGGATAGGAAACATTTTCTCGATATATAGCATTGGACCTGATTTCAATGCATGAAAGTGGGTGGAAGAAAATCTTTATGACTACTTGTATGAGAAGTTCTTTAGCTTCTTCCCTATAGATTTGTACCGGTGGTTGGAAGCTTATGTGAATAACATAGGTATCTAGCTAGGAAAGAACTATTGAAGACAAGAAGACTACCAAACAATATCTTATTCAAACTAGATGTGGACAAGAGTTGTAGGTCATTGGTAAGAAGTTATGTTGCATAGATATAATTTGGAGTACATAATTTATGCATACCCTTTCTTGGAAGAAGAATATTTATGGTTCTTGTATGAGCCAAGAGGATCTTTGTGCAACGCATTTAGCTATCAGGATCGTGATGGTTGAATTAGCAATAGATAAATTACATATGGCAAGATAAAACCCCACCACACATAGTGGCATGAAGTAGGTTTGGTAAGGATGGCGGTGGCCCTGGTGGAAGAAAGACAGAAAGAGGAAATAAGGCTTAGGTATAACGATGCACGAGAGAGGGTGGTTGATGAGGCACTGAGGTCAAGGATAATGATGACTATCATAATTGATAAAATCCCCATAGAAGGTGAGAGACCGTTAGGATTATATCCTCCGATATTGGAAAAACAAAGTATAATGGACCCATCAACATCTAATGAGAGTGTGTATGAGGAGAGAATGAGAAACGTGGATGCAAATTTGACCCATCCTAGCTACCTAGCCCTTGTGCAAGGTGTAATCTAGAGGTAATTGTAGAAGAGCATCATAGTGAAGGTGAGCAAGGAGGATCTCCATGTTGGGAGAATGTACATATAGGTATATTTTAGTTTCTTATCAAGAAGCATAGCAGATTAGAGACACGCACATAGAAACACAAGTTCTAGTGTTTGGAACAAGTACTTTTGGTGTATCTTCATAGGAATGTCATCAAGAAAGAGAGTTTTCACACATCCCATTAGAAGAAATCATATAGGTGGTTCTATGACATAGATGGTTGGTGCCCAATTCAGCACAACTATATGTTATACTTACCATACTGATGCCTCATACTATTTCTTTAGATCATCCTCTTGGATTCCTTATTGGTGCTTTACTAATTTATGATCACTGCTATCACTTTCATTAATACTAATTTTCACACCTCATTATCCTCCCATAGATTACATATCAATGCTTTTGTTGGGCCTCATGTCATCAACAATGTTAGGGTACATCCTACATTCAAATATAATGCATGCTCATTATCTTTCTTACAGTCCATTGGCTTCCCTCTATCTCAAATAACACACATGTCTCCCACTTCTCATGGCCATGTTATTCTACCCATCATTGTTGGGTAACTTTCTATTATCTACTATTTACTAATGGATCTATAGTTACACACTATGACATGTTCGTAGGACTCCTTGGCTCTAGGATGCCAAATTTGTGCCTTCTATTGTTCACTTGTGCCTTAAGTTTATCCATGAGAGACATCTTATCACTATTCAAGGAATTCCACCATAGAAACCTTTGTACTATTCCCCTCTGGAAATCCCATCTTGAGTTACTCCTAGTGCATCTTCTCCTATCCATGATGGCTCCTTAACATTGACTACTTATATGGTATCTCGGATCCCTTACTCCTCTCAAAACACCTTTTATACATCCATTTCAGTTTCCTTCACACATGGATGTCACTCATAAACCTAGTCATATCTATCGATCACATAGCCCATCTCATAGGGGAAGATCTTCACATAGGAGGGATGTTTCACATGCTCCATATAGACATATTTCACACTTTATTTCTCCACATGCTCAATCTAGACCTATCCCATATACTTGGCCTCATGCACTCTCCCATGACCATAAGATCCTAGACCATGTTCACATGCATACTTATTTTACATCAATTGATCATGGGCCCTAGCCTAGTACTATCACTATATAGATCATTTTGGAATTTATACTTTGGGGCATCCTAATTCCTCCACACCACCCGATGACGCACTCTTGTTCCTAGTTCATACTTGATTGTTGAGGGTTTCTTCATATGGACCTCACTTTGCACACACTACATCGGGGGCATCCTTATTCCCCCTTTTAGATGGTTTTATTTCACATATATACATTCAAAATTCCAAAAACATTAGCTTAGATATTTATTAGATGTTGTCTTCCTTTCTTATACTACTCTATAATGCACATTTTCTTAACATATTCCTACTATAATCCATAGTATGTTGTATCATTTTTATACATAGGTGTGCATTAACATGGTATCTTGAAGTGAATACAGGTCACTTACAGTTATTACATGATATATGATACTTTTCCTTGTCCATTACTAGTCCTACTTTGAGCTCGTAGGGGCATCTACCTTTTTTCTACTTCCTATCAGATGTTATTGTTGCAATATTTCACATTTTCATTCATATATTTAGATATCACACTGACACATAATATTTATCTTCCCTAACATGCTAATGGGTGCTTCATGTGTGTAATTTTTCTTGTAAGACTCCTTCCCATCATGACTATCTAATTTACTTATACCTTGTTTGTCATTATTTGTGGGCTATGCCCTATGTTTTCTTGATTTCCTTATTTGCAAATTCCTTAATGGCATTGATTGGATTGTGACATTATGAGCGGTGTCCTATCTATGTAACCAACTACATATTATGTTCATGTTTTTATTTTCCCTATATGGCTTTACTTGTTACTATTTCGGTGTGTATTGCTTTTTTATCACTAACACTTGTATGCTAACAATTTTCCTTGCTTCTCACTCTTATTCCGGCTCTTAGGCCTTCTTTTGTTCTCAAGGGTATAGTCCCTTTCAAAAACTATTTGCCAATAATAAAAAAACATGTTCCCATTGTTTTACTTATGCCATGGTAACTACCATACGTAATCCCTCTCCCCCTACTAGATTCCTATATCAGATGTACACATCAATTTCATTCTTCCTTGTTTGGTCTTCATTCAAATTTCTTCATCTCACACACCCCAAATGATTGGGGAAGACATTAGGTGAAAATTTTCACCCTCCCATCATTTATAGACATAATTACAAAAATATAGCCAATATGAACAAAACATAAATCAATTATAGAAAAAGGACAAGAAAAAACATGATCACAAAATTTAGCATAGACACAAACACCTATATCAGAAAGGAATGCCTAGGAACTTGTGTCCTAATTGGGTGCTCTTCTCCTAGGTGAAAAATAGTTATACTGAAGTTTTAGAAGTTGTAGAATCATATTTTTCTCAATTTTCAACATTGACACAACCAATTTCATATTGTAATCGATTCTTAACACGAGCTAACTACTAATTTAGGAACAAAATTAGGAACTAAATAAAGGAATGACATATAGGGGATATGTAGGATAGTGATATGCCTAAAGCCTTTGTGTCACCCAAGGTAAGTTACAAATTGTGTTTGTGATCATTTGCAGTGGCACTTATCCGTAGGGAATCATTAATGGTTGGAGGGTAAAATAGAATGCTCTCCCAATACACTTTCCCTTAGTAGAGACAAAATGCCTAATTATAAAGATTAGCATCGAGACATTCAAATCCCTAGTTTAGAAAAATTATATCCAAATACTTCAATTTATTCCAACCATCTCCTAAGCATCAGGTCTACAAGTAGGAAAAAAATTCTACCCCTTTCTCTTTCAACACTCTGGTGTACTCTAACCTCTTGGTTTAGATTTTCCAATATGCATTTCCATTCTTAGATATTTTCTAAGTTAAAGTTAAATTACATTTACATAGAGAATTGAATACAATTGTTTTCTTTTGTAAGTTCTATCCTATCCTAACAAAGAAAAGGCACACAAAAACCATGAATCAACTCTCGAGCATGCTTTAGAAAAGACAAGATTCTAAGGAACTACATGCGTGCATCACCATCACTCCATGCACACAAAGGTCACCCCTATGACTCTTATCCTTCCCCACCTTAGAATTTGATGGTACACATATTGTACTATTCCATTTGTCATGTTAAAATACTCATTCGGCGTGCTATTGGGTACAATCTTCATTAGACTCTCCAAGGTACTCTTTTATGTTCTACTTTATGTTATTGAATCCTTATTCACAAGCATAAAGTGGGGTCAAATGTAGTCACTAAATCACACACTTACTATATACATATAGCCTCTAAATACTTCATTTATATGCATGATTCCTAAGTAAGATAACTACTCATTAACACCTCTTTACTTTACTTTGACATTGCTTTTATCATTTTCATACTATTGCTTGTTATTTCGATTGTCAACTTATTGTTTTACACACTAGTCGACATATTACTTAATTTGATTTCATTTTTTTATTCTTCTAACTCTCTATATAGGACCGACCATTAGGGACACGAGAACTTGGGTGCTTCTTGTCCAATTTGGGCACTTTTTTCCTCTTTGTCTCTTTTTCCTATCTTTTAGGTCTTACTTATTTATTGTCTTCTCTTATCACCCTTGGTTTTCCCTTCACTTGTTAATGATGAAACTTAAGCAAAATAATCATATATGAGTGAGAAAGAATTCAAGAGACACATGCATCTACACGGAGCTAGTATTTTCTATCTACTACATCAATGATTGTATGTTGGACCACATACTTCACTCCATAGGAGGGTTTATTCTAAATTCCATGCCACACATTTACATTTGGGACGATGTAGTCGTAGCTTGTTATCTCTTTGTGCAACTAGAACTAGGGTATCATAGCTCAAGGGACACTATTCCAATCACAAACACAAAAACTACATAGACTTTGAAATGTAGTGCAGTGCTTGGTGATAATCACATTGGGGTGATTACCGAGGATAATTTGACTCAAGCGTTTGAATTATTTTATTAATTTAATGTGTTCTTGAGTACTATGCAATAATTATTTTCTAGGTTACATGTGCAACATGAAAAATTTGATGCGAAACACAACGAACAAGGAGCACCACCGAGCGACACAAAAGAAACCAGATCCTAAGCATACGGAGACACTAATTCCTGGAATAGACACAAATGCCTAGGTGACCCTATCCTGTTCTAGGTCCTCATATCCCCACATTGTTGCAATCACATTTCTAGAACTAGAGCTTATACAACTAGAATATGCCTTTTCAACTT
The DNA here is from genome assembly GCA_018340775.1 of Taxus wallichiana var. yunnanensis. Lineage (NCBI taxonomy): Eukaryota > Viridiplantae > Streptophyta > Pinopsida > Cupressales > Taxaceae > Taxus > Taxus wallichiana. The sequence goes on along the minus strand of CM031239.1, from coordinate 203,527,021 downwards.
ATACTCCAAATTAATCGGTTCAACCTATGGTGGTAAGATAATTCATTCTCAAAACCCTATCTATCGATCCTGCTTTGCATTTACTTTGCATGATCCTATTTTAATACTTGTAATATCTATCCGATCATCAATGTCCTTATCTTATATTTAAATTTTATTAAATCAAGAATTTAATTTAACTATAACTAGGCTTGAGATTGCTTACTTTTTTAGTTTAGTTTCAACATTTAGGTTAGTATTCTAAAAGAATAGAAAAAGAGTTTAAGTATAGGGTTGTGTCTGAAATAACAACGCATATGAGGAAGCCACGACTCCACGTGGATGCACAACAATGTGCTAGAGAGGATTCGATCTCCAAATATCAAAGTAAATGTTGAATGCAAAACCAATTATGACCCGATTCATAGTTCTAAATACAACTAGAAGTTGAATGCCCAATCCAAATGCAGTCAAGAGTAATAAACACATTTTGAAAGAGGTGGATATTTGGAAAATAATGGTTGTTGATCTACACATGTATACTCTTGTAGAAATATATATTGCATAGTATTACACATTTATTAGAATTATTTACATACAAAATAGACATGATATATTATATCCCAGGTCCCTCTAATACTCATGTGTTTTCTGTAAAAGTTAGAAACAATATCAAAAATGTTAAAATGACAAATGAATGATTTATAATTTTATTGGACACTTGTTTCTTGTGTATTGCAATCATATTTATAGGATTTTTTTGGAAAACACCTTTGGATTGTGTTGGTTATGTGTCTTCCTGTTTTAATGGGCACTACCGAATGTGAAGTTGTGATCCAAAATAAATTGAATACATGATCATGACTAATTTTTATCTTCATGCATTCACATATAATCATTATTAACATAGGGAAAACATACACACTCATGAGCACATTTTCTCTCACATAAAGCTAAGCATGTGTATTAATCTTACAAAAGGATATGCCTACCATTTGTATATAATTTTTTAATAATTGCATTACGTGGTGCTAATGCGATTATTATTCAAAGGAAATAAAAAATATGTAATTGATTTTAGTTTTCATTTGTTGTGGTATCAACTATTGTAGCATATTTCAATGACATTTTCAAGGTCAAGTGAAGGTAGGTACACTTGCTAGATAAGCAAAAATTCATTTTATGGGTAGATCAAACTTAGCTATACAAGAAGAAATATATTGATATAGCACAAGTTGGGGGTTTTATTCTTGTTACAGTTATGAGTTACAATTTATATCTACATTTCATTAGTAGTATTAATCATAGGCCTTATTATGCACAATCTGGTAGGTATCTTTGACGGCATGGTGGCTGCGTTAACATTTGAGCCGTAACTGCGGTTTGGAAAGGATAAGTTGGAATGTGTAGACCTCTTCCTTGGCTATAGTTTCTATGCTATGGGCATGAGCTTTGATGGACTCGCACATGAGTTGGTGAAGGGTACCAGTGTTTTATTCAAGCTTGGTAGCTAATTTGTAGAAAACATCATTGTGGTCGTTGTTACTGTTGAACTTTATTTGGTGGGGGAGAAGCAGTACTATGAACAATAGTAGTATTAGTATAGTAAACAATGTCAATAGAGGAAAATTTAATTTTATAAGGCGATCTTTTATTTTTTGTAATATTTATATATATGGGCTTGTACCTGAGTGTGCAGTCACAGTTGGCATTGGCATGTGGGCTCGTTTGGTTGGCAATTGTAGTGTTGTTCGGGTGTCGAGTTCCACATGGTTTAGCATTGTTCTTTGTAGGGGTGTTTTTTGGAGGGTAGTAGATGGACCTACACATAGTAATCATATTAGAAAAATGGGGGCTACAAGCAGTGGTAGGTGTAGCGTACCAGGTAGTAGGGGAGGTGCGGTGGGAAATATGGTGGGGCGGTTGAGTTTTATAAAGGGGTTGTGGCGGTGCTTTTAGGTAGATCTAGTACTCGGCTTCTCTCCGATTGGACACATATTTGTTGAATGTTATGCGTGTGTACTGTGAAAATGAGAAGGGAGGAGAAATAATCAAGTTGGAAAGGGCATGCACTCGGGAAATAGCAGTAAATGTGAGCCCTTGTCGGTCGGTGCCACCAATGTCTATTGTGGCTTTCTCAAGAGTCATTCCTTGTGCTTTGTGAATGGTCAACACCCATGCCATCTTAAGTGGGATTTTTTGGTAATTGTTTCTTGTGATGGGAGGGATGGGTACATGGTTTGGGTTGTTTATATCTCAGAGAGGACCTAAGTATTCAGTGAATTTGACAACTACATACAGTGGGATGTTGGGGGTTTTTGGGTTCTTTGTAGACTATGCATACAACTTTACTAATTGTGTCATTGACCAACTTGACTTCTATCCATAGATTTACTGATAATATGATTTTTTCTCCTTCACAAAGTAGGTGGGTGGGCTCTAATTATGTAGGGGCAACGGGTAATGCTTAGAGGAATCATGGTATCATCGGCGGCTAAGAGCATTAGGAAATTTTAGGACTTTGAGTATGTATTTGTTATGGACTGATGCCGGTTTGTTGGTAGAATATAGATGTGTGTGTATTTTAAATGTGTTTTGCTCCTCTATTGTAATATTTGGTGGGGCCCGCTCATAAGAAGGTTCCACTCATCTTTTGTTACATTTGCGTTGTGGAGATTTGAAAGTAGGGATTTGAATTAGGCACTGTGTGGTGTATTTACGTCTTCCCGGAAATTAATGTCTAGCACTATTACTATGGTGAATTTTTCCACAAGGCATGGCCAACCGCGCTACTTGCATACATTGGCACATCATTAATAAGAGGTAGTTATGGGAGGTCGTTGACGAGGATGACAGAAAAATTGCCAAAGTGTTTATCTCAGTAGCCTTTGAAAGGCTTAGCATAGTTGTGTGTTGATATCATTCAGCATTCGCGAGCCAATTAAACTCATTTCATCAATTAATATGTAATTCACATATTGCATCTTCTCTTGGAAGTGGAGTAGTGTTTGGCTCTAAATTGGTTGTACATCATGGATTGGAATCAAAAGGCATGTGTGGATAGTGATGCCTTTAATATGGAAAGTTGTGACACTTTTGGGGCTAGGAGTAATATATGGACATGGTGTGCGGGGTAAAGTGATTGTAGGAATGTATGAAATTTTCCGATCGGATACAATTTACCGAAAGTGTCGGATGTGTGAAAATAACCATTTTGAGTGGAGGTGCAATGGGATTTGTAGTGGCATGGCTCCTAACAATTTTTAGAGTGACTTGTTGAGTAGATAACAAGTGTGGTTCGGTATTGGGTAGGGATATATGCATAAGTGGGGGTAGTTGAAGTTGATTTGTTTGATAAATTTCAAGCCTATTTCCTACAAGGCGTGGTCTAGGTGACATCTCCCAAATGGTGGGTGGTGTCAAATTCTCATAGGCTTAACATAGCTAGGTTGTCCATTTGTATAACACCAACTCGGGTGGATGCAAGAAAACAATTCCCATTCTTCCATTTTTTCTATCTTGGAATTATCTGTTTTAGTGTCGGGGTTATTATCTATAAGAACATCGGTCTCGAATGGATGCTCTTTAAACATGTCAAGACTGATAAGAATGTTGAAATAGTTCCCATTTTTATCAAATTTCAAAATTTGTAGCACCTATGTCAGCTTGAATGCTTCACAACGGTTTGTATAGAATCAATTCACTGAAGCAAAACATTTCGTATGTTGATGAGTCACGAAGTGGAATAGGCGAGACTGGGGTAAACACATACTATAACTATTGTGGGCTGCAATCACCATTGGCTAGCACACTGTGTGCATTGTAAGACCAGGGATCCACATACTTCTATGAGTAATAAGCCTTAGAGGGATGTCGGGTGTTATATGTAGGATTGAATAATTGTTGGGGTTGTAGTATGCCTGTGGTAGGGGTTATGATGTGCTTGAATACTTTTTTCCATACGATAATGATAGTAAGCGGCGGATGCGCAGACAAAAAGGAGAATTTTTTGTAACATGTGACATGTTTTTTGGGCCCCAATGTCGCAATCTACTAACATTTATGTTATAAACATGTTGTAGGCATGTGTGGCCAAACTATGTAGTGTCGTGTCATCTCAAACTCTGGTTAGCATGTGGTGATAGCTTTTAGATATTTTCTCTTATTTAGTTTGTGTATTTTGCTATATAACGTAGTATCTTGCATGTTGAGAAGTTACTAGTTGACATTTAGGGTTTACTCGCCAAATGCGTAGCATATTGGCATTATGAATGTTGACTTTGTCATCATTACGAGTTGGTGTGTACATACATAGGTTGTCCTTTTCGATTTGCGAATAAGATGGAAACATTGCGAGTGCCAAGGTGTTTTGTATCGACACCGTTGTAGATGGGGGCCTATTTTCCCCGAGGCATGTATTTTTGAGCATTTATTATTCCTTTGAACTCAATTAAGAAGGTCATTGTAATAAGCTTTAGCACAAGTTGACTAAATAGCCGCGATTAATCAATAAATAGGGGTCATCGAAAGGGTCATAGTGCATTACGGTACACCTTGTGGCCCTATCTTTGGGTTCCATGCCATGACGTACGTGTCAAAGGATGCCTTAGTGGCTGTACCTAATTGGGGTTGATCCAAACTAATGCAACCATGTTTGGTGCATCTTCCAACCATAGGAAGCCATGTATATGTGGTGAGCCTCTATGTTTCCATTCATATCTGCATGAAGAATAGGGCACTGAGGTTTAATGTGTTAATTAGGCATGGTAATGTAATGAATAAAATTAAAGTGAAAGCGGCATTACTTGTACCAATAATCTTGCGCATGGAGAGTTTTTTCAAGGATTTCCTCACGTAAATACGTGAACTTTTGTTTTTATATATACTGATATGAGGTGTGGATATGTAATGATGTTGTTAACTCTCCAGGAGTGAGTTGTTGCTGCTGTTAGGGGATGTGTACCAGGAATAACCCTATGGAGGTCTATCCATTTGGTGTCTGCATCACTTAGACTGAATCAAAGAGTGAGTGCTCCCAATTATAGTATCATGTTTGTTAACTTGACACGAAATTTATCCCATGAGGCTCTTGTCTCGCGTAATTTGGCACCAACCCACGTGAATTTTGTAGCTATTTGCTCATCTGTCTAGTATTTTAAGTATTTATGAAGTTCACCTACTTTGTTTGGTAGGTCATCATCAATGTATTTCTTGGAAAATACGGTGAGGTTTCTTGAGTAGTGTTGCATCATGAAGTTTAGCAAAAATATAGGAACCGTGGGTGACTACCACACCTATTATCATGGTACCACATTAAATATAGTGCATACTCATTCATATATACAACACATTCTCGAGGCTTCTTAAACATTTCTACACTTGTTGGAAATAGAGTAGGAAATTCCATAGATAGCAAGCCTTCTTCGATATAATCATTGATTGGCATTGTGCTAATGATAGGCATATCAACATAAATAATTGGGCTAGATGTTTTTTTGCTACAATCTTGTTGTATTTCCTCAACATCTATGCATACATTCGGGAGAGAAGGTATGAATGATGACTCGAGCACGATCTCATTTTACGGTCTTGAGTGCATTGGATACAACTTCAGCCATACTAACGATTATAGAACACATAGTAGTAGGGGATTTGATGTAACTTGTTAGCAATATTTGTGTATAGCTAGGGCGGTAGGGAGAATGTGGCCTCATCAACTCTAACATCTTTATAGTAAGGATCATGGGATATTTTGTAGCGCAATACAAATACCCGACTGATCCATGTTGATAAAGCACTTGTACATTTTGTTTGTATCCCCTTTTCTTTTCAATACTAGAATGTATAGGTCTTGATATGACAAGGTAGGAATTTTCATATAGATGAGATGTCTTGTGGAAAGTTGATGGTGTGGCCACAATATTTATATTAGACCCAATGAGCATGTGTTAAATGTACTATTGGGTTAATTCTTAAGATTAGCATTTCTTCAACTTGTGTTAGCCTAACCAAGACTTTAGGCTAGGGACCCAAATCCATATTATTCCACTTGGAAAACTAATTCTCAGCATTCTCATTATTACACCTAAACCATGTGTTATTGCCATCACGAATCTCAACTTTCATGCTTGGGTAGGATCCATGGAAAATAAATTAGATGGACATATCCCCTAATGCATCTATTTTAGTACGGAAGCTTGTATGGGAATTAGAAATACCTTTTGCGATCGGGTTTCCAAAGGGATTGTTTTCCTTCTCGCTTGTTCGGAGTTCCCATAGTATGTTGGTGGGTCTTTTACGTGCCTAGTATGAACTTCGGTGGTGCCTATTTATTTTATCTTTTTCTCCTGTAACGTTGCCTACATCTTTGCATTGTCACTTTGTCCTTACTCTCATCGGGGAAAGTTTTGTTTTACCATGGTTGCATTTATCCGCCATTACCCCGAACAATGTATTACGAAACCTACATAGAAGATGTAGAAATTAGAGCAACTACTTGTGGCAAGGTTGTATAACATGTGTGTATTTGTTTAAAAAAGATAACAATTTGTAAGGATTTTGTTTAGTTGTTTTCAAAAGTGTACAATGTTTTATTACAAATCAATGCATATTCTACTAAATTAAAATGTAGATACGCGGGTTGCTTTTCTAAGGGGATATTAAAATGGAGCCTACATATGTTGTTAAAATAATTTATGTGCAGCTGCCTACAATTGACCATTTGCTATGTAGTAAAGGTTTAGCATAGTGGCACAACTTTAGGTATAAAGGGACCAAAATACTGTGTGTGGAGGTTGAGAATTTATTGTGTTTTTCCATGTCTTGCTCCGGGGTTTTTGACATATTTATGCACTGTGTTAAGGTTTCAATCCATTTCACAAAGCTTGTCATATTATGGCTATTATAATGCCAAAAACACATTGATGGGAGGCATGTGAATGAAATAGTCAATTATGATATCTTATGTATAAGGTATCACAACTACCAAACATTTTTGGTTGTTTTGTGTTGCATATTTATATCTCACACATCGTAAGGGAGGGCTAAAGTTTGGTGTTGTAGAAAGTTAAACTAAAAACTAAAAAAAAAAATACTATGTACCACTTGGTGAATAGTCGATTGTCATTTGCTATGTACACTAATAAATTTATATTTATTTGTTTTTAAAAAATATATATATATATATATATATATATATATATAGAACTATAAAGATTTATGGTAACTAGCTAACACTTATTTTAATTTTTTTATTATGGAGATATAGTGGTGAATGGTTGATGTATTGCATAACGTACTGGTTTTTGTGCCAAGAATAAGTATTTTCGGATAATGTTTTTTTATGCATCTCGTAATGGTGTATTATACTCATAATACAACACAAATAACAAAATAATGATTAAAAAATGACAACTATTACTCGTGCTCACAAACTCACCTAGATTTGAATGGACTAATTCTGTACTTTCCTCTCACCTGCTAATAAGTTCTTCCCACATCCACTCCACATTTCCTTTATTTTTCATAAATTATCAGGAAATTTCACTTTATGTTTGTGTAGTTAAAATAATATTTTTACTATAAGAAGATACATTGTTTTTATGTTTTAGCTGAATATGGCCCTCGCTAAGGAGTTATTTTCTTACCCCATTTTTGTAAACCAAACTGAGCCACTTAGAACTTATTATGTACCTATAAAACTCCTAATTTCAAACCGATCTTCCTGTGTACAAGTACATTTTAGACTTGGTTTTATTAAAGCATACTATATTTACGCAAATTGTATATTAATAACATGAATACTATGCAAGCCCTACTATTTTCTTAGGCAGGCTCCATTGCTTATTTAAATATTTTTCTTTAGACCAAATCATGCTCTTAAAAAAACCCATTTAATAGGATTGTTTACCTACCTACTTTGATCTATTAGTATGCTCATAGAATTTTTTTGGTATAATTTGGGTCCATATGATCATCAATTGATCTGATTTATGTTGATTGTGCTTGCTTGTTTTTTTTTTGAATTCTTAGTAATTTTTTTCACTTTACTCAATAATCTTGAAAAAGCGGTTTTTATGAAAGGTAGCATACGTAAGCCGTTCCTTCTTGAAGTTGCACACTCCAAAAGAATGTGGTGAAGAGTGGTAGGAAGATATAGGATTAGGGATGCAAGTAACGATTGGTGAGAAAATATGGGTGCGAGATAAACAGAGGTCCTTAAGAAATAGAGGTTGTTAAAAAAGGTTGTATGTTAAATTTATTACACGAGGTAAAATTACTAAAACCAACCTTTTTGAATGTATCTCCTATTGAATTTGAGCTTTATCCTATGGATTTTTGTTCAAAGTAACATAACAAGATACTTTTTAAAAATTATATTTTAGAAGATTGAGTAAAGCAACTATCTATACGATGTTGTTGCGGTTCTTCCAAACCTAGTTTTTCTATGTCTTTAAAAACATATATTTGTTTACTTTTACTTATGTTGAAAAAAGTACAAGGGGAATGACATAGTAATAAGAGATTGCTTTACATATGCACCCTTCGCGTATGTTTCATATTCCAATGGTAGCATTCTGATTTACATGGCTTATAATTGTTAAACAACTACAAAATTGGACACTATGTTGGAAGCAAAAGAAAATATACACACATGACACCAAACCAATGATTATTTGTTTGTTACCCTTCATTGCATTCAACCTACAATCAACGATTGTTGTCATCTTATCCTACTTTGGATTTGAGGTGATTTATATATTGGTGTGTAGTCAACCGATGCCAATTTTTTGGTGGAGTCATTTTAGGTTCAGTATCTCCGTCGCATCTTGCCTCAAGATTCTCGCATATTCTTATGTCTTCATATAACATACATTGGATGTTGCGTGCACGCGATATTGCATCAAAAAGGAAAGGGTTTTTGTTTAAAAGTGTAGCTACTCGGTGCTTTCTAATGTCTCCATTAATTAGACACAAAAATGGGGAGAATATAACTTTAAACATACTTGGTATGATAAATATTTTCACACAATTTTCTCATAATTTTGCCTACGTAAACTCAAACCAATGTGGACTAAGATAGCAAGGTTACTCGCACGAGATAGAAAAATAGATTTGTGGTGCATGAAAGAAATTCCTATATTGAGTTATGAGAGGTCCATTACAGAATCTACAAAACACGGATGAAATACGGGGACCGTGGAACAAAAATAATGGCCCCAGAACAATACAATACTAGTGAAATGTACCATACTAACTTCATTGTAAGTTAGAAAATAGTTTCGTAATAGGTTACACATACAAAATTTTAGCATTTCAAATTAACAATTTGGTCTACTAATCATAATTAATAGTTTGTTAAAACAAACCAATGTGGAATTAGATAGCTAGAAAGTTACTAATGCAATAATAATACAAGCAACGAGTTCTTGGCCCGCATTGACGATCGTGGGGGTCATCTTAGGGCCCTCGATCTACTAAATGGAAATTATAGTCTATATTGGATTATGAAAATTCTATTTACAATTTTACAAAACATAATCGATATTAAGTGGGTAATTAGATTTATGTTGTATCGTGGGATGGCAAAGTCATCTCCTATTACCAACGCCATTTCTTCTTCACAATATCATTTACTATTACTTGCTTAGTATGTACTATATTCGGTATAGTTATGTAGGTAAATGTCAAAACTAATTGTGGCACATCATACATTTTATTTGATCGGAAGTGGGGTGAAATCCAAATCGGTAGTAATATGTACTTTATTACATTTATTGAAGAAGGCATGGGAAATAATAGGTGGAATTTTGTGAGTGGGGAAAGCGCATATTGGTTTTGACCACATGCCTTACCATAAAAAGTCTATAATTTTTTGATACATTATTAGTAATCCAAACAAAGCAACCTCAATAGTAGAGGTCAATTTTATGAATACAAATGTGGTGCATGTGCTTTTATGTCCCTTGAATACGGTGTATTCTGATTGCATTTGGGAAAAATGAATACAATTCTTTCCTTACGAGAATAAAAGGCAACTATAAGTTGTGTACAAATAATTTTGTATGGTACAGAAAAGTACATTAGATTACAAGGAAAATGTGATACCAAAAAAGGATGTTGTAGATGTGCACCCTTCTCTTATGTGTCACATTCCAATGGCGATTCTTTAGAACAAAGTATATGTGTATTTATTTAACATATTTATATGTGGGTAAGTTAGCCATCAAGGGGTGTTGGCATCTAACAAAGCATTGACATCAACATCATGTGTGGGCGAGTCCCTTTTTTTAGTAGCATGTATAATAGTACACTTGAGTTGTTCATTCACATTATATAATTCCTTTTTAGTTGGCAAAACAAAATCATACTTACGGAAAAGGGCATATTCTAGCATTATAGGGAGCTGACCAAACAGTTGGTCTATGTGGTACAAGGCCTACGCACATACACCCATTATGCTCGTACCAACATCCTCAAAAGTAGTTACCCATAGTATGTCTGTGGTATCTTCTAGTAATACATTCAACGCATATCTGTACTAACATTATGGGAAGTCTATGTTACACTTAGGACAATGCCATGTGTTTCCATCTATTGGCACCACTTCTTGTGACATTGTTTACTACTAGCCACATTTGTGCATGGTGTATAGAAGAAACTATTAATATTAACATGAATAATAGTAGAGGGAAGTCAAACCTTAGTTGTTACCTACAACTGTGTGCTAGGTCATGAACACTAGCAATATCTATGGTTTTTAGTTCGACGTTACTCAAGCTCATCGGAACATGCTCGTTGGACTTTGAGGCGGAGACCAAATTATCTGCAACCGCTCATCTTAAAAATATATAAGGTTCATGAAACATTGGGAGTTCAACCCTGTTGAAAGTGACCTACCATTAAATGAGGTTACCTTAACCCGTTTCAGGGCAAAACTACCCCCTCGATTATGCCTACGCAATGGAGGTCATTCAATAAGTTGCCTTCAGTTTCACAAAATATTCCCCATAGAGTAACGTCGATAGAATGCTCAGAAGTGTCGCATATGGATATGGTGCACTTTTTGGTTTCTGTTCCATCCCCTCGGTGGATGGATGAAGTTTCAGAGACACCACCTACTAGTCCAATCACATCTATCTATGTATTAATAGCTATATCCTTAATAGTTGTTATCTTGGTAAATTGAAATTTGTCAAGCGGTATGTTGCTTTCCTCATCAGAACACAATTGAAGCATGGATTTTTTGTTTAGTATTATTTCCCACAAACTATCGCACTGGATAAATTTTTGGTTGGCACATTTTAAGCTACCATTAGATATATTGTAAACCTACCCAAGTTGTACGACCTATAATAAAGTAGTTGCAATATTTTCAAAGGTTGTTAAAGTAACATTATCCCCGACAGCATCTGCAACACTGAAATTGAACACCTGGCTTGGACCCCTGTTGTTAACGAAGTGGTGTACATCCCCTTTCCTCGTCACATGACCTCTAATAGTCCACTTTGGTTGGTATAGATTTAATTTTTTTATAGCCGTGATCACAAGACTAGCAGGGAACAACAACATCTTTTCCTCGAGCACCACGACCAATGCTTTTGGGGTCGAGTCCTAGGGTATACGCCAAGCTAGTACCAACCATTGTGAAGTTATCAGGGTGTTTGAATGGGTCACAAAAAAACTGCACACACACATATGTTAATACCATAAAATAAAGCATAAAACATATATAACAGAGTATGAGCCAAATAAGTTATGTACATCGAGGGGGAGCACACCCTAAAAGAGACATGAAACTATTTATGAGAAGATACTTTATTACACTCGGGCAACACGGTATACATAGGCACATGTAAATGTTTAGGCCAAGGTATGTGTGGGTCGCAGGCAACCAATAGAAAGTCATTACTAAATGAGTGGCAAGCGCATTGTAGTGGGTCGCCAGACAACGGGAAGGGCACTGTATAAGCTTGCATTGAAGGTGAGGTGCCTTTGCTGGTGCCCGTATGCATCTAAAAAAATGCCAAATACGTTTCCATAACCCTTTTATTGTGAACAACACTACCATGTGCAATGAATTAAACATGTGCATTTACATGCACTGCATAGATGTTATGTACTATATTTAGAAAACATGACCGTATACAGCCTACAAAACTCATATCCAAAGTTGAGGAATATGTAATCAGATCAAGTATCTAATGTGCTCATGAAAGTAGCCAGTCGTAAACCGAAAACACACTGGAATGGATGTAGTATAACAGAGCAATTGGAACCAGGGTTGGTTCTAAAAACATAGCTCGGAACATTGAACTGATACATTTACATATAAGCGATTTTAAATGGTTCTTTTACAGACTGATCTACTAAGACCGTGTAACTGGTTAGCCTACATCGTAATGTTAAATTCAAAGTACCATAGGAGTAGATCCATCCGTAATGGACCTCAAGCCACATTTAAACAGTAAATAACAAATTCGGATGATATCTATTTATTATCAGATGCCTAAACTATATACAAATGTATATAGGTTTTTTTATAACTTACAAGTTTGGTATATTCCTTTGCAATTCAGATAGTAATTTCAAATAATCTTTACAAAGAGTCCTCGTATAAAGAGGCAAATTGAAAGGAAAATCTAACCTAAGCAATATATTGCATGTTTCTAAATAGGAAGGGTAAGGTATGTTTTATGTACAATATCTTTTATAATATTGGAACCTCTAAAATAAATTGTACCCAAGTTTGGGTCACACAGGGACAACAAGTGTCAAATGGGTCCTCGAATGCCGTGGCGCCATAGTTGGTGGCATCGGTTGGATATTCTTGAGCTCATTATGTGTCACCTCTCATTTTTCCCACATGCATCTAAAAAACTTTGAAAACGTCTCCAAAACCCCATCTAGGTGCCCAACGATGCGTAGTATGCCTAAGGAATGTGCTCCTTGAACAACATAAAAACCTACATTACTATAATAATATCGATGTATCATAATAGGAATGGTGGGAAAGCACTATACAAGTACATGCATTTTTTACCATGCAACATAAGGTCTTCATTGATATTTTGACAAACAATTTGCATGTAAATAAAAACCCAATATATACTTAAATTTATGATTTAACAAAAATAAATTTTTAGAAACATTTCCACAAATACTTTGCATGTAAATCTAAGATCAACTTGTAGACAATTTTTAAAATTTTCAGCAAGCAATTTACAAACAAAAAAATCATACCCACGAGGGCCATGACCCACCATAAAAACCTACATTACTATAATAATATCGATGTATCATAATAGGAATGGTGGGAAAGCACTGTACAAGTACATGCATTTTTTTACCATGCAACATAAGGTCTTCATTGATATTTTGACAAACAATTTGCATGTAAATAAAAACCCAATATATACTTAAATTTATGATTTAACAAATACGGTGCGTAGTATGCCTCAAACAAAAAAATCATACCCACGAGGGCCATGACCCACCTTATCTTGTTAGGAAATTAAAGGTCATGACAACATTGGGACACATATCTATATTAAATATGTTCAATGCCAAATCTTAACAGAATAACAACAAAATTACAAATTCTGCAAAGTTTAAACAAATATTATTTTGCGAAACAACAACAAATGCAATGCTTAAAAGCAGTAGCCCTAGTAGCACGGACATGGGTAGAAGTATAAGATTTAGAGTCTAGAGCTACACATAAACACCATCGGTGTCATGTATTTATTGTTTATTTAAAGGAATAACTCTTCTCATTCACGTGTTATTTCAAGTAGTTTCACATGTTATGTTGGTAAAATCTTTCCCGTAAAAAATAAACAATGCCTACTATTTACACTATAAATTCATACTATAGAAAAAGGGCATTATAGACAATAATATGAATTTGTTGAGGCAAGTAGACATTGTGATCTTGTGATTTGAAATTTAGAAGTGACAAGGTAATTTAAAGATGAGTTACTCAAATTATTTTTTCATTGTTATGGCTTGTAGAAGAGGGTTTAGTAGTTGGAAATGGTCGGATGTGCTTCATCCAGTGTTCACACCAAGAATGATTGATGGCCCCATGATTTTTTCCCCCGCCTTATGAATAACTTCAAGCAAAAAGGTTTACCTAATAATCAAAACTAATGTTTTATAATTAAGCTCACATTTACCTAAACATGTGTTGAGTTGTGTGCTCGTAATTATATAAAAGTTTCCATCGTTATTTTAAAGAACATTCGGTTATGGGCGGTTTAGTATAATGAGGCCTAAATTCAATGTAACATGGTTGTCTGTTGCCCTCTATTCTTAATGAATTAGTTCAAAGCGCTAGTAATTTTTTTACGTAAATGCCTTAGTGTAAACATCAACCTCTTGGTTTCTCTACTTTCGGTATGAACACCTCATGGTTTCCAGTGCTCATTTAATATGTTGTTCGGTCTAGTGTGAATGATAACCTAAATAGTAGCTAAGTTTGACACAATTACTTGTACATTAAGAAAGGATTAGTATATCATAATAGAATGTAGGTTGACATGATAGATAGTTAATAAAATGGATATTGATAAACTTTAGTGACATGTTAATAATACTATTGCTTTTAGTGATGTTCCCTTATATTATTTGAAATATAGATAGGCATTTAATTAAAATATATTTTTATATGACACTAAATTGTGTGTAGTTTTCATGTACAATTTACTTTGTAATGTGTTGATCAACTTTGGCCAATTTTTTTTTAAATTGTGTAGTTTTATTAGTCAATTGTAGCCTATTTTACATTTAAGTTTCCTACATGTAGATGACAGAGCTTTTTTGCATGTTATGTTTCAATTTGCCTACTAAAGGGAAAAAAGAAACAACCCCCTTTTGAAACATAAGAAAGGGTATAAACGACGTTTAAAATAGCATTTTTACAAAGGAAAGTAAGCAATTGTGTTGAAGCAATTAATAAAATCCGCATTTCGATATTTTGGGCTCCTAGGTCACTGATTGCAAAAGCATTCTAGTTATACTAGAATTAGAACTAATAATAATCATGTTTTATATTTTCTAGGCATTTTTTTCCTTAAAAAATGAAATAGTAATTGTGATACTTGAGTAGAGGCTCTAGTCATGATTTGTTTTTTAACAAATCATCAATAGTTATAGTCGTGTCGGTGCTAATATGTTAGTTATGGCAAATGATTAATTTAGTTTACAATTTGATTTTTAAATAAAACTTTGGTTGTAGTTTCACTTGAGCTCTAAGCTAAAACTTTTAGTTAAACCGGTTGAACCAATGGGAGATTTATTTTTCATACGAGATTGAATGCATGCCAATCTATCAAAAACCCCGATATGTACTCTAAGTGAGATCGATTATCCTTGAATATGATATACAATTTTTTTCCGTGTGCCCATTACTTCCTATTGATTATGCTTACTACAGATTGACAAGTCATTGAACCATCTCGCACAAAACTTATCCTACTTCGGGCCTAAGTTAAAAATTCTAGTTAATCGGGCATGTTCATCTCCTAGGATTGAACCCAAGGAAGTTTACTTTTTCATATGAGATTAAATGCATGCCATTTTGTCAAAAGCATATGGTCTAGATTCTAAAGCACCTGAGAAAACATATTTCTTCAGTGACATGAGCAATTGAGTACTCAGTTTAGGTCTCATAAAACACCCCTTTTGCTTGTTTGCATGGAATAGTAAATTAAAACACAAACAATCAAATTATTAGAGAAGTCTTTCAAAGGGGAAAAACATGTCTATTTCAAGGAATAGTTTCAACAACCAAGCACCGTTGTAATAGTAGTCACCGGTGGGAGGCAATGAATAAGGTTACAACTATTTAATATATTAAAACAGTCACAAAAACAATGTATAGAGTCGGGAGCACATCGGATGCCATTCCACATCGAGAGAACAAAAGTAAATTAGCAAGGGCGGTGGGATCACTCAAAGTTATATATATGAAGCTAAATAAGAAGCTCAAACATTAGAGAAATTTGTATTTCGTTCATCGAATATCAAGCATGTGACAGAAAGTACCTAGCAACATATCTTTTAAAAAAAACAAAGGACTAGTTAAGTACCTGGGAACAAACCAATGATTCTTTAGTAAAAAAAAGAAATTAGGGCACAAATGTCAACAACTACTTCTGTAAAATAGAAATTGCTTGCTTCTCCACCTCCCTCTTAGAACAACAACCGACGTTCACCAAAAAAATAAAGGAAAATTCACATCCTTGTTTACATAGTTTTACAATTAAATAGCAAGCCATTGGGTGAGCAAAGAACCGATGATGCAGGAGGCTAGGCGCAGAGTGGAAGCAACAAGTGCGAGCAAGCCCAATGGACAACTAGACACCCAACAATATGCACAAGGTGGGCGTGGCTCCCCATCAAGCTAAACGTGCCAACCGGATACCATTGCACCAAATGCAAATTGGATGCTAAAATGTAGACCACGCCGCCCACGAAACCAATGACAAACCAAAACGAATACATGCAAAAGCTAACGGAACATGAGTTGGCACCCAACGACGTTGAAGAAGCACGACGACAAAAATGACACACGTACCTCCCACTTAAAAAACGCCTAGAACGTAATTAATTCCTATTGTTATCACACACCACCTCGGCCATTTAGAAGTTGCCACGAAGTTCTTTGTAGTCTCATTATATTTTATAAATGGCAAGAAAATTTGGCTTACAAAATTCAATATGAATTCAACTTGTTTGTGAGAAAGTAATCATGGTTAGTTTCCCGAGGATTACGTTGGATTCTAAGTATGAATCGAATTTAATCAAAAATAATAATTCGTACACCTTAAACAAGTATTAAAAAATAAAATCAAATTAAAAGTTTTTGGCTTTTTAAGCATAGGGAAGCGGGAAACAATGCGCCTTTGCAGAGTTGGCACGGACAAGTGTACTTACATTAGGATAAAAATAAATTTCCACCAAGTTTATTCCCACATCTGTTTGTTTGTAAGCGTCATGTTTGAAAAAGAAATAAAGAAATTGAATAGTAGGCGACTTTGGTAAACATTATCCCAACTACCACTCGTATCTTCTCATCTTCATCTTCCTCTACAGGATATGGATATATATGGATCTTCATTATCTATCCATCCTTTTCCCAACTAAATTTAATGGTTGACCCAACGGATTACATCAAAAATTATTCCATGACTCATAAGAATGTGGCTCTTACAGTGACCGGCGGATGGCGTCGTCACATTTTCCCAAAAAAACAAGAAGAAAAGAAGCAGGTGTTCGTTGAGAAAAAGTCAATTACAGATTTGCTCACCATTTCTGCACTGCACTGCACTCTGCACAGTAATAAGTAATTTTTTACGAATTTGGCTGTTGTTGGCATTGAGAAGGCATGCACACGACGACGTGCTGCTTTCATTTTCCCCGGGTAAATTAAATTGAATTAAGTCGCCTGTTTTATCCTGTGCCTGAAAGGATTACTCTCAATTTTGTCATTTTCATACCCACCAAACATCAACTAGTCTTAAGAAACTACCAGTCACACGTAGACCACCCTGCCTCGCATCATTATTATCATATATTATTGCTCACAGCCTGCTCATATTCTTGTGCTCTGCTCTCCTAAAAATACAACTTCCTATAATTTTGTACTGAGATCAAGATGGAATACAGTGTCTGCATGTCCTCAACACGAGAAGAGAGCTGCACATCTCAAGG
This sequence comes from Taxus wallichiana var. yunnanensis, assembly GCA_018340775.1. Taxonomy (NCBI): domain Eukaryota; kingdom Viridiplantae; phylum Streptophyta; class Pinopsida; order Cupressales; family Taxaceae; genus Taxus; species Taxus wallichiana. The sequence continues at coordinate 203,509,327 of CM031239.1, read as the reverse complement.
TATTTACTATTTACTATTTACGCCCCCTTTAGTCCAGTTTTGTCTTAAACAAAACTCAAAATTTTATCTGTTGCATTTAATGGGCCAGTTTTTTTATTTGGAAAAAGGAATTTACTCATGTTGGTGTGATTGGAACTGCTTTTGCAGTGAAATATGAGCAGCAATACTATTGTGACATGTCTGCAGATGAAGAGGATCTTATCATCAGGCTTCACAATCTTCTTGGAGACAGGTCAGCTTCCAATGTTTTCACAATGTGATTTTCAGGAATTGGTAGGGAAGAAAATAGATTGTTGTATGCTATCAATGTATAAACACCCAATGCTCCAAGATCGCCTTATCCAGTCAATGTGTAAGTGCTGGATTGTTCACCACTTTAACACCTTCAACTGATGGGTTGTTTACCACTTTTCCATACGTTTGACTGTTTGACTGTGACGGAAGAATGCATTGATTATTTGTGCTAATTGGCCAATGCTACCCCAACCCAATTTGAGTTGAACAGTGATGAAAATAGATTGTTGAATGTTATCAATGTAACACCCAACGCTGAAGGAGTTTAAGTGGTGGGCTGTTCATCACTTTTAAATGTGTAAGTGGTAAGTTGTTTACCACTTTAACACCTTTAATTGGTGGGTTGTTTACCATTTTTACATACTTTTGACTGTTAAATTATAAAAAATTAGCCATGAACGCATTGATTAATTACTCTAATTTGCCAATGGTACCCTAAACAGTAATGAATTTTTCCTTTCTGGCTTTGGTATCTTGATTACATTGAGTGGTTTTGGGTTTGTAGGTGGTCATTGATTGCAGGGAGAATTCCAGGAAGAACAGCAGAGGAAGTTGAAAGGTACTGGAAAGTAAAAACGGAGGCCGCGTATAACCGCCATGGACGCTCTTGTGGAAAGAATAATAAAAGAAGGAGATAGTGAAGCCTGTGTGCAGTAGGCTTCAGCCATCCATTGAGAGCACCCCAGTTGGTTGCGAGTCAAAACTGGTTTTGTTAACTATCATTTGCTGGCAAAGCATTAGAACAACAATGATTTGTATTCCTATTTATTCCACCGCAACATTTCTAATGTTTTACAACCTTCCTTTGTTGAGTTCTCATATCATTTTCTGAGCATATTGAAATTTTAATCTAATTCGTTGCACTTTTATATTAATTGCAACAAAATCTGGCATCTCCTCTGCAAATTAAAATCGAACTCAATAGTTTTGAAGAGGAAATGATAGACAACAGAAGATTTGAAAAGGATATCGGATTTATTGTTATGTTGGCGATTATAATTAAAAAAGGGGGAAAAAATCTAAATATTTAGTTGAAGAAGACCCCTTATTATTAAAAGAAAATCAGTACAACCAAACTTTTGTGAACCGTTTTAGTCGTCTTTTTGTACATACGAGTCTAAGGAGACAATCAAAAGAAAAAGGATAAGGTTTAATGAATTGATTAATTATTTGAGAAAGGAACTAATTAATTAGTAACAGCATTCATAGGTGCTTGTGGAAGGCTGTCAGGCACTCATCTAGCAATAATTTGACTCAGAAACCACCCTTCATAAAATTCTTGCATATCCCAATTTTTTATTCATCTTTTAAATTTTTTTAAATGTTTATTTTTATTTTTACATCATTTTCAAAGGAATGTTAAGATTCCAAACAAAAATAAAAAGACTAAGAACTATATATCTTTAAATTTGATCAACACAAATTCGCATATATTTGACTCATCAATTTTTTCATATATTTAGCTCCATTTGAGCCCTTGTATTGTAGATTTATATCTATTAGATCATAAAATATATGAAACAAATGTCAAATAAGTTGTTCAAAAATATGATTAAATAAATAAGTCATTTTTCCATTCTACAATTTAATTATTAAATACTAAAAATATAGTATAATTTTTTTCTCTTAAAAAGATTGAAAACAAATATTTTATATACGATATTTAAATAAAAATGTTTATTGGTGATCTTGTTAGGCTTTCAATGAGCCTGCCAAGGATCAAGTCTTGCTAAGTGCAAGGCTTGGAGATACTTGACACGAGAGAGTCAAAACGATTGAGGCCGTGGATTGTGCTTTGCATGACTTTGACGGTGTGGATGCCCTTTACTCATAGCTGCTTAGGTGAAAGATGATCACTAGTTTAGTTGTATACTTACTCGTAAATGTAAATCCACTATATACTTCCTCCGAAGTATGAGCAGAGATGCCAACAATCTATGTAATTAATACCCAATGTGTACCCATTACTCATCAAAATAAAAATATATTTAAACAAGCTAAATTAAAACTACACATGAAACGAATTTATAAAATCCCATAGCCAAAATAATGGATCTAAATATTGGAAGTTGAGAGGTCTTTCTATCCATAATCTATTTCTTTTCTGCCATTTACTCCATACAGGTGGCAAATGGTGAGGGAAGAAATGTCTCTAGACCATAACCAATGCAATCCAATTTCATATTCAAATACACCGCACAGGAAGACTGTAATTAGGTTGGAGAAGAAATTTTTGCTTCATCTACCGTGCATCTACAGTTGTGTTCACCAGTCTTATAACATGATACCAATTATCTGCATTTCCCAAAATAAATCATAACTTATCTAGTATTATCAATAATGCACAGACACCATAGAACCAGAGAATTGTAAATTACCTCCTGCAATATGGATATTAATTTTAATCTTGATACCTGTAGCTTCCAACATCCATTAGTATTTATGTTCTTAGACTTGAGAGAAATATTCCACCTCTGAACATTCCCTTTTTCTCAGATCAACATTGATATTGTTTTCAACATCAATACATCGACCCCAGCCTAGACTTAGCGCCATCCTTCAAGACAATAGACATAATTGGTATTCAAATTTTCCATCCCCCGAATTCTGTCTCCTCACATTTATTGTTGCTGTATGGTTTGTTACCATCTATTTTCCATGTTTTAAGCACACAACAAGACGTTCACAGGAAGTTCAAATTTGAAGACTCAAGGATAACAAATAACTTAGATCGACTCGGATATATTTGGCTCAAAATCAGCTTCAAATAGAGACTTTGTTTAATTTCTGTCATTAAATTGGATTTCACGTTGGATGTAAAATTTATCTTTCATATCAAACAATCATTGTAGTTCACGAAGCCACATATCTTTCAAGCGTTTTGTCAAACAATTCACATGCTTCCACATTTTGCAGATATTTGGCATGGCACTTGTAATTAAAACATCTTTCAAAGTCCCTTTTCCATAATACTTAGAGAAATGTCCGCGCCCTGTTTAGAAGCTCCATTTTTGCACAGGTTGGCAACATCCTGGAACCGATATCTTTTGTTCGTTGCAGTATGCCGCCATATTTTACATTGCACCGGCCAGAGAGATCTGTTGGTGAAAAATCCAAACAATTTGTGGCGAGCCATGAGCAATGCCAACCTCATAGACATTTTGACCATATAATTTTTTAATATATCAAGGTTCTCCCACGGAGAAGGATTGGTTTATTTATGAAAATCTAGTTCCCTATGTAATGTTACACTCATCAATGTCAGAATTAATGGCGTCTAATACTCTTGAGCCCCAGTTTTTAAACTTATTTTTTCCTCCCTTCCAACTACCGTCATCGACAGACATTTATTTTTATTTTTGGCCGTTGAATTTGAATTTGAATTTGAATTGCGCGACAAAGCTGCACAACAAAGGAAAGCCGTGAAACAAAAGGCTAAGGCAAAAAGCCGAAGGACAAAGGAATGGTTTGAAGCTGCGAGACCAGACAATGACAGTGTTGTGCGGGTTTGGAGTTACCTGCGGATTTTCAACTTTCTGCATAAACCAAAAGCCACGTTATGTAGAAGAACCTGCGGTATATAGAAAATGCCGCGCAATGTAGAAAAATCTGTACAATGCAGGAAAGGTCGCGTTTTAAAGGAAAAGCTACAACTGCAAAGGCATCAAGTCCGCATGGGTCGAGAGCAAGTCAAATCCGCAAAATTCACCAAAATGAATATTGGTTTTGGATCTGTTACAAAGGTAAACATACTTTGGACAACTCGGAGTTATATATATGTATGTGATTTTTGAATCAACTCGAGAGAGAATGTATAGAAGAGAGGGAAAATAGAGCAGCAGCTCGAGCAGAGAGAAGAGGAAGAAAATAGAAAACACATGCAGTAATACACAGAGTAGAAGGAGAAAGATAGAGCCGTAGCTCTCAATTTGTAAGAAGTTTTTGAATCGAATATAATAGATATTTTGTGTGCTTTTGTGTATTGGATGTGTCTTTCCCTTGTGTTGGTTGCGGTTGGCACAAAATCTTGCCAACCGTTTGGTATCAAAGAAAAAAAGTTGTTGGAGTAAATAAGAACTTCGATTTTTTTGGGTTGAGTGTTAATGGTTTCCAATAGTAAATCATGGCAACAACCCCCAATATTTGATGGAAAGAACTATGATATCTGGTGTATCAAGATGAAGACATTGTTCTCTTCTTAAGAGCTATGGGAACTAGTTGAAGGAGGATATATAGAGGTAGCAGACAGGATGCATTCAATGCATTAACACAAGCTCAGAAGAATGATTTGAAAGAAAATAGAAGAAATGATGTGCGGGATTTAAGCTACATCCGAATGCGGTCACTAATTCAATTTTCCCAAGGATAGTAACAACCAAGGAAACATGAGACACCTTGCAGAATGTTTATCAAAGAAGAGACAAGGTGAAAGTAGTGAGATTGCAGATGTTGAGGGGATATTTTGAAACCCTTCTTATGAAAGAGTTAGAATTTGTAAATGATTTTTCACAAGAAAAATGACCATAGTCAATCAAATGAGGACTAATGGAGATGTGGTTGAAGAACATAGGATCATAGAGAAGGTATTGAGGAGCCTTCCAACCAAATTTGATCCAGTTGTGGTTGCAATAGAGGAGTCTAAGGACTTGAGACAAATGACAATTGATGAGTTGATGGGTTCTTTGCAAACCCATGAACAAAGGATGAGTAGATCAACCATCTCCTCCAATGAACAATCCTTCAAGACAAATACAAATGCCAGAGGCAGGGGGAGAGAAACATACAACAAATGAAGATGACAATTTAGCAATTAGTAAGAAGGTGGAAGAATAATTTAACAAGAGCCACGAGATAAGAGGAAAATGTAGAGGAAAGAGCATTACCACTTCTAGAGGTGGTTCTACACAAAGGTATGACAAATCAAATGCACAATGCTATTAATGCAAGAAGTATGGACACTATGCGAGTGAGTGTAGAAAGAAATAATATGAAAGGAATGATAAGAAGATTGTTCCATGTTGCAAATATCTCAGATGATAATAACACACCACATTAGATTTGCAAAACAGAGAGCTAAACTATCATATATGGAAATCTATCATAATTCATATTGCTTAATACATTAGAATTAAATCAAATCACATTGTTACTTACTCAATAAGAAGGATGTACATATAGGAGGAGCGAAGTGCAACTACTACCTAGACTAGTGGTGAAGAAATCCCAATAACTGATACTAGTAGTTAATTTAACTCCACAAGACTAGCAAACTAACTCCATACAACTAGTAAACTAACTCCACACAACTAGTAAGCTAAATCCACATAGCTACTACAACTAAGAAAACTAACCCAACAAGTGTAGGACTAACACAAGTGTAAGAATTATCCTAATAAATAAATAAAAGTATAAATAATAACCTACACTAACTCCCCTCGTAAGCATAGCTTAGGTGGGTAGAAAAGAAGGTGGGTCCCAACAATAAAGCCTGATGAGGTACCCACATATAATAACTGGAAAAAATGGACACCGTAAGGTACTCAAAACTAGTAATAACAAAGTAGAGAGAAAAATCCCGCTGCAAGATATCCCAAGAAGCTCGGCTCCAAAAACTAGTAAAATGTTGAAGAAGTTTGGTGTGTACCATGGTTTGAATCCATTGCTTAGTCACAAAACTAAAAATAATTGACACTAGGCTTCACCGGAGAATAGCTCCATGTAAGAAGGCTGTCAATGGAGTGATGTTGAAAGTGCAAAAAAACACCAAACATAATCGATCAATCTGCTACTTCTGAAATAGGTGTGCCACAATCCAAGAATAATAACTAAGGCAACAAGGCAAGGATACAAGATCCAAAGAAATTGGAGTGCCACGATCTAAGAAAATCCAAGCTAATAAGGAAAGGACATGAAACCCGAAGAAATAATATCAACATGTATCAAGGCAAGGGCATAAAACTTGAATAAACAATATCAACACATAGCAATTCAAGGACACCAAACCCAAAGAAACAATATCAACACCACACCCTCCCATATTGTTGAATGGGTAGAGTAATGCTACAAATCTGTATGAGTTGTCAAAACAACTACTCGAACATTGACAAACTAACACTAGGCTTCACCAGAATAGCTCCCCATAAGAGAGACTGTCAACATGCCAAAAAAGTGTCAAAAATACAAATCTAAAATATCTCAACAAACAAGAGAGATATAAATGTTGGCACTTTATAATTGAGTGTGTTACAGACATAACATTTTAAATTTTTAGTTTATTTCTAAAAATAAATAGTTCCAGTGGAACAAACACAAAAAAGTCACTTTTGAAAAAAGAAACTCAAATTTGAGTTACCGATCAAAAGATACAATTTTTTCAAGTTTTGATTTAATAGTTATTTAAAAAATAAATAAAATGCCTGTAGTTTTCGATTTATTTTCTGGAAAACACTTTCCAATTCTATATCTAAAAAACGAGAAGAAGAAAAGTCCCTTTATTTAATGTGAAAACCGAGAAACTATTTTATGGAATTTTTTGTCTCACCGACACTCGATTTCAAAGATTCTTAGAGGTATACGAATTTACAAAATCCTCAAATCCTTGGCATGAATTTACCTAGAAAGCGTTTTTCTAGACATTTTGTCTCCTGACAGGCACAGATTTCTAAAAGGATCCATAAATCTTCAAATCCTCTCCACATAGGTACTCTATAAAATTGAAGAAAAAAACCATTACTGAATGCAAAATACCAAAAAAAAACCAGAAACTGTTTTCTAAAATATCTACTTTCCCGAAAAATATTTCTTCCATAGCATGAATTTCTAAAATTTCTAAATCTTCACCAAATAGGAACTTGCAAAGTGGAAGCAAAAAAACCAATACCGAACGCAAAAAACCCATAAAATATTTTTCTGGACTTTATACTTTCCCAACAAAGATTTCTTCCCCTAGCACGAATTTCTAATTGGATATGTACGTATCAATTTCCACCTTTGCAAGACCAAAAAAATTGTCTTCTTGATGTGCTGCTTACAATTGTTTATGAGGTTTTTCCGCCTTTCAAATCCAATGATCCCTCATTTTTACATAAAAATGGATGTTGCAATAAAGTGCTAACAAATTCCAAAATATATGAAAACAAATAAACTTTTGCTTGCAAAAAAATTACAAATGGATGTCTACATCATCTATCGCTCTGATACCATGAAAGGAATGATAAGAATATTGTTCCATGTTGAAGATCTTAGATGATAATAGCACACCACATTAGAATTACAAAACAAAAGAGTTAAAATATCATATATGGAAATCTATCATAATCCATAATGCTCAATACATTAGAATTGAATTACATTACATTGTCTTACATTGCTCAATAAGAAGGATGTACATATAGGAGGAGGGAAGTGCAACTACTACCTAGATCAGTGGTGAAGAAATCCCACTAATTGATATTGGTAGTTAAGTTAACTCCACAAGACTAGCAAGCTAACTCCACACAACTAGTAAGCTAACTCCACACAACTAGTAAGCTAACTCCACATAACTAGTACACCTAAGCAAGCTAACCCAACAAGTGTAGGGCTAACACAAGTGTAAGAATTATCCTAATAAATAAATAAAAGGATAAATAATAACCTACACACGATAGAATATGATTTGAGAAATCAATTATAAAGCAAGCTTTTCTAATGCAAAAGAAGTTGAACTTGAAAAAGAATGAAAAAAATGGAAATTTATTTCTAACTTGCAATGTAGTGACAACGAAACAAAAAAAGCGTGGTATTTGGATAGTGCATGCAACAACCATATGTGTGGAAATAAGGAGATGTTCAATAACATAGATGAAGCAATCAAATATGAAGTGAAGATGGGAAAAATAATAAGGTTCGTGTGATGGGTAAAGGCATTGTATCCATTCTCATTAAACAAGGAGACAAGAAGCAGATTCATAATGTTTTCTATGTCCCAAGATTGAAGTATAATATTCTCAGTATTGGGAAGCTTGTCCAAAATGGATATAAGGTGAGGTTTGAAAATGGAGAATGCAGTATATATGATAGAAGTGGAAGCAACAAGTTGATTGCAATAGTAAACATGACACAAAATAGAATGTTTCCTTTGAGGATGCAGAGTGCATGTGCAACATCATTCAAAACAATAACCATTGATCAATCCACTCTTTGACATATCAGGTATGGACATCTACGCTATGGTAGATTGAATTTTATTTATTAAAATCAAATGGTTAAATGGATCCCACCTATTGAACAACCAAGTAAAGTATGTTAAGGATGCATATTGGGAAGCAACATAGAAATGATTTTCCCTCAGGTAAATCATGGAGAGAAATCTCACCTCTCAAGTTGATACATTTAGATTTGTGTGGTCCCATGAAGACTCTCCCCTTATCTAAAAAAGTAAATTTCATTATTTTTATAGATGACTTTAGCAGAAGGACATGGATTTATTTTTTGAAAAATAAATTAAAAACATGTGAGGTATTTAAATAGTTCAAGGCCATGGTTGAGAAGCTCATGACAATGACCATTATATAAATAAATTGAGAATGGATAGAGGGGAGAGTATATATGTAATGAGTTTATAAACTTCGTAAGGAGCATAGATTCATGAAGAAATTTAAAGTAAGGTATAAACCTCAACGAAATGGTGTAGCAGAGAGGAAAAATTAAATTATTCAAGAAATGGCAAGAAGAATGCTTAAGGCTAGAGGATTATTAGATGAATTCTAAGCGGTTGGGACAACATTTTATTTTACTGAATAGATTTCCAACAAAGAGTGTGAGTAACATGATACCTTAAGAAGCATGGAGTGGAAGAAAACCAAGTGTTGAAGACTTGAGAGTTTTTGGATGTGTGGCATACACACATGTGCCAAAACAAAGAAGATCAAAATAGGATAACATAGGATAGAATGTAGTTTTATTGGATACAATGAGAAATCAAAAGCTTACAGATTGTATAATCCAGTTACAAAGGAACTAGTAATTAGCCCAGATGTTTAATTCATTGAGGAAGCATCTTGGAGAGATGAACAATAAGTGGAGCAACTACAAGCAAAGAAAAATGAACATATTATTGTTACTGAAGTATAAAATGATAGAACAAATAATGTACCAAGTTGGACACCCATTTCAAAAAGGGGCGAATCTTCAAATGACATGATCTAACAAAGCATACAAGGACAAGAAAATGAAGCATCATCTGAATCATTCCAGCAACAACAAATAATGAGGAGCTTGTTACGGAGATCAAATAGAGATAGGATATTTCTCTCTCAATATTATTTATTTAGAAGCATGTACAATATTTATAGGGAGGAGAAATAACTACATTCCCCAAAAACAAAGGAGAGGTTACAAACTGTGTGAGAAAAATGTGATACTACCTAATCATCTCAACCTAATTATATAAAATACTTGCTACATAACCTTATGCCAACATTCCCCCTTATTACATTATTCTTGCAAATATAACCCCTAAAAGTTCAAATTTCACTTTTCCAAGGGATTTGGTGAGAATATCAGCTACTTGTGCTTCTGTAGGACAATACTGGAGCTGAATGTTATGGTTCAAGATGTGCTCTCGAATGAAATGGAAATAAATTTCAATATGCTTTGTTCGTTCATGAAAGACAAGATTCTACATGAGCTTCAACACACTCTGATTATCGCAATAGAGAATAGGTGACTATTTTTCAGGAATGCCTATGTCATCCAAAATGCGACATAACCATATCACTTAGTACACACCTCCTCATACAAAGACGATATTCTACCTCTATGGATGAAATAGAAAAAATATTCTTCTTTTTACTTATCCATGAGATAGGTCTAGATCCAAGATGAAAAATGTATCCTGTGGTTGAATTCCTGTCATCAATAGATCCGGTGTGGTCCGAGTCGACGTATCCCTGTAAGAAGAATTGATCATTCTTCTTATATTCTAGACCATAATTAGTTGTTCGTTGAAGATATCTCAAAACATGCTTTGTTACAGTCTAGTGACATTTCTTCGGCTCCTGCATGAACTTGGAAAGATAGTTGACAACATAACATAGATCTAGTTTGGTATATGTCAAGTAGATGAGCCCTCCAACAAATTTCTGTATCGAGTAGCATCTACTTGTGGTGAGTCCTTGAATCTTGAAAATTACAATCCTTTTTCCATGTGAGTGGATATATGTTTACCGTTGGACATATTGTAATTTTCCAGGAGTGGCTTAGCGTACTTTATCTGGAGAAAAAAATGTGATGCTTCTTTTTCTATATCTCCAAACCAAGACGCTAATGTATTAGCCCCAAATCTGTCCCGTTGAAGGTTCTTTTGAGATCATTCTTCACAATAATAACTGATATTTTGAACTTCCAGTGATCACAAGATCATCCACATACACATCAAGAATGAAAATATTTTTTCCTACCTTCTTTATATACAAATTTGAATATGAGGGGCTACGAGTGAACCCATGCTATAAAAGGTGATCATTGATCTTGATATACCATGCCCTTGGAGCTTATTTCAGTCCATACAATGATTTGATGAGATGACATACCTTCTTCACAGGCTTTTCATCAAAAAATCCTTTAGGTTGGGTCATGTACACTTCTTCTTTCAAATCACCATTTAGGAAATAACTCTTGACGTCCATCTGCAAAATTCTCCATCCTTTCTGTGCTGCAAGTGCATAAGCTACTATGATGGTCTTGATCTTCATAGTGGGTGCAAAGGTTTCTTCATATTCGATTCTATCTTTTAGAGCATATCCTTTTGCTACAAGTCATGCTTTATGTTTTTGATGGATCCATTTGCCTTATATTTTATCTTGAAAACCCATTTGTAGCCTATGGGTTTCTTTCATGTAGGAAGATCGACAAGTTCCCATGTCTGATTTTGCATGAGTGAGTCATATTCTGCATCCATGGCTTCTTTCCACTGAGGTTGATTGAGTGCTTCACAAACATTATCAGGCTCGGAGCTATTAATCAGTGAACTCATGAGTGCAAAATTTACCTCATTTCTTGTCTGACTCCTTGTTCTGACTCTAGATGAAGTATCTAGGATTTGTTGTAAATGAGAGTCTTTTATGGTGCTTTATACCCACTTCAGACGAGAACTCAATTGCTTTTGTGAAGAACTATTTCGTTGACGTGAGGATGGATGCGAGTAACATTCTCTAGTTCTCCAAGGTCAACATATAGCTCCCCTTATAGCACATCTTTTCTCTGAGTAGTCTCCTCTGGTTGATCATCGATTCTAGAGACTAGGTGGTGAGAGGTGGTTGGTAATGGTTCATCTATTGTCACTATTGAGTCAAAGGATGAATCATCACAAACCACATCTCGACTCTTGTATATTTTCTTTGTCTCAGGATCCATGAGATGGTATGCCTTCGAGGTAGTGCTATAGCCAAATAGTATGCACGAGAGTGTTTTTGGCTTGAATTTATTTCTCTTCTGAGTTGGGACATGCATGTATGATGTGTAACCAAATACTCGTAAATGATAAATTGATGGCTTTCTACCACTCCATACCTCTTATGGCATTTTATTTTGTAGAATATTTGTTGGTGCCCTGTTAAGAAGATAAACAGTTTTACATACTACTTCATCCTAATATCGATCCTCTAATTTTGATGTTGATAGCATGCAGAGATCCATCTCCATGAATTTGTAATTGCATCGCTCCAAAATGTCATTTCTTGGGATGTGTAGGGATCAGTCGGTTCTACTTAATGCCTTGTTAGTTCATAAAGGCCAAGAACTTATTTGACGTGAATTCCCCCCCTCGATCCGAGCAGAAAGAGAAGAAGTGGTTGTCTATTCTATTTCAAAACACGTTATTATAAATTTTGAAAATTGTGAAGAGCCTAACTCTTGTTCTTTAGGAAAAACACCCACATATTTTGAGAGTGGTCATCCACGAATAATTGGAAGTACTTGTATCCTGAAAATGAAGTAGGAAATGGTCTTTTAGATCGGTATGAACTACCTCTAGACGTTTCTTGTAATGGAATGTGCTTTCCTTAAATGGATCCCTGTGTTATTTTCCTGCAAGATAGCCAGGGAAAATAGGCAAGGAATTGGACAATTTGGGAAGTCCATGTACCATTGCTTTTGAACTCATCTGATGTAATGAACTAACTGACAAGTGACCATATCTAAAATGCCGAGGGAAGTAGATTTTATGTTGAGGTAGATAAGTCTACTACAAAATATCAAACAATATCTAAAGTAAATAACTTATCTTTTAAAATGCTCTAGAAATAATCGTACCTTGTCTTGAGATCAAGCATGATTTGATGCCCTTTTGAGAAAGAATTTCTACCTTTAGATGATGATTCGGATCGACTAATCGACAAGAGGTTGCTAGATGATCCAGGGAACATCTAGTAAAATTATAAGCGTATAGTTTCATGGTCCCAGAGGAATAGTAACTTGTCCTATTCCTTCAAAGAATGTATTATTTGTCATCTCATGCTATCCGAACTCGATCTTATCGGAGGAATGACGAAGATCTGGAGGGAATACGTGAGCATCGACACGTTGCACTCAACCATAGAAATGGTGTAGCTTCAAGATCAAAGCAAGAACTCACTTGAAAAGCAATGTGCATGCATTGAGGGAAAATGGCTCAAAAGAGGCCCGTAATCCATTGTTTATAGATCGGAAAGGTGGGTACATATAGGGGAGTAAATGTGTAAATCCCATGTAAGAAAATATTCCTCCATAATGGAGAAGAGGAGTTACTTTCCCAAATGGGAATGTAACTCCTATGACGTAACTTACACATATGAAAGATTCTGTAAGAGAATTTATCATAACTAATATGACACCTAAGACCTATGATCTCACCTAAGTGAGATGACTCACCTGGTGAGGTGGCAATACACCTAATAAATAAATAAGAGGTGAAGGAAATGCCACCCACACCAACACCCCCCCTTCATCGTAACTTAGGATGAGGCGGAAAGTTAGAGATGAGAAGTGGGTCCCGACACAAGGCCTGATGAGGTACCCACGTACAAGAAACTCTCAAAAAGTGGAGTAAAAGGAGAAAACCCAGTGGGAAAAACTCCCCCAAAAGAGAGACAAGTCCACTCTCTAATCTAAGAAAGATGCCAAAGATGGGTCTTGGCCACAGATGAGCTTGTAAAGGTACCCATGTACAAAGAGGCAATCTCTCGAAAAGAAGAAGAAGAGAGAAGAAGAGGGAGATGAGAGGAATGCGAAGATGTCATTGGACGAATCAACTCTATAGCTTGCTCTAGGAGGTCTCCCAGAAGAATGTCGATGACGAGATCCTCTGCCTCTGGACTGAAGAAGAGCCACCCACACCGAACTGTGTGCCTACCCTTAGGAAGGACAAAAATGATGTGTTGGAAGTCCACCCACTCCGTGAAGGAAACTAAAGGCAACAACACAAAGAACTTTGAGTCTGGTCCATGAAAGTGTGACATAGGTCTAGCAAGTGAGTGCAAAGGAACCGAAGGTAATGTCACGAGTGCAGAATGTCAGAGTGTGAAGAGTGAACACCCACAAAAAGGATGTCCAAGTGATGTGAAGGTAACATAACCCCACATAGAAAAGGGATCCACAAGCAAGGGTGGATCAATGAAGGTCTCTGGAAAAGTGGAAGTGGTAAGAGTCCCAGAAGGGGCACTCCCAACAACGGAGATAATGAAATCCTCTAAAATACCTATAGATGGATGATGAACCCGTAGAGCATCAAAGGTGGACTCTCAGAAAAGACGAAAAGGTCGGTAGATACTCATCCCAATGAGGGGGCTCAACAAATAAGAGCGATGTCGAGATAGGTATGAGTCATCCAATGAAGTTAGAGGAGTGAAAGGGGCCTCACACACTGCTGAAAGTGGAAAGGAGGTGGGTGTGATGACCGTATGAGGCCAAGTAGAGACTCGATCAATATCTGATGAGATGGGAGGGGTGACAACACTCTCTGGAATAGTGAGAGGAGGAGATAAGTCCTCTGTAGTACTCTCGACATCGAACCGGGTACACATCCTCATCATCAGAAGAAGAACCAAACAAGTCTATGTCAGTGGAACTGCCATCACATGAAGAACAAGAGGAGACAGTTGGATCAACAGCAACAACAATGGTGGTAGTATGTGAAGGGTCTCTATAGAGGGACTGAAGAATGCTCCAGACATGGTGGAGTGGATCTAAGTCTGCCACATGAAACCAGAGAGATCTGGAGACATGCATCATCAAGTGACCAAAGACATGGTCACAAGTGTCAAGAAGTCCTCCAGATGACGATGATCAGTGGGTGCAGGAACTGGCCCAAGTAAGAAGGGTGAAAGACCCTCGTGAGTGAAGTAACATTCCATGGAAGCACACCAAGCTGAATAGTTCCCTCTCCCGGTAAGAAGTGGTGGAGGTTGTAAGGCGATCCTACGATGCTCAAGTCTAGAAAGAGAACTCTCCATGATGCGGAATCAAAAGTGCAAGGTGCACAAAAGCAAGACGTCGGACTCGGTCGATAATGCGTCTGCGTGTGAAAACCCAAGAGTACTAGTGAACCCCCTAGAATGCGAACTTTATAAAGTAGTGTGTTTACAAAAAATGACAATTTCATCACATAATGTGTGAAAAATCATGCAACTTTGACTAAAGAAGCGCTAAAAACAGAGCAGCGAGTCAAAAGTTATGGCATAAATACGATTCCCATGAATCGATGGAAAATGCAAATAAACATGCAAACTGATTAAAAAAGTGCCCGAAATGGGTGCAAAGGGTATTGTGTGGGTACTCATTGGAAATGGAATCAAATTTCAGGTAGGGTTTGTTTTTCGTGCGAGGGGGGATTAGCCTTCGCCAATCCCGACCTCACCCTCCGTCTTCGACACACGAATGAAGGACATAATACAAGCAAAATAAAGCCTTAAAATATTTTACAATGCTATACAAGGAATGTTTTTACCTCAAAACATTAAAAATAGGGATTTTTTTAACCTACAAATAATTCTCAAAGGGAGTGGGCCCACATTGAGGTGTCAAGCTATGGTGGAAGTTGTGTAAAAAGATGATTCCTGGCTGCAGAGTTGTTGGGTGGTTGTTAACTGAACCAAGGGTTGCTTGCAATTGGGGCGTGCCATGCGCAGAGCCCACGTGGCTGGATATTCTAACGTAGGAGGCAGTTGAGTGGTGCATAGAGGTGAGACCACGTGCCAAGAGGTGAGTGCAGCAACCAAGCGGGAGGATGTGGGTCGTTTGACCAAGTCGTGTAACCGTTGGAAGGTGGTGAGACTATAGGCTTCAACCAAAAATGCGTTGGAATGAACCCAGAGCCAGGCGTGAATAGATGTGCTGCACAGTGAGCCCGGAGCAGGAGCAACACGTGAAGCGGAAGTCGGAGGCTAGCTCGCATGCAAAAAACACGTGGTAAGGGTTTTAGGATGATGTGCAGAGATCTTCCGGTGAGCAGAGAAAACACATCCCAATCCAACGCAAAGCACGTCGAAGAGCCAACAAATGCACAGCTCAAAACTCACGATCAATGGCGTGAAGGAGTGAAGCACGTAGAGGAGTCAAGCTCATCTAAGCACAAGTCTGTGGAACAGTGCAAGAAACACTAAAACATCCAACCATGAGCCAATAATGGACCTCGAGTCAATACTGAAGGTTTGCAGACACGAGCACGAGTTGCAGGCTTAGAGCATATACTTCCATAAGAAACCCGAGCTGGAGTCGAGGTTGTTAAGGTTGCTCAAGCAGGTGCAAGGAAAATGTACTCAAACAATGCAAGCCACAAAAATAGTGCCAGACCATCCAGAACGAGCCAAAAAATGAGTCGAATGGTGTAGAAGTCGATGCAAGTTGAGTATATCAATAAGGCAAGTGAGTTGTTTGGGCATCCTAGAGAACTGGGACCAAGTTGGTCCTGGAGAGGCTCTCCCAACCGTAAAAAAATTGAAACTAACACCTTAAACTTGCAAAATTTTCTCCTGACATGTACACACAATTACCAGAAAACACCACACCGAGCACACAAAACCAATTACATGTGCTCTTGAAAAATGCAAGAAGAGCACAAAGTAAGGAGTGAGAACTTCCACATAAAACAATGAGGCGGTGAGTAGTAAGCAACTGAAATGAGCAACACGATTCCGATCCCCGAGCTCTGATACCATGTTGGAGGAATGACAAAGATATGGAGGGAATCGGTGAGCATTGACATGTTACACTCAACCGTGGTGGAAATGGCATAACTTCAATATCGAAGCAAGAACTCACCCGAAAAGCAATGTGCATGCATTGAGGAAAATGGCTCAAAAGAGGCCCATACTCCATTGTTCATAGATCGGGAAAGGTGGGTACATATAGGGGAGTAAATGTGTAACTCCCATGTAATAAAATATTCCTCCATAATGGAGAAGAGGAGTTACTTTCCCAAATGGTAATGTAACTCCTATGACGCAACTTACACATATGAAATATTCTCAAGAGAATCTATCATAACTAATATGACACCTAAGACCTATGATCTCACCTAAGTGAGACGACTCACCCGATGAGGTGGCAATACACCTAATAAATAAATACGAGGTGAAGGAAATGCCACCCACACCAATAGATCTCCAATGGGTTGTTCATTTAGTGAATAAAACAACTTCTTGTCACCTGACATATGCTTATTGGCACCCGAGTCTATCAACCAAACTCTCTTCGTGGGTTGCAAATTCTGAGAGACTAGTACGAGGTTCTTACCACAATTATCTCCTTCTGATGACTCCTCATCAGATTCATCATCATGTTGGGTTGCGAGATGTCCCTTCTGCTTTCGTCGGTGGGGACGTCGTTTGGAATTTAAAAATCTTTGCGCCCTGATGTGCTTGTTTTACTCAAAGACCCCTGTTTAGAGCCATTATACCAGTAGTGATTAGTGTCATGAGTATTGGTTTTACATATTTGAAACCACCTCTTGGAATTTTGAGCTTGCTTCCCTTGATGTTGATGTGCTTGTGTTTGCTTTTCTAGGGAATATTTTCGATACTTTTGGCCACAATGTGGATTTGAGAAAAGGTCTTTATCCTAGGCCTCATCTTGGACTGAATTGATGTCCTCTTCCCCTGCTATAGCAATTTCACATGTTCTTTGAATGCCATTGTTTTTTAGATACATTCAGTGTCATAATGAACACTCGGACTTTAGAAGGAAGCACTCTCAAGGTGATTAACATGAGAAGTTTGTCTTTGATCGTTTCACCAAGCACTAATAACTCTGATCGTAGCTCAGCCATGCGATGTAAGAACTCCTCAACTTTATCATCTGACCCCATAGAGAGGGTGTGTAGCTTTGACCAAAGATAGAGAGTCTTATTATGATTTTTAGCTTCATAGATGGTTTCTAATTTATCCCAGGCTTCCTTCAGCTTCTCCACATTTCGAATATGTGGTTGCACATCATCATTGACACTTAACATAATCAACATTAGATCTTTTGCACTAGCCATCTCATATTTCATTAGTTCATTGGTGGTTGTGGGAATCGTCACGACCATGTGACGATGCCCCATAATCCTTCAAATTGAAGGATCGTCTGCATCTTTGTTTTTCAGCCGTAAAATTTGGTTCTTTAAGTAACCGAGAATAAAAAAGAAGCAACTTTGAAGCAAACATTGTAATAGAATAAAATAATTTTTAAATTTATTTATTGATTTCAAGAGATATTACAACATTACTCATTGATGAGAAGTAACAACTCATAGATTCTCTTGATACTCGCGTGTTGAGAGATGAAGACACTTTATAGGGCGTTCTTATTCACAATCACAATTAGCATTGTTCCCGGAGTCTAGTTCTTCTCAAACTCACTTTGCTTGATAGATGACATTAAAAGGAAATACTCCAAGATTCCTTTGCGAACAAGTTTTTCGAAGATAAGTTTTTTGGTGTTGCGTAGCTCGTTGAGCAGTGCAAAGTAGAACCCAGAGATTTCAGGAGCTTACGGATGGTGTTCTACGACTTGAGAGTTAAAGTTTTGGATTTCAGCAGTCTCAATTACGTCATTCAACGTAGCTTTGAGAGAATCAACATTTCCTTGGTGGAGGCCTCTTCTTTAGGCAATAATAGAACCTTTATTTTATGTAGCCACAAATGTATTTTTTCAGTGCAAATATTCTTACCATAAACTTCCACGTAGCAGGTCTTCTTATCATCACACCCAGTGTCTAGCAGAAGATAGATTCTAGGAAACTATACTTGGCTATTGCGTTGAATTTTGTTCTTTTGCATCAGACTTAAACTACTTTTTGAAACGTTTCTTCCAAGCTCCACGTATTAACATGTAATGTAGGTCACTGGATTCATTTCCAAGTTGTTAGTATTAACTATAGGTCAAGGAATTACATGCAGGTCACTCCATGCAACAACAGATGGGTCCAAGCCTCTCCACGTAGTTTTAAAGAATTTTTGACTTTTAGCACAAAAATTAAAAAAATTCCTCTAAAACTTCCACACATATTTCTCTTCCTTTCCACGCAGTGTTTTCTCCTCCACATCCAACCAAGAAGAACTTATTAAATGCAGTGCCGCAACTTCCACGTTTTGATTTCCAACAAAAGCTAAAAACAAACTTCAACGTTTTCACTTTCCACGTAGGTCCACACCGAGAATGGTCTTCTCTCATGGAGTAGGTTGGTCTTGACGCCACTCATCTAACAAGAATAATCTAGGCAGATTTTTTTGCTCTAGATAAATGTCTCTCCTTTAAACGCACAAAGCCATAGTTTATGATCGCTCTAATACCAGAGTGTGAGGAGCTTATTGAGGAGAAAAAATAGAGATAGGATATCTCTCTCTCAATATTATTTATTCAGAAGCATGTACAATATTTATAGGGAGGAGAAATAACTACATTCCCCAAAAACAGAGGAGTGGTTACAAATTGTGTGAGAAAAATGTGATACTACCTAATCATCTTAGCCTAATTATATAAAATATTCGCTACGTAACCTTATGCCAATAAAAGAAAATGAAGATGAAATGATTAATTTTGCTTTATTTTCAAGAGCTGATCAATTTATTTTGAAGATGTAATTAAGGATCTTAAATGGTGTGAAGCAATGGATGAAGAAATGCATGTAACATAGAAGAATAGAAAATGGGAGCTATTAGATGTTCCAAAGAGGAAAGGAAGTCATTGGAATCAAGTGGGTTTACAAAACCAAAACTACTCCTGAAGGTAAAATTGAAAAACGCAGAAGGCAATGTTAGTTATCAAAGGCTATAAAAAAATACATGGACGTGATTATAATGAGACATTTGCTCTAGTAACAAGGCTAGAGATTGTGAGAATAATTATTTCCATAGCTTCTCATCACAAATGGAAGGTCCATCAAATGGATGTTAAATCAACCTTCTTAAATGGAGTATTGGAAGAAGAAGTGTATGTGGGACAACCACTTGGTTATGAAATTCTAGGGCATGAAAGAAAAGTATACAAGCCCAAGAGGGCATTGTATGGACTGAGTCACTTAAGAAAGCACCAAGGGAATGGTATAATATGATAAATTCCTATTTGATTAGTAATGGCTTTAGAAAAACCAGTAGTGAGCCCATACATTACATCAAAGAAAAAAATGGTGAGATTTTAATTTTTGTAAGTATGAAACAAAAATATTGCAAGTATTTAGAATGTTAGACATCAAAACAACATCTACACTAGCAAAGATAAGTCTAAACTTGACAAAAGAAGATTGCAACAACAATGTAGATCCTACAAGATACAAGAACATGGTAGGAAGCTTGATGTATTTAACTGCAACTAGACTAGATATAATGTATGCAGTTAGTCTTATTTCTAGATTCATGGAGACACCAAAGGAGACACACTGGAAAACATGAAAGCGTATTTTGAGGTATGTGAATGACACAAGGAATTATGGAAATCTATATGCCGGTGATAATAATTTACAATTATTTTGATACACATATAGTGATTGGGTAGGTAGCTTTGATGATATAAAAAACACATATAGATATGTGTTCATGTTGGATCGTGAGCTATTTCATGGGATTAAAAAAATAGTTAGTTGTTTCACTTTCTATTATTGAAGGCAGTATATTTCAATGAAACTTAACTACTTATCGATGATATGGTTAAGAATAATGATCTTATATTTGAATGAAGAGCAACAAGGAGGTTCTACTTGTTTTATGTGATAATATGTCTTCAATTGCATTATCAAAGAATCTAGTCTTTCATGTAGCGAAGTAAACATATAAAAATTAGGCATCACTTTAATCGTGAATTTGTTGAGAAAGGTGAAATTAAGCTTAAGTTTTGCAAGTCGAGTTGCGGGTAGCGACATTATTATCAAGCATGCATCAAAAGAAAGGTTTGAACACTTAAGAGCAAGTCCGGGCATCGTAGATGTCCAAGACATTAAAATATGTCCTTGAATAGATTATTTTCATCTCAAGATTAAGGGGGAGTGTCATAATTAATGGTGTCTCGATATTCTTGAGCCTCACACAATTTTTTTAAACTTGTTTTCCCTTACCTTCCAACTACCGCCATTGATAGGAATTTATTTTTCTTTTTGGCTATTGAATTTGAATTTCCCACTAAATCCATGCAACAAAGGAAAGCTGCAAAACAAAATGCTAAGGAAAAAATCCACGAGGAGAAAGGAATGGTTTGAATCGAAAGACAAGAAAACAAAAATGTTGTGTGGAGTCTGAAGTTACTCACGGATCTTCAACTTTCCACATTAAAAAAATGAGGTATGTTGAAGAAGTCGTGCAATGTATACAAATTTTTGGTATATAGAAAATGCCATGAAATGTAGAATTTTTTTGTAATACAGAAAGGTCATGTTTTGCGTAAAAAATCGCAACCGCAAAGGTATCAAGTACGCGTGGGTCGAGAGCAAGTCAAAGGTGTGGAATTCACTAAAATAAATATTGGCTTTGGGTCCGTGTTAATGGTCAACATAATTTGGACGACTCATAGTTATATATATGTATGTGGTTTTTGAATCAAAGAGATATAGAGAGCATAAATATCTCAAGAGAGAATATATAAAAGATAAAAACAATAAGAGAAGGGAATATAGAGTAGCATCTCGAGTAGATAGAAGAGGAAGAAAATAGAAAACATGTGTGGGAACACACAAAGTAGAAGGATAAAGAGAGAGAATATTAAGAGGAAAATTATAGAGTAGTAGCTTGAGGAATATTGTAAAATAAATAAAAAGTATTTGTAGAGTCATAGCTCTGGGTTTGTAAAAAAATTAATCGAATATAATAGCTATTTTTGTGTGCTTTTGTGTTTTGGTTGTGTCTTTCCCTTGTGTTGGTTGTGGTTAGCACCAAATCTTTCCAAAAAACAACACCATTATTATTTCATAGAAATTGATGAAAATATGTGTATCTTTAAGATTTGGAATTTTTAGTCAAAAAAGAAAAAATCTAGAAGGAGAAAAAGGTACCAAATATTTTAAATATTGGGAAGCCACGGTGTGCATAAGAATGCTTTGCTTATCAATTGTTTCTTTACCACATTAGATTTAAAAGACTAGAAGATTGTTCCATGTTACGAAGATCTCGAAGATAATAACACACCACATTAGATTTGCAAAACAAAAGAGATAAAATATCATATATGGAAATCTATCATAATCCATATTGCTCAATACATTAGAATTAAATTACATCACATTGTTACTTTCTCAATAAGAAGGATGTACATATATGAGGAGGGCGGTCAACTACTACCTAGATCGGTGGTGAAGAAATCCCACTAACCGATACTTGGTAGTTAAGTTAACTCCACAAGACTAACAAAATAACTCCACACAACTAGTAAGCTAACTCCACATAACTAGTAAGTTAACTCCACATAACTAGTACACCTAAGAAAACTAACCCAACAAGTGTAGGGCTAACACAAGTGTAAGCATTATCCTAATAAATAAATAAAAGGATAAATAATAACTTACACTAACTCCCCCGTAAGCATAGCTTAGGTGGGCGAGAAAAGAAGGTGGGTCCCAACAAGAAGGCCTCGATGAGGTACCCACATATAGTAACCGGAAAAAAGGGACACCGCAAGGTACCAAAAAATAGTAAAAACAAAGTAGAGAGATAAAAATACCATTCTGCAAGATATCCCAAGAATCTCGGCTCCAAAAATAGTACAATGTTGAAGAATTTTCATGTGCACTATGGTCCGGATCCATTACTCGATCACAAAACTAAAAAAAAGCTGACATTAGGCTTCACCATAATAGCTCCATGTAAGGAGATCACATCATGGAGATATGTTGAAAGTGTAAAAAACATCAAACATAATCGATCAAATGCTACAAATAGGTGTGTCATAATCCAAGAATAATAACTAAGGCAACAAGGCAAGGACACGAGATCCAAAGAAATTGGAGTGCCACAATCTAAGAAAAGCCAAGGTAACAAGGCAAGGACATGAAACCCGAAGAAATAATATCAACATGTATCAAGGAAAGGACATAAAACACGAAGAAATAGTATCAAAACGCAGCATTGATGACATGAAACCTAAAGAAACAATATCAACACCACACCCTCCCATACTGTTAAATGGGTAGAGTAATGCTACAAATTTGTATGAGTTATCAAAACAACTACTCGAACACTAAAAAACTAACACTGGGCTTCACCAAAATAGCTCACCATAAGAAAGACTGTCAACATGCTAGAAAAGTGTCGAAAATACAAATCTAAAATATCTCAACAAACAAGAGAGATATAAATGTTGGCACTTTAAATTGAGTATTTGGTACAAACATAACATTTTAAATTTTTAGTTTATTTCTAAAAATAAATAGTTCCAATGGAACAAACACAAAAAAAAATCACTTTTGAAAAAAAGAAACTCAAATCTGAGTTACCGATCAAAAGATACAATTTTTTCAAGTTTTTGATTTAATAATTATTTAAAAATAAATAAAATGCAATGTAGTTTTCGATTTTTTTTTTGGAAATTTTTTTCCAATTCTATATCTACAAAATAAAAGAAGAAAAATCTCATTATTGAATGTGAAAAACCCATAAAAAAATTTTTTCTAGATTTTTTTGTCTCATTGACACTTGATTTCCAAGATTCTTAGGGGTATACGACTTTACAAAATCCTCAAATCCTCGACACATGGTAAAACTGTTACTTAACGCACAAAACCTAGAAAAACCTATAAAGCATTTTTCTAGACATTTTGTTTCCTCGGGAACGAATTTCTAAAGGGATCCACAAATATTCAAATCCTCTCCACACATGTACTCTACAAAGTGGAAGAAAAAAACCATTATCGAATCTGTCGAATACCTAGAAAAAACTAGAAACCGTGTTATGAAATCTCTACTTTCCTAGCAAATATTTCTTCTACAACACGGATTTCTAAAATTTCTAAATCCTCACCAAATAGGAACCTGCAAAGCGGAAGAAAAAAACCCAATACCGAACGCAAAAAAACCAAAAACAATTTTTCTGGACTTTTTATTTTCCCAACAAAGATTTCTTCCCCTGGCACGAATTTCCAATTGGATCCATACGTATCAATTTCCACCTTTGCAAGACCAAAACAAATTGTCTTCTTCAGTAGCCAAGATTACAATTGTTTATGAGGTTTTTCCACCTTCCGAATCCAACAGATCCCTTTGTTTTGCGTAAAAATGGATGCTGCAACAAAGTGCTAACAAATTCCAAAATATATGAAAATAAATAAACTTTTGTTTACAAAAACTTACAGATGAATGTCTACATCATCTATCACTCTGATACCATGAAAGGAATGATAAGAAGATTGTTCCATGTTCTGAATATCTTAGATGATAATAGCACAACACATTAGATTTACAAACCCGAAGAGTGAAAATATCATATATGAAAATCTGTCATAATCCATATTGCTCAATACATTAGAATTGAATTATATCACATTGTCTTACATTTCTCGATAAGAAGGATGTACATATAGGAGGAGGGAAGTGCAACTACTACCTAGATCAGTGGTGAAGAAATCCAACTAATTGATACTAGTAGTTAAGTTAACTCCACAAGACCAGAAAGCTAACTCCACACAACTAGTAAGCTAACTCCACACAACTAGTAAGCTAACCCCACATAACTAATACACCTAAGAAATCTAACCCAACAAGTGTAGGACTAACAAAAATGTAAGAATTATCATAATAAACAAATAAAAGGATAAATAATAACCTACACTAATAGAATATGATTTGAGAAATCAATTATAAAGCAAGCTTCTCTAATGCAAAAAAGTTGAACCTGAAAAATAATGAAAAGAATGGAATTTTCTTTCTAACTTGCAATGTTAATTGAGCAACAAAACAAACAAACATGGTATTTGGATAGTGCATGCAACAACCACATGTGTGGAAATAAGGAGATGTTCAATAACATAGATGATGCAATCAAATCTAAAGTGAAGATGGGAAAAACAATAAGGTTATTATTATGGTAAAGACATTGTATCCATTCTCACCAAGAAAGGAGACAAGAAGCAGATTCATGATGTTTTTATGTCCCAAGATTGAAGTATAATATTCCCAAAGATTTGAAAGCTTGTCCAAAATGGATATAAGATGAGGTTTGAAAATGGAAAATGTAGTATATATGATAGAAGTGGAATCAACATGTTGACTACAATAGTAAACATGGCACAAAATAGAATGTTTCCTTTGAGGATGCAGAGTGCATGTGCAACATCATTAAAAACAATAACCATTGATCAATCCACTCTTTGACACATTAGGTATGGACGTCTAAGTTATGATAGATTGAATGTTATTTATTAAAATCAAATGGTTAAAGGGCTCTCATGTATTGAACAACCAAGTAAAGTATGTTAAGGCTGCATATTAGGGAAGCAACATAGAAATGCTTTTCCCTTAGGTAAATCACGAGAAGAAATCTCACCTCTCGAGTTGATACATTTAGATTTGTGTGGTCCCATGAAGACTCCCTCCTTGTCTAAAAAAGTGAATTTCATTACTTTTATAGATGACTTGAAAAAAGAAGGACATAGATTTATTTTTGAAAAATAAATAAAAACATTTGAGGTATTTAAACAGTCAAGGCCTTGGTTGAGAAGCACAAGTGACCATTATATAAATAAATTGAGAATGGATAGAGGGAGAGAGTATATATGTAATGAGTTTATAAAATTCAGTAAGAAGCACAAAATCAAGAAGCAATTCACGGGAAGGTATACACCTTAGAAAAATGGTGTAAAGAGAGGAAAAATAAAACTATTCAAGTAATGGAGAGAAGACTACTCAAGGCTAGATGTTTTTGATGAATTCTGGTAGAAGCAGTTGGGAAAACATTGTATTTTCTGAATATATGTCCCATAAAGAGTGTGAGGAACATGATACCTCAAGAAGCATGGAGTGGAAGAAAACCAAGTGTTGAAGACTTGAGAGTTTTTGGATGTGTGGCATACACACATGTGCCAAAACAAAGAAGATCAAAATAGGATAACATAGGATAGAATGCAATTTTATTGGATACAATGAGAAATCAAAAGCTTACAGATTGTATAATCCGATTCAAAGGAACTAATAATTAGCTCGGATGTTCAATTCATTGATGAAGCATCTTAGGGAGATGAACAATAAGTGTAGCAACTACAAGTAAAGACTACTGAACATATTATTGTTGTTGAAGCGAAAAATGATAGAACAAACAATGTACCAAGTTGGACACCCATTTCACAAAGGGAGAATCTTCGAATGACAAGATCTAACAAAGCATGCAAGGGCCGTAAAATGAAGCATCATCGACTCATTCCAACAACAAGGAAGAATGAGGAGTATTCAAGAGATCTATGAGAAATCCAGATATGGATATGTGAGGAGCTTATTGAGGATAAAAATAGAGATAGGATATATCTCTCTCTCTCTCAATATTATTTATTCAGAAGCACGTACAATATTTATAGGAGGAGAAATAACTACATTCCCCAAAAACAAAGGAGTGGTTACAAACTGTGCGACAAAAATGTGAAATTACCTAATCATCTCAGCCTAATTATATAAAATATTTTCTACGTAACCTTATGCCAACATTATCCCCTTATTACATTATTCTTGCAAATATAACCCCTAAAAAGTTCAAATTTCACTTTTCCAAGGGATTTGGTGAGAATATCAACTACTTGTGCTTATGTAGGATAGTACTGGAGCTAAATGTTATGGTTCAAGACGTGCTCTCGAATGAAATGGAAATAAATTTCAATATGCTTTGTTCATTCATGAAAGAAAATATTCTAGCACGAGCTTCAACACACTCTGATTATCGTAATAGAGAATAGGTGATTATTTTTCAGGAATGCCCGAGTCATCCAAAATGTGATGTAACCATATTGCTTCATACACACCTCCTCATGCGGCACGATATTCTGCCTCTTTGGATGAAATTGAAAAATTATTCTAATTTTTACTTATCAATGAGATAGGTCCAGATCCAAAATGAAAAATGTATCCCGTGGTTGAATTCTTGTCATCAATGTATCCGGTGTGGTCCAGTCGATGTATCCTGTAAGAAGAATTGATCATTATTCTTATATTCTAGACTAGAATCAGTTGTTCCTCGAGAGATATCTCAAAACATGCTTTCCTACAATCCAGGTGACATTTCTTAGGCTCCTTCATGAACCTAGAAATATAGTTGATAGAATAACATAGATCTGGTCTTTTATATGTAAAGTAGATGAGCCCTCCAACAAATTGCATATAGCGAGTAACATCTACTTGAGGTGAGTCCTGGAATCTTTAAAATTGTAATCCTTTTCTTATGGGAGTGGATATAGGTTTACAGTTGGACATATTGTACTTTTCCAAGAGTTTCTTGGCATACTTTATTTGGGAGACAAAAATATGATGCTTCTTTTTCCATATCTCCAAGCCAAGATAGTAATGTAGTAGCCCCAAATCTGTCATGTCGAAGGTTCTTTTGAGATCATTCTTCACAATATCAACCTGATCTTTTGAACTGCCAGTGATCACAAGATCATCCACATACACAACAAGAATGAAAATTTCTTTTCCTACCTTCTTTATATACAAATTTTAATACGAGGGGCTACGAGTGAACCCTTCCTTATAAATGTGATCATCGATCTTGATATACCATGCCCTTGGAGCTTGTTTCAGTCCATATAGTGATTTGATGAGATGACATACCTTCTTAGGATGCTCTTCATCAACAAATCCTTTAGGTTGGGTCATGTACACTTCTTCTTTCAGATCACCATTTAGGAAATAACTCTTGACGTTCATCTACTAAAGTCTCCATCCTTTCCGTACTTCTGAAGTGCGCAAACTAATTTGATGGTCTTGATCTTTAAGAAAAGGTTTCTTCATATTCGATGCCATATTTCATTTTAATATGAGGGGATACGAGTGAACCCTTATAAATGTTATCATCGATCTTGATATACCATGCCCTTGGAGCTTGTTTCAATCCATATAGTGATTTGATGAGATGACATACCTTCTTAGGATGCTCTTCATCAACAAATCCTTTAGGTTGGGTCATGTACACTTCTTCTTTCAAATCACCATTTAGGAAATAACTCTTGATGTTAATCTATTGAAGTCTCCATCCTTTCTGTGCTGCAAGTGCGCAAACTACTTTGATGGTCTTGATCTTCAAAGTGGGTCCAAAGGTTTCTTCATATTCGAAGCCATATTTACGAGCATATCCTTTCACTACTGAAGTCACGATTTATGTTTTTCAATGGATCCATTTGCCTTATATTTTTCTTGAAAATCCATTTGCAGCCTATGGGTTTCTTTCTTGTAGGAATATTGACAAGTTCCCATGTCTGATTTTTCATGAGTGAGTCATATTCTACATCCATGGATTCTTTCAACTAAGGTTGACTAAGTTCTTCACAAACATTATCAGGATCGAGCTATTAATTAGTGAACTCATGAGTGCAAAATTTATCTCATTTCTTTTTTGAATCCTTGTTCTGACTCCGGATGAAGTATCTGGGAGTTGTTGCAAATGAGAGTCTTTTATGGTGCTTTGTACCCACTTGACAAGAAATCAACTTCTTTTATGAAGAACTATTTTGTTGACATGAGGATGGATGCAAAGTAACATTCTCCAATTCTCTAAGGTCAACATATAGCTCCCCTTGTAGCACATATTTTCTCTGAGTAGTCTCCTCTAGCTGATCATTTGATTCAGAGACTAGGCGGTGAGAGGTGGTTGGTAATGGTTCATCTGTTGTCACTTCTTGAGTGAAAGGATGACTCATCAAAACCACATCTCAACTCTCGTATATTTTCTTTGTCTTAGGATCCATGAGATGACATGCCTTCGAGGTAGTGTTATAGCCAAGTAGTATACACGAGATTGTTTTCGAGATCGACTTTCTTTCTCTTCGAGTAGGGACATGAAGGTATGATGTGCAACCAAATACTCGTAAATGAGAAATTGATGGCTTTCTACCACTCCATACCTCTTATGGGATTTTATTTTGTAGAATATTTGTCGGCGGTCTGTTAAGAAGATAAACAATTGTCTATACTACTTCGTCCTAATATCGATCCTCCAATTTTGATGTTGATAGCATGCAACGATCCATCTCCATGAATGTGATATTGCATCGCTCCAAAATGTCATTTTACTAGGATGTGTAGGGATCGAGTCGGGTTCTATTTAATGTCTTGTTAGTTCATGAAGGCCAAGAACTTATTTGATGTGAATTTCCCCCATCGATTTGAGCAGAGTAGAAGAAGTGGTTGTTTGTTCTATTTCAAAACACGTTATTATAAATTTTGAAAATTGTGAAGAGCCTCACTCTTATTCTTTAGGAAAAACACCCACATATTTTGAGAGTGGTCATCCACGAACAATTGGAAGTACTTGTATCCTGAAAACGAAGCAGGAAATGGTCTATTCAGATCGGTATGAACTACCTCTAGACGTTTCTTGGCATGGAATGTGCTCACCTTAAATGGATCCCTATGTTGTTTTCCTGCAAGATAGCCAGGGAAAATAGGCAAGGAACTAGACAATTTGGGAAGTCCATGTACCATTGCTTTTGAACTCATCTAATGTAATGAACTAATCGACAAGTGACCATATCTAAAATTCCAGAGGGCAATAGATTCTACTGTTGAGGTAGATAAATCTACTGCAAAAGATGAAACAATATCTAAAGCAAATAACTTATCTTTTAGAAATGCTCTAGCAATAACCGTACCTTGTCTTGAGATCAAGCATGATTTGATGCCATTTTGAACAAGAAATTCTACCTTTAGATGATGATTCGGGAGTTGGTAGTGATAAGAGGTTTCTAGATGATCCAGAACACCTACTACATTTGTAAGCGTACGATTTCATGGTCCTAGAGGAATAGTAACTTGTCTTAGTCCTTGTGTAACATAATATTTGTCATCGCTATCTCGAACACGATCTCTAGTGGGTTGTTCGTTTAGTGAATAAAACAACTTCTTGTCACCTGACATATTCTTATTGGCACCCGAGTCTATCAACCAGACTCTCTTCATGGGTTATGAAGTCTGAGAGACTAGTACGAGGTTCTTACCACAATTAGCTCCTTCTGATGACTCCTCATTAGATTCATCATCATGTTGGGTTATGAGATGTCCCTTCTTCTTTAGTTGGTGGAGATGTCGTTTGGAATTTTGAAAATCTTTGTGCTCTGATGTGCTTTTTTACTCGAATACCCCTTTTTAGAGCCATTATACCAGTAGTGATCAATTTCATGAGTATTGGTTTTACAGATTTGACACCACCTCTTGGAATTTTGAGCTTGCTTCCCTTGATGCTGATGTGCTTGTGTTTACTTTTCTGGGGGACCATTTTCGATACTTCTGGCCACGATGTGGCTTTGAGAAAAGGTCTTTATCCTGGGCCTCATCTTGGACTGAATTGATGGCCTGCTCCCGCTATAGCAAGTTCATGAGTTCTTTGAATGCCATTTTTGTTTAGATACATTTAGTGTCATAACGAACACTCAGAGTTTAGAAGGAATTTCTCTCAAGGTGATCGACATGAGAATTTTTTCTTCCATCATTTCACCAAGTGATAATAACTCTGAACGCAGCTCAACCACACGATGTAAGAACTCAACTTTATCATCTAACCCCATAGAGAGGGTGTGTAGTTTTGACTAAAGATGGAGGATCTTAGTTTGATTTTTGGCTTCATAGATGGTTTCTAATTTATCCCAGGCTTCCTTCGGCTTCTCCGCATTTCGGATATGTGGTTGCACATCATCATTGACACTTAGCATAATCAACATTAGAGCTTTGGCACTAGCCATCTCATATTTCATGAGTTCATTAGCGGCTGTGGGAACTGTCACTGACCCTGTGATGATGCCCCATAATCCTTCAAATTGAAGGATCGTCTGCATCTTTGTTTTCTAGGCCACAAAATTTGGCCCTTTAAGTAATCGAGAATAAGAAAGAAGCAAATTTGAAGTAGTCATTGTAATAGAATAAAATAATTTTATTTATTTATTTATTGATTTCAAGAGATATTACAAGAGTTACTCATTGATGAGAAGTAACATCTCGTAGATGCTCTTGATACTCACGTGTTGAGAGACGGAGATGTTTTGTGGGGCGTTCTTATTTGTAATCACAATCAGCATCGCACCCGATTCTAGTTCTTCTAGAACTCACCTTGCTTGACAGATGATGTCAAAAAGGAAATACTCCAAGAGTCCTTTGTAAATAATTTTGTCAAAGATAAGATTGCCGGTGTTGTGTATCTCGTTGAGCAATGCAAAGTAGAACCCGGAGATTTCAGGGACTTATGGACGGTGTTCTGCGGCTTGCGAGTTAAATTTTTGGATTTCAGTAGTCTTAATTACTTCATTCGGCTTAGCTTTGAGAGACTCAAAGTTGCCTTAGTGGATGCCTCTTCTTTAGGAAATAATAGCACCTTTATTTTATGTAGCTACAAATGTATTTTTTCAATGCAAATATTCTTACCATAAACTTCCACGCAGTAGGTCTTCTTTTCCTCACACCCAGGTGTCTAGTAGGATGGATTCCAGGAAACTATACTTGGCTGTTGCGTTGAATTTTTTTTATTTTGCATCAGACTTAAACTGCTTTGTTAAAACGTTTCTTCCAAGCTCCACGCATTCACACGTAATGTAGATCACTTGTAGTCATTTTCAAATTGTTAGCATTAACTGCAGGTCAAGGAATTACATGCATGTCGCTCCTCCATGCAACAACAGATGCATCCAAGCCTCTCCACGTAGGTTTCAAGGATTTTGAATTTTAGTGCAAAAATTAAATAAAATGCATGTAAAACTTCCACGTAGATTTCTCTTCCTTTCGACGCAGTTGTTTTCTCCTCCAAATCCAACCAAGAAGAACTTATTAAATGTAGGTTTGTAACTTCCACGTTTTTATTTCCAACAAAAGCTAAAAACAAACTTCAACGCTTTCACTTTCCACGCAGGTCCACACTGAGAATGGTGTTCTCTCCACGGAGCAGGTTGGTCTTGACGTCACTCATCTAATAGTAACAATCCAGGAAAATTTGTTTGCTCCAGATAAATGTATCTCCTTCAAACACACAGGCCATAGATTATGATTGCTCTGATACCAGATTGTGAGGAGCTAATTGAGGAGAACAAATAGAGATAGGATATCTCTCTCTCAATATTATTTATTCAGAAGCACATACAATATTTATAGGGAGGAGAAATAACTACATTGCCAAAAAAAAGAGTGGTTAAGCAATACTACTTAATCATCTCATACTAATTATATAAAATATTTGCTACATAAGCTTATGCCAACCAAAGAAAATGACGATGAAATGATTAAGTTTTCTTTATTTTCAAGAGTTGATCTAATTTATTTTGAAGAAGCAATTAAGGATCTTAAATGGTGTGAAGCAATGAATGAAGAAATGCATGTAATATATAAGAATAGAAAATGGGAGCTAGTAGATATTCCAGTAGGAAAGTGGGTTTACAAAACCAAAACTACTCCTGAAGGTAAAATTGAAAGACATAAGGCAAGGTTAGTTATCAAAGGCTATAAAAATGCATGGACGTGATTATAATGAGACATTTGCTCCAGTAACAAGGCTAGAGATTGTGAGAATATAATTATTGCCATAGCTTCTCATCACAAATGGAAGGTCCATCAAATGGATGTTAAATCAACCTTCTTAAATGGAGTTTTGGAAAAAAAAGTGTATGTGGGACAACCACTTGGTTATGAAATTATATGGCATGAAAGAAAAGTATACAAGCTCAAGAGAGCATTGTATAGACTCGGTCACTCAAGCAAGCACCAAGGGAATGATACGGTATGATAGATTCCTATTTGATTAGTAATGGCTTTAGAAAAACTAGTAGTGAGCCCATACTCTACATCAAAGTAAAAATGGTGAGATTTTAATTTTTGTAGGTATGACACAAAAATCTTGCAAATATTTAGAATGTTAGACATCAAAACAACATCTACACTAGCGAGAGATAAGTCTAAAATTGACAAAAGAAGACTGCAACAACAATATAGATCCTACAAGATACAAGAAAATGGTAGGAAGCCTTGTGTATTTAACTTCAACTAGACTAGATATAATGTATGTAGTTAGTCTTATTTATAGATTCATGGAGACACCAAAGGAAACACACAGCAAATAGGAAAGCGTATTTTTAGGTATGTGAATGGCACAAGGAATTATGGAAATCTATATCTTTGTGATAATAATTTACAATTATTTTGATACACATATAGTGATTGGGCAAGTAGCCTTGATGATATAAAGATCACATATAGGTATGTGTTCAATGTTAGATCATGAGCTATTTCATGGGTTTAGAAAAAATAGTTAGTTGTTTCACTTTCTATTGTTGAAGCAGAGTATATTTCAAGAAAATCAATTGCTTGTTCATATGATATGGTTAAGAATAATGATCTTAGATTTGAATGAAGAGCAACAAGGAGGTTCTACAGTTTTATGTGATAATATGTCTTCAATTGCATTGTCAAAAATCTAGTCTTTCATGGTAGAAGTAAACATATCGAAATTAGGCATCACTTTATTCGTGAATTGGTTGAGAAAGGTGAAATTAAGATTAAGTTTTGCAAGTCAGAGTTGTAGCTAGTTGACATTATTATTAAGCTTGTATCAAAAGAAAGGTTTGAGCATTTAAGAGCAAGTATGGGCATCGTAGATGTCCAAGACATTAATATATGTCCTTGAATGGATTATTTTCATCTCAAGATTAAGGGGGAGTGTCATAATTAATGGTGTCTGATAATCTTGAGCCTCATACAATTTTTCAAGCTTGTTTTTCCCTACCTTCCAACTAAAGTCATTGGCAAGAATTTATTTTCTTTTTGGCCATTGAATTTGAATTTCCCACTAAAGCCGTGCAATAAAGGAAATATGCGAAACAAAATGCTAAGGAAAAAATCCATAGGACAAAGGAATGGTTTGAATCCGAAAGACAAGACAATGAAAATTTTGTGCGGGTTTGAGTCACTTACAGATCTTCAACTTTCCGCATAAACAAAAATATGAGGTATGTTGAAGAATTCGTGCAATATATACAAAGTTTTGGTATATAGAAAATGCCATGAAATGTAGAAAATTTTCTGCAATACAGGAAAGGTCGCGTTTTAAAGAAAAACCGCAATTGCAAATGTGTCAAGTCTGCATGGGTGAGAGCAAGTCAAAGGTGTGGAATTCACTAAAATGAATATTGGTTTTGGGTTTGTGTCAAAGGTCAACATACTTTGGATGACTCGTAGTTATATATATGTATGTGGTTTTTGAATCAAAGAGATATAAAGAGCATCAATATCTCGAGAGAGAATATATAGAAGATAAAAACAATAAGATAATGGATTATAGAGTAGCGAGATCGAGCAAATATAAGAGGAAGAAAATAGAAAACACGTGTAGCAACACGCAAAGTAGAAGGAGAAAGAGAGAGAATATTAAGAGAAAATTTATAGAGTAGTAGCTTGAGGAATATTGTTAAATAAATAAAAAGAATTTGCAGAGTCATAGCTCTTGGTTTTTAAGAAATTTTTAAATCAAATATAATAGCTATTTTGTGTGCTTTTGTGTTTTGGTTGTGTCTTTCCCTTGTGTTGGTTGCAGTTAGCACCAAATATTTCAACAAACAACACCATTATTATTTCATAGAAATTGACGACAAAATGTGTATCTTTAAGATTTGGAATTTTTAGTCAAAGAAAAAAATCTAGAAGGAGAAAAAGATACGAAATATTTTATATATCGGGGGCCATGGGTGCATAAGAATTCTTTGTTTATCAATTGTTTCTTTACCATGATTACATACACGGACATGCAATATTTAAATCACCCCATTCATCTCATTGACAATATCAAGACAACTATATTTTAGGTTCTCCAGTGGATGTTCACCATGTTTTGCAATTTTAATTGTTCTATATTGGATATAACATATCAATGTTATTATCATTTCTATTGGAAAATGAATATAAAAATTTCTTAGTATTTATTTTCTAATAGAAACTATCACGTGAATCAAGAGTCAATTTTATATAATTGAATGAAAATATGTCTTGCACAATATTTTAGGACGATCTTGACGATGAAGTAGGGAGTTACAAAGAAAATTGACTTTAGAAAGGTTTATTTGGCCAATTAAGTAATAATGAGATTAAATACTTAATTAATTAATATAATAATTTTTTGAATGCTAAGTTTAATTAATTGATTAATTAAAGGGATAATAAATTATTAAATGAAATTAATTAATTAAAATGTTGAAAAGGAAACAAGAGAGACAAGAAAAGGGGTTGAGTAAGGAGGACAAGTCTAGGGTTTGTATAATCTATATAATATAGGTTTGTAAGAGTGAATAAATTCCACCCATCATTGTGTTTAAGATTATTCGATTGAGGTTAATGATTTTGTCTCACTAATACATATAAAGGGTTTTTATGTTCTGTCGATTCGAAATGGTTGACCATTAAATGTTCCAAATATTTTTTTGTTCTTTAAGTTTGATTTGAAGCAAACAATTAGTCTCTTTGATAAATGATTTAACATCATGAGCATGATATCATGTAGATGTATTTTCTTATATTTTGGAAAATTGGGTCCTTGATTCTAATCTTGTTTCTAATGGTCTCAAAAAATTTGAAATAGGTTATAATGCCACTTTTTTCTTATTTATTTTGTTATTTTATTTAAGGTGCATTCTATGCAAGAAAGAAATGCCTTCATTTCATGACCCATGTTTGGATTCTTATCTCTCGTTATAATTTCTATTTTAAGCATTTATGTTTGGGTAGATGCACCAAGATGGGGGATAATTTTGTGGCCATTTTTTTAATTTTTCACAAAGGGCGTACATCCTTTTAAAAATGTTATATGCTCTTTATAAATTATTAAATGAACCTATTTTGAATATGTTCACAATATAAAGCAAAAATGACGTATACTTTATGAAATTTGCATATTCCCTTTGTATTATAAAGGGTGTGCACAATTTGTAAATGATTAAAAAGTAATAAATATTTCCTTTTACAAGGATGTATGCCATATGTAATGAAAATGGTGCACACCCTTTGCATTACAAAGTATGTACGCCTCTGTAAATAATTACAAAAAAAAAATTACTTTAAGAAAAGCACGAAAGAGTGTTTCCCCTTTGCGATGTGCATGTGCCCTCCAAAAAGGGTGTATGTCCTTCATTTTTGACTTTTTTCCCAAATAACCTTGGGTTTTAGCTTGAAGATCCAAACATGAGCTTTTGACCTACACTAGGCTACCCAACATGACTTTTGAGTAATTTAAAATATTTATTCGCCTTCGTAGGCATAAAATATTCGTTAAATGTACTTGTTTTTAATTATAAATTATAAGAGTTTGTACATGGGAGAATCTAGTTTTCAAAATACATTTTTTTTTTCAAAATTTACATTATGAGTTTATATTATTACTTTATTTCTGCATAAAATAACTCATTATGATCATTTATGTAGTGTTAGCAATATTTTAAAATTATTATATTAATTATAAAAATACAAAAAAATCCTTAACAATATCCAATATTTTGTGAATCTTTATCTGCAATTTCATTAAAAAATTCATTTGTTTGTTCCAAAAATTGTGTCCATACATATACTTTTGTTATGTTCTTGTAAAAGTTTACTATGTTACTATTACAAATGCATAAAATTTACATACTTATCTTATCCAGGGATTGCAAAAAAATTGTATATTTAGAAACTAGATTAAAATTCCACATTTCATCTTCTTATGATGTCCCAAAATTATTAGATGACGGGCCTCTCAAAATCTTTCCAATTTCATTTTGATTATTTTCAGGAAAAAAGTGGTCAATAATCCCCCCATTTTTTTACCTTTTGTTTTACATCTACCCTTCAATTTTACTAGCAACAACATAAATTTTCTATTTCTTGTATTCATTTCTTTTTAGAACCTTCGTGAGATGTATATCTTCTTATTTAAATTGTTCACCATCAAATATTCTTAGCATTCTTGTGAAGAGAATGTTGATAACTCTTACTTTTTGGAATGGTTTGTGGTGTGAGTAAGCCTAGATGTATAGAGAAACATTACAAAAATGGCTACATGCGAGAAGAATCTTGAATCAAAACTGAAATTCTCACGATTATCAACTAGGAAAATTGTGACTTCATGACCATGTTCGCTAGCATCGAGACACCAAATCCCTTTCATTATTTTTATGAAATCTTTGTGAATCTCTAGAAAAATTATATTCTTTCCCTAGAATCTTATGAGAGATAGAGCACCTTCCAAGAACACGATGGAAAAATAAGAGTTTTATTTTGAGAGGCTCATATTATCTCTCTATTAATATCAAGCCCCTTATAGGAATAGTTCTTTGAATCCAGTACACCAATTGTAATGTGATGTGATGCCACTCTATTTGTGTCATATTTTCATGTTATGTGATGGATGATCTACCCATATTATATGATATTTTATGGTTGATATTTTTGATTACGAACTTGTAGACACATGATCTATGTATGCTTTTTTAAGGATTATGTGACTCTATAGGTGAAATATGGATATCATGGATTGATTCTTATATTTTATTTGATTTCATTTCTATGATCTTACAAGCATTTATGAAATGAAAATGTAATTATTACAAGTGTGTTATACTTATGGTGATTGTTGTTATATTCATGATTTCTTATCTAATTTTATTCCTTGTGAGTTATATTAGCACATGTTATGGATCACGTTCTTTCTAACTCAATTGTATGCTTTATAGTGCTCTTGTGCCTTTGTGATAGCTTAGGTGATGATAGATAATAATTATAGTGCTTGGCCCTTTATTGAATTTCGTAATTGAAAGCTGAAAGGACAACCTAAAGTGTTAAAAGGTGAAAAGGACCCAAAAGTGTAAGAAGAAGATAAAGAAGGTCAAGAGTGCCCACAAGGACAAGAGCGTTTGGGCACTTCATCTTTAATCAGGGTGTTAGAGTATGATGTCATCAAAAGATAAATAATTCAAGTCTTTGGAAAATTCGTAAGATGTGTGAAGCCAATAATGTGAAATAGATAAAGTAATCAAAATATCAAAAGGAGTTGTCAAACACTAGTTTTCTTACTTAGGAATAATGTATACATTAGTATACTTTAGGACTTAGAAATGTACCCAAGTGCATAGATTTTGTCTCTACATCTTGTTACTTATAAGCTAGGAGGTTTCACGAGAATGTTAAGAGAACTAGGATCGTCCTTTATAATTTAGTTTTCTAAGCTAATATGCTCACCCACAAGAGGGCACGTCAAACAAGGATCTTATTCTAAGGTCTTTTTGTTTTCTTCAGTTCTTTTACAAACTCCAAATTAATTAGAAAAACACAAAAGAGTTCATTCATTTATAACACACAAAAGCACACTATGAAGGATCATTTCATTTCCAGTTAAAATGTACATCTACACCATTAGCAAGATATAAACCTATTGTCAAAATCACCCCTAAAATAGAATTCCCATTTCCCAAGATACCAATACACTACGAGATCTCACTCATCACAACATAATCCATAATTAACATTCATGATTATAACATGGTGCTGATACATCTATTTAACATTACATGTATATTTCAATGATAATCCATCTTGTAGAAACACCAACAATGCTACAATTTACTTTTTGTCCAGTAAAGATCTGCAACCACTATATGGTCAGCACAACTAGTGACATGGAATCTAACTACAATCAAGAATAATTTACAATTTCACGTTTTCCAAATTAATAATGTAATAACACTTAAAATAATTTATAGGGAGAGTAAGAACACAATGCCATTTCATTTTATTTTCAAAGCCAAAGATAGGGTTAGAGAGAGGAGAGAGAAAAACATCATTTCTTTTCGCATTCAATATATTTTCAAACAAGCATAAAAAAGATTTCATACAATCATATTTTTGTGTTTACAAGGTTTCTCGATTGTTATTATTCTTGGATGGGGTCATATGACAATTTTCTCCATTTAGTTACAAGTTTCCAAAAATGTCAAAATTTAGACAAGTTTCCCAAAACAGTGTTTGAAAACCATCTTTGAAACTCAAAAAAAAGGGAACATATTCATACATATTCCCCTATATACGGGGAAACACTCAAAGCCGAAAGAACCCCAAACTAGTAAAGAAGATTAAAATGGTGCTCATTTTTCAAAGCTACCAATTGTAAATGCAATCAAGTGGCCTTGTAGCCCAACGACCCATGGAGGCCTAGAAAACCTATAAAAAAACTAACTTATGGGATTTTTTTCCAAATTGAGGTCTGTAGTGATTATATTGTATAAATAGTAGAGGTCAAAACTGTTTCTACATCTAGGGCCAAAATGGCAGTCAAAACCCAATTGTATTTTTAACTTTCAACAAATATTTAAAGTTGTGAAATATACCGCCAAGCTCCTAAATGAGTTACTGAAATGAGGCCAAAAAGACACCCAAGAAACAACCCAAGGATCAGAGTTGAACACTCTATATGACAATCTACTGAATAAATTTATTTTGCCTCATTTCGGGGTTTATAGGGATGGGAAAGTGCACCAAGTTGGGGGCACCAAGTTGGTGGGGTGGGGGAGGGGGGCGGCGCGAGGGGGTCTTAAGTGAACCATTTTTATGAAAATAAAAACTTCAACTTGTACAAGTTTTTGAAATAGTTACACTCAAAATTGGAAGATGTTGTATCAATATGAATCGTAGAATTTTGAGTCTAGTTTCTAAGCTACTAAATTTTATTGAAAATGAATAAGTTTAAGTAGGTCAAATAACTAAAATACCAATAGGTGCTCCTATTTTTGTTTAAAAACATAACAAAGCGACTTTCATGCCCCTCACCATTTTTGAGCACTATTTAGTATTTTTGAAAACCCTTTGGTAGAAAGATAGCTAGGAGAATCTAGTTTGGGATACATTTTTTTAAGATTTTTTTAGCGAGTATTTTTTTAATGATTTTTCTAGTACAAAATTTTTTAAATTTAAAAACATAACGAGCTCAACCGTGCCCCCTAGTACCTCAAAAATATCAAAAATTAGATTTTTGTTTGAATGTGTATATAATTTCGCCTAGTTTGGGCTAGTATTTTTTTCAATTTTGATGAGCTAAAAAAATATATATGACAAAATATAGACATGTTTAAACTTCAAAAATAGCTATAAAAAGGCATTGTTAGAAAATAAATAATATGGAAACCTTATATTAGTTAGAAAATTTGAAAAATTATATTTTTAGAAAGTAGAAACTCTGCTCTATTCATGTCGTGTATAATTTTTTTATAGACTAATCAATCATTTTATGTCGATTTATGATGGCGAAAGAGAGTTTTTAGTATTTTTCTACAAAAACGTGTTGTTTGTTGTGTTTTTGTAGAGTCTATGCCTCGAGCTTGAAGATCCAAACCGGATCCCCATGCCTTGAGGCATGACTTGGAAAAGTAAACAAACATAATGTGTACGTGTTCCTAATATTATAAACATGATATGTGGTTTTGACATGCTTCTATTTTTAAAAATAAATTCTTCCAAATATAATTTTTTCATTTATTATTATTTATATTTTATTATTTCTTATACTTGTTAGGGTCATCTGCACCTTATGGAACTAGTCTCATAGGTCCATCTGTCACGGTTTAGATGATAGTTTTTATAGTATAATCTGGTCAATACATAGGTAATTTTTAGGATTTCAACATTCAGCCTAAAGCTTTTAGTGTTTAAATTCTACAATCAAAACCCTAAACCCTAGGCCCTAAACCTTAACCCTAAACCCTAAACCTTGAGCCCTTAACCCTAGACCCCAAACCCTGAACCATGATCCCTAAACCCTAAACCCTAAACCATAAGCCATAAACCCTAAACCTTAAACATCCATCCCTTACCCGTGAGCACTAACCCCTAAACCCTATGAGCCTTAAGCTCTAAACTTTGAACCCTAAACCCTAAACCCTAAACCGTGAACCATGATCCCTAAATGATAAACCCTAAACCCTAAAAACTAAACCCTAAACCCTAAACCCTAAATCCTAAACCATAAACTCTGACCCCTAAACCTTAAACCCTATACACTAAATCCTAAACCCTAAATCCTAAGTCATAAACCCTAAACCCTAAACCCTAAACCCTAAGCCCTGAGCCCTAAACCTAAAACTTGAACTCTGCGACCTAAACCTTAAACCCTCAACCCTTAAGCCTGAGCCATAAACCCTAAAAATAAAATAGTAAACCCTAAACCTAAACCCTAACACTAAATCGTGAACCATAAACCCTAAACCCTAAATCTAGAGCTAGAGCTAGTAAGGATCAATGAAAACTCATCATTTCTTCACTACTAAATCAAAACTAAGCATTTTATTCATTATAAAAACTTGGCTAGTTTGTAATTCTAAACCTAGTGAGCAATTAGAATCCTTTAAGAACTCTATGACCCACCATTCATGTTCATTCTCTGTTGCCTTATCCCTTTTAGATCATTACTATCTCTGAATTCAAGAATCTCAGTCCTTACTATTTTTCCTTTTCCTTCAATTTTGCTCTTGGCTCACTCCAAAAAACTCTAGTCTTTCTCTATCTTAGCACTTAACTCTTCCTACACACACTTCACTAATGTTAATTCACTCATTCAAATGCATTTGCAATGCTCAATGCCTCCACTTTTCTTGATTGTTCTCCAACTGTCCTTACATATCCCTTAAGACCATATTACTTGGTCCAACTATGCATATAGGCTTATACAAGTACCTTGAAGATTATCAATACACGAGAACACCATATTCATGCCTATATATATATATATATATATATCCTTAGTCTTTTCTAAACATAGATAGGTCATCCCCTGGACCCACTTTACCATGGAATGCTCCTATTTTCCTTCTTATCCACTTAGGTCACTAGGACCAAGGTGCCCAAACCTTGATATAGACCCTGAGTCACCTCTAACACTCTTAGAACATCTCCTCTCACTTAAAACAAGATGTCTAAACTCATCCCATAGTCACATTCTTCTTTTGCACCTTCTTTCTCTCTTTGAGGCCTAATTGGCTACTAGCCCTTAAAGCATGCAAACACTCTCATACCTCCAATTCCCTTGAAGCAACTATATAATTAAATGACACATTAAGGACCCTTTATGGTGTACTTCAATATGCCAAAATGTTGTACCATGTTCCTTTGATGAATTTTATACTTCCTTTGTAAATTATTCCTATAATTAGGCCTTTTCTACCCCTGAGCTATAACAGCAAGAACTTGAGAGTATGATCTCACCTAGAGGAGCATAGATCCACTTCTATCATGTCAAAATCATAGAGTATATGGAGTTTGGTGGCTTAACTCCATCATTTCAATAACCATGCACTCAATTTCCTTCTCAAACTATGCACTGTCACAGTTAGACTATCCTATTGACCATATCTTTTTCCCACGTGCGAGTTAGGTCCCAAAAATTGGTACACCACTAGATGTTCCCTAGGAAGAAGCACTCATAAAATTTCATAAGATTTTAATGGTGAAAAACAAATTTATTCTTTGCCTTAGTTTCGGCCAAGAGTAAGAAACTTGTTTACTGAGTAATAGTACTGATGTTTCAAAAGCTACAAAAATAAGATACAATCCATTCATCCTCCTTTAGCTTCCTGATCATTCATAAAGGTTTAAAACTCTTTCATTGGTGACTGTGATTTTCCAAGCTCTCGGTCTAAGCAGAGGTTTCAACATACAATGTATTCAAAAGACAACTAAACAAGCAAACTTACACCAAAATTCACCTGCAACACTAACACACCATCTTATTATTCACCTCAAACCTTATTACATTCCTTGAATCATCTCTCATGATTCATTTCCATCGAATATCTCCCTATATCTCTACTAGACTAGCTTGTTTTTAGCTCTAGCTCCCAAAAAGAGCTTAACTACCTCTAAACTTGGCATATGATGCCAATTATCTCCTGAACTATCTCTCTTCACTCGTTGTCAACCATATCCAACTCATGAAAAATCATTACATGCCTTTATAGGCTTGATTAGGCCTAAAACAAATAATTTACCCTCTATTACCTTTAAGGTTTACATATTGGAATTTAACACTTATATCTACTTTCCACACATACAAAATGAATGAAAGACACCTATAATGAAATGATCATGGTTTAAATATGCCTCTAAGACCCCTAAGTCCTTTAAGTCCTTGATGCTCTTGCATCAAGAACCCTTACTTGTGAGCCCTAAACCCTAAATCCACGAGCCTTAAGCCTTAAAACCTAAGCCTTAAACCCTAAACCACGAACCATGAGCCCTAAATGCTAAACCCTAAACTCTAAAAACTAAATCCTAAACCCTAAACCATAAAAAATAAAACATAAACCCTAAACCCTAAGCCCTAAACCATAAAACCTAAACCCTAAACCCTAAACCCTAAATCTTGAATCCTAAACCTTAAACTATAAGTCATAAGCCATAAACCCTAAACCCTAAACCCTAAACCTTACAAGAAAATTACCCTTAACCCCCAGCCCTTAACACTAAATCATAAACCCTGAACTTTGCGATCTAAATCTTAAACAATCAACCGCTAACCCTAAGCCCTAAACCCTAAACCCTAAAACAAATAATAAATCTTAAACCGTGAACCCTACACTCTAAACCTTGAACCCTAAAACCCGATTCTTGAGCCCTAAACCCTAAAACCTAACCCATGTACCTTAAGTCCTAAACCCTAAACCCTAAACCATGAGCCCTAAACCAAAAACCCTAAACCTTTAGCCCTAAACACTAAATCCTAAACCCTAAACCCTAAACACTAAACTCTAAACCTTGAACACTAAACCATAAACCCTAAAAACTAAATCTTGAACCCTAAACCATGAACCCTAAACCCTAAGCCCTAAACCCTAACCATAAACCCTAAACCCTAAACATTAACCCTAAACCCAAAACCCTAAACCTAAACCCTAAATCCTAAACCATTAACCCGAACCTTGAACCTTGAACCCTAAACCATAAACCATAAACCATAAACCATAAACCATGAGCCCTAAACCCTAAACCCCAAACTCTTAACCCGAGATCCCAAAACTTAAACCTTGAAACTAATGTCTAAACCCCAAACCCTTAGCCAAAAACTCTCAACCCTAAACCCTCAACCCTAAGCACTA
This sequence comes from Taxus wallichiana var. yunnanensis, assembly GCA_018340775.1. Taxonomy (NCBI): domain Eukaryota; kingdom Viridiplantae; phylum Streptophyta; class Pinopsida; order Cupressales; family Taxaceae; genus Taxus; species Taxus wallichiana. Next base: position 203,465,289 of record CM031239.1, on the reverse strand, counting down.
AATGCTAAACCCCGAGCGCTAAACCTTAAACCATAAAACCCAAACCCTAAATAGTGAGACCTAAAACATAAACCCTAAACCCTAAACATTGAATCCATAAACCCTAAACCCTAAACCATGTCATTGTACCCAAATCTCTCCAAAGAACAAGCTAAAATGAGCTAGTCATGCCACCGAGGTATCTGGGACCATCATGTGTGACGTATTAAGGCATCATCTATCGCTATGAGATACATATGTGTGAAGATGTATGAGTATCTTGAATTTGATTCCATGAAAGGATGATTTTAGAGCCAGGAAAGGTAAAGGGATGATCTTTATATGAAGCACCATGTTTCTAAGAATGAGAAATCATCTGAGTTCACTTGATGCAATTCACTTGGTATTATTCATAAAAACTCATTCAACACCTATTAGTGTGATCACACCTTAAGGAGGAGGCACGTTCTGATCACCTCATTTTTTTCCATAGGACAAAAATCCCATTCAAGGAGAAATCCTCTATTTACAAAGTGAGGATATCATTTTAGTAAGAAGTAGACAAGCATCATAGAGTTGATTTGTGGTCACTTGAATGAATTATGGACCAAAATTTAAAATTAGTATAAATTCAAACAGTGGTAGTGCCAAAATCCAATTCGGAAGGTCAAAAAACCTACAAAATGACTATATGTTTTCCCAAAATAAAGAATGATTACAATATATATGGCCTGAAAGTTTTAGGTCATTGCTAAAATCTTGAAAATGAATAAGTACTAACTAGATTAGATTTTGAAAAACCATCTTCCAGATTACAACTTCTAGAGCTACGAGACCACTTCCATCATGCACAAAGACCCTAACATATTATATTTACTAAAACAAATTTAAAGTAAATATGGCTCCTTCAAGCCCTTCCAAACTTCATATAGAGAAAAACACGAGCACATTTTATGATCATAGAAATGTGTACGCATTATACCGTGATCTCTTTATAATGTGATCATGTCATAACGTGTACGCATTTTAGGTTTGTGAATTGTTGAGACTAGGAAAGCATATAATGCGACCACATTATTGCAAAATGTGGTTGTGTTTCATTCATTTTGGGTTTTTGTCTACTTTTTGGCCCCCCAACTTGGTGCACTTACAAAGATGGTTTGCATCTTCATAAAAATAGGTTTTATTAACATTACACAAGGTTTCCAAGAAGAAGCTTTTTCCTAAGTTTATCGTTTATCTTCTAACCACATGGTTTTCAAATCCAAACTAGTATCGTAGTTTATTCATATATCTCACAAATAAAAGAGAGTACTATTTACATTCATGGTTAATGTCTTGTTGCATACAAAATAGAAGCAAAGTTAGGTATACAATAACCCATCCCATTTAATTCACCTAAACGTTATTTTTCTTTAAATCGATATACAAATCCGTTATAAAAAAAACTAAGAATGCGAAAAACATACAAGAATAGATTAAGATGACCATGCATGATAATCTAATTGGTGAGGTACAAGGGTCACTCGGAGCTCAATCCACGATCATCTAAACATAAAGATTTTATTAATAACACTCGTATCATGCTATAAACAACTCATAAAGCCAACATGACCGGGTTAGGAGAACTCGTGATCAAGGTGGGAAGTGAGCTCAAAATTCTAATGATCAAGTCACTATACACATGAAACAGGTGAGCCAAATTGTAGCATGGTTGACTTACACTCGCACAACTCACCATCACATAACCCACCAAACATCCCAACTACTAACCAACTCAATGCCAATGTGAAGGAGGCCATGTGATGCGGAAAAGAAAGAACATGAACGGTCTTCATGACCCACCTTTCTGCCATTCTAAATTAATAAAACAGTCCTCATGACCACATTTTTTTCCTTGTTTTTGTTTTGAGGCATTATAACAAATAGGTCACATGCATTGTATTTTTACCTCCACAATTACATACATATCTACCTGAATGTGATAATGTAAAGAGTATTTTAGGATGTTGTGTTGGTTTTCCTCCTGTCTAAGCATGTCAATGAAACATTAAGTGCATTTGCAACACTTCCTATAGGTATGTTAGGTCATAATTCTCCAAGAATATGGAAAAAAATCCATGCACTTTGTCCTAGGCCTCCACATTGGCATACATGACAAAGGAGCTTTTTCTTGCAAGATTCCAAAGGCTTTTCAACGAACCCATACTGAGAAATCCCATAATTATTGCTGTGCATGAAACCATATATATAGCAGACATTTTATCAAACATTTCATATGCCTTGTGTTGGGCCATTGCCAATTTGCATTTGTTTTGAAGCTTGCAAAGCCCTTTTTAACAAATCCTTGATGGTGCACATCCTGCAGACATCACTGACCATGTGACCACATTTTTTTGGTATTTTAACAAACCGTTTACCTTCCTTGTGCAAGGGTCATGCCAGTATCCTCTATTTTATGGCAGATTCTCCATACTCTTATTCATGATCCCTAATTTTGCACATGATGGGTGGCGCTGACAGAGAAAATGGAGTCTAGTTTTGTGCATGTCAAATGTGTTTTATTTAAAGTTTCGAAATCCTGATCAACAAACCCAATTTGTATGCTTCCTGTAATCCTTGCTAACCCGTGAGGCCGTAAATCTATTTTTTCGTTTATTATTTTCAATGCATAATGTCAAACAGGTCATTTACATCGGGTATGCCTCCACATTTACATACACATTCATCTGTTTGGAAAGATCCTCATTTGGAACACATCCACCTGTTTGGATTCTCCTCATTTGGCACAATATGATAGGATGGGGCAAAGTTTTTGGATTCTAACAGCTAAAGGTATCAACACATTGTGCAAGGAGTTCCTGCAGCCATTAAACACATCTAGTTTGTCCAACACCTGCAACCCAGGAAGACCGCTGGAGAATCCCAATAACTAGATCCAAAGGTCAAAAAAATTCCATGCTTTTGAACAGACCAAGAAGACCGTCAGCACAACCACTGCAAGTTAAACTGGCATGATGATGGCAAGCTATAAATTCGAATCCCACAAATAAAAAGAGACAAGAATAGAAGCTTACATTATCAGGTTCATTCCATGAGGCCACCGTTCTTCCTTGCAAAGCAGAAAAGGCATGGGCGAGTATCCAATCCCCAAAATTTTACCAGCAATACATTCCTAACTCAGAATAGTTTCCAATATCCTCCTGATAGATGCTGAGACATTGAATAAAAACATTCTCCCATTAACCCAAAAAATTAATTATTTTGTTCTTTGGAAACAGGCTTGGCACAAGCTCCAATAATTGGGAGAATTTAGAAATATCAATAATATTTTATGATTTATTTAAATTTAGTTAAACTCCCTTCTATTGTGAATTTCATGTTTTATTTTAATATTTTAAAATTTTGATTTAACCAATACTATAATAGCTCTCCCCTAAGGCACTTACTTACCACACAATTATCTTTATTTGAAGATTATGCATATTACCTTTATTGATATCGTAATATGATTTAGTTAGATCAACATTTAAAGTTATAACAGGGATATACATATTTCAAACTCGAACCTCAAAAATGCTCTCGAGATGAAAGAATCGCAAGAAGATGACATCAACTCACGTATCAAAGACACGAAGATACACTTAGTTTGTGAAGGACAACTTCAACGTTACCCTTATTATTTTACCAACACAATAGTTTAAATTTGTTTCATTGCCAATTTTATTTATGGTCAAAATGACACCCCGACACAAGCCAAAAATATAACAACCATTTCACTATCCCAAGGGTAAGGATTTTAAACACTTCTAAACAACAACCAGAGAGCTCTATCTAAAATTTCGTGGCACACACTGGGACCAATTAACAACACGAGAACCTTTTTCAAACGTTTGTACTATAGACACCTATAATTTGGATCGAGCAATTTAAATACTTAAATTGCGCTAATTATACCGTTTCCCACAAATTGATGACATATCGTCAATAACACACCATTTCTCTTCTATCACCGCTGATTAATTATATTATGCTAATTAATTAACCGTTCTATCGCTCAAGACGCCGATTAACGACCTTCCATTAATTAGTGTTCCTTTCTATCTAGATTAATTAATTATTCTTAATTAATTAACTTCCCCTTCATTAAATTAATAAATCATCATTTATTAGATTAAACTCCTCTCATAACCCAGATCATGCCAACTTTCCTCTAAAAAAACTTCTATAAGCTTAAACCTATGGATTAGTTAATCACTCTTGATTAATTAATACACCCCCTCAACTCCCATGAATCACTAATGATATATTAATCTCTCCTAAATCAAACTTAAAGTATGCTTATCCCTAACTAACCTAGCTTTGCTATTATCCCACATATAATAGGATGCAAAGCTTCTTCAAACCAAAGGGTTATATAAAGAACCCTCCTCCTACCTTTTTTCTTACACCTTTGCATGCATATAACATAAACTATAGGCATTTTCATCTTTGAGCATCCTCCATTAGTGTTGAGCTAAGTTTCTTCATCTTGCATTTCATCCATCCAAGCTTTTGAGTCATATGGAGAGAATCAAAATGGTCTTGTAGCCATGTATTGATGAGACTCCATTCTTAAACCCTTGGGATCAAACAAACAATCACATTTTGATTGCTAAGGATCTACATAGGTCCATTTCTAATTAGCTTTCAAATAGTAGAGAATGATGCTTAACATGTTAGTTTGATTTTCCTTCAAAGTTCTATGCATGTTGTTGATGTTTAGTCTCTTTAAGCTCTTAGCATGATGATCCATGTTAGTTAGATTTGTTTTGAAACTATCGGTGTTAGTTTCAATTCTCTTAGCTTAGCTAATTAATACATGGATACACCCAACCCGTTAAAGTTGAAGCACTACAATATTTGACATTATGATTGTTATATAATTAAAAAGACTCATACATTGCATTTAAAGAAGGGAATTATATTAAGATATAGAAATTATGTTCTTTATGTAGATTTTGAAATTAATACTATAATGAAAGACTAATAATCTACATCAAACGTAGTAGGGAGGAGGTGGAGGGGGTTACCAAAATAATGGAAGGGTAATGTGTTACTTCTTATGCTACAAATTTTGGCATTCAAACTAATTATTATGTTGAGGTTTATGTTGCATTATGGGGTTTTAGGCTAGTAAAAACTTAACATTAAATATTTAATCATGGAGGGGACTCCTAGACATTATTAATAATTAAAAAACAAAAATATTGTTGAATGGTGTAAAATAAGTTTGACACATTATTCAAAGAATTAGAATGTCCTTAAAATTGTTACATAATGTTTCCTCTACTTCTTAATTAAGACTATAAATTGGCGAAAAATGTTGAAAGCATCATATTTGTATTTTAGAAAATAGGCCCATTTTTTTTTTTATAATCATTTATACCCACCAATTGAAAGTATTTGCATTTGTCCATAGAAATTGGAATGAATAATCTCCAATAACGTCTTTTTCCTAATTAAATTTCCCATTGGGAAAAATTCTATATATTGCTTTCCTAAAAATGCACTTTGTCACATTTCTCTATCAATGGAAATCCTTTTTACAATGTTTTTTACGCTTAACAAGTTCAAACCTCCAAAATTTAAATGGTTGAATCGAAGATTCAAAATCCAATTTTCGTCCTTCACCTTTAATTTTGCAGCGATTCTCCGGCAAGAAATTAAATTTTTTTTTTACCACATTTTGTTCTTGATTAGTCAATGTGATGAGCTCTTAAAAGAATTATACCTAGAGTGATTCTTGGTTGGCACTCATGGCTGAGTTGGCACGAAAATCCTTGAGAATTTTGGTTTAGTGGTGTCTTTTGAGCAATATCTTGAAAGTATTTACTATCTAAATTAATGGAAACTTCTAGCTTGGAGGCTATTTTTTGAAAATCTTTTCCCACGTGGAGATGTCGCTTCAACAAAATATGGGAATGGGTGGTTATTTTCGTTTAACTTTGTGTGGTGCTAAGTACATATTTTTCTTCTCCCCTATTTTGTTACAACATTGAAACACACTTTACCTACAATTGACACTCTATTATTCTTTCTTAGTGTAACATCCGACTTTACCTATATAAGTAAGGCCCATTCTCGTTGTATTTCATTGAGTTCCATAATATTAGATGATATTGTTGCTCATTTGTTTGCAAAGTTTTATGTAAAGTTATTTTGGTGAATTGCTTTCATCTTATTGATCATGGTGTTTGTTTAGCATCTATGTTCTTGGCTTAGTACAATCTAGTTATTGTTCCTTTTAGTTACACTCAAAATTGGAAGATGTTGTGTCAATATGAATTGTAGAATTTTGAGTCTAGTTTCTAAGCTACTAAATTTGATTGAAAATAGATAAGTTTAAGTGGGTTAAATAACTAAAATACCAATAGGTTCTCCTTTTTGTTAAAAAAATAACATAGTGACTTTCGTGCGCCTCAACATTTTTTGAGCACCATTTAGTATTTTTGAAAACCCTTTGATAGAAAGATAGCTAGGAGCATCTAGTTTGGGCTACATTTAAAAATAAATAAATTAGTGATTATTTTTATTAATGATTTTTCTAGTACAAAAATTTTAAATTTAAAAACATAATGGAGCTTCGACCGTGCCCCCCTAACTACCTCAAAAAATATTGAAAATTAGATTTTTTTGAATGTGTATAGAATTACGCCTAGTTTGGGCTAGTATATATTTTTTTCAATTTCGATGAGCCAAAAAAAGATATATGAAAAATATAGACATGTTTAAACTTCAAAAAATAGCTATAAAAAGGCATTGTTAGAAAATAAATAATATGGAAACCTTATATTAGTCAGAAAATTTGAAAAATTATATTTTTAGAAAGTAGAAACTCTGCTCTATGTCGTGGTATAATTTTTTTATAAACGAATCGATCATTTTATGTCGATTTATGATGGCGGAAGAGAGATTTTTGCATTTTCCTACAAAACGTGTTGTTTGTTGTGTTTTTGCAGGTCCATGCCTCAGGTTTGGGGATCCAAACCAGATCCCCAATCCTTGAGGCATGGCTTGGAAAAGTAAACAAACATAACACGTACGTGTTCCTAATAGTATAAACATGATATGTGGTTTTGGCATGCTTCTATTTATAAAAATAAATTTTTCTAAGTATAAGTTTGTCATTTATTATTATTTATATTTTATTATTTCTTATACTTTAAATTTATTTTAGTAAATATAAGATGTTAGGGTCACTCTGCACCTTATGGAACTAGTCTCATAGCTCCATCTGTCATGGTTTAGAAGATAGTTTTTATAGTATAATTTGGTCAATACATAGGTAATTTTCAGGATTTCAACATTCATCCTAAAGCTTTTAGCATTTAAATTCTACAATCAAAACCCTAAACCCTAAACCCTAAACCTTGAGCCCTTAACCCTAGACCCCAAACCCTGAACCATGATCCCTAAACCCTAAACCATAATCCCTAAACCCTAAACCTTAAACATTCAACCCTTACCTGTGAGCCCTAACCCCTAAACCCTGAGCCTTAAGCCCTAAACTTTGATCCTTAAGCCCTAAAACCTAAACCCTAAACCATGAACCATGATCCCTAAATGCTAAACCCTAAACCTTAAAAACTAAATCCTAAACCTTGACCACAAACCCCGAACCCTAAATCATAACCCATAAACCTCGACACCTAAACCCTAAACCCTAAAAATTGAATCCTAAACCCTAAAACCTAAGTTATAAACCCTAAACATTGATCCTTAAACACTAAACCCTAAAACCTAAACTCCATGACCTAAACCTTAAACCCTCAACCCTTAATCCTGAGCCCTAAACCCTAAACTATAAACCCTAAAACCAAAATAATAAACCCTAAACCCTAAACACTAAATCCTAAACCCTAAACCCTAAAACCTAAACCTTAAACCCTGATTCCTAAGCCATAAATCATAAACCCTAGATCTAGAGGGTGCAGCAGAGGATCAATGAAAACTCATCATGTCTTCAATACTAAATCAAAACTAAGCATTTTATTCATTATAAAAACTTGGCTAGTTTGTAAATCTAAACCTAGTGAGCAATTAGAATCCTTCAAGCACTCTATGACCCACTATTCATGTTCATTATTTGTTACCTTATCCCTTTTAGATCATAACTATCTATGAATTCAAGAATCTCAATCCTTACTATTTTTTCCTTTTCCTTCAATTTTGCTCTTGGCTCATTCCAACAAACTCGGTATTTCTCTATCTTAGTACTTAACTCTTCCTACACACACTTTACTAATGTTAATTCACCCATTCAAATGCATTTGCAATTCTCAATGCCTCCAATTTTCTTGAATATTCTCCATATGTCCTTACATATCCCTTAAGATCATATTACTTGGTCTAACTATGCATATAGGCTTATACAAGTACCTCAAGATTCTCAATACTGAACACCATATTCGGGCCTATATATATCCCCTCAGTCTTTTCTAAACATAGATAGGTCATCCTCTAGACCCACTTTACCATGGAATGCTCCTATTTTCCTTCTTCTCCACTTAGGTCACTAGGACCAAGGTGCCCAAACCTTGATATAGACCCTGAGTCACCTCTAAGACTCTTAGAACATCTCCTCTCACTTAAAATAAGATGTCTAAACTCATCCCACAGTCACATTCTTCTCTTGCACCTTTTTTCTCTCTTTAAGGCCTAATTGGCTGCTAGCCCTCAAGCATGCAAACACTCCCATACCTATAATTCCCCTGAAGTAACTATATAATTAAATGACACATTAAGGACCATTTATGGTGTACTTCAATATGCCAAAATGTTGTAGATGTTCCTTTGGTGAATTTTATACTTCCTTTGTAAATTATTCCTTCAATTAGGCCTTTTCTACCCCCGAGCTATAAAAACAAGAAATTGAGACTATGATATAACCTAGAGGAGCATAGATCCACTTATATTACGTCAAAATCATAGAGTATATGGAATTTGGTGGGTTAACTCCATTTCAATAACCATGAACTCCATTTCCTTCTCAAACTGCACTGTTACAATCAGATTGTCCTATCGATGATATCTTTTCCCACGATGATTTGGGTCTCAAAAATTGTTACACCACTAGATTTTCCCTAGGAAGAGGTGCTCATAAAATTTCATAAGATTTCAGTGGTGAAAAAAAAAGTTATGCTCTTCCCTAGTTTCAGGCTAAGAGCAAGAAACTTGTTCTATAGGTCATAGTACATTGTTTCAAAAGCTACAACAAATCAGATACAATCCATTCATCCTCCTTTAGCTTCCAGAGAATTCACAGAGGTTTAAAAATCTTTCATTGGTGACTGTGCTTTTCCAAGATCTCAGTTTGAGTAGAAGTTTCAACATACAATGTATTCAAATGAAAACTAAATAAGAAAACTTACACCACAATTTACCTGTAACACCAACATAACATCTTATTATTCACCTCAAACCTTATTACATTACTTGAATCATCTCTCATGATTCATTTCCATCGAATAACTCCCTATATCTCTATTAGACTAGCTTATTTTTAGCTCTAGCTCCCAAAAAGAGCTTAACTACCTCTAAACTTGGCATAAGGTGCCAATTATCTTCTCGACCTCTCTCTCTTCACTCGTTTTCAACCATATCCAACTCATGACAACTCATTACATGCCTTTATAGGTTTGATTAGGCCTAAAACAACTAATTTACCCTCTATTACCTTTAAGGTTTACATATTGGACTTTAACACTTATATCTCGCTTTCCACACATACACAATGAATGAAAGACACCTACAATGAAATGATCATGGTTTAAATATTCCTCTAATACCCCTAAGTCCTTCAAGTCCTTGATTCTCTTACATCGATACCTTACACGTGAGCCCTAAACCCTAAATCCTATGCCTTAAGCCCTAAGCCCTAAACCCTAAACCACAAACCATGAGCCCTAAATACTAAACCATAAACACTAAAAATAAATCCTAAATCCTAAACCCCGACCCTCAACCCTAAACCCTAAACCCTAAAAATAAAACATAAACCCAAAACGCTGACCCCTAAACCCTAAACCCTAAATATTGAATCCTAAACCTTAAATTGTAAGCCATAAGCTCTAAACCCTAAAGCTTAAACCCTTAACCCTAAGCCCGAACACTAAATCTTAAACCCCGAACTTTCGAACCCGAACCTTAAAACATGAGCCCTAAACCCTAAACTATAAACCCTAAACCCTAAAACCAAAATAATAAACCCTAAACCATGAACCCTAAACCCTAAGCCTTAAACCCCACACCTTGATTCCTAAGCCCTAAACCCTAACCCATATACCCTAAGCTCTAAACCCTAAACCCTAAACCATGAGCCCTAAACCAAAAACCCTAAAAATTTAGCCCTAAACACTAAACCCTAAACCCTAAACCCTAAACCCTAAACACTAAATCTTCAACCCTAAACCCTAGACCCTAGACCCTAAACCATAATACCTAACCCTTAACCCTAAACCCAAAACCCTAAACCTAAACCCTAAACCCAAAACCCAAAACCTAAACCCTAAATCCTAAACCATTAACCTTGAACCTCTAACCTTGAACCCTAAACCCTAAACCCTAAACCTTAAACCATAAACCATGAGCCCTAAACCCTAAACCCTAAACTCGAACCCGGAGCCCTAAAACCTAAAACCTAAACACTAAATCCTAAACCCTAAACCCTTAGCCCAAAACCCTCAACCCTAAGCACTAAACCCTAAACTCGAGCCCTAAACCATAAAACCCAAACCCTAAATAGTGAGACATAAAACCTAAACCTAAAAGACTAAACATTGAATCCCTAAACCCTAAACCTAAACCATGTCATTGTACCCAAATCTCTCCAAAGAACAAACTAAAATGAGCTAGTCATGCCACCAAGGTATCTCGAGGCCATCATGTGTGAAGTATTAAGGCATCATCTATCTCCATAAGAGTATATATGAGTAAATACATGTATGAGTATATTGAATTTAATTCCATGAAATGATGATTTTAGAGCCGGAAAGGTGAAGGGATGATCTTTATATGAAGCACCATGTTTCTAAGAATGAGAAATCATCTCGAGTTCACTGATGCAAGTCACTGGTACTATTCTTAAAAACTCATTCAATACCTAGTAGTGTAATCACACCTTAAGGAAGCACATTACAATCACCTCATTTTCCCCATTGGACAAGAATCCCATTTAGGAGCAATCCTCAATCTAGAAAGTTATGATTTAATTTTAGTAAGAAGTAAACAAACATCACATAGTTGATTTATGCTCACTATAGTGAATTATGGACCAAATTTTAAAATTTGTATAAATTCAAGTAGTGGTAGTGCCAAAATCCAATCCGAAGGTCAAAAAACCTACAAAATGACTATATGTTTTCCCAAAACAAAGAACAACTACAATATATATGGCTCCGAAAGTTTTAGGTCATTATCAAATCTTGAAAAATGAATAAGTACCGACCGGATAAGATTTTGAAAAACCATCTTATAGATTACAACTTCCGAGCTACGAGACCACTTCCATTTGTGCAGAGTGACCCTAACATCTTATATTTACTAAAATAAATTTAAAGTAAATATGGATCCTTCAAGCCCTTCCAAACTTCATATAGAGAAAAACATGTGTGCATTTTGTGATCATAGAAATGTGTATGCATTACATCGTGATCATGTTATAACATGATCGTGTTATAACGTGTATGCATTTTAGGTTTGTGAATCTCTAAGCCTAGGAAAACTAATGTGGTCACATTATTGCCAAACGTGATCGCATTTTGTTCATTTTTGGGGTTTTGTCTACTTTTACCCCCCAACTTGGTGCACTTACAGGATGTTTTGCGTCTTCATGGAAATAGGTTTTATTAATTGAGGTCACCAAGAAGAAGCTTTTACTAAGTTTATCGTTTATCCTGAAAATCACATGGTTTTAAAATCCAAACCAGTATCGTAGTTTATTTATCTATCTCACAAATAAAAGAGAGTAGTGTTTACATTCATAGTTAATGGTCTTGTTGCATACAAAACATAAACAACATTTGTATACAATAACCCATCCCATTTAATTCACCTAAACATTATTTATATTTAAATCAATATTGAACTCCATTACAAAAAGAAAACTAAGAATGCTAAAAACATACAAGGATAAAGTAAGATGATCATGCGTGATAGTCTAATTGGTGAGGTATAAGGGCCACTCACAAATTTCACCCATGGTCATCCGAACATAAATATTTTATTAATAAAGACTCATATTATGCTACAAACAACTCATAAAACCAACAGACCAGGTTAGGAGAACTCATGATTGAGCTAGAAGTGAGCTCAAAATGCTAATGATCAAGTCACTATACACATGAAACGGTCGAGCCAAATCGTAGCATGGCTGAGTTACACTCCCACAACTCGCCATCACATAACCCACCAAACATTCTAACTACTAACCAACTCAATGTCAATGTGAAGGAGGCCACGTGATGTGGAAAAGAAAGCACAAGAACGGTCTTCATGACCTACCTTTCTACCATTCTAAATTAATCAAACATTCTTCATGACCACATTTTTTTTTCTTGTTTTTGTTTTGAGGCATTATAACAAACAAGTGACATGCATCGCATTTTAACCTCCACAATTACATATATATCTACTTGAAAGTGATAAGATAAAGAGTATTTTAGGATGATGTGTTGGTTTTCCTCCTGTCTAAGATTTTTAATGAAACATTAATTTCATTTCGCAACACTCCCTATAGGTAGGGGTTAAATTTGACGCTTGTTTAGATGTTTTTGTCTTTTTAACCGTAAAAACGACCACCTTAAATTTTACCCCAGTAATACGTAATGGGAAAATATTTTAGAAAAGTGTCATATTGATGTGCACTTAATAAAACCAAATGTTTAAAAAAAATTATATCTAATTTCATAATAGGCTACAGGCTATAGCCTACAGTCTCCGTCTCCCTTTGGCAAATCGCGCGAGTCGATTGCATTGCGAGTCACACCGCTTAGCTGTCCCATCTTATTGGTCTCGAGTCCCGAGCTGGCACATTGTGTCAAAGTTAATTAAAGTCTCAACATCCGTGCTCCAGTAGGTAGTGGCCAACATTAAGACTCAAGTGGACTGTGGTACTTTTAAAGCAAGCTTTAATTTGAAGAATAAACCGCTTCAAGAATCCTTATCCAACGGCATCACGCCTACAACCTACCAAAGGTGAATAGATTATCATTCAAACATTTGGCTGCCATATTTAATGTTCAACGAATCAACAATCAAAGGGAGGATGGACCTTGATTCTTATTAAATAGTCGATTTTTTTTTTTTTTTTCAGATTTCACAACATTTTTACCCGCATGTGTGGCTAGAGTAGTTAGGAAATGACTTTATATTATGGCCCATGGCCCATGGCCCATGGGTGAAGCTAAGCTTTGGTTAGACATGGGACTCGAATTCTAGAGTTATATAAACTGTTTTCAATGTGCATGGATAAAATGAAGGCAACCATAACATGCAGATGAACAATTGAAGTATCAACCACCAAGTCAGAGAGGAGCAGGAGATACAAAAATTTGTTCAACAGCATAATTTCGGATAAGAAAAATTATATAGTTTCCTATTTTTTTCTTTCCTTTCTGGTTCAAATGTCCCAAGATTCCATTTATTTGCTAGTTCTCACCTTTATTTTAAGAGTTTAAAAAAACCACACAATGCTACAAGCATGCAAAGTTGAAAAAAATCAAACAAGAATAATAATTAATGATACAGTCAATCAAACCTAAGGTGGGGTCATTCGAAATATCACATGTTTTAGCTTGTAAAGTTTTTTTATTATAATTCTATATGGGAAAAGAAATTATCTTGAAACACCTGCATACAATTTGTCAGGGGTAAAAACAAGATTTTAACTTATGGCCATTGTCTTGACTCTCTACTTCATAAATTTTTGCAAAGAGCTTTCTCTAACATCCTTTGGCCTTCCAAACAAAAGTCTAGCAGGAGACTTTCCAAGGAAGTTACATCATTTCGAAAACTAAAGACAGTTGGAAAAATTTTACTTACTTGGATTGGTTTGAGTGATGATTGCATTGCCTCCGAAATCACAGGTTCCAAGCACCTTGTTATTATTCTTATAGTAGTTATTGAAAGCATAGGAAGCATGAGATGCAATCGTATTTGGCTCATAGCATTGGCCACCATTTACTATTGCTTTACATCTACAAGAAAAATGGGACATACATGCCAATGCCATTTATTTGCTAGTGGTCACCTTTATTTTAAGAGTTAAAAAAACCACACAATGCTGCAAGCCTACACGTCTTATCCTCTTTTACACCTTATCTACCCTATACAATCCATTGCTTTTTTATTTCACTTCTTTCATACCTCTTCCTTTTTCAAAGGACCCGCTACCATCTTAACCAATTTCTAAATTAATACTAATGTCTAACAATCTAGTTTATAGTATGTAAAATTTACTGTTCAGTAGGTAACGTTTTGAGAAATGTAGATGAGATAATAATGTGCAACATGAGTTCATCTACCCAAAGAGGTCGAGCTGAATTTACAAATCTATCCCATATGTATACATCATAAGAGAGACGATTTGAATATTCATAAGTAAAATTGCAAGTGAAGTGTCTCAAATTTTAAGTTAGAATTGTGAAAATGGTGTTTGGGGATGCAACAATTATCTATGAGGAATGGGTGGCTGTTATGGAGATAGGAAACATTTGCTGCCTTCCATTGGCTTTGAAGGTCTGACTGAGCTTGACGTGTCGCAAATCATAGCCAATGTTGGCCATTCCCTCCTCACCGCTTTGTAACCACATTCTTAGATAGTCATAACTCATGTTGAATAAGAGATGAACTTATCATTAATTGTTTGACACAATTTCAACATGGTAGTTTTAATTGTAAGTGAACTCATTTAATTGTAAAAATTCTATTCTCACCCAAGCAAGTGTAACATTCAATCACCTAGATACACTAAGCGATGTTTTTTTATTATGATGTTGATGTAATATTCCAAATGAAGGTATATCAAACATTTTGCAACAATTTTTTTATAGAGACCAAGACATTCGAGGATTTGCAAGGCATATTGCAATATGATTTAGCCATAATAGGTTGTCTCCAAAGAACTAGCCAATCACTTGTAATGTAACATGGCCTCTTCCCCATAGATTTGACTAATGTCCTTCAAATATAGTTGTCATTCTCATAGCTTTTTGTTGTTTCTTAATTGGAATTACATACCTCTGAAACTATAGATAAAGATGTGCCTTAGTATGTATTCTCTAGTCACCCATATATCTTACAAAGACTTAGTGAGTAGACCTTTTTAGATTAGTATCGCTTCCATGATTCTAGTATTAATTCATAGCTTCTAAGTTTTCTTGGAAGGAACACTTAAAAATTATATGTATAAGACAATATAATCTTAACTAGTATTACTTAATTTTAAGATGCTAAACATATATTCTATTAAATATTGAAAGCATTGAAAGATCATGTCGTTACATCATAGTTTTTTGAAACAAAAAAATAGTTATCCAATATATTTTATTGTACTCAAATTGGTAAGAACTATTTAAATATTTTTTGTTGTGTGTTGAATTAATAATCTATCATTAAGTTGTTGATATTATTATATTTTTTATTATTGAATTTTATATCTAATTATTATTTTTTATTTGGGTTAGTATAGGTACATTATAAGCTAAAATGTCTCAAAGCAAAAAGAATCAATCTTCAATCAAAAAGTTTTTGGATGGTCAAAAACATCACAAGCTTCATCAAGAGAGGGTCATAATTTTGATTTGAATGAAGATTTAAATATATTAGGGTATGATGATGACTGTGATGATGCATTTGAAGGAGGAGAAATTTCAACACAAAACAAAAAAGGGATAGAGCAAAAAGAGGATTTAGAGATGAATGGAAAGTGAAATTTAAGTGGTTAAGGTGTGCAATGCATGAAGGGAAAACAATCATGAAATGTATATATTGTGAAGAGCACAAGTCAATTGGACCATGGGGAACTACAACTGGTTGTACTACTTTGCAACATGATGCAATAGTTACTCATGCTGAATCAAACAACCACAAAATTTCGCAAGAAAAATGGATTTGTGGAAATGAAGGAAAAGAAAAATCAATTCTAGAACACATTGTAAATATTGATGACACCAATAAGGAAAGAATAATCACAACCATGAAATTAGTTTATTGGGCAATACAAGAAGACTTACCCCTCTCAAAATACGAGTCTCTTTGCTCTCTTGAAATGTACTTAGAAACACCAAACATGCCGAAAAAACAATTATAGATCATATAAAAATCATATGGCTGTAAATGATTTCCTATTTTCCATATCTAAGTATCTTGAAGAGAGAAAAAATGCAAAAATGTTAGATAGTCTATTGTTTTCTCAGGATGTTGGATGAAAGTACTAATCGAAGCTTGGAAAAACACCTTGTGGTTTATGCTACTTTTCTAGAATCAAAAGGGTTGGTCCCACCAATTTCACAATTTTTAAAGCTCATAAATGTGTGTGATGGATGAGGAAAAACTATATATGATGCAGTTTGTGTTTTGAATAAAGAAAGGGGTCTTTCAAATAAAAGATTGATTGCAGTTTCTACAGATGGTGCTTCATCAATGGTGGGGAGTGAAAATGGATTTGTTACTCTTTTGAATAAAGATGTTGAAAATCTTATAGGCATTCATTTCATTGCTCATCGTGAGGCTTTAATTTGCATCGATGCTTTCTAAAAAAATACTTGAATTGTTGTTTGTTGAGAAGCTAGAAAATAAGGTATATTCTTGGGTCCAAAATTCTACCAAAAACATAATGAATTGATTTCTCTTCAAGAAATCTTTCAACTTGAAACACTTCAAGCTCCTAAAATTCATGGGGCTAGATGGATCTCAAGAGGACAGGTTATTGAAAGACTTATTGTGTCGATGCCTCCATTGTTGACTTTGTGGAAAAGTGAGAAGAGAGACTCATGATATGATAAGACTAGGATCTTCTCAAGATAAGTTTTCTTACATATGCTCATAGATGTATTGTGCGAAAGCTAAACAAAATGAATAAAAATTTCAAGAAGATAATGTGGATGTTACATCTTTAGGGGAAACCATAGATTCTACCATACAAACTTTAAGCAGGTGGTTTCTAAGGACTGACACTTTTGCAAATGACACAAGTTACTTGTCTAAATTTTTAGAGACCTCTAAATATGGTTATTTAGAGATTATTGATAAAGATGGACACATTCATAGGCATGAATTGTGATTTGTGGCAATTCCAAATGTGTATGATGATTATGTTGATGCACCAAAATAAACAATGAAGCCTTACATTGATGGGTCACTAGAGAGTTGTAAGAAACTTGCAAAAGAATATGTTCAAAAACTTGTAGATTGTTTAAATGAAAGATTCCCGATCTTTCATTTTTCAATTCTATAAATTTTTTTAGCCCTTGTCATTATTTAGAGGATGCATGTACTAGAGAAGAAAATTCAAAGTGGTGGCTTCTTAAAAATTTTGAACACTTACAACATACTTTGTGTGAGGGAGAAGAAAAGCCTTTTTTTTTTTTTTGAAGGTTGTTCAAAAGAGTTGTATAATTTTGTTGATACTCTTCGCTTTAGTTGTGAAGGATTCCACATGAAGGAGGCTTGGAGGGTTTTTTGTGCTACATGATTCACATACAAGCTTTCCAAATATGACAAAACTATGGCAAGCAATACTTACCATTCCAACAAGCATAGTCATGCATGTGAGAGGATTTTCAAGACAAAATATAATAAAAGATATACGAAGAACAAAACTCTCATTGGATACATTGGATGCCTTGATGCGAGTTTCATTGACAGGACTTCATATATCAATGGTGGACTGGAATGGAGTTTATGAAATTTGGAAAGATGAAAAGAAAAGAAGGATTTGAAGTATATTAGAATGTTTTGTGTTGACATATTTGTAATGATGGGGTATTTCATATGAGCCCACAAACACTAGATATTTTTTTACACCACTTATGTATTGTTTAAGGGTACTTTCTCAAGTTAAAAGTGGTGAATCCATGATATACATTTGATCTTTTTGAAGATATCTGTGACATATGTTTGAGTTTTTTCAAATATTTATTAGTTTGTATTGAGGATGCTATAATACTTTGTTTAAAATGTTTTCTTGAATAGAAAAGGACATTAGACATTTGATTATTTTGAATATACATTAACGTGTATTGGGATGATATGATAGTGAATCCCATCTAAGTATTATCAAATATGTTGCATTAATTGACTTCACCAATAGAAAAGATATATTATCTTTAATCAAGTATCGTTTAATTTAAAAAAATCAATTCTTAATTTATGTATATTGTTTTGTATTATAAAAATTATATTGAAAATTTAATTTTTAATGCTAAATTAGGCTATACATTTTATACAAATTATTTCGTTGGATGATTATGATCTTAAATTAAATGCATCCACAATATTATGACATGTTAGTGTTTTATAGCTATGTTAATATATATTTATAATAGAATAAGATTTCAGTTTTGCATACAATATCTCTATTTCATATAGTGTTATTATGTGAAAATATAAATGTTGATATTTATATGAAAATCATGAAAGTCAAAATTAAAAATTAAACGTCACATGCAAGGCGATGTTAATTACAAAACCGTCACAATTTTTTTTTTTGACGGGTGGGGGTGATTGTCAAATTTAATCCTTGCCTATAGGTATTTTAGGCCACAATTCTCCAAGAATATGGAAAAAAATCCATGTGCTTTGTCCTAGGCCTCTACGTTGGCAAACATGACATAGGAGTTTTTTCTTGCAAGATTCCAAAGGCTTTTCAATGAACCCATACTCAAAAATCCCATAATTATTATTGTGCATGAAACCACATATATAGAAGACATTTTATAATACATTTCATATGCCTTGTGTTGGTCCATTTCTAATTTGCATTTGTTTTGAAGCTTCCATATCCCTTTTTAACAAATCCTTGATGGTGCAAATCCTGTAGACATCACTGACCAAGTGGCCACATTTTTTTTTGGCATTTTAACAAACCGTTTACCTTCCTTGTGTAAGGGTCATCCCAGTATCCTCTATCTTATGGAAAATTCTCCATACTCTGCTTCATGGTCCCTAATTTGGCACATGATAGGTGGCATTGATAGAGAAAATGGAGTCTGGTTTTGCGCATGTCAAATGTGTTTTATTTAAAGTTTTGAAATCTTGATCAACAAACCCAATTTGTGTGCTTCTTGCAATCCTTGTTGGCCTGTGAGGCAGCAAATCTATTTTTTTTGTTTATTATTTTCAAGGAATAATGTCAAACGGGTCATGTACATTGGGCATGCCTCCACATTTACATACACACTCATCTATTTGGAAAGATCCTTCTTTGGAACACATCCACCTGTTTGGATTCTCCTCATTTGGCACAATACGGTAGGATGGGGAAAAGTTTGTGGATTATGATAGCTAAAGGTATCAACACATTGTGCAAGGAGTTCCTTGAGCCATTAAACACATTTAGTTTGTCCAAAACCTGCAACCTAGGAAGACCGCTGGAGAATCCCAATAACTAGATCCAAAGCTCCAAAAAATTTGTCCATGCTTTTGAACAGACCAAGAAGATCGTCTGCACAACTACAACAAGTTATACTTGCATGATGATGGCAAGCTAGAAATTGGAATCCCAACAGGAAAAAGAGACAAGAACAAAAGCTTACATTATCAGGCTCATTACATGAGGCCACCATTCCTCCTTGCAAAGCAGAAAAGGCATGAGCGGATATCCAATCCCCAAAATTTTACTAGCAATACATTCCCAACTTAGAATAGTTTCCAAAATCCTCCTTATGGATGCTCAGACGTTGAATAAAAACATTCTCCCATTAACTCAAAAAAATCATTATTTTGTTCTTTGGAAAGAGGCTTGGCACAAGCTCCAAAAATTGGGAGAATTAGAAATATCAATAATATTTTATGATTTATTTAAATTAAGTTTAACTCCCTTTTATTGTGAATTTCATGTTTTATTTTATTATTTTAAATTTTTTATTTGACCATACCATAATAACTCTCCCCAAGGCACTTACTTACCACACAATTATCTTTATTTGAAGGTTATGCATATTACCTTTATTGATATCGTAATATGATTTAGTTAGATCTACATTTAAAGTTATAAAAGGGATATACATATTTCAAACTCGAACCTCAAAATGATCATGAGATGAAAGAATTGTAAGAAGACAACATCAACTCATGTATCAAAGACATGAAGATACACTAAGTCCGCGAAGGACAACTTCAACGTTACCCTTATTATTTTATTAACACAATAGTTTAAATTTGTTTCATTGCCAATTTTATTTACTTGTCGCTCCGTCGCTGGTCAAAATGACGACTTGACACGAGCCAAAAATTTAACCATCTCACGGTCCATAGGGTAAGGATTTTAAACACTTCTAAATGACAACCGGGAAAGTGCTATCTAAAAATCCGTGGCACACAGGGACCAATTAACAACACAAGAACCTTTTTCAAATGTCCCTACCGTAGACACCTATAATTTGGATAGAGCAATTCACATACTTAAATTGCGCTAATTATCCCCTTTCCCACAAATTGACGACATATCGTCAATAACACACCATTTCTCTTCTATCACTGCTTTGATTAATTACATTACACTAATTAATTAACCCTTCTATCGCTCAAGATGCCGATTAACGACCTTCCATTAATTAATGTTCCTTTCTATCTAGATTAATTAATTATTCTTAATTAATTAACTTCCCCTTCTGTTAAATCAATAAATCGTCATTTATTGGATTAAACTCCTCTCATAACCCGATCATGCTAACTTTCCTCTAAAAAAACTTCTATAAGCTTACACCTACCTATTAGTTAATCACTCTTGATTAATTAATACACCCCCTTCAACTCCCATGAATCACTAATGATATATTAATCTCTCCTAAATCAAACTTAAAGTATGCTTATCCCTAACTAACCTAGCTTTGTTATTATCCCACATACAATAGGATGCAAAGCTTCTTCAAACCAAAGGGTTATATAAGGAACCCTCCTCCTACCTTTCTTCTTACACCTTTGCATGCATATAACATAAACTATAGGCATTTTCATCTTTGAGCATCCTCCATTAGTGTTGAGTTAAGTATCTTCATCTTGCATTTCATCCATCCAAGCTTTTGAGTCATATGGAGAGAATCAAAATGGTCTTATAGCCATGTCTTGATGAGACTCCATTCTTAAACCCTTGGGATCAAACAAACAATCACATTTTGATTGCTAAGGATCTACATAGGTCCATTTCTAGTTAGCTTTCAAAGAGTAGAGAATAATGCTTAACATGTTAGTTTGATTTTCCTTCAAAGTTCTATGCATGTTGTTGATGTTTAGTCTCTTTAAGCTCTTAGCATGATGGTCTATGTTTAGTTAGCTTTGTTTTGGAACTATTAGGTGTTAGTTTCAATTCTCTTAGCTTAGCTAATTAATACATGGATACACCCGAACCCGTTAAAGCCTTGAAGCAAAGAGAATTTTCTACGAATCGTAAGGGGGCACTACAATCTTTGACATTACGATTGTTATGTAATTAAAAAGACTCATACATTGCATTTAAAGAAAGGGGAGTTATATTAAGATATCAAAATTATGTTATTTATGTAGATTTTGAAATTAGTACTATAATGAAAGACTAATAATCTACATTGAAACGTAGTAGGGAGGAGGTGGAGGGGGTTACTAAAGAACGGAAGGGTGATGTGTTACTTCTTATGCTACAACTTTTGGCACTAAAACTAATTATTATGTTGATGTTTATGTTGCATTATGGGGGTTTAGGTTAGTCAAAAAGCTTAACATTAAATATTTAATTGTGGAGGGACTCCTAGACATTATTAATAATTAAAAAACAACAATGTTGTTGAATGGTGTAAAATAAGTTTGACACATTATTCAAAGAATTAGAATGTCCTTAAAGTTGTTACATAATGTTTGCTCTACTTCTTAATTAAGAATATAAATTGGCAAAAAAAGTTGAAAGCATCATATTTGTATTTTAGAAAATAGGCCCATATTTTTTTTTGTTACAATCATTTACACCCACCAATTGAAAGTATTTGCATTTGTCCATAGAAACTGGAGTGAATAATCTTCAATAATGTCTTTTTCCTGATTAAATTTCCCATTGGGAATAATTCTACATATTGCTTTCCTAAAAATGCATTGTGTCACACTTCTCTATCAATGGCAATCCTTTTTACCATGTTTTTTATGCTTAACAAGTTCAAACCTCCAAAATTTAAATGGTTGAATCGAAGATCCAAAATCCAATTTTCATCCTTCACCTTTAATTTTTCAGCGATTCTCCAGGCAAGAAATTAAAAAAAAAAAATTACAACATTTTGTTCTTGATAGTCAATGCGATGAACTCTTAAAAAGAGTTATACCTGGAGTGATTCTTGGTTGGCACTCATGGCTGAGTTGGCATGAAAATCGTTGAGAATTTTGGTTTAGTGGTGTCTTTTGGAGCAATATCTTGAAAGTATTTACTGTCTAAATTCATGGAACTTCAAGCTTGGAGGGTATTTTTGAAAATCTTTTCCCACGTGGAGAAGTCGCTTCAACAAAATATGGGAATGGGTGGGTATTTTCGTTTAACTTTGTGTGGCGCTAAGTACATATTTTTCTTCTCCCCATGTTTTGTTACAGCACTGAAACACACTTACCTATAATTGACACTCTATTATCATTTCTTAGTGTAACATCTGACTTCACAAACTTATTTAAACTGGGAAAGAAATTTCAATATTGCTAGTCATATGGTTACTATGACTTGAATCTAAACACCACACATCATTTGGACCCTCTTGTTCTACATTACATGATAGAAAAATAGAGCCTCGACTTTGATTATGACTGATAAAATTTGAATTTTGTTGGTCTAATCAAATCTTATTTATTTATTTTTGGCATTCATTAGCATAATGGTCATACTTTTATAGTAATGACACTGAACTTGGGTTTTTTCATACCTTTGGTCATGCGGCTGGTTTTGAATAGAATTCTGGCTGCCACCACTTGAACTTGAATTTAGACAACTAGTTTTTCTGCCTCTTGGGCTTCTCCCTCTAACTTCGAATTGAGATCTTCCTCTACCTCTTCCCGATTGACTGAAGCTTGATTTTTGAAAACATGTGCCAGTGAGCTTGAGGAGCGCTTGAGCCTATGCTCATACGAAAGAAGAGAGACATGTAACTCATCAATTGAGAACTGAGCTAAATTCTTTAAATCTTCAATAACAACTACAATAGATTCAAACTTGTTGGAAACACTTCTCGATATTTTTCCAACAACTTTCTTATCTTTAAGAGTCTCTCTATGAGACCTTATATGATTAACCAAACCAATTATTTGCGTAAAGAATAAATCTACTAATTCATTTTCCTTCATCCGAATTGTCTCAAATCTCTCCTTATTATTTACAATTAAGTTGTTTTAACCTTGTCTAGACCTTGATATGTGACTTTAAGAGTATCTGTTGCCTCTTTTGACTTGTTTGGTGCTACAACTCTAGAGAACATACTAGGATGAAATGCTTGTAAAATATAGTATATTCCCTTTGAATTCTTCTTTTTCTTCTTGAAGAAAATCTTTCTTTATCCTTAGTGATGGGTAAGAGACTATATGCTTGCTGATTCTAGGGCTTTGTAACTAAATCCCATAGGTCTTGCGAGTGAAATAGAGCTCTCAAGCTGATAGACTAGTATCCATAATATTTCCCTCAAACTGAGGCATTGGTGGATTTATAAGACTATAAGCAATAGTGGATGCCATACTTGGGCTGGTTGGAAATGGATCCTAAAAGCTAAACCTAAAATATCTCAAACCAAATGAGGGAAATGGAAGAGGAGAACACCATAATAGAACATAAATAAGTTCACTTATAGGTTAACCTCAAGGAAAAATAGAGCTTGAGCTCAACTTACCTTTACCAAACAACATTAAATTTGACCCAATTATATTAAATAAAAGAATGCAAAATAAAGTGTCCATATTTCTTGGAATTGCATTGACAATTTCAGTAATCTTTACAAGTGATTATGTAAATTCAAACATGCTAATATGATTAATGTGAGTCATTGATGTTTATAATTCCAACAATACCATTGAACAAGAATTCAAAGGAAATCTATTTAATTAGACAATTCATAGTGTCTTGGCTTCATCTAATATTAATATTTATGAATGCTTTCATGTTTCTTAGAAACATAAACAAATATATATATATATATATATATATATATATATATATTATATAAATATATATATATATATATATATATATATATATTTGTTTATATCCAACTTTATTTGTTTTGTTTATTGGGTTTTGTGTACAAACACATCTATGAGTAATTTTCCTAGATAGAGTCAAGTAGTTGCCTTTGATAGAGTTGAGCAGACTTATCCATCACCAATCTTGAACACTTTAAGTCATAACAACTTGTGGTTTTGTAACTATCACTCCAATCACTTAAAATGTTGTATAAAAAGCTATATTCATGCAACATAAAGAGATCTACTGAAATGAATTTTTAAAAATAAAATTAAGTTGACGTCACTTAAAATTTAATATTTTAATTTTATGTGAGATAATATTTAATTGTGTCAACACCATCAAATGTATGAAAAATTTAGATATAACATTGCATGAAATAGTGAGAAAACTTAATATAAAGATGGAATTTATATTATGAACAACTTTTAAAACCACACTTACAAAAAAATTCACTTGATAAAAATTTATTGGTCAATAAAAATATTAAAAACAATTTTTATTTATTTAAAAATAATAATATTATATTTAGGTATATCAATATATAATTTATATATAACTTTATGGAGATAATTATAGAGAAAAATTACTTGATAAAAGTTTATAGTGTATATATATATATATATATATATATATATATATATATATATATATTTAGAAAATATATAAATTTATATATCAATAATGTTAGTTATATTTTAAATTTGTAAAATGTAAAAATGGTCATCTAAATTTTTACAATTTTTAAATACACATAAAAATTGTACCAATCCCTCACATTTAGGTATGGATTCTAGAATATATCTAATTTTTTAAATTCAATTCCAAAAAAAAGGTTAAGTCTATGGAAAAATTAAATTACCAATCTACAATGTTTACCTTATGCATATTTTCGTAATTTCTTAAATTTACTATATTCAAATTGTTTGACAAATATTGTTAATGCAATTCATTATCACATAAAACATTACATGAACACTTTAATTTAAATAAAATATAAAAATTATTCTAAACATATGAAATGACATTATTTAATGTTGTCGGGGATGTTATTGAGAATGTCAAGAAATTCTAGCTATATAAAAATCTTATGTATACTAATAATTTTGTATTTACCTTTACTTTCGATAATGAAAATAAATATTGGGTAAGTGCATTAGGTAGGGGGCCAAAAGGGGGTCTTAAGTGGATACATTTTTTCCGAAAAATAAAAATATTCAATTAAATGACGAGTTATTTGAGATAGTTATGAAAGGAACGAAAAGAAGATTGTTCCAAGCCACGATCTCAGATGATAATAGCACACCACATTAGATTTGCAAGACAAAAGCTAAAATACCATATATGGAAATTCATCATAATCCATAATGCTCAATACATTACAATAGAATGACTTTAATTATTCAATAAGAAAGATGTACATATAGGAGGAGGGAAGTGCAGCTACTACCTACATCAGTGGTGAAGAAATCCCACTAACAAATAATGATATTTAAGTTAACTCCAAAAGACTAGTAAGCTAACTTCACATTACTGAGAAGCTAAATCAACACAACTAGTAAGCTAACTCCACACAAATAGTACACCTAAGCAAGCTAACCCAACAAGTGTAGGGATAACACAAGTGTAAGAATTATCCTGATAAATAAATAAAAGGATAAATAATAACCTACACTAACACCCTCCCGTAAGCATAGCTTAGGTGGGTGGAAAAGAAGGTGGGTCCCAAAACAAGGCCTGATGAGGTACCCACGTACAATAACTGGAAAAATTACACACCGCAAGGTACCCAAAACCAGTAATAACAAAGTAGAGAGAAAAAAATCCTGCTGCAAGATATCCTCAGAAGCTTGGCTCTAAAAACTCGTACAATACTAAAGAAGTGTGGTGCACACTATGGTCTGAATCCACTGCTCAATCATATAACTCAAAAACAACTGACACTGGGCTTCACCAGAATAGCTCCATGCAAGGAGACTGTCAATGGAGTGATGTTGAAAATGCAAATAAACATCAAGCATAATTTGATCAACTACTACAAATAGGTGTGTCACGATCCAAGAACAACCAAGGCAACAAGGCAAGGACATGAGATCCAAATAAATAGGAGTGCCACGATCCAAGAAAAGCCAAGGTAACAAGGCAAGGACATGAAACCCGAAGAAGCAGTATCAACACCACACCCTCCCATACTACTGAATGAGTAGAGTGATACCACAGATCTGTATGAGTTGCCAAAATCAACTACTCGAACACTGACAAACTAACACTGGGCTCCACTAGAATAGCTCCCCCACAAGAGAGACTGACACCATATCAAAAAAAGTGTCGAAAATACAGATCTAAAATATCTCAACAAACAAGAGAGATATAAATGTATACACCCATAGATACAAAAATGCAATACCCAAAATTTTAGGGCATCAGAGCTCAATCGAAATTGCGTCCACAAGTGATCACAACACCCTCCTGAATTTGGCACTATATAATTGAGTGCATGTAAATATGACAATGAGTAACAGTACCTTTTACCTTTGAAATATGTATATAAAAATGTCACCAAGGGTACATGATAATAAACCCTTTGAAATAAAGTACCTAGGTGAACATGAGCTAAGGTAAATACCTACTCTAACACCCCCTCAAGTGAAGCTAGGGGCTAAAATAGATGTGGCATGTCCATAGTATGAGTCCCGACAACTGGGCCTAATGAGGTACTCATGTACAATAACTGGAAAAAAGGGACACCGTAAGGTACCCAAAATCAAGAATAACAAAGTAAAGAGAGTAAAGACCCACTCCAAGGCATCCCAAGAATCTCAGCTCAAAAACTCGTACAATGTTGAAGAATTTTGGTGTGCACTGTGGTTTGAATCCACTTCTCGATCACAAAACTCAAAAACAACTAACACTGGGTTTCACCAGAATAGCTCTATACAAGGAGACTGTCAACAGAGTGATGTAGAAAGTGTAAAAAACACCAAACATAATTCGATCAATCACATTACAAATAGGTGTGTTATGATCCAAGAACAATAACCAAAACAACAAGGCAAGGACACAAAATCCAGAGTGTCACGATCCAAGAAAAGCCACGGTAACAAGGTAAGGACACGAAACCCAAAGAAGTAAGATCAACACCACACCCTCCCATACTTTGCTTTGAATGGATGGAGTGACGCTACAAATATGTATGATTTTCCCAAAACAATTACTCAAACACAAACAAACTAATAATGGAATGCACCGTGAATAGATCCCCATAAGAGATACTGTCAACATGCCAAAAGTGTCGAAAATACAGATACAAAATATCTCAACAAACAAGAGAGATACACTACACCTGCTAAAGAAAAATGCTCAAAACAAGAAGCATCACAATGCATAAGGTATAGAAAGTGGAGCAAGAGGCTGAATGGTGGAGGATCCATGCATGTAGATTCCTCTCAACGAATGCCTATGTCACCACCATGAGTGATCAGATATCCACCCCAAATCAACACGGATGGATGAAGAAGATGTCTACATATGACTTGGTGTAAAATGCACAATGGGTGCATGCAAAAGAACATCAAAATGTGTGTCAGGTTGATCATGTCTGATAGCTGAAATCTCAGGTTTCTCAAGCCTGAGTGAAGGTGTAGAACTCATGTGTTGCTCATGATCCTCGAAAGATTCGAGTGAACAAAAAAATGATCTCTCAATGTGTGATCCCAATGAAATATCTTCTCGAAAACCAATGTCATGGCGAGAATTCCACTTAACATGTGGAAGAGAGGAAACAATACCCTATGAATGTCTACCAATGACTCCGCTAGTGAGACCCATAGAATAGAGCATGCGAGATCTGAATGCAGTGGTATGCTTCTCAAAAATCCATGCAGCTGAGTAGAAATAGGATACACAACATGTGGTACTGTAATAGGCACATATGTGGAAGATCATGCAAAGAATAAGCTTCACGGCGTATGAATCAAGAGCGAGAGCAGACTCAAAGACTGATAGATCAATGTCAGTGGGTTCATGAGCAATAGCTGCAAGTGGACTAGGAGCATGGATATGGTTGTCCACAATATGATGGTGATGTTGTAGGCTAGCAAGTTTGTTCTGCAAGAAGTGTATTATTGTATCCTTATCGTGAATGAGTGATTGTAGAAGTGAATTTCACTTCTTGAGCGATATATTTTCTTCCACAAATTTTACAATATCCTCTTGAAGTCCACATACTTCAGAGAAAAAAATATCATTCTCAGAATCCATGATAGGTACAAACTGCAACTCCCAGAAGTTTAGGACGTTGGGCTCAGCCGAAATTGTGTCCACAATTGATTACAACACTCCTCCATATTTGGCACTTTATAATTATAGTACAAGTCTCAAAATAAATATTTCCAATGGAAATGGCATGAAAAAACAAGCACTTTCACAAAAAACGGCACTCAAAACCGAGTTACCGATCAAAAGTTACAAGCTTTTTAATATTTTACTCTGTTCTTTATTTTAGTTGCCACTAAAAAAAAAAAATTGTTGTTGCCTTCACCACACAAATAAAATTCAAGGGGGCTGAAGTTAAGCACCTACTAGTAGGAATCACAATCTTTAAGCCCTCATATGACCACACCATATGACCAATATAAGAACATGAATTATAATATTTCGAATCTAGTTTCTAAATTACTATTTTCTTTTATAAATGGTTAAGTATAAGCATGTTAAATATCAAAAATGTCAATAGGTGCTCCTATTTTTGTAAAAAAATAGTAGATCAGATCGTGCCTCCCGTACCACCCCCACCCTGCCATTTTTGAGCACTCCCTTTGGTAGAAAGATAGAGAGGAACATCTAATTTGGGATAGAATTTTTTTGAATATGTATAAAATTAGGCCTAGTTTAGGATTGTAATTTTTTTTTCAATTTGGAGAAGTGAAAAAAAGATACATGACAAAAGATAAGCGTTTACAATCACTAAAAATAGAGGTATAAAAGACATAGTTTTAAATAAATATAAATAAAAACCTAGAATAGTTAGAAATATATAAAAATTACATATTTAGAAAGATGATAGTTTTCTTGACGTTGTAGGAAATTTTTAAGAAAGATAAAAATGTTTTTGTAGGATTTAACATGGTGGAAGGTGAGTTTTTGCATATTTTGTCAAAAACACGTAGGTTGTTGTGTTGTTACAAGTCTAAGGTGTAGGTTTGGGAAACCAAAGCAATTCCAAGCCTATAAATTCTTGGTTTTGGGGCATAATAAAGGAACGCGCATGCGTTCCGCAGAGCATAGAAAATATATGTGTTTTTGTATGCTTCTATTTACAAAAATAAATGTATAAGTTTTTCATTTATTATTATTTATATTTTATTATTTCTTATACTTTAAATTTATTTTAGTAAATATAAGAAATTAGGGTCACTTGTACCTTATGGAACTAGTCTCACAGCTCCATGGGTTTAGGAGATAGTTTTTAATAATCTAATATGGTCAGTACATAGGTAATTTTCAGGATTTCAACATTTAGCCTAAAGCTTTTAGCATTTAAATTCTACAATCAATGTCTATTTTGGCAATGAATATAGTCATTGTTTAGGTTTTGAGGCATTTTAGATTGTTTAATGACATTTGTAGGAGTGTTAGATGTGTCAAAATTAGATTTTACAAACCTCACAACTCTCAAAGGAAACAAAAACTGCTCAAATATATGCACTCATGAAATGCCTTATAATACATAACAAATCAAAACACATGTGTTGGACATAGTGTCATTGGTGTTGTCATTGATGTCAAGTTACATTGATGGAAAATGGTGTCTAGGTGGCATAGGAGTCAACATGAGGTGTCAATCATTAAGAAACATGAAGGTTGATTAGTAGTTCCCTGTTTTGGTGTCATGAAGTGTTGCATTGGTGAAGTGTTGGTTTGGAACCAAAATGGGAAGCTTCACTATTTTGAAATTATTCATGACACATTCAAGCCTTAGATAAAAATGGATGTCTCCAACATGTAGAGGATTTATGTAGCTTTCCAATGCCTATTTTTTTTCCTTCTAACTCCTTACGAACTCCTAGAATCTTCCAGAGAAGTTAGGTTTCACCATTAGAGTGTTTGTTCCCTACACCTAGAAAACCCGATGTTGAGAAGATAGTCCTTGAATGATCAAACCTTTCCTAAATCTTCCTAAATTACCTTCAACACTTCTAATATTCCTTGACATCACCTCTGGATGCTTAAGATATTTCCTAAACTCTCTTGAAGGGTGTTTTAATAGCTCTAAAATGGCCAAAATAACTAGCATGAAAATTGAAAATTTTGAAGCATGACAACTAAGCCCTTAATTGAAAATAAGGCTTCTCAATCACTGTGCATCCTTCCTCTGGTGATGCAGGAACATATTTTTAATAATAAATTTTGGATTTCTTAGGTGACTAGGGGTATCTTAGGTCCACTTGAGATGGTCATGT
Source organism: Taxus wallichiana var. yunnanensis (assembly GCA_018340775.1). Taxonomy (NCBI): domain Eukaryota; kingdom Viridiplantae; phylum Streptophyta; class Pinopsida; order Cupressales; family Taxaceae; genus Taxus; species Taxus wallichiana. The sequence goes on along the minus strand of CM031239.1, from coordinate 203,434,413 downwards.
ACTAGTCCATTTGGACTCCATAGGAAAGAATAGGAGTTTCCTCCAAATTTATAATTTGACCCCTCATTTTCCCCCATTTCCCTTTGAACCGTGATTTCTCCTCCACTGTTGGCACTCACACTTTGAATACCCCCTGCAAATTGCTCTTTGGACTTTTGGATCATGAAATTTTCAACGATGTCACCAAGATGAAGAGGTAAGCCCTCGATTTTGATCAAATTTCTTACATTTTAGGTTTTTTTGTGATTTTCATGGGTTTTTCAATTTTTTGTTTATGTATACAATTTCTTTGTTTTGTCAGTTGTTCGACAAGCTCGTAATCCTACAAACCATCCAAATATTCCTCAAAACCCTCTAAACATTCCTCAAAACCCTCCTCCAAACGTAGATCCACCTCATGTGGCTCCTTCTGTCCCCACGGAACCAACAGGAACACAAGTTGATATCGTTGGAAGAATCTGACAAAATAAAATTTCCATTGAGAACCTTATTCAGACAATAAGACAAAATCATGCCACAAATCCATCCCACATGACTTTAGCCAACACATTGCAAACATTGATTGTGAAGTCAACTCCAACCAACCAAATAGATAGATGGAATACCTTTAGAGATGATTGTAGGTGGTGGTATGCAGATAAATTATCCCATGTGGTCATAAAAGACAAAAAAATTACAAAAGACCACATTTGTGCATTATTTACTGACCCGAGAACCAATGCCCCCCATGACTACTTGCAAACGGTTCCCAATCCATTGGTGCCATGATGACCGAATCAAGAACAATTTTTGGGACCGATGGTGGATGGTTTTTTATTATCCACCATGCAACAACAATGAGGTTCCTCTCTATTTTTAAAGAAATTATATTGTGAGTTCGTGCTTAATGAGGTCCCAAATTATTTTGACTTTTTTGAGTTTTATGGGCGAGGAGGTGGCTCTGCATAGAGTAGACCTAGTGCACATGTTGGTCAACCAAGGATCCCCATGCCCCAAAACCCCACTACCTTTAGTTATCCCTCCTATAGTGAAGGAGGTTGTGGAGATTGACACACTACATGCATTAAGGGAGCTCACTAACACTCTGACCCAACATAGTGACCAGATTACATCTAGTGATGTTGGTGGAGGCACCAGTTCTAGCGCACCACACCACTGTGGATCATGTGGTGTCGTATGCATTGCGGGCTGAGACATCATTTTCTGGATCACATGATTTCTTTTCTCTAGATGAGATGATGGTGGATGTTTTTGGAACTGGTGCAAATGATCTTGGTCTTTCACAGGTAAATGTCAAATAATATATATATATATATATATATATATATACATAGTTTATTTCATTTGAGATTTTAATATATATGTATTTGATTACGTCATGTACATACATGTAAAAACTAATATTTTTTGATTTTAAACAACAAGAGCCGGTGAAGGACACATCCGACGTCGACATGCTAGCTACTGCAGATTGGGCATGTTACAGATGTAAGTTTCAAGTTACTTACATTTCAAATTTCATTTGATTGCACTTTTATTATTAAATACACATTTTTAATGTTCATGTATAATGTTTCACATGTACATGTACATATTAATATGTTTGTCTTTTATACATAGGAGCCTAGTGGGTCATCATCTAGCTCTGGGCACTGAGGCTACGGCACGCCTCACGTGACTTTTACGTAGGTTAGTTTCTCTTTACACTTTTTCTAATTTCTAATTGTGGAATTCTCTAGTAGTTTGCAATCCCATAACTCTAGCCAATACAATTTGATCATAACATTAAGCTCTTATGATGCAAGGGTTAAGTTTAACACTCTCCTAGATATACAAACTCTCCTTTTATCATGATCATGGACACTTACCTCTATGCTAGACATGTTTCTAGAGCACTCCATCTCTAATGCTTTTCTCCATCATCCCTTGCCTCTAAGGATCTCTTTTAGCTTCTTAGGATGTATGCATAATTGACCTTGCCAACATTGTTAGTTCTATGCATTCTTTATTAACCCTCTTCTCTCTAAAAACAAAGAGATGAAATATGGGATAAGTTACCTACACTTATAAATATATCATGGGTCCCTTGGTTCATGTTTATCACCAATACTCCCTATGCAATTCTATACACCCAATCTCATATTATATATCTGTTATTCATCAAGTTTCTCTATATTTGCATTCTCATGTACACAATGGATATAACTTGGTGACCTTCCTAGAACCAAGTTCTACATACTGAAATACATTCCACATCTTTAATGAATTACTTCTTGAATATCTCTAATAACCCTTTTTGTGACTTAATATTGTCCTGTACAGTCATATTTCATTCAATTGATGGCATTTTATTTATTCCTACACCCCTAAGATCATTCAAACATCTCATTCATACCTGATATCACCTTCATACCTAGTCTAAGATCATGATTTATCAAATTATAGTGAGAATCCTGACTTTTTCCTTCATTTTTGTACACTGTACTTTTACCAAGTTGCTCAAATAATTGTTATCTAGATAACTTTCACTACACTATATCAATCACCACAAAATCTTGGGGTCTTCTAATTCATGCACAAAAAGATAATTTGAAATTTCTAGCAAGATTCACCCATACAATCAAAAGTTACACAAATCCCTAGATAGAGCCCGAGAGCCTACAATTTGCTCTAAAACCAAATTATGCAATTTCAAGACACATAAAAATTATGACTATGATCTACATCACCTGTAGGACCTTTCCATATTAATAGTCAAGAGAGATTATGCAAATAAATAGGACTAATTATCCTTCTCTACTTTATCATAAGGTGTTTAGACTATTGGTTCGGTCATGTACACTTGCAATCTTACATAACTCTTTGTTTTAGGCCTTATTGCTACTAGTCCTCTTCTCATGCTAATACTCATTGCTAGATAGTTTTCAATTAATATTGATCTACATGTTTTTTTGTATAGCTTATGACTTCTAGAGAGACTCCTCCCTATATGTAGATTGTGGGAGGCTTCAGAGATGCTTCATAATGCGTCTGCAATCCACTAACTCAGGTACAATTTTTCAAATTTGTTAAATTTTGGAGGAATTTTTTCTTATTACTTATCTACAATATCAAATTTTGTACATGAAATATTTAATTTGAACTATTTATTTGTATGTAGCCTACCCCTCGTGAGTCTACCATTGACCTTGCAACACGTCGATGAAAAATTGATAGGGATCATGAGATTATGGTAAGATTTCACATGCATTATAAATTCTAAGTTTCTAAATTTTGAATGTATTTTAAAAATTTGGGTGTTAAAAACTTGATGTTTATGAATGTGCAGGCTAGGTTGCAGGCCTTCTTAGAGACACCTAGGACCACACGGATGAAATCCATAGTGGCATCTCCCTCCACTACATCCACAGTCGTGGACATGCTTCTTCTAGCAGGGAAAGAGAGGGAATATGTTTCATGATTAGATTCATAGGACCCATGTATAGATATATATATGCCATCTGGTCCTAGTTCATGATTCTTCATAGTCCATGTATATAGCCTTATGCGACCGCATGTGGTCCTATATGTATGACACACTTAGTTCGATACATTATGAACTTATATTTTCAGAGACACGTGGCACACTTAGTTTGATACATTATATCCATGTTGGTTTTCATAACGATATTACTTCTATGTTTGATTTGATTTCATTGCACATGATATACTTCTATGTATGTTTTCATAACCATATTAGTTCTATGTTTGATTTGATTTGATGGCCTCGATTATGTGACCATTATCCATATGATATATATGATATATGATGTTATGTTATTGTTATGATATATGATATATGATGTTATGTTATATAATGGTTTTGAAGGTTCTTGGGTGCAAGATCATTTTTTTCAAGAGATTCAAGTGTGGACTTATATCAATTTTCTTATTTTAAGCACGTGGTTAACACACTCCAAAGTGGGACAAAATGTACACAATTAAAAATGGTCTTGAGGGATTTATTACAAGTCATTTTATATGTTTTTAGTGTACTTACAATTTATTTGTTAAGTATTAGTCCAAATTAAGTGTTATTGATGTGTGTAACAATAAGGTCCTAATTTGAATTCACTTGTTTAAAAAATACATAAACATTGTAGTTTAGTTGGCACAAGATATGCAAAAAATATTCTTAACACTCTATTGTGTATTTACATGCTTTAAAAAGAGATCAAACAATCATTAGAGTATTTACATGGTAATGTGTTTACCTTGTTGCAATCTCATTGATGCGAGCCGAGTAGTGAGAAGTCATGCCCCGAGATGTCATGGGAGAAAATTTCACCACCAACACATCCGATTGGGGGTATATGCCTTCGGTGCTATGGTGGGCTCTAGGGAGGCCCGGTTTGGAGTCAGACCACCCGATCCGAGCCAAGAACCCCTTCCCTATTAATCCCAATTCACATTTTCAAGTGGAAACTTATGACGATGATCACAACTTGGCGCTTCGGTCATCCAAACCAAGAACCATCTAAGCCAAAACTTGAGTGAAGGAGGCCTCTAATCACACCCAAGAATTCAGGGTCATGGCATTCCTTGAGCCTTCGTGGCATAATTGTTTACAAACTACCTTTTCTAGGCAGTCCTAGGAAATGAACGAGCCGAGTAGTGAGAATTCATGCCTCGGGACATCATGGCACCAAACCAACGATGCCAACATGTTTGGGTGGCTAGGTAAATGCTAGAGGAGGCATCATTTTTTGGTGTGGGACAATGTCATTGCTTCCGGCTACTTCTTTGAGCATAGTCCCTTAAGAGCCCTGAGACCAAAAAACCATTCAACTTCAACAGGGTGATTACTTGGTCTCTGTGGCACCTAGAGATGTCTCATTAGATCCTACACCTTAGGTAGGGACCCTATAAAATATCCTATCTTAGTTTTTTCCATCTCCAATCGGTGCTCTCGCTGCCCTATTGTTTGCAAACACAAAATAGTGCAATTTGAGCCAAACAGGTAAGGCATCAAACACTATATTTTTCAAAACGGTGGGTCATGGGCACCAAACGACTGATGCCAACATGTTTAGGTGGCTAGGTAAATGCTAGAGGAGCATCAATTTTGTAGGACAAATGTTGTTGCTGCTTCCTTCCGGCTACTTCATTCGGCGTAGTCCCTTAAGAGCCCTTCAAGACCAAAAAAACTTCAACTTTCGACGGGTGATTACTCGGTCTCCATGGCACCTAGAGATGTTCTCTTAGATCCTACACCTCTAGCATAGGGACCCTCTACAATATCCTATCTCTTTTTTTCCATCTCTAATCGGTGCTCTCACTTTCCTATTGTTTGCAAACACGCATGAAATAGTGCAGTTTGAGCTAGTGTAAGGTTATCAAACACTATATTTTGTAAATGGTGGGTCATGGCACCAAACCAAATATGCCAACACATCTGAGTGGCTAGGTAAACACTAGAGGAGGCATTTTGGTGTGGGAAAATGTCGTTGCTTTCCTACTTTTCGTTTCGGGCATAGTCCCTTAAGAGCCCTGAGACCAAAAAATTGTTCAACTTCGATGGTGATTACTTGGTCTCCATGGCACCTAGAGATGTCTTGTTAGATCCTACACCTCAACGTAGGGACCATATACAATATATCTATCTTTTTTTTTTTCCATCTCCAATCGGTGCTCTCACTGCCTATTGTTTGTAAACGCACGTGAAATAAATAGTGTAGTTTGAGCCAAGTAAGGTCACAAACACTATATTTTGCAAATGGGGGGTCATGGACACCAAAAAATGACTATGCCAACACATCAAGTGGCCAAGTAAAAAATATAGGAGGTGTCATTTTAGTGTTGGACAATGTCATTGCTTCCGGCTACTTCGTTTGGGCATAGTCCCTTAAGAGCCCTGAGACCAAAAAACCATACAACTTCGACGGGTGATTACTCATCTCCATGGACACCTAGAGACATCTCATTAGATCCTACACCTCGGTGTAGGGACCCTATATAATATCCTCTCTCAGTTTTTTATTTCTCCAATCAGTGCTATTTCTACCCTATTGTTTACAAACGTGTGAAATAGATGCAATTTGAGCCAATGTAAGAATGTCAAAACGCTATATTTTGCAAATGGTGGGTCATGGCACCAAAACAACTACGCCAACACATCTAGGTGGCTAGGTAAATGCTAGAGGAGGTGTCATTTTTTGGTGCAAGGGACAATGTCATTGCTTCCGGGCTACTTCATTTGGGTGTAGTCCCTTAAGAGCCCTAAGACCAAAAAAATGTTCAACTTCGACGGGTGATTACTCGGTCTCCATGGCACCTAGAGATGTCTCATTAGATCCTACACCTCAAATAGGGACCCTATATAATATATTCATTTTTTTTCCATCTCCAATCGGTGCTCTCGCTACCGTATTGTTTGCAAACACACAAAATAGTGTAGTTTGAGCCAACTGTAAGGTCACAAACACTATATTTTACAAATGGTGGGTCATGGCACCAAACCGACTATGCCAACACATCTGAGTGGCTAGGTAAATGCTAGAGGAGGTGTCATTTTTTTTGGTGCGGACAATGTCATTGCTTCTTCGGCTACTTCGCTCGTGCATAGTCCCTTAAGAGCCCTGAGACCAAAAAATCCGTACAACTTCGACGGGTGATTACTCGGTCTCTGTGGCACCTAGAGATATCTCATTAGATCCTACACCTCAGTGTAGGACCCTCTACAATATCTTCTCTCTTTTTTTTCTCCAATCGGTGCTCTCACTCCCTATTGTTTGCAAACACGCAAAATAGTGCAGTTTGAGCCAATGTAAGGTCACAAATGCTATATTTTGCAAACGGTGGGTCGTGGCACCAAACCAACTACGCTAACACATCTTAGGTGGCTAATTAAATGCTAGAGGAGGTGTTTTTTGGTGTGGGACAATGTCATTGTTTTCCGGGCTACTTCGTTTGGCGTAGTCCCTTAAGAGCCCTGAGACCAAAAAACTATACAACTTCGACGGTGATTACTTGGTCTCCATGGCACCTAGAGATGTCTCATTAGATCCTACACCTCAGCGTAGGGACCTCTACAATATCCTATCTCAGTTTTTTCATCTCCAATCGGTGCTCTCATTGCCCTATTGTTTTAAATGCATGAAATAGTGTAGTTTGAGCCAGTGTAAGGCTGTCAAACACTATATTTTGTAAACGGTGGGTCATGGCACCAAATTAACTATGCCAACACATCTAGGTGGCTAGGTAAATGCTAGAGGAGGTATCATTTTTGGTGCGGGAAAATGTCATTGTTTCTTCCGCTACTTCATTCGGCGTAGTCCCTTAAGAGCCCTGAGACCAAAAACATTCAACTTCAATGACAGTGATTACTCGGTCTCCATGGCACCTAGAGATGTCTTGTTAGATCCTACACCTCAAAGTAGGGACCCTCTACAATATCATGTCTCTCATTTTTTTCCATCTCCAATCGGTGCTCTCGCTGCCCTATTGTTTGCAAACACGTGAAATAGTGCAGTTTGAGCAATGTAAGGTTATCAAATGCTATATTTTGCAAATGGTGGGTCGTGGCACCAAACCGACTATGCACACACATAGGGATGGCCTTGTAAACACTTAGGGAGGCATCATTTTTGGTTCCCTATGCTCCTAAGTGCTTTTGGGCTACCTCCTCTGGAGCCAAGAACCCCCTCACAGTACATAAACCGTTGTTAGTTGCTTCTCTTTTCTTGTAAAACAATGAAAGCTTCTCTTAGCTTTGAGAATATAAAATTATCTACTAATAGTGCCAACCATGTGAAGGTGGAAGCTTTTTTCTGCACCACTAACCTGCATAAAAGTGTTAGTCAAAGAAATTTAAGTTGAATCAAAACCATACTAGATATATACAAAATACACAAATTTAATAAAATATATGAACTTGAATCTAGAACTGAAAAATTTAAACAATTCAAAGAAATTATATATACCAGATGAGCATGTAAATTCATTCCAATGTTCACCATCAGGATGTGAAAGTGGAAGCTTTTCTAGCACCACTAACCTACATAAAAGTGTTAGTCAAAGAAATTTAAGTTGAATCAAAACCATATACTAGATATATACAAAATACACAAATTTAATAAAATATATGAACTTGAATGATCTAGTTGAAAAATTTAAACACTTCAAAGAAATTATATATACTAAAGAACATGTCTAAATTCATTCCAATGAACCATCAGGTCATGAAGGTGGAAGCTTTTCTAGTACCACTAACCTGCATAAAAGTGTTAAAGTCAAAGAAATTTAAGTTAAATCAAAACCATACTAGATATATACAAAATACAAAAATTTAATAAAATATATGAACTTGAAGATCTAGTTGACAAATTTAAACACTTCAAAGAAATTATATATACCAAATGTGAGCATGTAAATTCATTCCAATGAACCATCAGATCGGATCTACTCTACTCTGAATAGCGACATGATTGCTTCATGATCTGACTCTCAAACCTTCCAAAGAATCTTGTTATTAGGCCTTCCTCGATATCTATACAATGAATATTTGTCGCTAGAACTAGATGTGAATATAAGAGTATTTTCCTGTGTGTCTCAAAGTCTTCAAACACCCAAATAGAGGAATTTTTTAATGGATACCATCGAAGCCAAGTTCCAATAACTACCACTGACCCTGTAGGGTACTCAATATCTTCACCATCTATAATAGAGAAGTCAACTTCTTTCTTTCCTCGATGCAACGACATAAGAAATAGTTTGTTCCTTCTTCATTGTCTTCTGTCACAATAACTACAAACACATGTCCTACAAAAAAATAAAGGTTTCAACTCAAATTTAAATTACATATTAATTTCAATGGACATAACTCAATACAAAAATTGTAAATAACCATTTACCTTGTCACACCAAAATCAAAATGTCATCAAAGTCCTTGGATGTTACAACTTCATCTAGAGAAACAAGTCATAATGCCTGTGGAGGTTGATAATTGGGAAGCGAGTTAGAGGCCTACAAATCCATCCATCCACCCATTCTTGTGAATCACACTCAACAGTGACAAATTCAATACAAGATGCACAAAAACACATGCCAAATTTCTTGTCCATGTGGCCCACAAAGTAGCTTCGAGCTACAAAATGAGTGCATATCACTGAACCCTGTGAGTGTCATACAATCCTCGTAGTTAGCAATTTGTTGTTCCTCTATCAACCAAAAATATCTACGAACTGTGGAATTTTCTTGAGAACCTCGGCCATGTTTTAATACACCATTCCACTATGCTCTTTGCATCTTTCAATTTAGCACCATCTTTGTACTTCAACTCTTCTCTTGCAAGAGCTCTTTTCACACATGCCCCTGCACCATCATGCTCTCCTTTTCCATGTCCAACCTCAATGAAACTCCAAATATGTTGCACACCCATCTTGATGTGCATCCTTCTCATCCAATAAAACATTCATGCATTCTTAAACTAGACGTGTAATTATTATGACCATATATAATGTTGATTGAAGTGATGTCCCTATCAGACAAGTTTCCATAAAATAACTAGAAACACCCTTGCACAAATTCAATAGAATGAGTACGATCATCACTGATATAAAAGTGGTACTCTCTTAAAAAATTTGATCATTCTTTGTACTATCAAGAGAATGTATAAATGTTATATGCACAAAAATGGCAACTTGTACTTGAGTTGTAATATTGTGATTGAACCTCCATTTGTGGTTGTAATGTGTAATTCTCTACAAAATCACCATTGAAACAATAGTACTAATAGAAATGTGTCCTTGCATATCTTGAACTGTTCATCCAACCATCGAGCTCTGTGTGTATGCCTAACATACTCATAAACAATTTCATCCTTAAATTTTCTCATAAATTGAAAAATAGGCATATGTTCTATAACTAGCTCACACCGTTTAGACTCCTTTCCATCTTTCAACTGGTATGGTACTTGATTTATATTTATCAAACTCAACTAAATTATGTCCTATTACACCTCCAATTTTCTCATGGATGCAACTTTCCAATTTAGGTAATCCGCCACATGTACCACAACTTCCATCTAAACAATCCTGACTATAAAAAAATTGTCCAACTTCTCTTTCAAAAAATATCATAGGAATGAAATCCTTGGAAGATATTGGTGGAACTTGAACACCACATTCTCGATAACATAGTTTCAGAATGAAAATCAGAATGAATACGTAAAAATTTAGCATAATGCATCGCAAATTCAACATGTTGCCTACAACAACAAGTGGTGCGAGCGTGGTTGATTTTCACATAGAATGGTTTCAACATTTCAAAAAAATGTTGACTAATTTTAATTTCTAGATGCTCTCTGTTCAAACTTATGAAAAAATTGAGTTTGAGTCATATCTAAGAAATGCTTTGGATGTGGTTCACGATTAGTAGAACCAACTCTCCATTTTTACAACATCTCTTGTATTAGGTGAAACTCTAGTGTTATCATGCCAAAATTGAATAACAACTTCTCTTATAACATCAAATATATCTTTGTCCTTACACGGTGCTCTAGCATAAAAATGCCCAAAATCAATGTTATTGAGTGATTGAAGGATATTACGCCTTTCAATTGCTTTCATTAGAGTTTTTTGATTAACTTTCAACATTCGACTTGTTTGCGTAATCAAACGTTATTTTTTTGTTGATTCACTTACAACACTAGTAGCAAGTACACGACACACAATATTACTATCCTTATGTGTCTCTTGACACCAACAATGTGATATGCATCATGAAGGTTTTCAACAATTGTAGAGGTTTGACCACGTATATTAGATGTTGTCAATCCTAAGGTGTTTAATGTAGGTCTCATTTTATTCAATTTCATCAAACTAACCAACAACTGACATCTTTGGGAATCATTTAAAATTTCAAAATGATTATCCCAAATTTTAGTGGATTTTCTTCTGATTTTCCATTCAGAAAGTTTGTCAGACATTGTTTCAAAATGTTCTCATCAATTTCAATAAAATAATTAGGTCTCTTACGTAAAATCCTAGGAGGTGTTTTTGTCAAATTTTACTTGTCTACAGTTTCAACCTAAATTTCTTGATTCACATTTTCATTGTCTCCTTCAATTTCAACATCAACTACATCACAAGTATTTAATTCATCTTCAACATTGATAAAAAAATATCTTCATCACGAGTATTTAATTCATCTTCAACATTGACAGTAGAAACATTACCTGGTTCCTCATTGCTTACAATAGTAGGGGTTGAAGATGAACCTCTTCTTGATTCACGAAGATTCCGCATTCGCTCAACATTTTGAAATCTTTTTGCCTCTAATTCATCTAGTGTTTTTTTACTTATTGATTTCCTTTTTTTTACTTCGTTTCTTGTCTCCCATGATGTTTTTCTTCCGATGATAAGAAAAATGTGTAGAAAGTGACAAAATTTCACAATAATTCATACAGTAAGGCCAAACAATAAAAATCACATGGTAATTCAAATGTTGGGATGCATGTAAATATGATTTAATAACCATGATCATAGTTTATAAAGCGTGATCATGGTTTATAAAGTAATATAAATACTATCATGGTTTATAAACCGTGATCATGGTTCTTATCAGTATCATCAAATCCGACCCTCAAGGCTCAGAAATATTTTTTTCCCCAACCAAAGCTATGGAGGTCATTATGGCATGTAAAAGGTCAAAAATTCAAATTTTCTCTTCCATGACTTGAACCATGCTGAAAAATTGAAAACATCTCACAAAAATGGTACCATCGCATAGGGGAGACTGTTAGCTTTATAGAAATATTGATTTTAAAGTGAATAGAATAAGATAAATATCATTTTATAATTTTTTACTAACAATAGGTCTTTAAGACATTTTTTCCCGAATGTTCATGTCTACGTTTAAGACTACAACTTTTTTTCGCTTATCAAAATGTGATAAAACCTATACCATCCCAAACATGGCAAAATTATATACACATTAAAAAAATTATTTGATTTCGATATTTTTTGATATAGTTATGGTGGGAAAACGGAAAGTGCTCCGTTTTCTAAATTTTTTCAAACCACTTTCACGGAAAAATCATAAAAAAAAATATTGCTTGAAAAAATACAAAATAAAATCCATCCCAAGATAGACAACGACATCTAACTTTTCACCAAAGGAAAAAAAAACAAGATTTGGTCATCCAAATCGCGGGAAAACAGACTACAATCTTATAGGTTTTTTTAAAAAAAAAAACCAAGTCATATAATTTTGAATAATCCCTACAGTTTTGTTGTTTTTGCAATATGACGCTCAGGTCGCTTTTGGTCCACTAACTTGCTGCACTTACCCAAATTTGGAATAGATTTTCACGTGAAAATATTGTTTACTCATACTAGATTATACCTTGTTTAGAAGTTTAGTAGTATGTAGCATGAACATAATGATTCAATGGAATCCTTAAGTCTATTTCAAGGCATTGATCACAAGGAATTGGTGTTACAAAATTCAAGAAAAGGTAATAATCCATCTAAAGGAGGATTTCTTAAATTAAATTTGCGTTCACAATCCTAACCTGTGTTGCCTAGTCTTAAGGGCCTAGAGTAGAAAATTCATTGTAAAATTTAATACTTATGCCTAGTAGAGTCCTTGATAAGTGTAGAGGAAGGTAATAAGAATAACAAGAGTTTCAAAATCCCTATTATAGGTTGGAATAAGAATAAAAGAAAAGGAATGTGCAAATACAATCTAACAATGTTAATGCCTAATTTGAGGGCTAGGAAAGATGTACTTTTAGAAAAATAGTCTTTATTCCATGTGTTTGAAGTTGGTGGAGCCTCTAAAAGTTTGAGGAAGGCCTAAGGGAATTAAGGACTCATAAAATTAGGGCATAAGGACAGAGTATTGAGTGGTTAGTAGGTAAAGGAAGCAATGTACAATCATGCTTATTTCTTGTGATTGTCAAGACCAACCTTGAGAAATAGTTGTCTTAGGAAATAAAATCATAAGGAAGTTGTATTTATCATTGTTGGAATGGTTTCATAATGTTTTTAATCCTTTAGTAATAGGGAAAATCCTTATACAAATTTAATCAAGAAGACCTATTGACTGCTCTGCACAATTCCATAAAGAAGCCTAGAGAGAGTAAGGGTTTGTATGAAAAGCCTTAAGTGAAAGAGGAAGAGTTGAGTGATTTGCATTAGTGATTAGGAGAGGGGTAAGCATATTGAGATGAGTGAAAATAATATTGAGTAAAATTCAAGGTGAAGGTGAAAAAAATAGTTGAGAAGATTGTTTAGAGCTTGAGCAAACAAGGAGTCTTAAAAAGCCAAAAGTTGAAAATCTAGCAAGATGATGGATAAATGAGTAATAGAGAATTGAGGTGTTCTTGAGTAAGGTGTATGGGTGTGTTGAAATGTGGATGTAAGGATGAAATAGGTGGTAATCCATTAAACCCTTAATTTTTCTTTCAAACCCTAACCAGACCTACTTTGTTATGGCGAAATCACAATACCCCGATTGTTTACAATTCGATAGATTGAAATTGTCAATGTGATTGTATAACATGGAGCTTTTCCTAAAGTGTGGGACTTCACAATAGGGAAATATATTCAGATGAAGGCTGGTTCCTATTCTTCTATTTTGATACACACATCCAAATTGTAGAGGATCTACTCTAAAATCTACTCGAACTTGCTAAGGAGACATGGTTAAGAAGATTATAAGACATTAAACCTAAAGTAACAGAGGTGATGCACCAAAAGGAATGTTGAATACTTTCTTTGCATGGAAGTAGAAACCATAATTAGATTACGAAGGATGAAAATACGCCACAAATCAATCCACTTCCGAGAATCCACTAACCATTAAACATGTAAGAAAACCACCATGCACAGATAACTGAGATTACATTGAGATATTAGGGAAATACAATGCACACAAGAGAGGGTTGAAATCATCCATAGACTTATATTATTGCTCCATAGAATTAATATAGTACATTACGATGGCCAAGAGGCAAAAATTACATTATAGCTTGAATGAGAGGTTTGAACTCCACAAATCCACTTACAGATAGGAGAAGAAGGGAGGGTGCAAAGAAAAATTATCCAACATTAGAAAAATTTCCCATCCTTCCAATATATAGGAAGAATTAGAGAAAGGAGATAGAAGAATTTGAAATATAGCTCCAACCACCTAAAAATACATTGAATTCGCCTACAACAATGATGAGTGCCACTGCAAAACCCATACCTCCTTATACTTTTCCTTGTTGGGAAAGAAAGGAAGCCCATACCTCATTATTTGGGTAGCTGAGAAATATAGAAAATTCCTCTAAAATGACGTACTGTATTTATTAATTTTGAATAACTTAGTTTCACTTTTCATAGTTCTGTAGAGGAAACTGAGAGCTTTCCAAAAAGTCCTTTCTTGTGTAAATCCGAGCTACCAATCAATAGTTATGGCCATCTGAAGATTGGGCTGCCATACTTCATTAATGACGAGTGGTTGGCCTTCTCTTTTTAGACTCCGAAGTCTCATGGCAACCTTTGAAATCCAAAATTTTGGAATTTTAGGCATTTTGAATTTGGAGGTTGATGTTACTTTTCATCGTTCAAGTCAGCTTAAAAGTTATGAAACTCCAAAACCTGAACCTCTGAAACCCCGAAGTTTGAAATTTAGAATTTAGGTTTCAGACCTTGCGCCTTTCAGACTTCTTATTGCTCCAACCCCGAAATGAACCTATGAAAGTATGAAATTTGGACCTCTGAAAGTCTGAAAATTCTTACTCCATTGACCTTGAAATCAAAATTGAGCTCGAAACACTTCAAAGATTTCGGACTTTTGGGATTTGGCTCGAGTTTTTCATTTTTTTGGTGAAGACCCCAAACCTCCGAAACCTCAAAGTCTGAAATTTGGACTTTGGGTTTCAATCCTTTCACCTTTCGAACCCATGACATTGTTCATCTACTTGATCTCGCCAAGACCTCTGAAATCTCGAAAGTCCAAAGTTTGAAACTCGACTTTGGACATCAGAACTTTGTGCTTTTCAGACATTTCTCTGTCTCAATCTCCGAAACAAACCTCCGAAACTGGCCAACTCTGAATCCTAAAATCGGAACCTCAAAATGTCCAAAATGTCTCTGCTTTGATCCCGAAACAAAATTTTACCCCAAAAATGCCAAACCCTTTCGACTTTGGCATTTCGAATTCGGGCCTTTTGGGTCACCATTCCCTTTTACCCTCGCCTAGTCTCCAAAATTTCAAATGCCTAAAGTCTAAAGACTTCGGGCTTGGGCCTCCATTCTTTCACTCAACTTGCTAAACGAGTTACCTATCTATACCTATCCAAAATTCCTTTTAAGCTCGACCGAGTTGATTTAATCCCTTATTTCTTGAGCTCTGATATCCTTCAACATTCCCTTGGCCAAGCTGGCCCTTTTCCATTCATTTTCCAACCTTGCATTTTCATTGCTGAGCCCACATGCAACTTGATTTTCAAAATAAAAATGTGAGCTCCCATGGTCGAATGGCCCCTTCAATTTCTCAGTGTGCAAGGTTATTTTTGTTCAAATTTTCCTGAGGGTAAAAGTTGGATAACACCTACATAAAACAAGGGAAAATGAGAAAGTTGAATTGAGGAGGTTATATTTTGAGTTGAGTTATATAAAGAGGATTGCAGGGTACTCTATATCATTTGACCATCCTGTCATGAGTTTAAAATTTACCTTGACTCAAAGGAAATTCCTAGTGAGATCATTCAGTGTGTTTCAGTGTGTAGGGAATAGTGTCTAAGGTGATTGATCAACTCATTTAGTTTTGATGAGAGACTACTTCCTCTCGAAGGTTAAAAATGCCATTTTTTGCCATTTTGTAGCTAATTGAACATCCTTCTGGAAGTTTTTATAGAAAATATAAAACATATGAGGGTGATTTCAAAGATAATTGAAGATTTCTAAGTAAATTTAGGAAATTTTAGGAAATAAAATCTCATTCAGGAGTAATCTGTTTAAGACCAAGTTTTTAGGTGTAGGGAATGAAAGCTAAAATGGTGAAAGTGGCTTCTCTAGATGATTCCATGAGTTATAGAAAGAGTTAGGATGAAATAAAATAGGAATTGTAAGGCTATTATAATAATCTACAAGGTGGAATAATCAACATTGATTCAAGGCTTAAATATTTCTTTAGGTATTGCAAAGTCTTCACCATGCCCCTCCTAGTTCAAAATGAAATAGGACCTAAATTTTGAGTTGTAGGAAGAATTAGATTTTTATAATAGTTTCATTGATCATAAAATTTGATTTTTAGTGTTTTAGTGAAGTATGGAGGTCAAGAACATGTAACTCATCCTCAAATTTCATTTAAGGATTCATCCCTTATCTGGAAGAGGAAACCCTTTTCATGAGGATCAAATTGAGAAAAAAAGGTGTCCATGTACCATAAACATGCTTACACCCAAGTTTCATCTTGGTCAATAAATTGAATTGTGAAGGATTCATCATGTTTAAAGGTGAAATTTGGAGCTCAAGGAGTGACTTGATGATCATCATATCCTAACTCTATCATTGTACCCAAATCTCTCCAAAGAACAAGCTAAAATGAGCTAGTCATGTCATCGAGGTATCCTGGGACCATCATGTATGAAGTATTAAGGCATCTTATATCTCCATGAGATACATATGAGTAAATAAACATATGAGAATCATGAATTAGATTCCATTAAAGGATGATTTTAGATCTAGGAAAGGTGAGGGGATGATCTTTATATGAAGCACCTTG
This sequence comes from Taxus wallichiana var. yunnanensis, assembly GCA_018340775.1. Classification (NCBI taxonomy): domain Eukaryota; kingdom Viridiplantae; phylum Streptophyta; class Pinopsida; order Cupressales; family Taxaceae; genus Taxus; species Taxus wallichiana. Next base: position 203,417,655 of record CM031239.1, on the reverse strand, counting down.
TTTCTAAGAATGAGAAATCATCTAAGTTCACTTGATGTAATTCACTTGGTACTATTCATAAAAACTAATTCAACACCTAGTATCATGATCACACCTTAAGGAGGAGGCACATTAAAATCACCTAATTTTTTCCATAGGACAAAAATCCCATTCAGGGAGCAATCCTCTATCTACAAAGTGAGAATATTATTTTAGTAAGAAGTGGACAAGCATCATAGAGTTGATTCTTGGTCACTAAAGTGAATTATGGACCCAATTTCAAAATTGGTACCAATTTAAGCAATGGTATGCTCAAAATCCAATCCAAAAGGTCAAAAAACCTACAAAACAACTATATGTTTTCCCAAAACAAAGACCGACTACAATATAAATTCCCGAAAGTTTTAGGTCCTTGCTCGAATCCAAAAAATGAGTAAGTACTCGACCATATTATATTTTGAAAGAATATATTCTAGATTATAATCATCGAGCTATGGGATCACTTCCATCAGTGCGAGTGACCCTAAATTCTTATATTTACTAAAATAAATTTAAAGTATAAGAAATAATAAAAGTATAAAGAAATAATAAAAATATTATAACGCGTACACATTTTAGGATCAAGAAATATCAAACCAAGAAAACTATAATGCGTACACGTTATTTAAAAATGCGTACATGTTTTACCAAATTTAATATTTATGTCCAATTTTGGCCCCCGATTGGTACACTTACCCGATTAATGTAATTTATTCATTAGTTTTATCTAAATTTATTTTTTTCGCTGAAAAATTTAATACGTTGTCTAATGTGACTCTCTAGATATAAATGCAAGAAGAATTTTTTTGCCTAGAGGTAGAACATATATGATATCTTCTTAACCATTAGATAAATGTACCTTGTTTTGTTATCTGAGTTTCTTCCCTTCCTCAAGTATTTGGTAGTGGCTAATATGAAATTTCTCATCCTCATAGTAAATGTTAGTGTCTCCACATGACGGTGGTATCCTTCTTTACCTCACATAGCCACACAAGGTTGAAATCTATAGGTTAGGTGGTGCATTTACAAGGGAAATTCCCTTGGTTGGCCTACAGGCATTTCTTCTCCCTACTAGCATGCTAATGTATACGAAGAAGAATAAAAGATACAAATAAAGATGATGGGTACTACCCACTAGATGTTACTTATCCATCGATTGGATGGGGTATGTGGGGAAACAATCCCGATGATTCCCTAACTTTTTTGGTTGTGGCCCACACGACTTAATGTCTTTTGTCCTTAGTTTTCTCTCACCTTTTTAATTGAAAAAATGTTTAAGTTGTGAAGTTATTAAATCTCTTAACCTAAATGATATGACTTATGGAATGTGATTCATCCACTCATTTTTTTATAATATCAACTTATACTTTAGGTTTCTATTTATATATGAAAAAATATTTTCAATCATAATAATAAAAACATTATTATTGAGACTATTTATTTTCCTTTGCATTCAATTTTAAAATGTGGGAGTACTATAAGCATTATAAGATATGGGATGGTTCTTGTGTTATATGTGCCACAATTGAATGAAACTAAAGAATAAAACATCAAAATTTCACATAATTTAACATTGTGTTGTATACACCGAGATATATGATAACAAATATCCTGCTAATAATTGACATTACAAATTAGATAGACCAAACACGTAAAATTATTGGGAGCAACCAAATGGCCTAGTTACTTTATGGGAAGCATGCAAGGAAATTAATATGCCTAGTAGAGCCAAACATTGGTTGAGATTCCTAATAAATTTTGTTTAGATGCCATTAATAAATGTAGGTTATATATATAATTGTTTAATTTTATTTTTTGATTACATTTATAGGAGCCATACGGATTTAGTTTTATATAGTCTTTGTAATCTAGATTATAACACTTATGTTAACATCTAAGTCATAATGTATATTTATAATAATTCAATTATAATTATATTTTTCATTTAGCTATGATATATATACCAATGTATAAATCTGATTTATAATTAGAAATATATATATATATATATATATATATATATATATATATATATATATATATATATATAAACATAAATAATCAAAATAAGAAATATACAATATTTAATAACCTGGATAAATGAAAGTGGAAGTTAGGGTTATAATGATTGCTTGTTGCACAAGATTTGGAAGATAAATAAAGGAACGCAAGTGTAGAAATAGGCTATATAGAGTGTTGTTAAACTACTTATAAAATTTGGAATCTAGAAAATGAGCCGAGGAAAGTTCATTGGAATGGGGAAAAATTATCATGACATTTATGCCCTCATGGTTGATTTTGACCTATATTCTAATCTGAATTTAAATTATAGAAATTGAAAATCAATGCCTTGGGGATTTAGATGTGTGTTTGGATGTTTAAAATCATACTTCTATATCTAAATATGAGCTCCTTCTTCAAATCTTGCCCCTCTCTTCGCTCAAAGGACCTAAAAAGGGTTTAGTTTGCAATGGTCAAAATTTCTTAAATCCTTGTTGATTTGAGAGATTACTACATAAAGATAATCCAAATATTCCTCATAGCAATATATTTTTCCAACCTGGTGAATATGAATGAATGTTTTAATAGTAATGTGTATAGTGAAAAACCTTGACAAGGTGGCCACTAACAACTTGGTAATGCTACTTGGTGTAAGTTGTAGAATGTGATAGTCATTTAGGGTAGTCACATAATGTGTAATTATAATTAGTAGTTTGTTGGTGTGCTTCAAAGAGTGGCATTGTAGTGAAAATCCTTTTCTTGATTGATTTGTGTGTTCTAATAGATAGATAAAGATGTTCGTGATAATGACCTTCAAATGGGTTTAATGCCATTGTGTTCTTATATTTGTGAAATATTATCTCCTCAATTGATCTTAAGTCAACATAGAAGACTTATGCATTTGAAAAATTGGTCATTAGGAGTTTTTATGTTAAAAACATTGGGTTCGAGTATAAATTTCATCCATTTCTACCCTCGTTAGGTGTTTTTACCGTATATTGGTTTGAATGTTGATCTAAAAGTGGATAAAGCTAGCAAGAAGTCTAATAATGTGTTATATATATATATATGTGTGTGTGTGTGTGTGTGTGTGTGTGTGTGTGTGTGTGTGTGTGTGTGTGTGTGTGTGTGTGTGTGTGTGTGTGTGTGTGTGTGTGTTGATGAGAAAAAGATACACAATAAATATGGCCTAGTGCGTATGGAATAGTCAACTAATCTTGACACATTTTAGAATAAGTTAAAATCAATTGAAAAAATGGGAATGGGATGTGATAAATGCCAAATAATTATTTTCAAGTTCCATTGTTCCAAGTTTAGGTACTATAATTGTCTCCGTTTAAATCTAGTAACTAAAAATATGCTAAATTAAAATAAAATTAACTCTAGACGCAAACCTTCCCAAAAGGACATGGCATACACGTGTTGGTGAAATAATTTTTGTAGTGCACATTATTGGGTTTCACCAATGATCACGGGTCTAAGTCTCTCCTTCTTAGGTATGGGAGGCTCTCATTATTGAATCTAAATAACTTAAAACCGTGGGGTGGCCGTTAGGTCGATATTACATAGGAATAATCCACTAAACCTATAGAAAACTACTTTTATAATGTACACGAGAGGTATTAGGTTGGAGAAGGTGAAGGGAGTAGGAGAAATAGGTTTAATGTTGTGAGTAGTAACTAGAGTAGGTCTACATTCAATAGAAGAACATAACAATGTAGGTAACAACAAGATTAATCAATCACAGACACAAATTTCTATAGATCCATTAATCAAAGACACAAAGTTCCTTCTTGGTTGTAAAATATTACAATGTTTGCAAAGTTGGAAAGTAGAGAGGATGGAGGAACATAGAAAAGGAGATAAAATAAATTTAGATTTTATTACTTGCGTAGTAGTGAAATCCAACTTACAATAATAAACAATTGCCAACCCTATTGAATGGAGAAGCCATCCCAATTTATAGCTTACAAAATGTCTCTTCCTCTTCCCCCATGCGACTTTTCATCTCACCATCATGTGAATTTTCATATTCCTTATGAATAAAACTAGGTCCTTTTTCTTATTTTTGAAAAGGGAATTTTACAATGCAATATTAAGTCACTTAAGTGAATAATATGAAAGAATGAAAAATTATATTCACAATGAAGAAATAGAATGTTAGAGAGAGGGAGGGGGATAGAAAAAGAGAGAGAAGTGAAAATCTAGAGATGGGAAAACATTTTATTGATGAAGAATACTTCTTGACAGATCTTGAATGAAGTTCCTTTCCCTTGACCACTTATTGAATTGGAACACTGAGATTATAAAATCTTTTTTCCAAAAGACATGGTCACATTCCAAGGTATTGAACAAGTTTTAAAAAATGTTATGAAAACTACATTTAGATAGGAACACGATGATCCTATTTGATCAAAAATGCATCTCCTTTCTAAATTAAATCAATTTATTGGTGAAATAATTTGTTGCATGAAAATTTTTGGTTTCCACCAACAAGAATAGGCTAAACCAATCCTTGTTGTGTATGGAGAGGATCCCATTATTGGATGTAAACAACCTAAATTTGTGGGCTTGTTTGTTAGGCCAGGGATGACATAGGAATACTCCACTAAACATGTGGAATTTTTTTGTGTAGAACACAAGGGAGGAATTTTTAGTGAGGAGAGGTAAAGGAGAGTTGGGGAAATAAAGAGAGAGAGAGGGTTAATGTTATGAGTAGGCTTACATAATTCACATACATTAACTAGAGTAGGTACACATTCAATTAGAATAACAAAATGATGATAACAATGAAAATACTAACAAATCATTGACACATAATTCTATTGATTCATTTATCAAAGGCTCAAACACCTTTTTTGGTTTTGCAAGATCATCATGTTTAAAAAGTTGAAAATTAGAGGAGAGAGAGTATAGAAACATAGATAAAGAAATAGAGGAAATACAACTTCAATTAGAAGAAAAAACAATGCTAACAATGATAAGACTAACAAATCATTGACACATAATTCTATTGATTCATTTAACAAAGGCTCAAACACATTTTTGGTTTGCAAGATCATCATGTTTACAAAGTTCAAAATTAGAGGAGAGAGAGTATAGGAACATAAATAAAGAAATAGAGGAAATACAACTTTTATTGCTTAATGTAGTAGTAGTAAATCTCAACAACAGACAATCAATCATCAATAAAAAACCCTTTGGAATGGAGAAGCCATTCTAATTTATAACATAAAAAATGTTCTTTCATCTTCCCCCACCTTAATTTTCACTTTCTTTCATCACTTGTGACCTTCCACATTCTTAGGAATGGAAAGTGAGCCTTTTATTATTAATGAAAATGCCCTTACAATTTTGTGGAGAATCCATTCCCATTCGGGAAATGTACCTTGTGTTGTTCACTGAGTTACTTCCCTTCATCAAGTATTTGGTAGTGTCAAACATGAAAATTATCATCCTCATAATAAATATCATTGTTTCCCCATGATGGTGGTATCCTTATCCACCTCTCATTTCCCAGGAAACAAAAGTGGTGTTAGTAGCCACACAAGGTCAAAATATATAAGTTAGGCGGTGAATTCGCAGGAAATGCCCTTGGTTAGCCATGAGCATTTATCCTCCCTACTAGCATGTCAATATATATGAAGAAGTCAATAAGATACAAATAAAGATGGTGGGTGGTACCCACTAGATGTTACTAATCCATCAAATTGGATGGGGTATGTTGGGAAAAAATCCACGATGATGCGACTCGATTTTTTTGGTTGTGGTCGACATGACTTAATGTTTTTTGTCCTTAGTTTTCTATCACCTTTTTAATTTAAAAAATGTTGAAGTTGTGAAGTTGTTAACTCTCTCAACCTAAACAATGTGACTTATGGAATGTGATTCATTAACTCAATTTTTATACTATCAACTTGTACTTTAACTTTATATTTATATATAACAAATATTTTCAATCATAAAAAGAAAAACATTATTATTAAGACTATTTATACGCCCTTGTATTCATTTTTAATGTGTCGAGAGTCAATAAACATTACAAGATATGGGATGGTTCTAGTGTTATATGTGCCACAATTATCCAATTGAATGAAATTAAAGATAAAAACTTAAAAACATCACCTAATTTAACATTGTGTTGTATACATCGATATATATGATAACAAATATCCTCAAAATAATTGGCATTAAAAACTAGATAGACCAAATATATAAAATTATTAAGAGGAAGCAACTATCCTAGTTACTTTCTAGGAAGCATGCAACACAATCAATATGCCCACTAGAGCCAAACATGGGTCGAAATTCCTAATAAAAGTTTTCGAGATGTCATTAATAAATGTATTTTTCATATATAATTGTTTAATTTTTTATTTATTTTTGAGTGCATTTACTGGAGCCATACCAATTTAGTTTTATATTTTCCTTGCAATCTAGATTATAACACTTATGTTAACATAGAAGTCATAATGTATATTTATGATAATTGAATTATAAGTATAATATTATAATTATATTTTTATTTAGTTATGATATATATAATAATGTGTAAATATGATTTAGAATTGGAAATATAGTAGATATGTAGATCTTATAACATAATAATCAAAAGCGGAAATAGACAAGCTTTAATAAGTGGAAGTTAGGGTTAGAATGATTGCCTTTGTTGCACAAGATTTGGAAGATAAATAAAATATGTGAGTGTAGAAATAGGCTATATAGATTGTTGTTAATATGCTTATAAAATTTGGAATCTAGAAGATCAGTCCAGTGGAAAGTTGATTAGAATGGGGAAAAATTATCACGTCATTTATGCCCTCATGGTTGATTTTGACCTAGATTCTAATATGAATTTAAATTATAACACTTAAAATGTAGTTCCTTGGGGATTTATATGTGTGTTTTGATGTTTACAATCGCAATTTTATATCTAAATATGAGCTCCTTCTTCAAAATTTGCCTCTCTTCGCTTAAAGGACCAAAAAGGGTATAGTTTGTAATGGTAGAAATTCCTTAAATCCTTATTGATTTGAGAGATTCCTACATAAAAATAATCCAAAGAATCCTCATACCGATGTACTTTTCCAACCTGGTGAATGTGTGCAAATGTTTTAATAATAATATGCTTAGAAAGAAAATCCCGAAAAGTGGGCCTCTTACAACTTGGTAATGCTACTTGGTGTAAGTTGTAACATTTGATAGTGATTTAGGGTAATCACATACTATATATATTCAGAATTAGTAGTTTTCTTGTGTGCTTCAAAGAGTGGCATTGCAATGAAAATCCTTTTCTTGATTTATTTACGTGATCTAATAGATAGATAAAGATGTCAAAGATTATGAACTTCAAATGGGTAATGTCATTGTATTTTTTATATGTGCGGAATATTTTCTCCCTCAATTGATCTTAAGTCAACCTAGGATACTTGTGTATTTGAAAAAATATTCATTAGGAGTGTTTATGCTAAAAACATTGGGTTAGGGGTATAATTTTTGTCTATTTCTACCCTCATTAGGTGTTTTTACCCCATATTAGTTCATAAGATGATATAAAAGTGGAGAAAGCTAGCCAGATGTCTAAGGATATTGCATGAATGTTCTTGATGAGAAAAAGATACACAATAAATATGACCTAGTGGCTATGCGGTGATCAACTAATCGCGACACGTGTTAGAATAAGTTAAAATTAATTGCACCAATGGGAATTAGTTGTAAAAAATGCCAAATGATTATTTTCAAGCTCCATTGTTCCAAGTTTAGGGTACTATAATTTCCCTCATTTCAATCTAGTAACTAAAAAAATGATAAATTAAAATAAAATAAACCATAGATGTAAACCTCCCAAAAAGACATGGTATGCACGTGTTGGTGAAATAATTTTTTGCAGTGTAGATTATTGGTTTTTACGAATGATCATGGGGCTAAGACCCTGTTTCTTAGGTATAAGGAGGACTCCATTATTGGATGTAAAGTAAATTAGAATTGTGGGGTGACCATTATGTTAGGGATCACACATGAATAATCCACTAAACCTATGGTAAATTACTTGTATAATGTACAAAGGAGGAATTATCTTGGAGAGAGGTGAAGGGGAGTAGGAAAAATAGGGAGATAGGGTTAATGTTGTGAGTAGGAACTAGCAGATTCTCACCAACAGTAATTATTGGTCGTTAAAATGTGCACCCATATCTTGGATCCAAAAGATCTGATCTGTTTGAGACCACAATGGAACCGTCTCCAAGTTGTGGGACCTTGTGAGCTTGAGACAAATATCCATAGAAGGGACGGTTCCTCTACTTATTCCTAACACTATTGCTACTCCTAATGCTAAAAGAAAATATAGGAAAATCTAAACTAACAATGCTAAGGGACCAGGATAAAAGGATGTGCGAAAGGGAAATCCTAAGCTAAGGAAGGTGACAACGCTAGGGAAAGGGTCGATCTCTCTCCACATGTGGTAATGGAAACAGAGAGGGAACAGGAAAGAGAACGATGACATGTACCATAGATCAACACAGAGCTCGGCCTTCCAGTGTATGCAACATATGAGCATAGGGAATGTAAACACAAGAGTATGTGCAACATGTAAGAAAATGCAAACAGAGAGGCGAGATGCAAGGAAAACAAGAAAGGGAAGAAGAGAGTTCCAAAAAACATGATATTATTGCTGAAGGGATGCACATTCAGTTACATTCACGAAAAGAGGTGAGAACACATTGTAGAGACCATGCCAAGGTCTAAGACCCATGGGAAGTCGGCCACCATTTTGGCATGGTGCCATTACAACAAAGAGGGATCCTTTTTACAAAGCAGAACTCGGTATTTATAGAAGAAGAAAGAGAGAAGAGAAGGAGAAAAGGAGGAAACTTCGATTCAAATCTTCAACCACCAAGTGAAAGTGATAAATGCTTACAAATCCACCTCTGAGGCAATGATGCTCTTCCCTATGTTTGTTAGGTGTGTATAAGAAGGAAGAAAACAAGATCTGACTGAAATCTGGTGGTTAAGGATGATTAGATGTGTGCATTGATGATCAAAAAGATCTTTCTCTATTTTCACCTACCAAATCCCACCTAAATATGATTTTGAAAAATCCAACATGTAGTTGATGTCAACAAATTGCAAATGAGACTGTGCACGTGTGAATTTGAGCACTACAAAAAATGTTATGTCTTTCGAAAGTCTACAGGTCGCTCGACATGCAATAACACATGGTGCATGTCGATTGACTGAGGAAATCGGCCAATTGTTGATTTATTTTGTCTTTTCTACCACATGTCATGCATGGATGGTTGTCGAGATTTGGTGCCCTGTTGGCGCACTTTAATAGGTTATGTTTATCACACTCAAGTTTGAAAGATGATGTGGCACAGTGGCTGACACGGAAGAAGGCACAAGGCACATAAGCAAAAGGTAGGCGCACGGAAGGGAAATAGAGGGAAGGTGCGCGCATAGGAGGAATAGGATAATACTTGCATCGAAAAATTATAGGGAAGGGGCACAAGTATTCAACTGAGGAAGGTTGTGCAACAGCTGGAAAAAAATTGGAGTGCTTGAAAGGAGTGCAAGGAAAAGAGGAACTGCAAGGCGTGAAAACACGAAGACATACGAGGGACTTAGCTGATTTGGAAGGCAAGTCTATAGAGGTGCATGCAAGGAGTGTGCAATAGGATAGGAAAGAAAGCAAGCATGTAGGAGGAAGGTACAAAGGAAAATGGAAAAGGAGATATCAGAATGTAGAGGGAGAAGTGGGAAGGTGCATAAGGGCGCCTAGAGGAACTTCAATTGTGCCTAGGTATTAAAAGAAAAATCTTGAGTGTGCGCAACCTGAAATGTGAAACATCAGAGTCAGAATGAAAATATAAGTTATCTAAATTACTAAGAGAGTTATTTGGATAACATTTTTGGTGACTTTTGGGGGCCAATTGCTAGTTAGATGAAGAGACTAGTAGCCTTAGAAGTCCATTAGGCATGGAGTCAAGCACTAAACTTGAAAATATGATCTACAACTTGAAGAACATCCCGAGTCACTACAACACCTGTCTCGAACTCTTAATTGAATTGCTACTCTCATATGAAGATATTTTGAATTGGGTTGATGAGAGTGAAAGATGTGCATGGATTGTCGAAATACCTTTTTCAAAATTGAATTGTCATCCTAGGAAGCAAAAAAAAAGGGGCACATAGGCAACAAGAAAGAAAAAGGTGTCGAGAGGAGTGCACCAAAACAAAAGCATAACACTTGTACAAAACTAAAAATCACACATGTCCCAAAGGGAACATGTAGAGTGTGCGTGGGCACTTGTGTTGCTAGAAGAAAACCTAAACTAACCTACTATAACTAGAGGAAAAGGGCGCTTAAGAAAACCTGCGCAACCATCAAGCGAAGTAGCTTCCCTTCCTCACAAATTATGACCATGTAATTGATTTAGCGCTGGACATGGTATCAAACAAAAGTGAAAAACCGACTTGTGGATGGTGTTTTACCCTCCTCAAAGTATTAAAAAAAATATATATATACCTCCTGAAGTTGTTATGTGCTTGGATTCGAGTCACTCGCTTTCTTGACCTTTGGTGTGTTGAAGCTCTACCTCATGCTCTGAAGTGAGTATGACCGAGAGAAACCTTTTCTTTAGCTCTAGAGTAGCCAGATATCTGATTGGGCATGGTTTGATCCTTGTGATTTTCCCATTAAATTGAAGCTCAATCCCATAGATGTTATTTTCTTACAGACTCTCCTTTTGAAGGTGACTACTTACAGTGCTAGGTTGCGTAGAGTTGGGGCGGGCGAGTTCTACCTCTATAAGAAATTCAATCTCCTTTAGGATTGCACCACCGGAACTAATTGATTTTCCTCTAAAACATGCACTCATATGATTTCCTCTTCCCAATTGGAGTCGCATGAGTCATGCCATTCTTCAATTATTCTATAGTCGTCAAACATGATGATGTTGGTTGGGAAAGGCACATTGACAGGGGGTTATTCATTTATGGTACAATTAGATAGAGGGGAATTGGAAGGAAATGGGAGGATGGGAACGGAAGGGATAGAGGGTGCGTGCGCTAAAAGAATGGAGCCATGTGTGGAAGAGGGGATCGAAGAGAAGTGAAAGTGTGAGAATGGAGGAGGGTATTTCTCAATGGGGGAAATGCGCGAGAAGCTAATAACATACGTAGTGGGATGAGATGATGTAAGTTCATGCAGAGGAGTAGGAGGGTTGTAAGATGGTAGTGTAGGGTTTCCCCATTGATAGAGTTTCCACACGCTATATTATTGAGCCTCCATTTCTTCTTCCCACTCTGTAATCTAGAGCAGCATCTCAATGATAAAGTGTACTTTCTACTGGGTGCTAAACCATCCTGGTACAGGGCCGACCCATGGACAAGGGACCTTGTAGCAAATTTAGCTACATTTATGGAGCACTTGACTCGAGTTGTATCATGTCCATCTCCATCTTTTGAACCTACCTCTCAAAATCAACTTCAACCATGGAGTTACCACCATCATCTGCATAAACCTATTCTTCATAAACATTATGGTTAGAAAAAAGTGGGTTATATGCATTTTCAAGATAATGGGGCTCATAAAAATGATTTAGAGGAGGACTTTAGAACTATGGGGATGGAGGGAAATAGATTTTTGCTGTAAATGAGAATTCCATGAAGGGAAATAAGTCATGATTGCACAACTTCAAAAAGAGGAAGGTGGAATGATGGAAGAAGGAAAATGAATGAAAGGATGGGAGATGGGTCAATGAATGAGAAAATGGGGTGTTTTTGGATTAGTCGAGTTTCCTGGACATGTTAAAAAAATTCCTCTAAAATCTAGATCTCATAAAAACACATCAAACTTGTTGATATGAAGATGTAAAGCTCTTCACTCTCGTCCCACCGAGTGTGCCATAAATTGTTGGCCATTCAAACATGAACCCGTATCTCGATCTGGAAGATCCAAGCTGTTTAAGACCACAATGGAACCATCTCCAAGTTGTGGGACCTTGCGAGCTTGAGACGGATCTCTCCGAGAAGGCCAATTCCTCTATCTATGCCTAACACTATTATTATTGCTAATGCTAAAAGTAAATCTAGGAAAAACTCAACTAACAATGCCAAGGGACTAGGGATAAAAGGAGGTGCGAAAGGGGAAATCCTAAGCTAAGGAAGGTGACAACAAATGGGAAAGGGTTGATCTCTCTCCACAAGCAATGAAGGAAATAGGGAGGGCACGAGAGAAGAGGAACGACGATGTGCACCATTGATAAACACATGAGATCGACCTCGACACGTGCAACACATGAGCACGGGAATGCTAGTATAGAGTACACACAACATGCCAAAAAATGAAAACAGAGAGGCGATATGCAATGAAACCGATAAAGGGAAGACAATATTTCTACAAAACACAATTTTATTGCTAAAAGGATGCACAATCGCTACATTCACTAAGGAGGTGAGAACACATTGTAGAGACCATGCCAAGGTCTGAGACCCATGGAAAGTCAGCCACCATTTTGGCATGGTGCCATTACAACAAAGAGGGATCCTTTTTACAAAGTAGAACTCTATTATTTATAGAAGAAGAAGGAGAGAAGAAAAGGAGAAAAGGAGGAAACTCCAATTCAAATAGTCAACCACCAATAATAAGTGATAAATGCCTATAAATCCACCTATAAGGCTATCAGATGCACTTCCCCATGTTTGTTTGGCATGTAGAAGAAGGAAGAAAGAAAGATCTGATTGAAATATGGTGGTTGAGGTTGATTAGATGTGTGCATTGATGATCGAAAGATGTTTCCCTATTTTCGCCTACCAAATCCCACCTAAATCTGATTTTGAAAAATCCAACATGTAGCTGATGTCAGCAGCTTTCAAATGAGACCGGGTTTGCGGGAATTTGAGCACCGTAGTAGAAGTTCTATCTATCGAAGTCTACAGTCACTCGACATGCAATGAAACGTGGCACACACTGATTGACTAAGGAAATTAGCCAATCTGTTGATTTATTTTTATTTTCTGCCACATGTCACGATCGATTGGTTGTCTAGATTTGGCACCCTATTGGTGTGCTTTGATAGGTTACGTATAGCACACTCAAGTCTGAAAGATGATGTGGCACAGTGACTAGCGTAGAATAAGGTGCAAGGCACGAATCAAAAGGTAGGTGCACGAAAGGAAAATAGAGGAAGGCGCACACACGGAGAAATATGAGAATAATTACAGGGGACAAGTATGGGGAAGGGGTGCAAACATTCAACTGAGGAAGGGCATGTGGTGGCGAGAAAAAAGGGGTGCATGAAGGAGTGTAAGGAAAAGAGGAAATGCAAGGCACACAAGCGCAAAGGCATGCGAGGGACTTAGCCGATTTGGAAGGCAAGTCTATAGAGGTGCATGCAAGGAATGCGCGATAGGATAGGAAAGAAATCAAGTGTGTAGGAGGAAGGTGCAAAGGAAAATGGAAAAGGAGATAATATAATGTAGAGGGAGAAGTGGGAAGGTGCATAAGGGCACGCAGAGGAACTGCAATTGTGCCAAGGTGTCAAAAGAACAATCTTGAGTGCATGCAACCTAAAATGTGAAACATCAGAGTCAAAATGAAAATATAAGTTATCCAAATAACTAGGAGAGTTATTTGGATAACAATAAGTTGAATAGGTCCACATTAAATTGAAGAACACAACAATGTAAGAAACAATAAGACTAACAAATCAGAGACACAAAGTTCTATAGATCCATTAATCAAGGACACAAATTTCCTTCTTGGTTGTACAAGATTACAATGCTTGTAAAGTTGGAAAGTAGAGAGGATGGAGGAACATAGACAAGGAGATGGAAGAAATGTATCTTTTATTTCTTGTAGTAGTAGTGAAATCCAACAACTTACAACAATCAACAATTGTCAACCCTTTTGAATGGAGAAGTCATCCCAATTTATAGATTACAAAATGTCTCTTCCTCTTCCCCCAATGTGACTTTTCATCTCACCACCATGTGACTTTTAAAATTCCCTATGAAAGTCATTTTCTTATTTTTGAAAAGGTAATTTTATAATGCAACATCAAGTCACTTAAGTGTATTAGTCAAAAGAGTGAAAAAGTACATTCCCAATGAAGAAATATAATGTTATATAGAGGGATCGGGAGAGAGAATAAGAGAGATAAGTGAAAATCTAGAGACAGAAAACATCTTTTGATGAAGAATCATGTTTCGATGGATCTTGAATGATGTTCCTTTCCCTTGAACACTTGTTGAATTAGAACACCGATATTCCTACTCTTGTTTTTCACGAGACATGGACACATTCCAAGATATTGAACGATTCTTCAAAGATAGTGTTATGAAAATTGCACCAAGATGGGAAGATGATTATCCTCTTTTATCACAAAGGTGTATCATTTCTTAATGTAATCAACTTGGTGAAATAATTTTTCACATGAAAATTATTAGTTTCCACTAACGGTGATGGGGCTAAGCACATCCTTATTGTGTATGGGGAGGCTCCCATTATTGAATGTAAACTATCTAAATATGTGGGGTGGCTTGTTAGGGCAAGGATCACACGGGAATACTCCACTAGACATGTTGAAAAATGTTTATACCGAGTACAATGGAGGGATTTTTAGTGAGGAGAGGTAAAGGGGGTTTAGGGAAATAAGGAGAGAGATGGTTAATTTTGTGAGTAGGCTTACGAAATTCACATACATCAATCGAGTAGGTCAAAATTCAATTATAAGAACATAACAATGTTAACAATTCTAAGATTAACAAATCATAGACATATAATTCTATTGATTCATTTATCAAAGGCTTAGACACCTTTCTTAGGTTTGCAAGATCATTATGTTTACATAGTTATAAATTAGAGGGAGAGAGAGTAGAGGAACATAGAAAAATAAATAAAAAAATGTAACTTTTATTGCTGTATACACGTAGTGGTAAATCTCAACAACATACAATCAATACATAATTACCAACCCTTTGAAATGGAGAAGCCATTCGATTTATAACATCACAAACCGTTGTCCTTTCATATCCCCCACACAACTTTTCACTTTTCATCATCACTTGCAACCTTCCACATTCCTAGGAATAGAAAGTGAGCCTTTTTCTTATTGATAATAAATGACCCTTACAATGTTGAATTGAAGGTTACTTAAGTGAATATGAAAAATTATGGGAAAAGTTCATTTTCAATGAGTAATTAGTATATATACAGAGAGAATAAATAAGAGAGATAGAGGGAGAGAAGGGTTGACCAATCCAATGAAGATGAATCGCTGTGATGGACCTCTAAGGAAATGCTTCATGAATGATAACCTTGACCTTTGACCACTTGTTGAACTTAAAAACTATGATTTCATATGATTCCTCATTGTGCAATATGCAAGAACAATCCTAAGTGCCAAAATATTATTTAGAAACACATTTGTGAGACATGAAAATGTGAGCACAGGATGAATGCTAGCACCACTCATGATGGTTATCTCTTGATCTCACAGTGAGAGTGAGGCTCACTTTCTTTCTTCTTAGACTTTCACAATTGACCCCAATGATCATAAGAGAAAACTCCATGATGCTCAAACTTTTTTTTTATGTTTATTCTTCTCTTACTAAAATATGCCTTCATCATGCGAGTGAAAGGATTATCCCTTAATGAAATTCTTTTCATGTGGCCACACGTTGGAATGAAATGAGGTGATGGAAATGTCCTTACTTCTTGAGGAATGATCACACCACAAGGTTTTAGATGAGTTTTTAAGAACACTACCAAGTGGATGAAAAAAATGAAATGGATATGATTGCCCATTCTTGTAAATATGATGCTCCAAATGAAGATAATCACCTTCTTACCTTTCCTAACTCTAGAATCCTCCTTGAATGGAATCATATTGTATACCTCATTTTCATATGTTTCACATAGGAATAGATGATTTCTTGATCCTTCACAAAAATGGTCCTCTATGCCTTAGATTAGCTCTTCTTGGCTTGTTCCTTGAAGAAGGATTTAACACAATGGTGAATTCAGATGTGACAATCACTACCTCACTACTTGAGCCTCACACTTCACCTATGAGCATGATGACCTCTTCAATACTCACTTTTCGACCATAAGTGGAAACATCCTTATAATGTCTAAACACCCTCTTTCTCAATTACTCCTCATGGATATGGTTTTCCTCTTCATGATATAAATAATGATCCCTAAATGTAACTTGAAAGAATGTATGATACTGATTTCCATGTTCTTTTCCTCTTTAATGTACTAAAACACTACAAATTCCACCTTCTCTACTTTGCAAGATGTGAGATCATTATCAAGAATGGATCAAGTGTTTAGAAACACTCCTCGAGGTATGCATTTATTAAGATAAATTCCATCCTCACTCATATCTCATGATGATCATCCTCTTGATGAATTTGAATTTCAATGGAGCTCTTGATTATTTTCAAACTCTTTACTCACCTCATGATTTTCCTGATTGCACTCATTATCTAAGTGAACACTCTAATCTTGTTCCTTGTCATAGTGTGATACACATGATGTTCATTTTATGAATTAATTTTATCATAGTGACTTCCTTCTACCTTAATTGGAATGAGTTAGATCATATAGCTCCTTTCATCAAATTGTGTTGTGTAAAGATCTCCTTGAAATTGATGCTTTGAGAGCCTGTGAAGGGTTTTCTTTCTTGTTTAGGCCACGAGACACCTTCCCGTCCTTATTATGATGGGAAATATCAATGAGATAAATAAAATGGGAGCTGCCACAACTTTTTGACCTCAATTCTAAGACTTACTATACATAGCAGGTGTTATCTAGGATTGCTAATTTTATCAAATTTTCACTGTTTTTGCTTTCTGATGTTTCTTACCTGTTCGGGGGACCGCATATTCTAAGATTTCAAATATTTTGAAAATTTTAAATTTTTAGACATGCCTTGCCATGAACACATGCTATTTTTAGCAAGTTCAATGTAGGTTTTGGATTGTAATGAAACCAATCTTAAAACTATGGGTTTTATTCCAATATTCCTTGCTCCCATTTTTAGATGATTCCCTCATTTGTATGATTGGGAAAATGATATTTTCATCAAATGGGGAATAATAAAAAAAATATCCTCATATCATGTAATAAATTTCTCAGATGAAATTATATTTTTCGAGGATCATCCGCTCCCAAGTTTAAGGGCTTTTCGCTTGTCGATATATTTGGGAAAATGAAAAATTCTTTGAATAGGGAAGAATACTAAGAGAGAATTATAATAAGAGGAAAATCATTACTTCATACCCATAAAAACTAGCCACATCATCATGCAAAAAATGGATTTCATTAAAGTAGATTTTTTGTGGATCATTCGCTCCAATTTTTGGATGATTTCACCTGTTAGATCTCCATAGAAATGAAAAAAGAAATCATTTTCATTTTTGTTTTGTTTTGGTATGACATTCAATGGAGGTTGTAGGAATTTTTAACAAAAATATTCATAAAAATTTCTAATTAGTGGTGAGAGAGAATTTTAAATGAGTTTTATCAAGTTTTAACTCACCTTGTTGATTACACTTTGAACCCGGGTTGAAGTTGAGTTTATATTTTGTTTGCATATGGTGTAATTGAGAAAATTACAAAAATAGGGGTAAAAAGTGCACCTTGGAGAAATATGATGACATGTGGTAACTTGAGGTTCAATGAGAATGAGATGCATTTAACTCCACTTTAACCCAACAAGCTTAACTTAATTGCAGGTGGGGGTTTGTGCTTGAGTTGCACCATGCCAAAGGGACAAAGGGGACAAGGGGACACATGGGACACCAAAGTGCACTTTAGAGAAATATATTGACATGTATGAATAAGTATGGATTTTAATATTCTCCCTCACTCTCACATGCCTTAACTTAGCTTAGACCCAACTCGGATTAACTAGACTTATGTGGAGGGTACAAGAGCCAAAAAAGGAACGAGGTTCATTTTTGTGACCCTCTTGTCCACTTAGGGGGAAGAGGGAAAATTGAGACACAAAATTTCACCCATAATGAGGGAATGAGGATGCACTTTTGTGCCCCTCTCTCCCCCTTGCATTTTGGGTACAAATGAGGCATACTGAAACAAATGGGACACACATGGATCTAAAGTGCACCTTAGGGAGAAGGACGAGGCTGTTGGAATATAATGATAAAGTGGTATGGCCAACCTTTAATGTATATGGGTCCATCATTAATAATAGGTTAATATTTAATAATATGAAATATTTTTATTTTTATTATTAAATATGTTAACATAGGTATATACTTTAGGTTAAATATTTAATATCATGAAATTATTATATTTCTAATCTTAAATATTATAAACCTAGGTGTATGTGTCAACCATTTTAGGTCTGAAAAGGTGGGTCCGAGACATACCTGGTCACCTTATATAAAAAAGAATTTAAGTCCTCATTTGATATATTCGGAAATATATCAAAGGTGTGCAAATCAAGTGATTTTGTTTTACCATTGGTAAATAGGGTTTCAAATGAGGAGGTGGTCTTCTTGGATGTAAAATAAGTTCTCTCAAGTAAAATGTTATTTTCAAAGTGGTTTTTACCCTATTGGGGTTTTCCACTATAAATACTATATCGCTTGTGTTATTTATTTCATATAAGTATTTCTTTATTTATTTATGTTATGATGTAATTTTTATTTAAATATTGATTGTAACATTATGTAATATGCAAGTTGATTAAATCCGTATTTATTAGAATCCTTAAATTCTAACATGGTATCGAAGCGAGGTAAATTAAATAAATTAAGATCAAATGTTTTGTATTTTATTTGTACAATTTTTAACCAACTCGAAAGGGTATTTAAAAGTATCTGGTCCCCTTCTTTTTTTCCCCAATTTATTTTGACATTACATTTGTGTAATTAAACTATCGGTAAATTTTTTAAGGTTTTTCAATTTTAAATCCCTAATTTTTGGGGGAAATATAATATGATATGATTCTTAATTTCATTTATATTTTGTAAATTATATGGAATTAATATTTGTTTGGAGATTGATGTGTGCATAGGTGAAAGGGCTTTAAATATTTACTTGCATGAAAGTCACGTACATAAAAAAATATTTATTACTATATGAAATGATTTTCATGTTTTCTATAATTTCAAATGTTTGCAGGTTAAATATTTGAGAAGGTAAATTCATACCCACGTTTTTTGGTCCCCTCTAAAAGGATTTGATTTGAAAAACTATAGTTTATAGTTAATCTATAACTATATCCTATATAATTTTAAAACTATATTATTATTTTTAAATAAAAATATAGAATATAGAATAAGGTTTATATAATAATTTATATAAACATCATATTAAAATTTATATAGTTTAAAAAATAAAATTATATATTAAAAGCCTTAAACCATATTAAAATTACATGGGATTGAGGAAAAGTCAACATTTCATATTCTAAGCCTAAGTTTAAATCATATTTAAATGTAACTTATAAATATAGGCATATATAGTTTAAAAAAAAAAAAGAACTAACCTAAATTTGAATCATATTTTATATATATGATTATTTTAAACCGCTTAAAATATAATTTTTATTAGATTTGGTTTATATATGTTTTTAAGAAAAACCAAAGTGCTTATTTTTTTAGTAAAGGGGCCCATGTTTTTTTGGCTATGAAGGGATTACTTTTTAAATCTTAATACTTATTAAATAAAACTTAACATGTGTCCATAACCATTTATATTATCCATGAAGGGGTGGCCCCATTCATTTAGATCTTATAGTTTATAAAAACTATATAAATAAACCTATTTAAAGGTTTTCTTTTATATAAGAGTGGGAGTGGAGAATAAAATGAGATAATATCCTTTTAACTTTACGTCTATGTCCTTTGAACCCATTTAATAAGGGTTATGTGTTTTTAATATAAAAACAATATACTATAGTTTATAATCTTTATGAACTATAAGTTGTTTTTATTTTCATTCTATAAATTATATACGTTTTTTAATAAAAAAGTGGGTATATTTTTACATTATAAATTATAATAGGTTATTATAATGTGTTAAAATATAACCTCCCTAATATTATATAGAAGAATAAATTATAGAATTTCATGTTACGAAAATACACAAGTTTTAGTTCATTAAATTTGACGGTCAAATGACCGTCATGGTAGACCAAACATAAGACAATATGACGGTCATTTAGACGTCAAATTTAAGCTTGTAGGTTTTAGGAAACTTTAATTGGGTTTAAAATTGACAGATTAAAACCATCACGATAGACCAAAAATAAGTCATTATGACGGTCATTTAGACGTCAAATTTAAGCTAGCTTGATTTTTATCTATATTAAATTTTTTCAAAAATTTGAAGTTGTTATGCATTCTTAGGGTCTCTTCTTCACTTCTATATCATCAGAAATATTTTTGTATATAAATCGGGGTATGATACAAATCCCTTTATGATGCGGGTTATTATTTTGATCATGTGAGATTAATTAGTATGCATTGTAATGACAAAATTAGTTATGATCAAATAATGTCTTTAGATCTGTAAAATTTAGATATGATTATATTAAAAGTGTTGTTTTTATCTATAAACATGTATCTAACTCGTAGTACATTATATATTATAATGAGGTGTGTTTTATAAGTTTAGGAAAACAATGACGTCTAACTATTTTTGTCTTGACAAAACCCAAATCCTAAATGAAACCAACTACAACATTTGGGTCAAAATAGAATTTATGGCAAGAAAATTTTGGACTATTATTTCTAGATCTGAGATTACTCCCACCGGTCATCAAGCAACTATAGATAACATGATTGCATTCTTGCAATGAATGTGAAAGGAACGATAATTAGATCGTACCAAACCAAGAACATAGATGATAATCAAACACCACGATCTATAAGATGAAAGCAATTCACCAGAATAACTTTACATAAAACATTTGCAAATAAATGAGAAGCAATATCATATATTATTATGGAACTCAATGCAATACATTGAGAATGGGCCTTACTTAAATAGGCAAGGAATAACAATCTAAGAACTAGTTAAGGTCGTAGATCAAGCCATAAATCAAGGAAATAACTAGTCATCAAAGAACTAGTCAAGACCATAGATTTAGGAGAGAACTAGACATCAAGGATCTAGTCAATACCATAGATCAAGGAAAGAACTATACCTAACAACTAGATAATATCTCCTAATATCTAAATAAGATAAAAGAAATATCCACACACATAAGTGGGTGAGGATAAATACAATAAAGGTAAATAAAGTACCTAGGTGAATATGAGCCAAGGTAAATACCTACTCTAACGAGAATGTAAGATGCTCTTTCTATGCAATGGAAATGATGAGTACCTTCTACACATTCGTAATCTTGAACATCCGAAAGATGTATGGAAACAACTAGAATCCATGCATGAAGGATACAGTATATCAAGGATAGTAATAAGAGTATAATAGCTGAAGGAATTCAAAAAAATGATCTATATATTTTTTATGATTTCTTTTCGCATCTTATTTTATATCTCGAGTTTGAATAATTCAAAACTATGGCATGAAAGGTTATGACATGTTAATTATTGAAACTTATATGAAATGTATAGATATAGTCTAGTGAAAGATTTACATGTGTTATCTTCTTCTCTTGAAGTTACTTCATTAAATGATTCTAAATGATGGTTTTGATTCTAATTTAGTAAATGGCCATGATGATGTTTTGATGCTATAGATGTTTCTGAAACTCTTATCTTCTAAGATAAGAATTAAATTGAGCTCAATCTATGTTAGAAACTCAAATCTTGTTAACCATAGAAAAATGATCGAAGCCATCATATGTACCATGCATTAATTACCTTGTATGAACCTGAGTCGTGAAGTATTATAGGGTCTAGGTGGATATACAAAGTAAAATATAATGGTGATGGTAGTATTAACAAACATAAAGCTAGACTTATTACTAGAGGTTTCACTTAGAAACTTGGTATTGATTATGTTGAGACATTTCTTGTAGCTAAAATGAGTACTGTTAGGGCCTTATTTACAATTGTCGCTCAATTTGGGTGAGAAATCCACCAAATGGATAAGAAAAATAATTTTTTGAATTATGATTTAAAAGAAGAAATTTACATGTTTCAACCTAAAGGATTTGAAGAAATTGGTAAGAAAAACTATGTTTGTAAGTTGAGAAATCCTTGTATGGTTTAAAACAAGCTCTTAGAGCTTAGTGTGTGAAAAATTATTTTCTTCTTTAAATCATTAATTTTTGTTAATTGTTCTTCTAACAATGATATATTCATTAAGAAATAAGGCTCGCATATTATCATTATATATATGTTGATGATTTACTTATGTCTCGTGATAATTTGATTTAATTCATAGGATTAAAGAGAATTTGAAGCAATATTTTAAAATGAATAAGTTAGGTCTCTCACATCATGTTATTTGTATGATTGTATTTCATTCTATTGTTATTTTTAAAACATAATATACAACCTTTGTATTGAAGAAGTTTCTTATGATTGATTGTAAATCATTTTCTACTTCAATGGAAGTTGGAATAAATATTGATCATAAATCGCATATGAAAAAGGTTGATCTGTTTTATATACATTGTTAGTTGATAGTTTGATTTATCTAACTATAACTAGATTAGATATTTCCTATACAATAGGAATTACTTCAAGGTTTATGCAAGAATATTTTTTAGAGATCATTGGAATCTTGCAAAAAGAATTTTTAGATATTTAAAAGGAACAATCAATTATGGGTTGCATTATAATAAGAATGAAAATGTTATCTTATATGGATTTTGTGATTCTAACCATACTGATGTTGTGTTATAAAATATACTAGATATGTGTTCAAGTTTTTTGGTGTAGGAACCATTACTTGGAACAAAAAATACAATCAATAGTCTCCATTTTTTCTACTGAGGCAAAGAAGTACAATGGAAGAAGTAAAGAATCCAAGTGGTTGCAATGATTGTTTAGAGATACACATAGAAGCTAAATGAAGTATTTATCTTCTATGTGGTGTCAGAAAGTCGTATTACTCTTGATTAAGAATCTAGTTTAACATCAGAGGATAAAGAAGATTGAGATACATATATGTTTCACCCGTGAGAAGGTGCAAAGTGGTGAGATAAATCTCAAGTTCATGTTGGCTGAAGAGCATGTTGCTGACATCTTCACAAAGTCCCCGAGTGCTGCAAAATTTTGTCACTTTCATGAAAATATTGAATTGTCGGAGTTGCCATTGAGGGTTCCGAGTGTGCATGACAATGTAACCTCCTAATAGAACTTGGTTTTTTGTAAAAAGACCTTTGGGCATTTGTAAAAGACCTTCGAGAAAGTGTAAAAAGACCTTAGGCATGTATACCTCATCGAATTATTTTTTAGAAAGTAGTGTAGAAATATCTTAAAGACGGTCTTCATAAACTCTTTAGTTCTATTGAGTTTATTGGTAAACATCCAATACAAGTATATTGTTAAGGAGGTCCTTTGTTGTAAAAGACTTCTATATGATTGGGTTTAATAACCTTTTATGAGAACCCGTGAGAACATGTAGAACTCAAAAATCATACTTAGCCACCGATCATGGGATGATCTTTGGGATTCCAAATCCTTTTGTACCAAAAGGTAAATTAAGTATGATGAAGGTGTTATAATTCTTTCAATCGATATGTTAGCCTAAAACTTTTATAGTTTAAGGATTGTAAATCTGTAGTGTACCACGAACATGTAATCTATTGGCATATGTTATGTTATCCCACTTAACATTAAGGGGAAGTGTTGGAACATAATGATTAAATGTTCTATCCAACCCTTAATGTATATGGGTCCATAATTAATATATAGGTTAATATTTAATAATATGAAATATTTATATTTCTATTATGAATTATGATAATCTAGGTATATACTTTAGGTTAAATATTTAATATCATGAAATGATTATATTTCTAATATTAAATATTATAAACCTAGGTGTATGTGTCAACCATTTTAGGTTGAAAATGTGGGTCGAGAGACATACTCGATCACCTTATATAAAAAGGATTTTAGGTCCTCATTTGATATATTTAAGAAATATATCAAAGGTGTGTAAATCAAGTGATTTGGTTTTACCCTTGGTAAATATGGTTTCAAAGGGGAAGGTGATCTTACTTTGGATGTAAAATAAGTTCTCTCAAGTAAAATGTTATTTTTAAAGTGGTTTTTACCCTATCGGGTTTTCTACTATAAATACTTTGTGTCACCTGTGTTATTTATTTCTGTAAGTATTTCTTTATTTACTTATGTTACGATGTAATCTTTATTTAAATATTTATTGTAACATTATGTAATATGTAAGTTGATTAAATCCATATTTACTAGAATCCTCAAATTCTAACAGATGTAATTTTATGTCCATAATGTCCCCTTCTCCCTTAGGGAAAATTGAGACAAAAGGAGGTGAAAATTACACCTAGGCCAATAATGGAAAGCTAATTTTACACTAGACTTCTAGAAATAGCTAGGATACTTGACTTTTCACCTTGCGCAGCGTAGAAACTCAAAATTTAGGCCCTTTTTGTTCATAACTACGAGGGAAAACTTCATGGTTCAAATTTATTTATGAAACCTTCACACCTCGATAAAAATTAATGTTTTCATTTTGTATAGAATTCTAATAGATTTCCATTTCCTATTTTTTTCCTTTTAACTCTTTACAGAGCTCTTAGAATCATCCAAAGAATTTAGGATTCACCATTACGGTGTTTATTCCTGCCTCTAGAAAATCCATTAACTAGATTATCCCCGAATGAGAAAATATTTCATAAACCTTCCTAAATTACCTCTAACACTTCTAAGACTCCTCAACATCACCTCCCAATGCTTAATACCTTTTCCGAGATCTCTCAAATGGGTGTTTGATTAGCTCGAAAATGGTCGAAATGGCATTTTAAGGCCTCTAGAGGAAGTTATCTTCCATCAAGTCACGTTGAAATCACCAATCATCTTATTCAATAATCCATGAACACCGAAACAAAATTAAAAACCTTGTTACGAACTTCCTCTCGAGCTAGGGTGAGAGAGGTACTAAAGACATGTTAGCTAGAGGAAGGATTTCACTTAGGAACTTAGTTGTCATGCTCGATTTTTTCAATTTTTGGGTTAGTCAATTTACATGACAACAACTGGCTCTATCTTGGGGACTTTGGACTGTAAGGGGAAATAGAGAACTCAAAATATATCATGGGTAGGAGATCATTTTTTTAGTCCATTGGGAAATTGAGTCATTACACTTTGAACAATAAGATAATATACAAACATGATGGACATGACTAACACACAATAGGGAAAAGAAACATAAAACGGAAGGGAAACACACAAGTAAAAGGGAAACATGATGAAACATCCTAAATCATGTATGTTACATGCGGGAATAAATTTATTTCACCGAAGAACCAATTTAAATTGAATTCTTACCCATATATGGGTATCATTGAATGCCTTTCTTCCATAAATACATTGACGAGATCACTTAAATATGACCCATTTCTCAATTTCTTGAGAAATCTCACATTATTTTTCTTGCAATTGATGACCCACTTAGTTATTTCATTTCCTTTTTTTCTTTGAAACCTTATTTCCATATTTTCATTGATTCCAATATTTACACTATGTCATATAGTATATTCCTAATTCTATATTAAGTTTATGAGAATGGGAATATTCCCATTCTCAACAAATTTATATTACAACTATGTTATTGATTCTTTTAATGTGTATCTGCTTTATCTCAAATATTTTTCTATGATTCCTATGTGAGGCATTTTGATACCTTTTGAAAATTAAACCAATGTGATATGGGTACTGTTTTATGAAATAAGAAGCAACTATTAAGTCTATGAGAATGGGAATATGCCAATTCTCATCACACATGGTATAAATATGTTCCTAATTATTTTTATGTGTATCAACTTTATATTTATTTTTATTCTATAATTCATATATGAGGGATTTTTACCTCTTTTGAAAATTTATATCTTGGCGACATTAGGTTAAGTCATGGAGCATTGCCATACACTCTTATTGAAATCATTAAATAATATATCTTGACACTCTAAATATTATAGTTTTGCATTCAAGAATTAGGGGATTCTAGTTATATAATTTTACTATTAGACTTCAAAAAGGTTCACATTCTATAAATTTATTAGAATAATTAAAAAATAAGTTTTGTAGACTTATGCACATAGCCTTAGGAAAAGACCATATAATTTTGTGGTTGTAATGAATGCATACATCAATTCATTACATAACATGAATTTTGAAATGAGTTCCTTGTAAATCACATCCATGTCCCTTTAAATCACAAGATCCAACTCCTTGTAAACTTAGAGCATAATTAAGGATTTTTTTCAAATTAAATTAATTGCATGGTGGAAATCATATTATTAATAATATGCTAGAGTTCCATAAGAAATACAATATTTTATAGAATTATATTATGGAAAAATATTCCAAAGTAATATAATACTTAGTCTTTCATTTAATTATCAAATAATAGTACAACTGTAAATTTTATAGGACCAAGGTTTGGAATATTTTATTAAAAACCACATCCCGGGCCAAGATGATTTCACATATAAATTTATAAACTTCAATAGTTTCTCCAAGTCAACATTCCTTATCCTATTCAAGTAGTTCAAGGTATGATTTAATGGCCACATGTCCTTTATTGGGTATCTTTATGTATCCACTTTTCCTTTTTTTGTTTGGTGTCCATGCCCAGATGATGCTATCCACATTGATATCTAGCTTTAGGTTCTTTTGAGATGGTCCATGTTTTATTTGTCTTTAAACAATCTCGATACAATGTTGTACCTTCTCCTCTCCTGTAGGTTTCCAATATTGAACTCTCATCTTTTTATTTACATCATTTCCTTCCTGTTGAAGGAAAATATCCCCATCTTCTCTCCCCATCCATATCTTTTCATTATCATTTCCTAGTCATATAAGTAGCATGTTTCCCTTGAACACATCCTTCAACGGATTGAATTCTTGGTTAGATCTTACAAAAATAGGCCCATCGTAAATATCTACTTGATCACTATGTACAAGGTGCAGACCAACCATTTGAGCACCCCTTGCTTAATCATAAGGGAACTTCTTGTTTCATTTAAAATAAAATGTTTTATTGGCCAAACAATTGTTTTATTAGGTTCTAGCGAGTTAGAGAATTCTAAACACATATTTTCCACAATCTCTATGCATACACAAAAATTCAAAGGACCCAACCTCTCTCCATCAATTTCATGAACTTCTAGCACATGAGTTATATAACCCATGGTTATGTCATTGTCTCTGCTACAAGATTTGTGTTTGAGAATGACATTGTATCGACATAATATTTGATATATTTAGGACTTGTATTGATGGTTCTTTCACTGTCATCACTAGAATATCCATCACTCTTTGCATTGTAGTTCTCTTAACCACTGCAAATGTTTTCACTTCCCAAATTGGGGGAATGAATGAATCTTCATACTTTGACAATTCACCCTCTTCCAAAGAAATGTAGTATCCCTTATTCCTGACATCTACCAAGGTTTCAAATTCATCAACCGAGAAAATAAATTTTACTCTTCCATCCAATACTATATTAATAATGACAACCATAAATCCTCTTCCGACATATTTGGAATGTAGTTTCTTCCTACTTGGATATAATCTTTCCTCCATAACTTTGGTTCCCTTTGAAAACAAATCCACATGACCATCCTCTACAAATGCAAAAGAATCCACAGATGTAACAAAATAAAATACAATTTTTTGAGATGATGGAAAACATATTAAAGCATTGCATAAAATAAATTGAAAATGATCATGTATGTACAACCATAAGTATATGGAATACACATAACACATGCGCTGCAAATTCTATAATTCAAGAAGGTTTGGAAATACTTCAAAGTTATGCGTATACTTTGGAAATATTTATAACACGATTTTTAAACTATAATTGAACTTGACTCAATTGAATTTGAATGATGAGAAATAAATAGAGGTTACATTTCCATTTGCTAACCTCTTCATCCAAATAGAGGTTAAATAGATGAGGTTTAATTTAAATGATGATAAATAAATATAAGTTAATTAGAAACTTGATTGCTAACCACTTCATGCAAATATCTTCATCATTTTAACATAACATGTATTACTTTTGCAAGAATTCCTCATACTTCCAATGTTCCCTGACTATGAGAATGGGTATCTGTTCATTTTAAACATTCTCATAAAAGAATGTAATTGTCATTCATTCTTTATGTTTCACGTAGGTGATTTTTTTCTTTCTATATTGAGTTTATGAGAATGGGCATATGTCCATTCTCATTACAATGATAAAAATCTTTGTTTATATGAGAAATGACATATACCCATTCTCATCATATCACTATAAAGGATGTGGGAAAGGGCAACTATCCATTCTAAATTTTTTTATATATTACCTTTATTTCTCTTCTATGATTCTTATACGAGAATGGGCATATGTCCATTCAATACAAGATAAAAATGTTTGTTTGTATGAGAATGAAATATGCCCATTCTCGTATATGTGTATTTTTCTGCTATGATTCTTATATGAGAATGGACATATGCCCATTCTCATCCATGTTTATTACTGAACACTCATTTTATTTTTTCGCAATGTAAAATATTAATTGAAATTTATAGGTATTATTAAATGATACAATATTATTTCTTGTATTTAATTATTAGTATTATTTAATGTTATTTATTAATTAATTTTGATTATTACTAATATGATATGTTAAATATATATTCTTTGATTTCTAATTTTTCTTTGATTAAAGTTTAAATATTTTTATCGACCCATTCTAAGCATTATAATTAATGAAGCATTATAAACTTTAATGAAGTTTATGTGGTTAATTAGTTTTATAAATTTTACTATTATTTTAATAATTCACAATAATTAATTAAGCATTAAAAATAATGGCGATTAAGTTGTTAATTACGTTTATAAAGTTTAATTATATTTTTTTATAATATTATTTAATTATTGTAAAATTATTTTTTATTCATTTGATAATATATATAGATGTCATTTTTAATATAATAATTTAAGTTTATTAGTAATATTAATTCTTGTAGTTAATATTAATTGATAGGATATTTTTTGAAATTAATTATAATATTATTGATTAATTATTTAAATTAGCACTAATACTAATTAATTATAATATTATTAATTAATGTTAATTTTAATTTATTAATGTATTAATATTAGTTTATTAATTAATATTATAATATTAATTTATTAATATTATTAATTAATGTTATTACTATTAATTTGGCATAGCGAGACCATTAATTATTTACCACCTTTTATTAAATGAAGGTACTTCTTTGTCAAACACGTCTTCAAGCACCTGTTGGAGGGAAATTGGCAAAATTAATGGCAATTAATTCTTCCGTGGCATGGTAGAGAGAATGATGGTAGTTATTGTTTTCGATGATGGTAGAGATCTTGGGAATTACAAGGTTAATCACGGTCGGCGAAGCTATCTCTTTCTTGTTCATCCTTTCGCTTTCTTTTTCATCCAGTTTTGCCTTTTTTCTTTTCGTCCTTATGCTTTGGGATGCCTGTATTTTAGTTATACCATTTCATCGTTTGAAGCAGGAGATTTGAAGATTATTTAAGAGATATTTTTTAATCTCTCCACTAAATTTTTGTTTACGCTTTCCACTTAGGGCTCCCTCTGTTTCATGAGATTGTTTTGGATTTTGAAGCACAATATTTGAAGAAAATTTTAGGCATGAATTATTCTAACTCTTCTCTATTGAATTATTATGAGATGAAGAATATGATTTGGTTTTCTTTCCCTTATATTCTATTCTGGGTTTAATGATAATTCCCTATTTTTTATCTTTTGTATTTTTGATCACGGTGTTAATAATATCACTTGATGTTTTGAAAGACATGCATTGTTGTTAACCTAAACATAATTGATAATAAGAGGAGTTATATGTTATAATTTTTGTAGATCAAGAATTTCCACGCTTGTTACTGTCCGTCCAAGTTAATGCACCAAACTAAACACAAAAGTCATGAAAAACTCAAATGAAATCGATACTTGATAATTAAGACGGGATCCGAAGACGTAGATGGGAGGAAAGCCAATGTAGGCGAGGCAGGCGCACATGAGTAATCTTGCAAGCAGATCCAAAAACTGCGATGTACAAATCCTTGATAGAAAAAGACAACGTTAAAAGATATTTGGGTGGGCTGCCCGAAAAGGCTGGTCCGAGAAGCAATGAGCTTCCTCTGCAAATGTCACCACATTTTCAATTAAGGAAAGAAGCATACATGATAAAAGATGTAGGTAAATGTTTAGATTTTTGATTAAAAATAAAAGATAAAATATAAACAATGCAGACATAATGTAAATGAGAATATAGAAACTGTGAAAACAATGCTAGACTTATGTTACCTGTACTTAGCACATGTCTGCAAGTTGATCAACATTGACCAGATTGTAGTCGACGTTGATTTATTTAAGTGGCACTGATTAGGGTAAATCGGCGTCGACTGGAATGGGTCGGGTCATTGAAGGAAATTTGTAGAAAACTTGATGGATGATTGATGAGGACCGGATTGTAAACACCGTAGGGGCTTCAAAGTTGCGAACAGAGTTTCACCTTATCTAGATGCGAGGACGAGAATCACCAAGAGGCGAGGAATCCTTATGATGTCGATGTTGCGAGGGAATAATGCAGTACACCTCTCAAGGATTGATTTGGAAAAAATTCTCTCTTCTTCTAATTGACGATTCAAAGGCTCATGGCTTAAGCTTTCTGTCTCTCTTTTTGTCTAACCAGAACTAAATTCTGGCCCTGTATTTATAATCGGTGCCGACCGAGGTACAATCAGTGCCATTTCAAAAATTCAGCGTCGACTAAGTACCGATCGACACCAATCGAGAACAATTCCTAAAATTGCCAAAAAGATGAATTGGAAAGATAAGAGTGTATCCTTCCACCCAAATACGGGAAATATCTCATTGTACGGTTTGGGGGAGGAGAAATAGGGGGGATAGATGGATAGAATTGATTATGGGAGGTTAGGAATTGATATGGGGTAGATAAGCGGTTAAGATACATGTAAAAAATATAATTAAATAGTTAATATTTAATTATCCATTGATAAAATACAATGTGGTACAATAAACTTAGGAGACATGTTTAATTAGATATTTAATTAATACCCTAAAGGAAAAGTGGTGATATAAAGGTGCCCCAGGTTACCCAAGAAGGTAAACGAATGCGGGGGACACTAAATTGGGTAACCAATTTTAGGTGTCTACATTTTGCCCCTTTTTGTCGAGTAACTTGCGATAAGCAAAGTTGCAAGACAAAAACAAGGAGTTGGAAGAAAGAAAGAAAAAGTGATGATGTGATCCCCCTCAAAATAGGGATGGGATGAATCCCAAAAGACCAACCGATCCCGAGTTTGAGAAAGGTAATGAGAATGTAGGATGCCCCACTAGATATCTAGAGTAGATTTGATTATTGATGACGCATGAAAACAATAAAAAGGCAGCAACCTAAGGACCTCACATTGGTAGGGTAGACTAGATGGTCTTCAGATGAGATGACGTTAGTGGCTACGAGACCCATGAGGGGAAGGAGGGCTGCAAAATAAGTAAGCAACTAAAGAGTGACACATTTGTAGGGACAACCAGACATCATATGAATCGACGGCGTTAGTGCCTACAGACCCGCTATCTTTAGGTTGCCGCAAATGCGAGTGACCCATGTACAGGGAACAAACTCGAAATGGGTGATAATATTGAAAATATGTGCCAAAAGGAAACACTCAGGTCATAATAATGATCAGATAAACAAGCCAAGCATCAACACTTTGGCAAAAAAGATGAGGAGACATTCTCGTTGGAAGAATGTGATGTGAAAAGACAAGAATGTAACCAATCGGTGATGATTGGCCTCAATCGGCGTTGACCAAGAAAAATCGACATCGACTAAACCAATCGGCGCCGACCAGAAAAATTGCACCGACCATACCGAAACCATATAAATATGGGAAAGGGAAATGTTAACAATTTATTTACACTGCGACGATTGATTTAGAAAGAGTCAAAAATTGATTTTGAGCAACATGGAAGCCTCTGGGAGCAGTCAGAAGTGGAAGAGGACACGACCTGGGGTAAGTGGATCTACCTTAGCTTTGTGTATGTGTTTATCATTAAATAGCATACTAGGATGCTAGATTTGAGGAAAAAATGGGGATAAGTGGGAGGCCAGAGTGTCTTGGACACTTGGCACATCAATCAAAGATTGATTGACAAAATCGGCGCCGATTAGGTTCATTGGCATCAATTAGGATTATGATCGACGTTGACTAGATTAGATCGATGTCGATTGGAACTCAATCGGTGCCGATTGGATAGATTAGACCTAGAAAGTAGAGAAATGTGCTTTTGATGTTTCGATTTGAATAAATGAGAAGCTAACACCATTCTTGATGTCGTGGATGTAGGCACGAGAGGATTTACACATGCGGGATGCTATTCCCGAGCTTCTGGAGACTATTCTTCTTGATGTGACAGATGTCGATTGGTGTCACCTAGAGCTAGCTGGGCTTGGGGGCTTCCGTTACTACCGACGGGTGCCCCGAGACATAGAGTTGATGCGAGCATTGATACGACGATGGGACAATAGGACGTGCATGTTCTGGTTCAGGACGGTGAGATGACCATCACCCATGAGGATATCTATAGGATCCTTAGGCTACCGATTATAGGGGACCCGATAGAGACCACTCCATGAGAGCAGCAACAGAGGGCCCTAGGGATGATTGTATGGAGACAGGGTAGATGATTCAGAGATAGTGTCCAGGGTGGTGAGGATAGCCTCACATTATAGACAAGATGATGCCAGGAGCAAACATATAGCATTGATTCAGATGGCAACCTCCTACTTTTCTCTACCAGATTCAGGAGGCGGGAGATTTCCACTACTTTTACTGGACTGTGTTTGTGATATCCTAGAGTTTAGGTAGGTGTTCGCGTTTACAAATGCCGTAGTAGCACAGATATATCATGAGCTGTGGATGTACACCACGAGCGAGATGGACAGTATTGATGTCAACTTTGTGCTCCATTCTTTGGACATATGAGAATATAACAGTGATCGAGCCATCGGGGCTTCCATGGATGTAAGAAGCGAGAGGGGGCCCTCGAGTACGGATTCGGGGATGGCGGTAGATATGGTCTTCGGAGATACGGGGGAGATCTCAGTAGAGTGGTATATAGAGCGATTCGGACTCGACACCGGAGCAGTTATATGGAGACCATACAGGTCTACCCAACATGGGCTCAGTCAGGATGCTCACCTGGTGGAGCTGAGATGGAGTAGGGTGGTCAGGGGCCGCAAGCCAGATATTTTAGAGCGAGTCCCGTTTATACGGGTGCTGAGGTATTTTGGTTTGGTATAGACAGTCCCGACCACATATGTGCCATATAGGCGGGACAATAGAGATCGACTGCCGATTTTGATCCTGGCAGATCCACTAAGGGAGGCCCCACCTCCCACAGATAGTGATGATGACGTAGGAGTGGATGATGGCTATGTGGCATGGTACTCCATAGAGCTACCACGACACCTCCCAGCATCCGTAGATGCAGATGATGATGACATAGCTACAGCGCTAGAGAGACTGGAGGGAGAGCATGCTGCCTTGACACATACACACCAGGTTGCCCTCGAGGAGATTAGAGCTCTGATGGAGGAGAGGGATGCATTGATATTAGAGAGAGATACCACATGTCAGGAGTGGGATATAGCGATACTGAAGAGAGATCGCTGTTGTTGCGAGACTCACGGCACCCACTGGATGCGGATCGATCGCTTCTAAGTTGATGTTCGGGCATCTAGTGTGATTCCACAACATGGAATCCTTTCTCCAAGTGTGGGACTTGTAAATATGAGAAAGGATTCTCCGAGAGAAGGTTGGTTCCTATTCCTTTGTTCGAGATGCACACAAAAATGCGAGAGGTTTACTAAAACCTAATCTAAATTGTCAAGGAGACAGGGGTGAGAAGATGCATAGAATAAAACCTAAACTACGAGAGGTGATGCACCAGGAATGTTAGACACTCATTTTGTAAATCTAACACAAACCACATAGATGCAATACAAACACTATGCACGGAGTAACAAACGTAATAAGAGATCAAAATAACAACAATGAATACATGAGAGGGTTGAGAATCAATCACAAACATATATATATTGCTCAAGAGTTGATACGAGTACATTACGGTGGCCAAGATGCAAAAAAGCGGCATTACAATCCATATGGGAGGTTTGAAAAGCTCCACAAATTCTCCTACAAGCAGGGAAGAAGGGAGGATAAAAACAAGAATGTCTGACCTCTTAAAAGGGCTCCTCTTTACAATATATATCAAGAAATGAGAGAGGAGAGAGGGGAAATTCAAAATCTGCTCTAACCACTTCTTGGTAGCATTTAAATCATCTCATTATGATCCAAGCGGCGGATCCTGGCAAAACGGTGGGTTGTCTAACAGGAGCGGCGAGCTGTCTGCTGTATTAAAGTTGGTTGTTGAAGCATTACTTCTGTCTATCACCACGCGTCAGAGACATTTTCTTAATTTTCTCCCTCCAAACAGCACCAAAATGCAAGATTGATCCCAGAATCATGTAGAGAATTTCAATAGCTTTCCGTTGATATCAAGAACGTGCAAATCTGAGCTCTGGATCGAAAGATATGATGATCTGAAGATTTAGGGCACAAAACAGGTGAAAACGGATTTTTAAATTTCTTTTCCCGCGCTCTGCCATCTGGACGACACGTGGCGGGCTCTGATTCACTGAGCAATTCCCTCTCTCCACCTTTTCACGGGTTTTTCTTGTGGGCCCCTTAAACTTGGACACGTGGCACTATTTCATTGGTTTGGATCAGTGCTCGAAAACTCACCCCTTTGACTTTTGGACCTTTTTCCTTGACGACACGTGTCATGCTGTGATTCGTCCACGGGCCTGCTGGATTTTCGCGTCCACCGCGTCTTTTTGTCCCGGATGTCCCAGTGTGAAAGTTTCCTGTTTCAGTCGAACCGGCCGGTTCGGGTCTTTTGCGTACTCTTGTCCCGCTTGCTCTCGATGAAGGACTTGGACAAATTTTCTTTCTTTCGGCCGATTCGGGCATTTTGCGTCCATTTGTCCCTTGCTCTCGGTGAAGGACTTGGACAAATTTTCTTTCTTTCGGCTGATTCGGGCATTTCGCGTCCATTTTTCCCAAATGTCCCTTTGCTTCGTGGGCCACCTGGAGGCATTTCGGCCGAACCGCGCCTTGGTGTCCCGCATGTCCCAAATATTTCTAGGACAAGGACTTAGCCGATTTTCACAATTTTTTCTGGCCCAGGCTTATTTTCTGCAACTTCTCGCATTCTCTCAGAGCTCATTCTTTTTCAGCCTGGGACTTGGGAATCCTGATGTATGTTATCAATTCAACCCTGGGGGGTGAAATTGGATAACAATTTGGCGACTCAGCGGGGTCATCTGCCTGCTAGATGAAAAGACCAGTGGCCTTTTAGCGATCCATTGGGCATGGAGTCATAAGTAATGACCTGAAATGAGCCTGATACTACAAATCCTTCTACAAGAGCACGTTGAACTGTAAAAACTCAATCCAAGAGCAACAATACCTGCGCCAAAGCACTTAGGGAAACTGAAACCTAACTACTGACAAGACAATGTGCATACACACTTAGAGGAATTGAAATCTAGACTAATATTTACAAGGGTGAACCTTTTATTTTTAGTAGCAATGTTTGAGATAGATTCCATTTACTGGAATATGTAGTTCTTCACCGTCCAATGAGGCCAATTGGAAAGCATTGCTACTCTTGCACTTTGTGACCATGTATGGGCCACTCTAAATAGCATCAAATTTTGAATGCCTTCCCGGTTTTGCTCTGTCCGCATCCCATTTCAACACTAGATCTCCAACTTGAAAAGATCTATCCTTGGCCTTTCTATCGAAGGTTTTCTTGATCAAAGCTTGATCCTTTTCCATTGCTTGGGATGCACGATTTCGATCTCTTGTAGCTCCATCACTCTGCATATCTCACCTCCATGGGCTCAAATTCAAGTAACTCTAGCTGCTTCATGAGTTCCAATGTTGGTAACTCAAGTGACATGGGCAAGATTTCCTCTCTTCCATAGACAAGCCTGAATGGAGAGTTACCTGTGGATCTTTTGGGAGTGATCCTATCAGCCCATAAGGCTGATTTCAGCTTAGTGTGCTAAGACTTCTGATTCTCATCAAGATTTCTCCTAATGATCCTTAACAAGTTCTTGTTTGTAGACTCGGCCTGGCCATTACCCTGAGGGTAATAGTTCGATGAAGTGCTCAGGTAAATACCATTCTTGACGGCCCACTCAGTCACCTTAGATCCAATGAATGCCAATGCATTATCAGAGATTATTGTGGCAGGTACACCAAATCTGGTTGTTATTCCCTCATAAAAGTCTAGGATGCTAGACTCATTTTCCTCTTTGAGTGCTACTGCTTTTGTCCATTTGGTGAAGTAATCGGTGGCTGTCAAAATCCATTTATGCCCTTGGCTTGAATTGGGGTTAATGACTCCAATGAAGTCCAAACCCCATTGCATGAATGGCTGGTCAACTAAGATTGGATGCAATGGAAGGGCAGCAAACTTCTCTTTTCCTGTGAAGAATGCACAATTCTTACACCTCTTGATCCATGTATAGCAATCACTTTGAAGATTTTAGGCCAATAATAACCAGCCTTCATGATTTTTAGAGTGTCACTCTTGGTGCAAAATGGCCACCACTGGTCCACCATGAAACTCTTCCAACACCCTTTGAATCGATCTATGCTAATGCATCTCGGCGGCTCCATTCATGTCTTTCTTGAACAAAACTCCATCAACAATGGCATACGGAACAGCTGCAACCTGAAGTGTCTCCTTTGGGTCTTGTTCATCTCTAGGGGCACTGGCCTATACCTAGGAAGTGCATAATATCTTGGGTCCAGCAAGGAGTGGGGGAAGCATCGTCTTCTTCTTGATTGCCACTTGGCTCATGATTGTCTTGGACTGTCAAAACAGCCTCTTCTTCGTTGCATACTTCCTTTTGCTTCCCCAAAACTAGCTGCTCACACAGTCCTTTCCCTCTTACCAGCTTGGTGATCTTGATATCAATGTCATACTCCATGACACGGGTGATCCAACCTACCCTTTTCTCATTCAAATCCTTGTTGAGGAGGAAGTCTTTAACTCCAGCATGTGAGACCAGCAACTGGACCTTGTTGTTTGAGACTAAATGCTTGAATTTCTTCAAGCTTCTGATTACTGCAAGTACATGCTTTTCAATAAAAGAGTACCTCACCTCGCAGTCGTCTAGGCTCTGGCTGAAAAAGGCAATCGGCTGCTCATCATTATCTTTGTTCTGCTGTACCAGAATGGCAGAGATAGTGTCATCACCTCCAAATGCATAGAGGATGAAATCCTTGGAGAAGTCTGGGTTAATGAGAGTTGGTGCTTGAGAGATAGCTTCTTTGATTGCCTCAAAACTCTCCTTGCCTTCTGTTGTCCACTTAAAAGCCATGCTCTTCTTTAACATTTTGGTGATGGGCTTGACAAGGGCTGCAAAATTTGGGATAAACCTGCGGACAAAATTGATCCTTCCCAAGAAGCTTTGAAGAGCCTTCTTGTGACTTGGCAATGGCAGTGCTCTTATGGCTTCAACTCTCTCTGGGTCAATTGCCAGTCCCTCTTTTGAGACAATATGGCCAAGGAGCTTTCCTTCATGTGCAAGAAAGATGCACTTCTTGGGGTTCAAAGACACTCCAAACTTTCTACACCTCTGAAACACTTGCCTGAGGTGAAAGAGATGGTCTGCTGCATTCTTGGAGAATACAGTGATGTCATCAAGGTATATCAGCACTATCTTGTTGATCAAGCCCTTGAACGCCATGTCCATTGCCCTTTGAAAGGTAGCACCAGCATTTGACAGCCCAAATGGCATCTTCTTGTAAGCATATGTGCCCCATTTAGTTGTGAAGGCTGTCTTGAATTGGTCCTCTTCTTTTACCATCACCTGATTATACCCTGAGTAGCCATCTAGGAGAGAGAATCTCTCTGAACCGGATACTACTTGCAATATTTGCTCCATGGAAGGGAGTGGATAATGATCCTTGAGAGATGCCCTATTGAGGTCACGGAAGTCCACACACAACCTGATTTCTCCGCTCTTCTTCCTGACCGGAACCAAGTTAGTAACCCAGCTTGAGTGCTTGATCGGGAATATAATGCTTGCCTCTATTAGATTATTGAGCTCTTTCTTCATCAAAGGCTCAATGTGAGGGTTGACTGGTCTCTGCTTCTACACACGATGGGCTTAGCATCTGGATCCAATTCTATGGTATGTTGTGCCAAATTTGGATTGAATCCTCTCAAGTCTTCATAGCTCCAAGTGAAGACATCTGGAAATTCTTGGCAAAGCTGAACAAAATCAGATTTCTCTTGTGAGGTACTTACTTTGCCAATCTGCAATGTTTTGCCTTCTTCCACTAAAATAGGCTCTGAATCCTCACCCTTTACTTGAATGTTTGCCTTCTCCTTCCAAAACTGATCATTCGGGTTGAAGATTGACTCCAAGGTTATGAGGCCTTTTGGTAATTTGTTAGTTCTCAACTGCACCACTTGGTCACCATACTGCTGATGCAACTTGTCTTGATTCCTGGCAGAGAACTCAGCTTCTTCTTGTAGGAAATTGATGATTTGCTGGTCATTCTCAAACACTTGCCAACTGACATTGTTATCCAGCATTGAAGGCCTCACAATCATGTGGATGTTTGGCTATACCTTGTCTTGTTGAATGCTTTTCGTAATGTCAAAGGCTGCCCCTACTGCTGCTGCAAGCTTTCGGTAGCTTGATTTTCTTTCACGGAATGGATTCGATGCCAAAACCTTCAAAATCTTCCATGAGGTCCCACACCCTGTTCTTGTAGCACCTGAGTAGATCATTCTTGGCAGCATGCCATCCCTTGACCTGATTTACAATCAATTCACTGTCCCCAAAGACTTTCAGATTCTTTATTTTTCTCTTGATTGCCCAATGCATCCCTTGCACCAAGGCTTCATATTCAGCAGTGTTATTGGAGCATGCAAATTGAAATCTAAAAGCTGAATAGTACTTTATTCCTTGGGGTGAAACAAGCATGGCTCCACCTCCTGCACCTTGCCTACTCCTTGATCCGTCAAAAAATAGCTGCCATACCTCATTGTCATCATTATGGCTTGGCTTGGTGATGCTAGGAATAGGTTGATTTTCTTCGTGTATACAATAGACTCCCATCGATTCTTCTACTTCTTGATAGGGATCAAAGCATGTATCTTGTTTGCCCATTCATCAAGAGTTAGGTCAGGATACTTCTAACCTTGGTGTCAGCCTCATCAGTACTAGGGTGATCTTCTTGATCAAATGCTGAGCAATTGACATTAATTTGACTTGGGGTGTAAGGCTCAATATGGAAGTTTGCAATGGGTTCAGATCTGATTGTGGCCTTAGTTCCATACCTTGTTCTAAACAGCATGTGAGACCAATCAGCAGACAAATACCCTCCAATCTTGGCTGTGAAGTCCCTTGACAAGCAAAGGGCAAAGAGTGGTGGAAGGTCTATGATTGATACATCTTGTAAGACAACAACATTTGGACATGCATGTAAGGTAAGACTCAAGTTGTTAATCACTCCAACTGTTGCTATTGATGTCCCATCCAATTGCACTACTCCTTTAGATATTACTTCATATTCGAGACCCAGCTGATTAGCTATTTGCTTGGGCATCACGGAGCTACTTGCCCCGGAATCAATCATGCAATTGTGTACTAGTTTATCCCCAATGATTAATGAAACATAGAAAGGAGGGGGCTTCAACATTTTACCTTGTTGTCCTCCATGACTTCCTTCAGGCTGGGCAGCATTTGTAAGCACTTTGTCTTGCATTTGAACCCGCTGATTCGAAGTTGTCCAATTCTTCATGGCAGCTTGCAGTAGATCTCTTTGGCCTGGGATAGATAGGGATTCCCACATTGATATGTTAACGTTTGTCTTCTTCATCTGATCAATGATACTGAATGGTGATGAAGAATCTCTCTACTATCCTTTGGTTTGCATGTTTACTCCCTGCACGTGGGCAACAACAGCTGGCATTTGAGTTGGCCTAGGGGCTGTTCTTGGCTGCCCTTGTGTATTTGAAACTGGACTCTACTTGCCAATCATTTGTGGAGCCGTGGAAGGTTGTGGATTGGCTGGGGCTAATGGCTGTTCTTCACCCAGATTCCTCCTTTTTGACCTTGTGTTGGCTACAAAACCTTGAGAAACTACCTAATTCATGCCACGAAATCTTCGCTTGCCAGTTCACCAATGTAGTGTCATTTGGGGCTGATTCTTTGTTGGAATGTTTCTAGGTTGTTGGTTTTCCTTGATTGCCCTCGCCCTCCACATCAGGTAGTTGTCACCATTAGTGCTTGATTGAGAGCACCATTGAAGCACATGGATTGGTTGTGAGGCTCGTTGCATGGAAAGCACCAATCATATTCCTGAGCAATGTTGTTACGTGTTGGCACTAATGCCTTAGAGGCAGATATGGAATTTGGATTATAGGGTGGAATGGTCTATTGGCAGGAGGCCTTACTTGGCTTTGATTTTGATTCATATTTGCAGTTGGATTAGGTGGTCTTTGTGGTTGGTATGGCTGCCTATTAGGCTGAGCTTGAGGTTGATAAGAAGGTCTGAAACCTTGGGCTTGCTTTGCCTCTTTAATAGTAACCAGCTCATTTCCCAAATTTTGCAACTGTTTCATGACCTCTTGGAGTTCATTTGAAGCACTTGGAGATGAAGTGGAAGCTTCATTCGAACTCTGATTTCTAGGAGTGGGAACAGGAGCCAAAGTGGGTGCTTGACTAGTGCTTGGATTTTCTAAGTTTGGATACAAGGGCATAGGAGGCCTAGGAGCCAGTTTACCAGCTTGAATAAGATATTTTTGGCTCTAATGGCAATGCTATAAGCCATAGGGATTGTTGTGCCTCCCATGGACTGAATTAACATAGAAATATTAGAATTCAAAGCTTTAAGGTAATATAGAAAAGCACCTCCTGCTGTTGGCCTGACTGCCACTGGAATCCTATCCCAAGACCTTTGAAATCTGAAGTTGAAGTCAATCAGCTGCTCATTGGGGGCTCTCTTGATAGTTGTCAACTGCTCCAAAAGAGACAAGTTGTCTCCCTTCTCTCCAAATTTCTCATGAAGTGCAATGCACAGCTGATTCTAGTTTGTAATAGAACCAGCCCCAAGGCTCCTAAACCATTGCAATGCTTTACCCTTGAATGAAGATGCCAGTAATTTGACAGCCACTTGCATTTCATCGATTTCATGGATTGCACAAAGGTTAGCAATATCTTTAACATGATCACCTGGAGTAGTCTGATTTTCTCCAGTGAAGTAGGGAATGTTCTTCAAGGCTGCAATAGGAACTGGATGTTGTGCATTGAGAGCAAGTGGGCTGCTACCTGTGAAGTTGACGTAGGGGTTGTTCTGAGCCATTCTGATTGGTCTTAAAACCCTTGTATATTGAAAGAAAGGCCTGTCAGGTGGAGGAGTTGAGAGAGTTCTGTTTGGTGGAGATGGAGACCTTTGAATCCTTCTTCCTCTTTGCCTGCTTCTCAGATATAACTGCAGGTATTCAAACAACACTTCTTCTTCTTCGACTCTTAACCTTGTGGTGATTCTTCTCATGAGTTTTCAGGCCTGCACTGCTGAAACCAGTTGATTCTTCCCCTTGGAGTTTCCAGATATGCAAATAATAGCTCTTATAAGTAAGAAAACTGCAGCAGATGCATATCAACTTTGTTGCAATAAAAATGAGACCTCTAGTGTCCCATCGGGCGTGCCAAAACTGTTGTTGCAGACTCACAGCACCCCTGGATGCAGATCAGGCTTCTAAGTTGATGTTCAGGCATCCAGTGTGATTACACAACATGGAATCCTTTCTCCAAGTGTGGAACTTGTAAAGATGAGAAAGGATTCTCTAGAGAAGGTTGGTTCCTATTCCTCTGTTGAGATGCACACAAAATTCGAGAGGGTTTACTAAAACCTAATCTAACTTGTCAAGGAGACAGGGTGAGAAGATGCATAGAATAAAACCTAAACTACAGAGGTGATGCACCAAGGAATGTTAGACACTCGTTTTGCAAATCTAACACAGACCACATAGATGCAATACAAACACTATGCATAGGTAACCAAACTGCAATAAGAGATCAAAATAACAACAATGAATACATGAGAGGGTTGAGAATCAATCACAAACATATATATATTGCTCAAGAGTCGATACTGAAACATTACGGTGGCAGAGGCAAAACTGGCATTACAATCCATATGGGAGGTTTGAAAAGCTCCACAAATTCTCTTGCAAGCAGGGAAGAAGGGAGGATGCAAAACAAGAATGTCCGACCTCTTAAAAGGGCTCCTCTTTACAATATATATCAAGAAATGAGAGAGGAGAGAGGGGAAATTCAGAATCTGCTCCAACCACTTCTTGGTAGCATTTAAATCATCTCATTATGATCCAAGCGGCGGATCCTGGAAAAATGGCGGGCTGTCTAACAGGAGCGGCGAGCTGTCTGCTGTATTAAAGTTGGTTGTTGAAGCATTACACGCGTCAGAGACATTTTCTTAATTTTCTCCCTCCAAACAACACCAAAATGCAAGATTGATCCCAGAATCATGTAGAGAATTTCAACACTTTTCGTTGATATCAAGAATGTGAAAATCGAGCTCTGGATCGAAAGATATGATGATCTCGAAGATTTAGGGCACAAAACAGGCAAAAACAGATTTTTAAATTTCTTTTCCCGCGCTCTGCCATCTGGACGACACGTGGCGGGCTCTGATTCACTGAGAAATTCCCTCTCTCCACCTTTTCACGGGTTTTTCTTGTGGGCCCCTTAAACTTGGACACGTGGCACTATTTCATTGGTTTGGATCAGTGCTCGAAAACTCGCCCCTTTGACTTTTGGACCTTTTTCCTTGACGACACATGTCATGCTGTGATTTGTCCACGGGCCTGCCGGATTTTCGCGT
Source organism: Taxus wallichiana var. yunnanensis (assembly GCA_018340775.1). Classification (NCBI taxonomy): domain Eukaryota; kingdom Viridiplantae; phylum Streptophyta; class Pinopsida; order Cupressales; family Taxaceae; genus Taxus; species Taxus wallichiana. The sequence goes on along the minus strand of CM031239.1, from coordinate 203,374,397 downwards.
CCACCGCATCTTTTTGTCCCAGATGTCCCAGTGTAAAAGTTTCCTGTTTCGGCCGAACCGGCCGGTTCGGGTCTTCCACGTACTCTTGTCCCACTTGCTCTCAGTGAAGGAATTGGACAAATTTTCTTTCTTTCGGCCGATTCGGGCATTTCGCGTCCATTTGTCCTGCTTGCTCTCGGTGAAGGACTTGGACAAATTTTCTTTCTTTCGGCCGATTTGGGCATTTCGCGTCCATTTGTCCTAGATGTACCTTAGCTTCGCGGGCCACCTAGAGGCATTTCGGCCGAACCGCGCCTTGGTGTCCCGCATGTCCCAAAATATTTCTAGGACAAGGACTTAGCCGATTTTCACAATTTTTTCTGGCCCAGGCTTATTTTCTGTAACTTCTCGCATTCTCTCAGAGCTCGTTCTTTTTCAGCCTGGGACTTGGGAATCCTGATGTATGTTATCAATTCAACCCTGGAGGGGTGAAATTGGATAACACTACCATGTAGACACGAGAGAGGCCCTTAGGGCCAAATACGGTGATACAGGCACCACCTCAGAGTTAGGGGCACAAGGTGCGGTAGTAGGAGGGCCATCACCTGCAGCAGTAGTGCCATTACAAGCACCCGACATGGTGAGTCTGAGAACTTATCAGGCTCTCCTTGTTGAGGTGAGATACGATGAGGACGCCCTGACACAACATGCCCCGATGTGCCTCGTTACGGGGTGAGGAGGAGATCAGCGATAGCCGCGGCTAGTGGTGCATTGGAGTGTGCGAGCACTAGGAGAGATTGAGATGGCGGTAGGGCCCCAGCAGGTAGCGCCTCTGCTCATAGGAGACGTCCCAGAGAGACAACATGGACCGAGAGGAGGGTGGAGGAGACAGTGTCTTCCACCTATCTGACTTCACCATATAGATGTGTTATTTTTGTATCGATATACTGATGTAGCCTCGATTTGAAGGCATTTTTGATGTATGATATAGATGGCTTGATTGGAAGCCATTCATTTTTTTGTACAGACATATATGTATATATATTCATCATTTTGTGTTATGTGATTGTACTTATGCATTTAATTTTGATAGATATAGATAGATGTCATGTAATTTTGATGGACATAGATACATGTTTATAGAGGATAGATGAATAGATGTGATGTGATTTGATGTGATTTGATAGATTGATAAAATAAACATGTTTAAGATGTTAATTCAATTTAAATGAGATAGATAGATGGATTCACATGTGTTTTTAATACATGCTTTGATGTGTTTTAGATGAAGTAGATAAGATGAGCATAGATAGATGATAGATTTGACTAAATTAACATGTTAAATGTCAATTTAACTGGATGAACAACAAATAATCATGGGAAATGTTCTTTGTGAAAGAAAGTGATGTAATGATATTATTATTATTATTATTATTGTTTTTAGAAATAAAAATCACTACAAGAGATAGGAAAAAGAATGATAAGTTAGGCCCCGAACCGACCATAAATAGAGACCTTGATAGAAAATTGAAAGATGATGCACACAAGGCCATAGATGAGGTTAAAATAAAACCGACACTAGTTAGTCGTAAACTAGATCGAGGAGGTAGATAAGGATGAGAGATAAGTATACATCTCGTCATAACACATGAAATATTAAATACGTGCCCAATGGGGAAAAAAGATCTCCATATGATCGAAAAGGTATCATATCACAACTTCATGATTTGTTTTTTGTTTTTGGATAGAAAAGCAAACTAATCGATGCGGGAAGTTTTCCAAATATAGAAAGACTGATCGATACGAGAAGTCTTTCAGAGATGCTAAAAAGTGAACAAACTGGAAAATAGAGGAAGTTTGTTACTGAAAAGGCTGAAAATGCCATAAAACAAACAACCATCCTTCAAGGGAGCGGTCTATATTTTGATTTTGATGGTAGCCATCCTTCGAGGAATGGTCTATATTTTTTATTTTATTTGATAAGGCATAGATAGCTGTCCTTCGAGGGATCAGTCTATCTTTTGGGACTAGGATAACATCTTTTTTTTTTTTTGAGCTTTGGAAGAAGGCGAGTTTAAACCAGATAAATCAGATAGAGGGGAAAGAAATGTATATAAGCACATACTCATGCCCCAAAATTGTTTTGATTAAGATGAACACCTAGGGCGGATGTAGTAGTGATTAAGGTATTCCTACCATGAGAAGGAACAAATCCGTAAGGAAAATCCCAATCGTGAGCCAATTTTGATCCCGACAGATCTACTAAGGGAGGCCCCATCTCCCACGAGATAGTGATGATGACATAGGATTGGATGATGGCTATGTGGCATGGTACTCCACAGAGCTACCACGATACCTCCCAAAGATCCATGATGCGAGATGAGGATGACATAGCTGCAACTCTAGAGAGACTGGAGGGAGAGCATGTTGCCTTGACACATACACACCAGGCTGCCCTCGAGGAGATTAGAGTTCGACGGAGGAGAGGGATGCATTGATATTAGAGAGAGATACCACATGTCAGGAGCGGGATACAGTGATACAACAGAGAGATCACTACCATAGACACAGAGAGGCCCTCAGGGCCAAATACGGTGATACAGAGCACCACCTCAAAGTTAGGGGCACAAGGTGCGGTAGTAGGAGGGCCATCACCGCAGCAAAGAGTGCCATTACGAGCACCCGACATGGTGAGTCTGAGAACTTATCAGGCTCTCCTTGTTGAGGTGAGATACTATGAGGACGCCCTGACACAACATGCCCCCGATGTGCCTCGTTACGGGGTGAGGAGGAGATCAGTGATAGCCATGGCTAGTGGTGCATCAGAGGGTGCGAGCACCAGGAGAGATTGAGATGGCGGTAGGGCCCCGAAGAACAGTGCCTATAGCTCTATAGGAGACAGCCAGGAGAGACAAGTGTCTTCCACCTATCGACTTCACCATATAGATGTGTTATTTTTGTATCGATATACTGATGTAGCCTCGATTTGAAGGCATTTTTGATGTATGATATAGATGGCTTGATTGGAAGCCATTCATTCTTTTGTACAAACATATATGTATATATATATTCATCATTTTGTGTTATGTGATTGTACTTATGCATTTAATTTTGATAGATATAGATAGATGTCATGTAATTTTGATGGACATAGATACATGTTTATAGAGGATAGATGAATAGATGTGATGTGATTTGATGTGATTTGATAGATTGATAAAATAAACATGTTTAAGATGTTAATTCAATTTAAATGAGATAGATAGATGGATTCACATGTGTTTTTAATACATGCTTTGATGTGTTTTAGATGAAGTAGATAAGATGAGCATAGATAGATGATAGATTTGACTAAATTAACATGTTAAATGTCAATTTAACTGGATGAACAACAAATAATCATGGGAAATGTCTTTTGTGAAAGAAAGTGATGTAATGATATTATTTTTTTAGAAATAAAAATCACTACACCTAGATAGGAAAAAGAATGATAAGTTAGGCCCCTAACCGACCATAAATAGAGACCTTGATAGAAAATTGAAAGACGATGCACACAAGGCCATAGATGAGGTTAAAATAAACCCGACACTAGTTAGTCACAAACTAGATCGAGGAGGTAGATAAGGACGAGAGATCAGTATACATCTTGTCAGAACACATGAAAGATCAAATACGTGCCCATATGGGGAAAACAAGATCTCCATATGATCAAAAAGGTCTCATGTCACAGCTTCATGATTTGTTTTTTTTTTTTGATAGAAAAGCAAATTGATCGATGCGGGAAGTTTTCTAGATATAGAAAGACTGATCGATACGGGAAGTCTTTCAGAGATGCTAAAAAGTGAACAAACTAGAAAATAGAGGAAGTTTGTTACTGAAAAGGCTGAAAATGCCATAAAAAAATAGCCGTCCTTCAAGGGAGCGGTCTGTATTTTGATTTTGATGGTAGCCATCCTTCGAGGAATGGTCTATATTTTTATTTTATTTGATAAGGCATAGATAGCTGTCCTTCGAGGGATCAATCTATCTTTTGGGACTAGGATAACATCTCTTCTTTTTTTTGAGCTTTGGAAGAAGCTGAGTTTAGACTAGACAAATCAAATAGAGGGGAAAGAAATGTATATAAGCACATACTCATGCCCCAAAATTGTTTTGATTAAGATGAACACCTAGGGCGGATGTAGTAGTGATTAAGGTATTCCTACCATGAGAAGGAACAAATCAGAAGGAAAATCCCAATCGGCGCCGATTGAACCTAATCGACACCGATTTTATCAATCAACAACAATTGACAGGTACTCATATTCAAGGTATAACGAGACATAACGCGAGAACTACATAGTTCCGAATCACTATAAAATGCATGACTGGTTGCAGATGGATGAAAAATCTATTTTGCGACTAAAATCGTGTAAGATAGATGTTAATAGTAGAAGGGCCTCAGATGCAAGGCATTAAGAGGTTCCATTTTAGGTACACCATCCATGGAAGATAGGCGATAAGCCCTGACCCATATTTATGAGTGACAATGTACGGACCCATCCAGTAGGAGAAAACTTACCATGCGACTCCATTCTAGTGTAGTGACATTTTGGTTTTATTTAAGAACAAGATCACCAACTTTGAAGTCACGGGGCTGTAAGTACTTGTTATAAGCATGTTTTACATGCTCAAGATAGACTTGGTGATGCTCAAGAGCATTAAGACACCACTCATCTAGCAACTCAAGTTGCACGCTTTAGACGGTTTTGATGATAGTCCTCATCGAGAGACAAATTCTTTGAGAGAGACGCGAAGAGATGGAATCTAGACTTCCAAAGGAAGGACAGCTTTTCTGAACCCATAGACGAGAGAGAGAAGGAGTAGCACCAAGAGGGAGTATGAATGCTAGTCCGATAAGGCTAGAAAGTAAAAGGGATATATAAATGGCAATCCCTACCATCTTGACTAGTTACCTTCATGAGGATATTACACAAAGTTTTATTAGAAGCCTCACCAGCGTTAGGCAGTTAGCTTGGGGATAGTACGGAGAAGAAAATCTGAGCTTGATATTGAAAGCATCATAGAGGTTCTGTAAATTTATGTTTTTGAAAGACTTACCATTGTCTGTGATGAGTTTGTGTGGGACACCAAAGCGACAAATGATGTGTTGATAGACAAAATCAACAATGGGTTTAGCTTTGGTTGATGAAAGAGGAATAGCTTCCACCCACTTAGTGAAGTATTCTATGGCAGTAATGATAGAGTGATGACACTTGTGAAGAGTGGGGATTGATGAGACCGATGAGATCAAGACCCCATTGTGAAAAAGCCACAAATCCACTGCAGGTTGCAAAGCCTGACTAGGGATATGTGTAAGATTGGAATGTTGTTGACACTTGACACATTTCTTAGTGTACTCATGATAGTAGTGCGATTAAGAGAAGGCCAATAGTAACCTAAATGTAAGATGCATTTAGCTATGGCCAAGCCACTAAAATGTCCACCACATATACCATCATGGACTTCCTAGATGGCTTTATATGATTCAAGGGTTTTGAGGCACCAAGAAAAATACCATCAAAACCACGTTTGTAGAGGATTCCACCTAGAATAGTATAACGATTAGCGCGTAGGATAAAAGATCTTCTCATTGGAAGTCAGATCTAGAGGAAGCACTAAATGGGATATATAATAAAAAATGTGCTGATACCACTCATCTTGAGTGTTGGTTGTGATGGCGTTGATTGAAGTCAACTACCTGAGATGAGATGGTTGGTCTAAATGTTGAACAACCACATAAAGTCACGAGTCTTCAGTAAAAGGTAGAATAAGTGAGGCTAAAGAAGCCATTGTATCTGCGAATCGGTTCAGCAGTGTGAGGAATAGCTTGGATAGTAAATTTATTGAAAGATTGAAGCTGAAAGAGAATGATATCATGATATTTTTGAAGGATATCATTTTTACACTGATAGACACTAGTGACTTGATTAACGATGAGCTCAGAATCACCGAAGATGTTGATATGGAAAGCGCCAAGATTAATGGCATTTTGAAGTCCTAAAATGAGGGCTTCATATTTGGCCATATTATTGGTACACTCAAAGTTAAGTTTGTGTGCGACAGGGATAGGTGAACCCCAAGGAGGAATCATGACGAAACCTGCACATCCCCCTTCTTGACATTTAGACCCATCAAAGAAGATTTTTACTTTAAATGGAGACAGACCGAAATCAATTTGTTAGATGTACTCATCTGGGAATTGAGAAAGGGGGATTTGAGTGTCCGGAAGAGGAGTATCAACTAATTGATCTACAATGACCTGACCCTTGATAGATTTTTGTGAGATGAACTCAAGATCAAACTCTATCATGAGCATGAGCCAACGAGTGATACGATCATTGTGATAAGGTTTCACATGCATTGTCTTGAGTGGATTGACACTTGTAACAATGTAATTTTTGTGATTAAGGAGGTAGTGACAAAGTTTAGAAGTCGCGAAGAAGAGAGCACAACATAGTTTTTCAGCTTCAGAGTAGCATGTTTCATACTCATGAAGAGTGCAACTGATATAATAGATGGCTTGTTCTTTACTGTTAACGTCTCTATGCGAGATCATGGCTCCCAGAGCATGGTCAGTCACAAAAATATAAAGATAGAATGGATCCTCCTCGCGTGGAGGTGTAAGCACAGGTGGAGAAAGAAGATAAGCTTCGAGATCATTAAAGGCCTTTTGGAAATGCTCATCCCATTCAAAATGAATATTTTTATGGAGGAGATGATGAAAAGGTTAACAATGGTCTAAAAGTTGCGAGATAAAATGATGCACTGATTAAAGGCGTCCTTGAAGACCATGTAGCTGCTTTAAGTTGGAAGGGGGAGGCATCTCGAGGATAGCCTTTATTTTTGCAGGATCAACTTCAATGCCCCTAATAGAAATGATAAAGCCTAAGAGTTTACCAGTGAGAACGCCAAACACGCATTTAGATGGATTTAGGAGAAGACAAAAATGAATGAGTCTCTCAAAGAGAGGTGCAAGAATGAAAAGGTGATCCTGATGGCATTTGGACTTACCAAGGAGGTCATCAACGTAATCTTCCATAGTTTTGTGTAAGAGATTATGGAAGATGTAGGTCATCGCATGTTGATAAGTTGCTCCCGCATTCTTAAGACCGAATGGTATGACGTGATAAAAAAAGTCCCCAAAGGAGTTATGAAGGAAGTCATATAATTTGGTCCTTTGAGTACGATGAGAATTTGATTATACCTAGAGAAACCATCCATAAGAGAAAGCATCTCGTGACCTGCAGTTAAATCCATGAGTTGGTCAATATTAGGTAGAGGAAAATAATCTTTCAGACAAGCGAGATTAAGATCTCGAGATATCGGTACAAATTCAAATTTTCCCAGTAGCTTTGGTTACTAGTACTACATTTGAAACCCATTGTGGATAGTCAATGGGTTGGATGAAGTTGGCGGAAAGCAAGCGCTGTAACTCTTCTTTAACGAGAAGGGCTACACGAGGATGCATCTTACGTAGTTTTTGTTTAACTGGTTTGACGTCTAGAAGAGTAACGATATTGTGGACCACGATATTAGGATCGAGGCATAGAATATCTTCGTATGACCAAGAAAATGATTAGAGATGGTGGGAAAGAAAGACGGTGAATTCTCCTAACTCCTGTGGATTAAGAGATTGGCTGACCTTAATGATGCGAGGGTCTTGATCAGTCCCTATATTAAGGTTGACGATGGCTTCGTTGAGAAGCGTAGACATGTCAGAAGGAATGGTTTTAGGAAGATAAGAATCCTCTACCCCTAGATAGGTAAGGATAGAATCATCATCCACACAGTGGATAGTATTGATAGTGGGAGAGTCAACTCCAACTATTTCAGGGAAGACTAATGGTATGGAGGTGGATTTTCCATTAGTGTTATAGGTCAAAGTGGACCTAAGGAAATGGTATTGACTAAAAAAAAGTTAGGTGGGATGGAAATGGTGTCATCCACATCAAGTGATGCTTCCGACCTAATGGGAGAAGATGGTTCCTCAATGGAAATATGCTCATCGAGAATGGAGACAGTGGTTTTTGAGAAAGCTTTAAACCCTAAACCAAATTTTTGATGTGGTTTAAGAGTTGGAATGGATGCGAGGTCATGCACACCCTATCCATACTTTCTTAGGCCAAAGCCCTTCCACACATCGATATAGATAATTTTTTATGAACGTGGATTCTCAGAGATAATCAAACCCTGTTGAATAGGGTTTGGCCCTAGGAGGATAATCTAGATGATAGTGAGGTGTATCAAGACCACCATAGATGAAGTTAGTCTCATTGATTGGGTAGATCAATGGTGACGATGCGACCAAGACCTCGGCTTATATTTTGGTTTTTTGTCCGGCCTACCATACTCAAGTTAGGTTTGAGATGAGCGTCAAAAGAGAGAAGAGGAAGCTCTCCTAGCAAAAAATGCTGCAAAAGTTTCTTCCAGATTTTGTAAATCTGGTAATTTTGTTGTAGGTATGGAAGAGGATGAAGCCTCATTAGGAGAACAAGCATTCTCTTTTGGAGGGGTAGACCTTGTGGTCATGTCACATTGTGCGGAGGGGAAAGGATCTCCTAGATGAGCATAGATTTTACACTCATACTAATATTTTACACATCGATGGAGAGTTGATGGGATGTAATGCATTGTACGAATCCAGGAGTGTCTGAGGATCATATTGTAGTGGAATTTCCCTTTAACAATGTAAAAAGTTCATGAAGTAGTTTCTTTCCTACCCGAATGGCGGGACCACGCTCCAAAGTAATCGCTAGTTGATCATTAAATGATCAAAGGGCGAAAGGTGGTGGTGACACTACATTCTTTAGTAACTTAAGTTGCTCAAATGTGTGGGAGGAAATGACGTTGAGTGCAGCACCACCGCGATCATAGTACGTTTTAGCATAGTGTAATTGATTTGAAATGTGATAAAGAGGGAGCCTCTAAATCCTCGTAAAGAAAGGGGAGGAATTTCAGAATCCTCAAGGAAATGGTGGTGACGGTCTATTCAATCCGAACAACCATCTCGAAAGGTCAGGGCTCATCTGAATTCACTGCGATACAACATAGATTAGCAATCGAGCCTCAACGATGTTGTGGAGATGATTGAACGAAGTCAAATAGATACATTTTGACCAGAGCATGAGTGAGTTGTTTCATAACACTCTCCTCAACCGACATGGGAATCTCGAGCCTGGGGTGAAGCACAAGTAGAGACCCGAGATCTCGGGTGATGAGGAAGGAGGAACTCCTTTAGGGGCCACAGAAATGACAACCCATGGTTGAGAGGTTATAGAAGATGATGGATTATCATATTGTTGCGCTCTAGTGGCGATATGAATTGTGTTGATTTGAGAAGGTGTGAGATCATCCGAGTGTAATTAATAGAACTAGAGGCTTGAGTAGGCTGTTCGGGCTCAAATGTAGTTGAGATGAAAGGAGACAGTTGTTCCTCCTCCTCTTCCATTAGAAGATCACTTTCTTCCAAGAGGTTATTAACGACAGATTAAAGGGCTTTACATCCCTCGATGTCATGACCTGGAGTGCGGTGGTAAGCACAAATCAAATCAGAGTTGAACTAGGAAGGTTTTAATCCTTTAGGATTATAGAGTTTGATCGGAGGAAGAGATATAGATGAAGATTGGATAAGTTGGTAAAGGATTTCAGTATAGAATCCGGTGGACAAAGATGAGGAGAGAGAGGATGAAGGCACCTCTTTAGCCTTAACAAACTACCGAGGTAAAATAATCTGCATATCTAGTTGGATAGTCTTTTTAGGGATCATTTTGCTTTTCTGGACAATTGGAAAAGTAGCCTTGGGTGCTTGAGACGGAAGCAAGTGAGGAAAGATTGATTTTGGTGGAGGAGGAGCTCCTAAGATAGATTTTAAAGATGACGAAGATGTGACAAGTGTTTTGGTCTTTGGAGATGAAGAAGGCTGCTTGGCAAAAAGATGATGATTTAGATAAGACTAATTTAGATGGGGGAGGAGCTCCCAAAATAGGTCTGATAGGAGGCACAAAGGGTGCCTTGGCTTTTGGTGATGAAGATGATGGTTTTGATAAAAGAGGTGATGCCTTTCTAGTGGGTAAATCCACTTTACGAGGCACGGTGAAGATGGTGTTGTAGAAGAAGATGCCTTTTCAGTGGATAAATCCAATATTTTATGAGGCGCAGAGAGGGATTTTTGAGGGAAAGCACCAAGAGTCTTGATAGTTTGAAATATTAGTTTTCCCTTTTCAGAATGGTGACAACTTCAACCGCATAAGGTGATTGTAACCTTTTCGGGGAAGTAGAGGGGATGGTACTGATGATGCAACGTTAGACTTCAATTGTCTCGGTCTAAGTTCGGAACCGAAAGTGTAGGTGCCGGTGTTATTTCTTTAAATTTTTCCTTAATAGGCAAGGCAACATCGAGAGATGGAAGAAGTGGATAATGAAGAAGCAATTCCTTGTGAGAAAGATACTTCGCACAATAATTGTGGGTGTAACTACTATAGAAAAAAAAAGGAAGAGTCAAAATCAAAGACACTTCCATCGGTAGAGAAGTTGGTACAACTATAGGTATGTTAACCAATGGCATAGTCACGGTGAAAATGGGAGCAACAGAAGTAGATGTATTCGTAGCAGAAACTTGAAGGGATGTAAATGCCTCAAGCATCGAAAGAATGTCTGATGATGAGACAGATGAAGATGACACTGTCTCTGTATGGATGGAAGATCAGATAAAGAGGCAGAGAGAGATGAATCTATCTCTAACAATGGAGGAATACTCAAAGATGGATCATCTCGAAGATGGTGGAATCTCGAGATTAATGGAGCGGGAGGAATTTTTGATTCAATTGGCGTGTTCATAGATGGCTCAGGTTTAGAAGAAGATCCTTCAGTAGAAATGAAGCTGATAGTATGAGTGTTTGGTTTTTGAGGCCCCGAAATGTCATTGTTTGGAGAGTGATTAGGAAAAGGTTGTTTAAAGACATCAAGCACCTGATTTGGGGGAGCATTTGGGTTATCCAGAATGAGCTCGCCTTTATCAATGAATTTTTGGACAAGATTTTTGAAGGTCTGACATCGTTCAATGTCATGGCCTTTGCTTCTATGATAACGAAAAAAGTCATTTTCACGATACTAGAATGGTCATTCTTGGCTCTCATCAAAATTTATAATAGGGGGAAGTTTGATCATGTGAACTTCCAACATTTTTTCTAAGATAGAAGCATATGATTCCCCCAACGAAGTAAAAGATCAAGATGACAAGGGTCCTTTCGAGAGGATGAAGAGTCTCTCCGAGGTGTTTGATTAGACATGTTATTAGTTCGCGATGTCTTTAAGATGATAGCATTCATGGATCCCTGATTCTTGTCTTTGTTAGAAGAAGAAGGATTTGATTTTGTGAATCGAGAAAAGTCTGGTTTAGACTTAGAGTGAAGTTTTAACTTCCCTTGTTCAATGGTGCGAGATTCAATTTTACGTGCCATTGTGAATGCTTCTTCAAATGTATGAAAGGATTGAATCCTTAAGGTGGAAGAAATATGGTTGGCGCAAGATTAAGTAAACAACTTGATTTGTTGAGGTTGAGGGAGGGAGAAAGACAATTGATTTATTATACCTCTCCAACGAGTGACAAAGTCTGCAATAGATTCATCATCGAATTGACGAATGTTATAAAGATCTGTAATCGAGATCTTATGTGCAATGTTTATTGATAATTTTTCAATGAAAATTTGAGCTAATTAAGAGAAAGAAAATAGGAGTGTTGGGGTATGTTATTGTACCAATCTAAAGCAAGCCCTGCTAAAGACATAGGGAAGGTACAAGCATAAGCTCCTAATCCTGGACTATAAGGTAGCAAGCGTGCTTGAATGCTCACAGGTGCTATTGAGGATCCTCTCGGATATGAAATTTTGAGAACTTAGGAAGTTCCCATTGGGAAGGATAAGGCTTAAAAGCCACTGATGGATGAATTGGTTCATTACATACTTCTTCAAAAGAGTATGAAGGGTGAGCCCCTTTGGTGGAGGCTTCTAGGTCTGTGATTTTCTTGAAAAGAAGTTGGATGACATCAGATTGAGGAGGGGGCATGTTGGTATGTCCCGCATAAGAAGAAAATGGTAGGTTTTGTTGAGGTGTTAATGGGGGATTCATCTGCTAATTAATAGGATGATAAGAGGAATAACCAGGCATTCTAGGTGATGCCTGGTGAGGTATTTGTTGTGAAGGAGCCTGCATATAAACAAGATGTGAGATGACAAGTGGTTGAGAGAAAGGTGGTTGAATGAAAGATGGATCCTATGATTGGTGGGTTCCTACACTTGTCGACTGAATTGGAATGGATTGAGGAATGTGGGTGTTGATTTGATTGGATATGGTGGGGAACAAACTCTGAATGAGGCTTTTGACTATTGGATTGGTTATTAAGGGTGCCGACGCCAGAGGATGGGTAAAGGTCACTATCACTGGAGCATTAGAAGAAAGACCAGCTAGAGGACAAGAAGGAGGAACCAACTAACTCATAGAAGGGGGTTGATTCACAGAGAGGTATTGACCCTGAGACACAATAGATGACATAGAAGAATTAACAACAATTTATGAGAGTGTGGATGCACTCATCATAGCTAAAGAAGAGGGCCTCTCAAAAGTAGGTGTGAAGTAGCCGAGGTAGCTGTGGCACTAGAGATAGGCAAGGTCATTTGAGAACCAGTCGACATGGTCAGTGGAAGAGAAAAAGGAGGCATAGATGTGCCACCCTCTTTCATGGTTTGAGGCAAGAAAAAGCATTCTAACTGTTCTATAAAATTCTAGGATGGTTCATGAGAATAATCGTAAACTTGCTATATTGGTGGTTCTGATCAGATATTCAAACAAAATTATGCACTAGATAGTCCATAAGGGCTACTGGGGTTATGATCAAGAAGCACCTAAAATTCAGGATTTCCCACGAGGAACATACTCTATGTCAAAAGTAGATAATACCTTTGAAGGACTGGGGGAAGCTGGTCGTGATGGGATCACTTTAGGATGATAGAAAGGATTATATGACCAAGATGGGGAACTAACTAACAAAGTGGTCTAGAGGAAGACCCGAGGGGTGCTGAAACATCCACATTAGTGGTGATCTCGGATGAAGAAGAGGCTAGTTGAGCCATTTTCCTACATTGTGACCGGGTGATGACCGTCACAAACAAGCAGAAATATAGAAAAAAAGATTGACCTAACTAATGCACATACAATTCAAGTAGTGTGGGTGATTATCTCTTTTAAGTTTTCATGCTTTTAAGAAAGAAAATATTAGGGAAGGCTTTTTAGAACAGGAACTACTCAATAGCCAAACTAAGGATGGTTTGGGGAATTTTTTGGTGAGGAGTCCCAAGGCACTTCAAAAAAGACCGGTATGTGGCTTGATATAGGGGTACCCCGCACTTCATACACCACTGTGATAAGGGAGTCGGTGCTTTGCCAATATATACTAGAACTTTCGTGAATTTATAGCGCGGCCCGAGTACCACGTAGGCTCTTCCTCTTGGATGTCACTTCCAAGTAGGTGAGGCCAGGGAAGGAGTTTTTGTTTAAATTCTTTATACCTAGTGATTTTGGCTTTGTGTGCAAGGGTGAAAAATAAAAATCAAATAGTGTCACTACCAATTTTGATCAATTTTCCAACCTATTTAGAAGACTAGATGAAGAACATACAACAGAAATGACAAAGAAAAAGTTTTTTTTAAGCACTAAAAATGAAGTGTTTGATTTTGATGAAGACAAGTCAAACAAGTTCTTTCCCAATGTGATTAATTATTTTTAAGCACCAAAATCGAAATGTTTGAGTGTGATAGAAAACAAAAAAAGTTCTTTTTAAGTTCTTAAAAAGGAGAAAACACCGTAAAAGAGAAATACCTATAGATTTAGCTCTCCAAGGTGTGTGGACTTCAAAAATCGCGTTGTTGAGCTCTTCCCCTTGAACAATCCCATGAACAAGAAAAGTGCTCCACAAGAAAAGGTTAAGCAAACATGCAAAAAAATCTAGAAAGATATATCCAGATAATAGTAGAACGAAAATTTCTATTTAAGAAACTAGAAACTTTCAAGGAAATGACAATTTTGCACAAAGAGATAAATCAAAAAGTGTAGCTTTGAAATCAAATGAAAGATTTACTAATTTTAGAAATAGAAATGGGAATCTAGATATGCAAGAAAGAAATAATTTTGATTTTGCAAATTATAAACGAAAGAAACAAGACCAAAATGAAGAAAGGAAATGCTTAAGGAAAACTGATGAAAATCAGTGAAGAAAAAGAACAAAAGTTCAAAACTGGAAAAGAGATGAACTTACCAATAGGGGACTTTGGTGGGGTCCCACCAGGTGCCAAAATGTAGATCAATAATTTCCGCGCTTGTTACCTATCCAAGTTAATGCACCAAACTAAACACAAAAGTCCTGAAAAACTCAAATGAAATCGATACCTGATAGTTAAGATGGGATCCAAAGACGTAGATGGGAGGAAAGCCAATGTAGACAAGATGGGCACACATGAGAAATCCCGCAGCAAAGTAGATCCAAAAACCTGCGATGTACAAATCCTTGCGTAAAAAAGACAACGTTAAAAGATATTTGGGTGGACTCGCCCAAAAGCTGGTCTAGGAAGTGATGAGCTTCCTCAGCGAATGTCAATCCATGTTTTCAATTAAGGAAAGAAGCATACATGACAAAAGATGTAGGTAAATGTTTAGATTTTTGATTAAAAATAAAAGACAGAATGTAAATAGCAGATAAAATGTAAACAGAACACAGGAAATTGTGAAAACAATGCTAGACTTATGTTACCTGTACTTAGCACCTGTCTGTAGGTTGATCGACGTCGATCAGATTGTAGTCGGCATCGATTTATTTTAAGTGGCACCGATTAGGGTAAATCGGCATCGACCAGAGGCAAGTTGTAGAAAGCTTGATGGATGATTGATGAGGACTGGATCATAAACACCTACAGGGGCTGCAAAGTTGCGGACAGAGTTTCACCTTAGCTAGATGCAGGAACAGAATCACCAAGAGGTCGAGGAATCCTCACGATGTCGATGTTGCGAGGGTATAGTAACGGTACACCTCTCAGGATTGATTTGGACAAAATTCTCTCTTTTCCTGGTTGATGATTCGAAGGCTCATGGCTTAAGCTTTCTATCTCTCTTTTTGTCTAACCAGAACTAAATTCTGGCCCTATATTTATAATCGGCGCCGACCGAGGTACAATCGGCACCGCTCCAAAAAAATCAGCATTGACCAAGTACCCGATCGGTGCCAATCGGTGAAACAATTCCCAAAATGGCCAAAAAGGATGAATTGGAAAGATAAGAGTGTATCCTTCTGACTCAAATATGGGAAATATCCCACTGCACGGTTTGGGGGAGGATAAATAGGGGGATAGATGGATAGAATTGATTATGGGAGGTTAGGAATTGATATGGGGTAGATACACGCTAAGATACATGTAAAAAATATAGTTAAATAGTTAATATTTAATCATCCATGGATAAAATACAATGGGGTACAATAAACTTAGGATAGATGTTTAATTAGATATTTAATTAATACCCTAAAGGAAAAGTGGTGATATAAAGGTGCCCCAGGTTACTCGAGAAGGTAAACGAATGCGGGGGACACTAAATTGGGTAACCAATTTTAGGTGTCTACCATTTTACCAAAGTACATATTGGTCTTACCACCTAGGCGACATAACAAGCATTTCTTATTTGCCGAGTTGTGTGGTTTATTGCATTTCAAATTTACTGGGTATAAAATAATGCCGTATTTTAGATTTTTTGTATTTATGATATGGGTTTTAAGAATATCACTTCAATATTTTCATTGTAAGACTTGCATACTTGTTATCCTCCATAGTTATAAAAGGATGCATCTAAAAATGATTTAATGCATGTTTCGGGTTTCGCTATGTTGTATTCTGAATTTCTGGGTATAAAATAATGTCGTATTTTATATTTTTGTATTTTTGATATGTTTTTAAGAATATCACTTCAATATTTTCATTGTAAGACTTGCATAGTTGTTATCCTCCATAGTTATAAAAGGATGCATCTCAAAATGACCATTTCATGCATGTTTCAGACTCCTCTCTATTGTATTCCAAATTTCTGGGTATAAAATAATGTTGTATTTTTGATATGGGTTTTAAGAATATCACTTCAATATTTTCATTATAAGACTTGCATAGTTTTTATCCTCCATAGTTATAAAAGGATGCATCTAAAAATGACCGTTTCATGCATGTTTTAGAGTCTCAACATGATCACATTCCCTTGCAAAAATTTATATGATTCTAAGAAATCCACTTCCAATCCTTCTTGCTAAGACAAGGAGTTAACTATTTTTTTATTACCAAAGTACAATGGTGTGGGGTTACCACCTAGGCAACATTACTTATTTTACTCGAAATGGATGGCATAGCTACACAGGCCAAGATGGGTGGGTGAATTGCGGTGATCAAGCTCGGTGAGCGAGATGACATTCCGAGTTGGGTGGGCAAGTTGACATTCCGAGATTGGCGGGTGAGCTAGCCGATCGAGATGGATGGTCTAGCTCTCCAGGTCAAGATGGCCAAACAAGTTGGATTGGCGAGCTGATTGCGCGAGGTTGACCAACCGAGATGGATGGGTGAGATGAATTCCATAGGCCGGGTTGGGTGGATGACCTACCAAGTTGGGTATACTAGTTGACCTACTAAGATGGCACGCCGATTGACCTACTAAGCTAAGCGAGTGAGCTCACCTATTGAGATAAGAAATATTGAACCTAATTTTTTTCATATATGAATTAAAATGATTAAGTTCAATGTTGTATCTAATGAGAAAATGCCTGGTCTCATAATTGGAATCATGAAAAGAAGAAAAAGATAAAATCTAGCTTGTTTTATAATTCACAGTTGCCCATTCTCACAACCTTCATAGAGTTATTGAAAAAAATTTCAATATTGCTTGTATTACAATGATTATAATTTGCATACACCCATTCTCATACAAACAAACTATTTTATCTTCCATTGAATGGTTAGGTATCCATTCCTATAGAGGTATTAAAATGTTTAAGTTCAATATTGCTTGTATTAGAATGTTTAGAAGGATCCTTTTCCCATTTTCATACACTCAATCATTTATTTCTTGTATTGAATGGGCAGATGCCCATTGACATATGGGAATCATATATGAAGAATATAGATAAAATTTAATTTGTTTTAGAATGGGAAGTTTCCCTTTATGAAATAGGAATCATATAAGAAAAGTAGATCAAATTTATTTTGTTTTTGAATGGGAAATTCCCCATAATCTCAACCTTCATAGGTATTAAAACGATTATGTTCAATCTTGTATCGAATGAAAAATTCCCAATACCATATAGGAATCATAAAATAAGAAAATAGATAAAATCTAATTTTTTTTAGAAAGGCAGGTTTCCCACTCTCATAACCTTCATATAGCTTTTAAATTGATTAAGTTAAATATTTCGTATATTAGATTGAAAATTCCTTTTCACTCTTATAACCTATTACTTTTCCCATAGTAATGATCAAGTTCAATATTACTTGTATTGCAATGATAAGAATGGGCATACATCCTTTCTCATACAAACAAACGTTTTTATCTTGAATGGGCATATGCCCAATCTCTTATAGGAATCATAGAAGAAGAATTTAGGTTGAATTTATAAGATGAGAAATTAATAAATAGAGGTTAAATAGAAGTTAATTAGAAATGTGATTGATAACCGCGTCATCCAAATATCTTCACCATATTAACATAGCATATATTAGTTTTACAAGAATTTCTCATATTTACAATAGTCCCTAAGTATTAGAATGGACATTTGTCCATTTTAAACATTCTCATAAAATGATGAAATTGTCATTCATTCTTTATTTTTCGTGTAGGAGATTTTTTCTTTCTTTCTACATTGAGTTTTTGAGTATGGGCATATGCACATTCTCATCACAATGATAAAAATATTTGTTTATATGAGAAGTTTCATATGTCCATTATCATCAATAGAATATAACTCTTTGTTTGTATGAGAATGGACATATACCTATTCTAGCCATTCTACATCATTGAAGTAATATTTAACTTAATCATTTTAATATCACTACAAAGGATGGGGGAATGGGAATCATTCATTCTAAAACAAATTATATATTACATCTATTTTTCTTCTATGATTCTTATATTAGAATGGGAACATGCCCATTAATACAAGATAAATATTTAAATATATGGAGAGGTGCGAGTAACATAATAAACATTTAAATATATTCACAAACCTTATATCCAATCGTAATAGTAAAGTAAATAATAATATTCATAACATATATGACATGTCAATAATAATATAGTATCTTGTTAAAATTTGAAACAAGTTTTCTAATTATCGATTATTGAAAATATCTAACCCTCTAGTATAAATTAGTATAAATTAATTTTGTTGATTTGTTGCACTAGGGTTTTTTTGTTGATTCTCGGTGTTGCCATGGCAATCCCGTTGCTACCAGGATCTGTTTCCTCGGGGGAATCGAGGAGATGGAATTCTATTTCTCTATCTCCTCTAACAAGCTTTGAAAAATCTTTGATTGATTCCGCTCGAAAGGGAGAAAGCCATAGAAACTATTCTTGGGGAGGATTACATGTAAGGTGTGGTTGATCTCGCATCAATATCGAGGTCACTTCCTTTTTCGTCTCCCACTTGCTACTCCTCGGAGGACAAAAAGACGAGACTCTGCAGATTGATCGACATTTTATTCACCCTAAACATGCAGTTTGTCTTACAAAAGCAATGAAAAATTTCAGCTTTCCCACAACTCTTTCTAAAATTTCAATGGTAGTTAATAGGGAGTTGGTTACTCAAGGATATGTTGACAAATTATAAAGGAGGTATAAGAATTTTTGGATTTTACTATTTCAATTCATTGGAAATATGGATTGAAGGAGGAAGGTTCCGCCTACTTATCATCCCAAAACTTGTTTATAACTTGCCATGAGCCACTTTCGAATTAACAAACTCAAGGAAGGTCCTGCCGACATATCCCTTCTATAATTGAAAGCTTTATCCTTCCCAATTGGCCATGTTCCAACTCGAATTGTAAAACTTAGGAGGGATGAGATGGCTTCATATACTTCTCTGCTAAGGGATGCACAAGCTAGCTCTCAAGAACATCATAGTAGCTCCAACTGAAGCTCAGGAAGTCAAAGTGAATTATGAAGTTTATGAATTATCAAAATAATAAAGCTCCTAGGTATGTATATTTTTTTTTTACTTTTGTCATTTTTCAGGGCATCCATACTTAAAATCCTTTCCTACTTTTGGACTACTCTACTTCTGGATATTTTTACAATGTTATGTAAGGGATGGGACCCAAGAACGCCCGACTCCAAGCTCCGTTGAAAAGTGTTTATTGATAAATAACATCGACATAGCTATGATTTTTTTTGAAAATTTAAATTTTAGTTTAAGTGCAATAATTAAACCTAAAACATGGCTACACTATTGTTTAATATTTACATTTGTTTTTGTCCGTGCTATAGTAATTTGCAAATAAATTGTTTACCACCTTTTATTATTTGAAGGTACTTGTTTGTGAAACACATCGCTGAAATTAATGGCAATTAATTCTTTCATGGCATGGTAGAGAGAATGAAGAAGAAGAATTTTTTTGATGATGGTAGAGATCTTGGGAATTGTAAGGTTAACCATTGTCGGCCAAGCTATCTCTGTTTTGTTTATCCTTTCCACTTTCTTTTTCATCCAGTTTCTGCTTTCTTTGTTTTTCCTTCTGATTTAGGCTTCCTGTATTTCATTAGACCGATTTGAAGAATATTTATGAGATATTGTTTGTTCTCTCCACTAAATTTTTGTTGACCCTTTAAGTTTCTTCTTTGGGCTCCCTCTGTTTCGTAAGACCATTTCAGGTTGTGAAGCACAATATTTGAAGAAAATTTCAGGCATGAATTATTCTAACTCTTCTTTGCTGAATTATTATGAGATAAAGAAGGGGAAAATTCCCATTTTCATATGATAAATGACATATGCCCATTCTCATCACAATCATAAAACTCTTTGTTTGTATGAGAATGAGCATATGCCTATTCTAACCATTCTACCTCATTAAAGCAATATTGAACTTATTGTTTTTACATCAATGTAGAGGATGTGGGAATGAGAAACTGTCCATTCTATAAAAAATTAAATATTGCCTCTATTTCTCTTCTATGATTCCTATATAAGAATGGGCATATGCCCATTCAGTACCAGATAACTTTTTTTGTTTGTATGAGAATGAACATTTTGCCATTCTATCTATGTGTATTTTTCTTCTATGATTCTTATATGAGAATGGGAATATGCCCTTTTAATATAGGATAAAAAATGTTTGTTTCTATGAGAATGGAAATATGCCCATTTTGTCTATGTGTATTGAAACAATCATTTTATTTGATCCCTATATGAGAATGGTCACATGCCCATTCTATACACCCATTCTCACATAGGAATCATGAAAGAATAATAGAAAATTAAATTTCATCGAAATTATTGAACTCAATCATTTTGAGATCAGTAAAAAGGCTGCGATAATGAGGAATTGTTCATTCCGAAACAAATTAAATTTTATCTCTATTAATTCTTGTGATGATGTATGGCTTTTGATTATGTAAAATATTTAATGTGAAATGATCTTATTTAATGTTGACGTTTGAATCATTATTAGGTGCTACTATTACCTTGTTTTATATATTGATTATTGTGAATGATGAATAACTTTTGTTTCTTGCTTATAAGATTCGAAGTTATCTATATGATTATAAAATTAGTTAGCAAAAAAATTTCCAATAGAGATTGCATTATTACCTTGTTAATTGATAATATGTACTATATATATAAAGGATAGTTAATCATTTTGTAATCTTCATTTTATAATAATTCAACATGATTATGATTTGAAAATTCATGCCAGTTATTTGAACTGACATGCATACAATTTCAGGAATCAGAATAATCATTACCAAGTGACACGTTGGATTTGACACACCTACAAAAGCAACGAGATTGGGTAAGTGCCCACTCTAAAGAAAGTAAATGTTTTCTGTATTCTTATTGTTATACTTATTCACATATCTCGATGAACAATAATAGAGTTTCTATTATGAGATTAGGTAAGTGCCCACTCTAAACAAAGTAAACGTTATCATTATTATTTTTATTATACTTATTCACATATCTCCATGAACAATAATGGAGTTTTTATTATACTTATTCACATTCACATATGCCTATTCTTTATATGAGTAAGTGAACTAAGTTGGGGGCCAAAAAGTGGAAAAAACCCAAAAACAAATCAAAACATGTATGCGTTTTCCATAATATGTTCACATTATATTTTTCTTGGTTTAGTATTTTTCGAGCCTAAAATGCGTACATGTTTTCTTGAAGGAAAAACTCGTATGTTTTATAACACATACACGTTTTGCATAGTATGGACTATATATGTGTATTTAGAGGGTTTATACTTACAAAAATAAATGTTTAAGTATAAGAAATAATAAAAGTATAAATAAATAATAAAATATTTCTTTATACTTTTATTATTTCTTACACTTTACATTTATTTTAGTAAATATAAGAAGTTAGGGTCACTCCGCACTTGGTGAAAGTGATCCCATAACTTTAACAGATTATAATCTAGAAGATATTTTTTCAAAATCTAATCTGGTTAGTACTTACTCATTTTCATAATTTCAGCAATGACCTAAAACTTTTACACCATATATATTGTAGTCGGTATTTATTTTGAGAAAACATATAGTCATTTTGTAGGTTTTTTGACCTTATGGATTGGATTTTGTCCCTATCACATCTTTAATTTATACTAATTTAGAAATTTGGTCCATAATTCACTTTAGTGACCACGAATCATCTCTATGATGCTTGTCTACTTCTTACTAAAATGAGATCCTCACTTTGTAGGTAAATGATTTCTCCCTGAATGGGATTCCTTTCCTATAGAAAAAATGAGGTGATTGTAATGTGCCTCCTCCTTAGGTCCTATGGCTCGGGGTTGAGGGTTTAGGGTTGAGGGTTTAGGGCTAAGGGTTTAGGGTTTATGACTTAGTTTTTAGGGTTTAGGACACAAGGCTTAGGGTTTAGGGCTCAAGGTTAAGGATTTAGGGTTCAAGGTTTAGGGTTTAGGATTAGGGATTAGGGGTTAGGGCTTAGGGCTTAGGGATTAAGGCTTAGTGTTTAGGGCTCAAAGTTTAGGGTAAATAAGGTGTATGGTTTATGGCTCAGGGTTTAGGTTTTAGGGTTTAGGGTTGAGGGTTGAGGTTTTAGTGTTTAGGGTTTAGGATTTAGGGATTAGGGTTTAGGGTTTAGGGTTTATGGATAATGGTTTAGAGTTTATGTTTTATGGTTTAGGTTTAGGGTTTAGGACTCATGACTCAGGGTTTAGGGTTTAGGGCCTAGGGTTTAGGGTTTAGGGCTAGGGTTTAGGGTTAAGGATTGAGGGTTGAGGGTTTATGGTTTAGGGATTATGGTTTAAGGTTTAAGGTTTAGGGTTTAGGGTTTAGGAAAAAAGTCTTAAGGTTTATGGTTTAAGGCTCATGGTTTAGGGCTCAAGGTTTAAGGCTCAAGGTTGAGGGCTCAAGGTTTAGGCTCACCCATTCACTCACTGTAATGTTTTGTCTTACCCATTCTTATTAGTATTGACTGAGAGTATTCAACTAAAAAGGGTTCATCTTCTTCATAGGCAGAACATTCAAAGGGAGTCATCACAATTTGATGCCTTTCATCTACTGATATTTTTAAGGAGGGAAATTACAGATATCCAAGAATAATTCGGTATAAATAAATGTTACCCAATACATCTATCTTCTTTTTCCCATCGCAAGGGAACTATTTCACTCACTGTAATGTTTTTTGCCTTGCCTATTCTTATTAGTATTAACATAGAGTATTCAACTAAAAAGGGTTCATATGATTCCTAAGTATAACATTCAAAGAGAGTCATAACAATTTTCTGTCTTTCATCTATTGATATTTTTGAAGGAGGGAAATGTTAGATATCCAAGAAATAATTAGTACAAAGATATGTTTTTGATGCTATTTTGAATAATTATTTCAATTGCAAGTTTTGGGAATGAAGGTTTCATTCGAAGAAAAAATCTTGATATGTGCAATGCTTTGTGTAAGATGGCAATTTGAGAGGATTTATGAGGTTCAAGTTTATTTTCCAATATGTATTACTCCAATGTTTTATATTGTTTCTCTAGATGCTAACGACATTCGATTCAAACATTCAATAATTCTTGAATGTCCAATCCTACCATAGACCCCAATAGTCCCCGATCCTTAGATATAGGGGGACATAATTACTCGTATTCCATTTATAATGATAGAGATATTTGTAAAAAAATTATGACCTCTAAATCTTATGAATTTCAAGTTGTTTAAAAATCACATCACACCCTTCACTAGGCTTGATGACTACCCCTATCTTTTGAAGGCACTTTTGAAAGCATCCATGGGTTTATCATAGAAGGAATTATCAATGAATGGAAGGTCACTAAGTTGTAGGCCAGCTGAATCCCATTCAAAACTAAACAAGAAATATTTACTAGGTGATTGATAACCCTTTATGTTCTTAGCCATTCCCCAGTTGTTATGCTTATTTTGAACACTTTAGGAAGTTTTGTCAAATTTTCTATCCATTCTAGTAGCATAAGAGATTTCTCTTTCTCTAGAGGAGAGGATACTATAGGAAATTCAGTTATGATCCTACACCTCCACATTGGTATATTCTCTATGTTTCTTCCATTTCCTTTGAGATTAATTTTTGTGTTACGATGGTTATTTTTTCCAGCTTCCAATGGGTCATCCTGGCTTGCATAATACCATACATGGAAATATGAGAAATGTGAAATTTGTTTCAGAGTGTGAAGAAATTGACATTCAAGAGTGCAAGTATATGTGGGGAGAAACAAGTTTGGAAGAGATGTGTAATATGCATTACAAAGAACAAGGTAGATGTCATATCCATTTAGTTTCTTTTCTCACCTCTCATAAACAAGGTAGTTGTATAAGCATACTCAATGATGGTTCTAGGCACAAGAGTAGGAAATATGTTCCTAATATTGATATTCAAAAAGATAAACTCACTCACGAGACCTACTAGAAATATATGAGGTTTCCAGGTTTAGAGCTTAAGGCTGGATTTAGTGTTTAGGGCTTAGGGCTTAGGGCTTAGAGTTAAAGGTTTAGGGTTTAGGGTTTAGGATTTAGTGTTCAGGGTTTAGGGTTTATTATTTTGGTTTTAGGGATTAAGGTTTTTAGTTTAGGGTTTAGGTCTCAGGGTTAAGGGTTGAGGTTTAAGGGTTTAGGTTGTAGAGTTTAGGGTTTATGGTTTATGGGTTTAGAGTTTAGGGTTTAAGGATCAAGGTTTAGGGTTCGGGATTTAGTGCTTAGGGTTTAGGGTTTATGGTTTAGGGGTCATGGTTTAGGGTTTAGGGTATAGCATTTAGGGATCATGGTTCAGGGTTTAGGGTTTAGGGCATAAGTTCTAGGGTTTATGGTTTAGGGCTCAAGGTTTAGGGTTTAGGGTTTAGGGTACATGGTTCGGTTTAAGGCTCAAGGATCAAGGTGTAAGGTTCAAGTCTTAGGGTTTAGGTTTTATTATTTAGGGCTTAGGGTTTAGGGTGTATGGTTTAAGGTTTAGGGGTTAGATATTAGGGCTCTAGATTTAGGGTTTAGGGCTTAGGGTTTAAGGTTTAGGGTTTATGGCTCAAGGATTGGGGTGTAGGCTTCAAGGCTTAGGGTTTAGGGTTTAGGATTTAGGGTTTATGGCTTAAGGTTCCGGGTTCATAGTTCTGGTTTAAAGTTTAAGGGTTAGATCTCGGGGATCTATATTTACTATTTAGGGTTTATGGCTCAAGGTTTAGGGTTTAGGGTTAAGGGTTTAGGGTTTAGGTATTAGGGTTTAGGATTTAGTGTTTAGGGTTGAGGGTTATTATTTTGGTTTTAGGGTGTAAGGTTTATAGTTTATATTTTAGGTCTCGAGTTAAGGGTTTAGGGCACGAGTTTAGGATTTAGTGTTTAGGATTTAGGGCTCAGGGTTTAGGGATCAAGTTTTAGGGTTTAGGGTTTAGGGTTTAGGATTTAGTTTTTAGGGTTTAGGGTTTAGCATTTATGGTTCATGGTTTATGGTTTATGGTTTAGGGATTAGGGCTCAGGGTTTAGGGCTTAAGGCTTAGGCTTAAGGGTTTAGGGATCATGGGTAAGGGATTAATGTTTAACAGCTTATGGTTTAGGGATTAGGATTTAGGGTTTAAATGATAAAATCTTTAAGCCGAATGCTAAAATCCTGAAAATTACCTATGTCTTGACTAGATTATACTATTAAAAACTATCTCCTAAATCATGACTAATGGATCTGTGAGACTAGTTCCATAAGGTGCAACATGACCCTATTTTCTTATATTTACTAAAATAAATTTAAATTATAATTTTTATACTTAAACATTTATTTTTGTTAATACAAGCATGCCAAAACCACATACTATGAAGAACACGTACGCGTTATGTGTTTTAAAATTTTTCTGCCATGCCTTGAGGCTTGGATCCGATTTGGATCCCCAAGCCTAAGGCATGGACCTGCACAAACACAACAAACTGTGTTTTTGTAGGAAAATGCAAAAAATTCACTTCCTTATAAAAATCAATATGAAACAATCGATTCGTTTAAAAAAATTATACCACGACATAGAGAAGACTATCTAATTTCTAAACATATAATTTTTTAATTTTTTTTTACTAATATATGGTTTCCATATTATTTATTTTATAAAAATGCCTTTTTATAGCTATTTTACACATCTATCTTTCATCGTATATCTATTTTTTTTTGGCTCATCGAAATTTTAAAAATATATACTAGCCAAAACTAGGCCAAATCCTATACTCAATAAAAATAATAATCTCATTTTTGATATTATTTGAGGTAGTTAAGGGGAGGCATAGTGAAACTTTGTTATGTTTTTAAATTAAAAATTTTGTATTAGAAAAAATATAAAAAAATAAAATACTCTCTAAAAATCTTTAAAAATTGTAGCCCAAACTAGATGCTCTTATCTATCTTTCTACTAAAGGGTTTTAAAAATACTAAATGGTGATAAAAATGGTGGGGACACGAATGTCACTCTGTTATGTTTTTTAACAAAAAAAGAACATCTGTTGGTATTTTAGTTATTTGACCCACTTAAACTTATCCGTTTTCAATAAAATTTAGTAACTTAGAAACTAGACTCAAAATTATACGAATCATGTTTATACATCTTTCACTTTTAAGAGTAACTATTTCAAAAACTCATACAAGTTGAATTTTTTTATTTTTCATAAAAATGTGTCCACTTAAGACCCCTTTTTGGCCCCCAACTTGGCGCATTTACGCATATACTAACGTTATCTCTATAATTATTTTTATTATTTTTTCATTTTTCTCTAGTATGAACAATAATTGACATTTTTTTAACGATTCCCTTATGAGAATAGGAAAATTCCCATTCTAAAATATATATTAAAGAGAATACGCATATGCCCATTCTACTTATTTTAATCTTAGTGATATTGTTTGCATCTATCCATTTAATAAAAAAAACAAGCATTTTGTTTGCATTAGAATCGGCATATGCCCATTCTAAACGATGTAATACAAGAAATACCAATGTTATGAGATTGCTTCTATTATTCCTATTTAAACCTATTTAAAATTTTAAAAACTCTGAGACTGTTTATTCCATACTCTTTTTTTTTCTATTATTCCTATCTACCCAAGCAATCCTTCTATGATTCCTAAATGAGAATGGGTTCCCATTCTATAACAAAGTAGATTTGATTATTCCTATCATAAAGGGCATATGTCTATTCTAAACTTTATAATACAAGTAATATATTTTTTTGATAATGGGCATGTGCACAACATATTCTTAAACAAATTTGTTTATGATAATGGGCATGTGCCAATTCAAAACATTCTCATTCAATTTTTTTATTATATGAGAATGGGCATGTGCGCACTCATTACTACTTAATTAATACTTATGATTGTTATCTCCCTAAGAAATCTTTTTCTATTCCTATATGAGAACAAGAAGCTGCCCATTTGATACAAGACAATGTAAAGATGGTCAATCAATTTTTTACTTATTTAAAATTCATGACCATTTATAAAGCATACTCTTCTTTTATGATTCCTATCTACCCAAGAAATTCTTTTATGAATCCTATATGAGAATAGGAAAATTAAAAATGCAATTCCCATTCAAAACAAGAAAAACAATTTTGTTTGCATGAGAATGGGCATATGCCCATTCTAAACATTGTGATACAAGAAATAGTGATTTTATGAGATTCCCTCTATTATTCCTATTTATATCTATTTAAAAATTGTGAGACTATTTTATCCATACTCTTCTTATTCTTCTTCTATGATTCCTAAATGAGAAGGGACATCTGCGATTCAATACAAGATAATTCCATAAAGCTCCATCAATTTCATAACTCTTTAACGAGATGTGAGAATGGGTTCCCATTCTAAAATAAATTAAATTTGATTATTCCTATCATAAAGGGCATATGCCCATTCTAAACTTTATAATACAAGTAATATTTTTTTTGAGATTAGGCATGGGCACAGTCATGATTGAAACATATTTTTTATATGAGAATGGGTATGTGCCCATTCTAAACATTCTCATACAAGAAATTTTGATTCTATGAGAGTGGGCATGTGCTCTTTCGTCAATACTTACTCAATACTTAGTCATTTGAATAGCATATCTAATCCATACTTTTCTTTTATCATTGTTATCTTCCCTACGAACTCTTTTTGATTCCTATATGAGAATAGACAGATTCCTATATGAGAACAGGCATCTTGCTCATTTGATACAAGACAATGTAAACATGGTCAATCAATTTTTACCTATTTAAAAGTCATGACCATTTATAAAGCATACTCTTCTTTTATGATTTCTATCTGCACAAAAAAGTATTTTATGAATCCTATATGAGAATAGGAAGATTAAAAATGCAATTCCCATTCAAAACAAGACGAAACAATTTTGTTTGCATGAGAATGGGCATATGCCCATTCTAAACATTGTAATACAAGCAATACTGATTTTATGAGTATGCATGTATTATTCCTATTTATATCTATTTAAAAATTGTGAGATTGTTTTATCCATACTTTTATTATTCTTTTCCTATGATTCCTAAATGAGAAGGGGCATGTTCCCATTCAATACAAGACAATGTAAAAAATATCAATCAATTTCTTAACTTTATACAAGCCGTGAGAATGGGTGCCCATTCTAACGATAATAAATATGACAATAGTAATTATTACAAGTGTCTAATTAGGTTTGACGATAAATTCTATTTTATATTTTTCAAGTATTCAAATATCTAGTTAAAACATAAAATGGGTCCAATCAATTCAAATATATTTTTAAAATATTTATGATAAACTTAGGATACTAGGATATTAAAGCATATAAGCATTTTAACATTAAAAGGTGTTGATTTATTATTGTAAGATAGATTCAATTTTTTTATAAATTTATACATGCTTTGTGAGAATTGGTGACCATTCTAAAACACAAGTAAATACGTAAATAGGAAAAAGTATTTTATCGAAGTATTTTAAAAAAACCTTCAAAATTTCATTATCAAAACATATTTTCGGTAAATGTGGACATTTTTAAAACATTACATGTTTCTAAAATGGTATGAGGATAAATTCTACACTATTATTTTCATTATTTAAATTCTATTTCAAATAAATTCAAATATGTAAGCATTTTAAAGCGTATTAAAGCGCTTAAGCATTACATGGTGGTGACTCGTTATTGTATTATAAATTCATATTTTGAATATATGTACAAAAATGGCACAACGTATTTTTCATTATTCTAATGAATCTATAAAACATTTAAATGTTTCTAAACATTGGGATAATAACATATTAAAGCATTTAAATATGTACCCTTTCGTGGTTAAGTATTTACGATATAATTAGTATATTAAAGGCATTTAAGCATTATAGTTTGGTGATTTATTATGGTAGGATAGATTCAATTTTCGAGACTTAGGATAGTAGGATATTAAAGGAATTTAGTCATTAAAAGGTAGAGATTTATTATGGTACGACAAATTCAAATTTTGAATTTAGGCGCTTTATTTTAGAAGAAATTTTCTTTTTTAAATACATTATTAAAATATTGAATTTGAATGGCTCTTGGTTTTGATTGTTTGATTGTTTGTTCTCTAATTTGAATTATGAATGTCCTCTAAAAATGAAGCTAAAAAAGACCGCCCAAAATTCAAATTTTGAATCAAACGTGACATAATAAATGAAAAATTATGGGAGGTATATAATATTAATAATAATTAATTAATTAAAAACATTAATTAATAATATTATAATTAATTACTATTAGTGCTTCAATTATTATATTAAAAATTCATATAATTATATTATCAAACGAATAAAAAATAATTTCAAATATTTAAACTTTAATTATCAAAAAATTAGAAATCAAACGAATAAAAAAAAGATTAAACTTTATATACTCCATTATTATTTATAATGCTTCTTCACTTATAATGCTTCATTAATGTATTTAACATATCATATTAGGACTAATCAAAATTAATTAATTAACAACAATAATTAATAATACTAATAATTAAATACAAGAAATAATATTGTATCATTTAATAATAACTATAAATTGTTGTATGTGAATATGCTTGAATCGATTTTAATACCTCTATAGTAATCTCTATTGTTCGACTATGTAATATGTGAGAATGAAGTTAGTTTACGCACTAAAATGACAAGAAATTTCTTCTATTACTCATAATATAATATGGATGTGAAAATGATAAAAATTATATAACTTATAGTACTCACATCAGAGGTTTATATTAAATGTTCTAAATAATGAGATGGTACCTTGGAAGAACAATTTAGAGCAATTAGTTTTTATTCCTTTTTGAGATTTTTTTTATTAATGGCTGAAAAAGTGAGTAACAAGAACAATGAAAATGAGGCAATACACATAGACAGAATGGGCATATGTTTATTCTCATACAAACAAACTTTTTTTATCTTGTACTGAAAGGGAATATGTCCATTCTCATACAAACAAAATATTTTCTATCTTGTATTGAAAGGGCATATGCCCATTCTCATATTCTCATACAAACAAACATTTTCTATCTTGTCTGTCATATGGGCATATGCCCATTCTCATATAAGAATCATATAAGAGAAATAAAGGTAATATACACCTAGGCAGAATGGAATGGGCATACATTCATTCTCATACAAACAAACATTTTAAACTTGTATTGAATGGGCATATGATCATTCTCATATAAGAATCATACACCCATTCTCATTTAAGAATCATAGAAGAGAAATAGAGGTAATATACACCTAGATAGACCCAGATAGAATGGGCATATGTTCATTCTCATATAAGAATCATAGAAGATAGAGGTAATATACACCTAGATAGAATGGGAATATGTTCTTTCTCATACAAACAATTTTTTTAACTTGTATGAGAATGGGCATATTCCCATTCTCATATAAGAATCATAGAAGAGAAACAAAGGTAATAATTAATTTATTTTAGAATAGACATAGAGGCAATATGCACCTAAATAGAATGGGAATATGTTCTTTTCATACAAACAAACATTTTTAACTTGTATTGAATGGGCATATGCCCATTCTCATATTGCTAAATAAAGGTAATATACACCTAGACAATTTTTCTCACATCCTTTATAGTGATATAAAAATGATTAAGTTCAATATTGCTAAATAGAGGTAATATACACCTAGAAAGAATGGGCATATGTTCATTCTCATACAAACAAACATTTTTAACTTGTATTGAATGGGCATATGCCTATAAGAATCATAGAAGATAAATAGAAATAATAATTACTTTTTTAGAATGGATATTTTTCCTTTCCCACATCCATTATAATGATATAAAAATGATTAAGTTCAATATTGCTTCAATGAGGTAGAATGGTTAGAATAGGCATATGTCATTCTCATACAAACAAAGACTTCTATGATTGTGATGAGAATGGGCATATGGAATTTGAATTTAACCTCTGTATATATTATAATAAAATCAAGAAAAATTCTCCAACATCCTTCTATTAGAATTTTTAAAATGTACAAATGCCCATTCTCATAGTCAGGGAATATGGGAAGCATGAGAAATTCTTGTAAGAATAATATATGCAATTACATCCTTTTATGAGAATATCTAAAATGAACAGATGCTCATTATAAAATTTAGGCAATATGGGAAGTATGAGGAATTCTTGGAAAAATAATATATGTTATGTTAATATGATGAAGATATTTGGATGAATATGTTAATTAACTTCGCTCGACAGGTTCACCGATAAGCTCCCATGGGAGCTCACCGAGCAACTCACCTAGGAGATATACTTAACTTCTATATATTTTTTATCAACATATAATTCAACCTAAGTTCTTCTTTAATTATTCTTATATGATATTGGGAGCTCTATGAGAATATTTTAAATGAATAGATGCTCATTATAAAAGTCGGAAATATGGGAAGTATGAGGAATTCTTGAAAAATAATATATGCTATGTTAATATGATGAAGATATTTAGATGAAGATGTTAATTAACTTCGCACGATAGCTTTGCCAAGAATCTCGCATGGGAGCTCACCGAGAAACTTACCTTGGATCTCGCCGAGCAGCTCGCACGGGAGCTCGCCGAATAGCTCGCCTAAGAGCTCGCCGAGCAGCTCGCCCGGGAGCTCTACTTAAACTCTATATATTTGTCTCTCAACTTATGAATTCAACCTAAATTCTTCTTCAATTATTCTTATATGATACTCGGCATCTACCCATTCAAACTATAAATGTTTGTTTGTATGGGAATGGGAATATGCCCATTATTATCATTGTAATACAATAAAGACTTCTATTTATGCCCATTCTCATAGTAAGGGAATATGAAAAGTATGAGAAATTCTTGTAAAAGTAATATATATGATTGCATCATTTTATGAGAATACTTAAAATGGATAGATGTTCATTATAATATTCAGGAAATATGGGAAGTATTAAGACTTCTTGGAAAAGCAATATATGCTATGTTAAAATGATGAAGATATTTGGATGAAGTTGTTAACTAACTTCTATATATATATATATATATATATATATATATATATATATATATATATATATATATATATATATACTGTGTGTGTGTGTGTGTGTGTGTGTGTGTGTGTGTGTGTGTTTTCTTAACTTATAAATTCAACCTAAATTATTCTTTAATGATTCATCTAAGATACTGCATCTACCCATTCAATATACAAATGTTCATTTGTATGAGAATGGGCATATGCCCATTATTATCATTGCAAAACAAGCAATAATTCTATTTATCCTCTATATATTTGTTTCTCAACTTATAAATTCAACCTAAATTATTCTTCAATGATTCCTATAAGATACTGGGCATCTTCCCATTCAATATAAAAATGTTCACACACACACACACACACACACACACACACACACACACACACACATGTATGTATATATATGTATATGTATATGTATATGTATGTATGTATGTATGTTTCTCAACTTATAAATTCAAGCTAAATTCTTCTTAAATGATTCCTATAAGAGATTGGGCATCTTCCCATTCAAGATACAAATGTTCGTTTATATCGAGAATGAGCATATGCCCATTATTATCATTGAAATACAAGAAATAATTCTATTTATCCTCTATAATGAAGGTTGTAAGAATATAAGAGTGAAAAGGAATGGTCAATCTAATACAAATAAATATTTAACTTTATCAATTTAAAAACTATATGAAGGTTGTGAGAATGGGCAACTTGCATTTGATTACAAGATTTTATCTTATCTTATTTTATAGGATTGGGTAGTTTTCATTCGATACAAGATTGAACATAATAATTTTAATACCTATGAAGGTTGTTATTAAGGGGAATTTCCCATTCAAAAACAAAATAAATTTTATCTTTTCTTATATGATACCTATTTGATAAAAAAATTATAATTGAATGATGATCTCTCTATGTCTTAGTAAAACATTTTAAATTTCAAACATTATCATAACCATGTTTTAGTTAACAAAAATACATGGAAATTTAATATTAACTTGTGAAAAATTGGGAGAAATTATACCCCATCATGTTAAAGACTGGGTTTGCTTAAATTGGCTTTGGGTTGACGTATATTAAATTCTCAATGACATTGGCTATTGTGTGTTGTCTTTAGAATTGTACATGGAAAATAGTTGGAGTCAATGACACTAGCTTTAGAAGATCCTTCATCTTCTATCTTTGAGAATTGGGAAGGGATTATTACTTTTGGCCTTGGCTCGTGTGGTTTGATTTTTAAGTAGCCTTTCTCCCTACTATTTCTGTCATCATGGTGTTTCCCTCTCTTCCTATCATTTTTCTATGAAGTGATAGAAAAGAAATGACATTCTTCAATTCCATTTCTCGGTCGCGTCTCAAGCTAGTATTCATAATTGATTCGTCATCTGTTTGTGAAGTAATTGAATTTTTTTGGGTAATGCCTATCTCAGTGACTCCAAAAGAGCTCGGGTAAACTTAGAAATTTCCTCAGTGTTTGTTTCCAATATAATACTGGTTAGGCATAAAAAATTAAATGTTTCTAATATTGCTAACATTTTATCAAGCCCTCTCTTAGGGTTGGTTTAGATGAAGAACTCAAGCATTGTAATATAAACACTTTGTCCATGTTCGTAATCTTGATGCAAAAACTAGTTGGATCCACCATTCATTAGTGGAACCCTTAGCGAAGGTTAACTGATGCCTCACTCACTTTGTGTAGGTTTTCATAGAATATTTTACATCTAAAGACCCGGCATCACCACCTCTCCATCTTCCTAGAACTATTGATTTAACATAGATTCATGTTCCTATCCACCCTGAGTATGCTTGGTGTTTTTGTGTTGTGAAAGATTCAACATCCCACCTATAGATTCCTATTAAATATTATCACTTTGCTAGTGGTGGTCACCGTAGAATGGCTACTCAGGGTAACTCCTTGGTTTCTTCCTTCTCGTTGGCTAATGTAAAAGTAGAGCCAATCGACTAATTTGGACTAATATTGCTGATGGCGATTAATTTTGACTATTAGTTCGGTATTTTACAGTAAATTAAATATGCATTTTGTGGTTTGCACTTATATTCCAATCACATGTCTAAATCATCAACATTTCTATTAGCATAACCATGTTTTAGGTTATTTTCATTTATAGGTAAATGGTGATAAAAAATATATTTGCAAATGAGTAAATTGTGATAAACAATATATTTTCATGGTGGTCTCACTCACTATAACATGGTCTAGAACAAATATAAATTTAAACATTAGCATATTAACCCATTCTCAAAATCCATTTTATAAATTTTAAAATTATATATATAGTAAGATGAGAACTACATAAGGCTTGATCCCTTACGAGTGTATGTAGTGCAACAAAACTTCCCATCATATATATATTATCTTGTCACAATGCACAACTTCCCATTCTATCTATTGTAATTCTTATATGAGAATCATCATATGCTCATTCAATGTTTGCTAAATGTGAATGGATATATACATATATATATTGTAAGATGAGAACTGAGAACTACATAAGGCTTGATCCCTCTCAAGGGTATGTAGTGCAACACTTGGTAGTGCCTATACTTGGCTCCACCAAGGTTAGTCTAGCCAAAATGATACATTTATAAAAAAATAACAAAACTACATAAGGCTTGATCCCTCTCGAGTGTATGTAGTGTAGCACTTGGCGGTGCCTGTACTTGGCTCTAACAAGTTTAGTCTAGCCAAAATGATACAATTCTAAAAAAATTATAAAACTACATAAGGCTCGATCTCTCTCAAGGGTATGTAGTGCAGCACTTGGCGGTGCCTATACTTGTCTCCACCAAAGTTAGTCCATCAAACTAACATAATTATAAAAAAATAATAGAACTACATAAGGCTTGATCCCTCTCGAGGGTATGTAGTGCAACACTTGGTGATGCCTGTACTTGGCTCCACCAAGGTTAGTCCATCCAAAATGATACAAATAAAAAAATAGAATTACATAAGGCTTGATCCCTCTCAAGGGTATGTAGTGCAAGACTTAGTGGTGCATATACTTATCTCCACCAAGGTTATTCCAACAAAAATGATAAAATTATATAAATAATAATAGAACTACATAAGGCTTGATCCCTCTCACAATTATGTAGCGTAACACTTGTGCTACCAGGATATTCTAGCTAGTGTAATACAATAATACTAATTACTTCAAAACAAATAATGTTTGTTTGTATCAGAATGGGCTTGTGCCCATTATAAACATGCACATCTTCTATAAAGGTTGTCACAATGAACTACTTCCCATTCCTTCCCATGTTAAAAGAAAGT
The DNA here is from genome assembly GCA_018340775.1 of Taxus wallichiana var. yunnanensis. NCBI lineage: Eukaryota > Viridiplantae > Streptophyta > Pinopsida > Cupressales > Taxaceae > Taxus > Taxus wallichiana. The sequence goes on along the minus strand of CM031239.1, from coordinate 203,338,783 downwards.
AAATATAATATGTTGAACTTAAAGTTATCTATAATCTTCTTCAATTAGATAAATAAGATATTTCTATTATTTATACATGAGAATGAGAAAACTTGTCTCTATTCTTCTTCTATTAGTTATGTATGCAAATGGGCATCTTCCCTTTTAAATCTGAAAAGATGAACAAATAAAGTAGAGAGAATAAAAGTAGCATAAACATTTTCTTCAAATCATGTTGAAACTGTCACAAGGTACATCTTCCAATTCTCTTACTATAATTCTTATATGAGAATGGGCATACACCCATTCAAAATATCCATTTTTATTATATGCTTCCCAAATGTGAATGGATGTATATCCATATATATACATATATATATATATATATATATATATATACATATATATATATATATACATATACATATATATATATATATATACATATACATATACATATATATATATATATATATATATATATACATATACATATATATATATATATATATACATATACATATATATATATATATACATATACATATACATATATATATATATATACATATACATATATATATATATATATATATATACATATATATATATATATATATATATATATGTAAGATGAGAACTACATAATCGGTTTGATCCCTCTTGAGGGTATGTAGAGCATAATTTTTCCATTCTAAACATCTAATATATTTGAATCTATTACTCTAGACAAAACAATATAATTATAAACAAGAACTTGAGATATACAAAGTGAATGATTTCCTATTTTGTATAATTTTAAGGACGGGGTGCGAAAACAGAACACCTAATCATTTCTTCAACCAAGTAATTTTGAACCAATAGTCACAAAGTGGAAGTTTATACTTTAATCCTGAATATGTGATTCATGGTGATGTTTGGTAATGCAAGACCATTATGTGCTTGAATCGCATCTTTAGGAAGAAATTCATCACGTCTATTAATATCTTTCACTTCGTATTCAGAATGAAATGCTTCACTTCTATTACTACGGTCTTTGATATGATGAGACTACATAAGGCTTGATCCCTCTAGAGTGTATGTAGTGCGGCCAAGGATAGTCCACCCAAATACAATTATAATTACTTAAATAGAGTAGACATAAAGTAATTCAAATCACGTATAATTCAAAAATTATTATAAAACAAACAATGTTTTTGTATGAGAATAACATTCCCATGTTAAAAGAATGTAAATATAATATGTTGAGCTTAAAATTATATCTATTCTTCTTGTATTAAATTATATATTTAAGAGACAAAAAAATGTTTGTTTGTATGAGAATAACCTTCCCATATTAAAAGAATTTAAATATAATATGTTGAGCTTAAAATTATATCTATTCTTCTTGTATTAAATTAGATATATAAGATATTTCTATTAGTTATACATGAGAATGAGAAGATTTATCTCTATTATTTTTCTATTAGTTATATGTGAGAATGGGCATCTTCCCTTTTAAAGCGGAAAGGATGAAAACATAAAGTGGAAAGAGTAAAAGTAGCATAAACATTTGGAGTTTCAAATCTTTTTGAAACTCTGAAACATGCAAATTAGACAGAGTAAAAGTAACATAAACGACCATCTTTCCTTCTACAATAAATTAATTACATTCATTTTAATACCTCTAAATTATATTCTTCTTCTTCCAAGATTCCTATATGGGAATGGGTAGATCATTTTAATGTATATAATCTTTATTCTAATTGGCATATGCCCATTCTAAAATAATTTTAAGTTTTTCACTCCACCTGTCCATTCAAATAACTCCAAAAATTACGAATTGAAGATAACTTTTCTTCTTCTAATAGTTATGTTACATGAGAATGGGCATCGGCCTATTCAATATAAACAAACAATTATATCACATGAGAATGGGCATCTACCCAATCAATACAAACAAAAAAACAATTATATCACATGAGAATGGGCATCTACCCAATCAATACAAACAAACAAACAATTATATCACATGAGAATGTGCATATTCCCATTCAATAAAAACAAACTAACTTATCATGGGTAAATGCAATCATAGAAAAAGAGTAGAGTTTAAAATGGGAATTTGAACGTTATCGTAGCTTGTTACTTTTATATTAAATCTAAAGTTTGCAAATATTTTGATATGTACTACACTAATATAAACAAACATTTATATCACATGAGAATAGGAATCTACCCATTCAATATAAACAAACAAACTTATCATGGGTAGATGCAATCATTGAAAAAAATAGAGTTTAAAATGGAAAGTTGAACATTATCACAACGTGTTACTTTTATAATAGATGTTGATTCTGTGAATATTTTGATATATATCACATTAACAAAATTTGTGATAGCAAAAATGGATCCCATTACCATGACCCCGCATAAAGAAAATTCCATTTATCGACGGTGTAGATGACTATGGAAAAGAAATGAAGCATGGTTCATTAAAGTTCACACCCCGATAATTATTACAATGATCTGTGGTTGTTTTATTTCTTGGGATACCAACGCACACCAGTTGGCATACTTGTGAGTATAAAGTGTATAAAAAATACACTTGTATCTCTTCAAGTGGAAAAAGTAAACAACAAATCAAGAACATGGTCACTACATAAAATGTAGTTAAAGGTTTCTCTTTACAAAAAAATAGGGCATGGAAAGGTCGGAAAAAAATACAAAGATTCATGTTATAATTATGGTTGGAAAATTGACCCTTCCATTGAAAGGGACAAGAGTGGTGTGCATAATAGTGAAGCTATATATGCAGGAATTGTCACTTCATTAAAAATGCTATATCGATGCAATCACTTCGTCTGTTTCCCACCACCTGAATATGGATAAGAAAGTGGGCCAATGAAAATTGCATTCAAATATGTTTACCATTATTAGAAGACAAAAATTATCTAAGATGGAAAAACACATTTCAGAATCACACTTTTAAGAGGTGGAGCGATCTGTAAAAGAGAAAACATTATTAAAATAAAATCAAACTGAATTTAGAATAAGTCAATCTACATTATCTGAAGAGCTTAATATTTTTTATTTGAAGAAAATTCATTCAAAACTGATTTTTTTTTTTCCATGTAGCTCTTGCAAAATACCAATATAGATCACTTGATAAATCAAGTGTCAATCTCCTTGTGCACTCTATGTTGTGCAACCATGTACCTCTTCGGGGTTGTAAATTTGCTTTCTTTAAAAATTTCTACTAGTGATATTTTTGGCATGAAGTATGAACATGAAATTCTTGACATAGAAACTCACTTCTATATTATTGATGAGAAAATATAATTGAAGCCCAAAAACAAATCCTTGCAAATCCCAATTTTTCATTTGTTCATGGTCGAATCAAAAAAGGTCTTCCCGTATTCTATCTTCCAAAGCAACAACATAAAAAATAATTAGTATTTGCAAGAAATAGAATATGGTAAACTAAACATGGGTGAAAACAATATTTATTGACTCGTTGTACAAAGCCAGGTCAAGGTGGATCTTAGAGAAGAGGCCACAACGTCCTGGTTCTAGTCACGAAAAGTCAGAGGGTTGGAAGGTATTTATAAATTGTATTAAGTTTTTTTACACATAGAAATTAACTTACATTATTTCTCATAGAATGCTAAACTAATAAAATTTATTTTAATGTTCACATGTAGTCATTCAAAAGGAAAATTTTACATCTTTTTGAGAAGGGAAAATTGGAAACTTTGAATGATAAAATTGTATTTCTTATACTCCTAGACGAAATTTGGGATAAGTGGATTTTATTGTTTTATTTATATATCAATGGTGGGTTTCTTGTATCCCAACAAAAGATACAGATCCAGATATCAAGCCAAATTCATTAGATCTACTTACAACATGACTATTCAGATACATGAAAGGTATGACAGATGAAGAATTAAATGACCTTATAGATAAATGCATTAGTGGTGAATTTTTTTTCAGAGATCAGTATGGTGTTAATGCAATGTTTCTAAAATATTATTGAAAAAAAAGTAAAGTAGGGTAGAACAACAAGGGCCAAAGTTATGTCTTATATGCTAAACAAGGGTTACAAAATACGTTGCACATATAGGATGCAATGTATTAAATGTGATTGAAAAATTTCCATCCATGAGTCACATTTTGTTCAACTATGTCAATACCTTAGAGAAGAGAAGAAAAAAATGAAAAGGAAAAAAACATCATTAGGGGAAATAAATTTGCCAAATTATTCAAAACTTGTTATTGAACTATTTCAATTGTATGTGACTGTGGCTAATACAAATTCTCAACCAAGGATGTTAGATACATATGAATTCACTTGTCAATGTTCTTATTCTTTTTTTCTTTGTAGAACATTGATAATTTTATAATTCCATTTATTACCACTCACTATAGAAGTTGTAATTTCTGATTTCTATAATCATGTGAGTATTGTCTCACAAAATGATAGTGTTGAGCTTCTCTGTGTCACTAGGTGCAGACAATGAGTTGTGTCTATATATTTATACTTTTAGTAGTACAAGCTATCTTATTTGATACTGATATAAACATATACATGAAAAAAAATCACCTATCATTTCGTAAGGATGTTACAAAATTTTGAATGCAAAACACACATTTTAAGGGATGTCATGATTTTTACCATATATTGTATTCATAATTCAACCGCTATGGAGGTGGAAGATGTTACAATGGAACTAGATTGGAAACATTTAGATCCCTTGGATATTATCAACCCGAATGAAATTGGAGTTGCCATCTCTGAACATCCTTTCAAATGTGAGAGATTAGTGAATTTTTAGGAGCACATAATTGAGATATGCAACAATAATGTGCCCCCTGTATTAATATTATATGGTGGGACAAATGCATTAAAGGAAACACATAAGACAAAGAGGTCCTCACTTATCTTTATTGTGGATAATCACAAGTAGGAAATCTTGATCCAACACTATTATAAATGTCTAACTATGCCTCTAGGTAAATAGCCTCTACAATTTTTATTATATTCATTCCTTTGTATACATTAGTCCTTAACAATGTTTACTTTGTTATAATATTAATATGTACATCCTTCATATATTTTTCTCCTAAGTTCTTTTCATAGTATAGAATATATGTAAACAAAAGTGATCAGTTTAATCATAAGAAAATTAAATCATTTAAGAATATTTAGAGGTATTAAAATGATTAAGTTCAATATTGTTTGTAGTTGAATGTTTACAATGGGAATATGCCCATTCTCAAAAAAATCCTACATTTGTGTCTTTATATTGAATTGGTAGTTCATAAAATCAGATCATAGAAGAATGGAATAAATAGAGCTAGAAATACTATTAATTTTTCAACCACTCCCTTTATATATGTTTTATAATTATTAAGCTCAATATTGCATGTATTGAATGGGCATATGTCCATTCTATTAGAGTTAGAAATATTATGAATTTTTTAACCACTTCCTTTGTAGAGGTTTTATAATGATTAAGTTCAATATTGCATGTATTGATTGGGCATATATCCATTCTCATATATCAATCATATATTCTTCCTCAATGATTCCTAGAGAAGAACAGAAATCTGCACATTCAATACAATGATTGAACTTAATCATTTTAATACCTCTATAAAGTATGTTAGAAATCATGGTGTATGGCCCTTATACCTTATAAAAAAGGAGAACTAATGAGGATTTAAAAGTATAATTTTTTTCAATGGGAAATTTTCTGACCTAAACGTCATGGGGAATGGCCCCTCTACCTTATAAAAGAGGAAAAATACATAAGGCTTGATCCCTCTTGTGGATTGTATGTAGTGCAACACATGACAAAGTTATAAGTATCATTTAATTTGCAATGGGAAGTTGTCCGCCTTGAACGGGAAAGGAAACCAAATGATAATCCAAGTCATGGGTTGAGTTACAAATAATTATTCATGTGAACACTTTATATTAGAGTTATAAATATTCTAAATTTTTTAACCACTTCTTTTATAGAGGTTTAATAATGATCGAGTTCAATATTGCATGCATTAAATGGGCATATGTCCATTCTCATATATCAATCATATATTCTTCCTCAATGATTCTTATATAAAGACATGCATATGCACATTCAATACAATGGTTGAACTTAATCATTTTAATACTTCTATAAATTATATTATAATTAATGGGGAATGACCCTCTACCTTATAAAAGAGGAAAACTACATAAGGCTTGATCCATCTCATCAATGGTATGTAGTGCAACACCCAAGCTCTACTAGGGATAGTCCAACCAATATAAGATAATTATGAATAATTATCATAAGGAAAAAATTGCAAGTTTTGAAGAGTGAAGACCTAGAGAAAAGTATTTACCGACCAAGTAAAAAGTATTCTTTGAAGTCTTGGGTCATTTTAACCTTGGTGATAGATTGCAAGTGATTTAGGGTCCGCATCAAACAACCGTGATCATGTAACATATCTTTCATACAAAAACAAATTTATGCAACATTATATTCTTATTCTATGATTCCTAATTGAGAACATGTATCTGCCAAGTGAATACAAGATTAAACAGATTTTACAAAGGTGTAATGCCTCTAACATGCTTGATGTCTATGATGACTTACTTACTCAAAGTTACAAACTTTGATATGTGATTCTTGTTTGAAGATGGTGTACTCTTGTGAACTAAGTAATCATGTTTGTTGTAGATAATATGTTATCTTCTGGAAATAGATACAACTCTACCATGTCTTTTCTAAATTTAGAATGAAGTATTTCATTCCTTCTTATGTTGAATGTTCACTGCATGTGGATAGAGGAAATTGATTTAGCTTAAACTCGTTCATAAGTCTATATTGTATTTGAACTTATGCTTCAGCTTTTATGGTTTTTGATGTAGAATAACTATATATTAGATCAATTTCATTAATCCAAGGCATGCTTTTGATTTTATGATGTCAAGGTCATCTTGACCTAGTTGGGTAGAATATTGGATTTATGAACCTAGGCTACCACGGGATCACTGGTAACCTCTGTTGCTCACGTCCTTCTTAAGTGATCCGAGAATGTCATTTTGATTATTCTTTTGGTAAGGTTCTATTGAAAATTTAATAATTGTTAAGGAAACTAATTAAATCTAAATTCCTAAGTTACTAGGTTCTTTTATTAATGAGGATTGTTTATTAGAGGAAGGGAACCCTAAGACATGTAACTAGGATAACCTAAGACTAAACTAATAAACTAACCTAAGGACCTAAGTTGGTTTCTAATCTAATGTTTATGAACCTAACCTAAGGGAATGGACTATCCTAAGGGGAAGATCGTGGATGCAATAAAAGAGGTGTCGGTGGCACCAATCTCTAAGTATTTATGAGGTTTTAATGAGGCTTTAAACTCTTTGTTACCACCAATTTTGGCGAGTGCATGAAAGGTTAATGGAGGATGAGTTGTCACCTTTGCTAAAGTATTAGTTGCATGGAGTTTTAAACTTGGTGATATCCAAAAATAGTTGGCAAAGGTAAGAGATAAGGAAGGAATCATTACATACTGTTTGCATTAATTGATATCGGCCATTGGGAAAACAACCTAGGAAATAGGAGAAGTTGGAGAAAAGGTGGTTTTCAATTTTCATTGTTTCATTTGGGTTTGTTGATGAGATTTATAGATTTGCATGTGGTTTTCATTTTCAAACCTCCATTTCAAATCTGTGAATGCATTTTTTTCCTTGCATGGTGGTGATGGTAACTAAAAGTAAGCTAGAAAGTTATAAGACAAAGAAAGGGAAAGTGTCGAGTTATTTTTGGCATTTTCATGGAAAATTTGCTATCGAGGTTATGCTTGAATATTTACAACAAGGAATAGAAGACAAGAGCTCTATCAGGCATGATATGCCCTATCTCTTTAAATCTTCTACTTTTATTTAAATGTATTCATTAAAAGAACTCTTCTCTTGATTGGAAACTCTTTGATTCTGGTTTTGTGTATTCTTTTTCTAGCTTCAATGGCGTTTTTGACTTAGTTTCTTGGATGCTTTATGATGTTGTGTATGTTGTATTATTGTGAATCTGGGTTGTTTAGATTGAATGGAAAATGTGTTAACTTATTTTCATATGAACTTTCTTTGGAATTGAAATGAATCTGTGTTTGTTTCTCTGTTTAATGGATACCTTGACTGGGTATTGTGTATGCGTAAATAGTAGCTTGGTTCTTATTGAAATCTGTATATTTTATCTTGAAAATCTCTCCATATTAGTAATGGTTGGAGACTAACCTTATAGGTGGAATTCATCATGATAGTTTGAGATATACGCCTGTGACTTAAGGAAATCTTTGTGTTCTTCGTTTTGGTTTATTTGCTTGTTGATGACAAGTGGGCACTAACTATTGTTTGTTAGACTTGTTTTGTGACTATATTTTCGTTACTTGCTTAGAATATCCAAATTTTATAGATCTAGGATATGCTTATTTTGGGTTCTCCCCAAATGGGAGCTATATCAAATCTTAGTTTCATTTATAGAACCTTGTCTGGGTGATAGTATCTCTCGAGGGAAGATGAATAGGAAGAAAAAAAATGTTGTTAGTTTTTGTTTTCAGATCTCCTTCGTTAAAACATATTGATTATCCATATGGGCCTTGTAGTTGCTTCATGAAAGATATTTTTGATCAATACGAGGCTTGCAAATTCTATTTTGTCTTTGTAATAACGCTTTTGTTGAAAGAAGATTGTTATTACTTTTCTTTCTTTTCTATTCTTGTTGATGTTATTGTAATATTTGTTGGGTGAAATTTTTTATTTGGGAGACCGGTATTTTCCTCCTTTTTTGTGTTGCTGAGTTTAGTTGGAACTTAAACCCTTGTTGGGTTGGCCTCGCATAAGGAGGTAACTATTAAGTTTTTTGTTCCAAGCTAGGTGATAAATATTAATGGATTCGTATTCTTGTGGTCTTGATAAAGTTTGTTTCCTTATTGGAGTGAAGTATTCTTCTTCTAATGGACACTCTTTTAGAGTTGATTCCAATTTTTGAGTTTGTAGAAATGGGATTGTGTGTGTGTGTGTATCAACATTTTTTTCTTGTTTGCAGTTTTTTACTATTTGGGAACCAGATGTTAATCATGGTGTATTCTCAACCATGATTCTGTTGGATATTTTTGTGAATCTCCTTTAGGATGGTTGGAGTCTTATGCTTTTCTAAAAACATTTGTTTCATTAATTCTTAAGCTCATGTCATTGAGTTGAATTCAATATTTTGATAAGACTGGGGACTTTGTGTAAGGTTTGAAATGACTTTTATTTCTCTTATTGTAGCTTTTAGAAACATTTAATATGAAGTTGTTAACATTTAAGGGTCTACATGGTGTTTTCTATGAATTTTCTTTCAAGTTTTAAACTTAGAATGATTGCATACCTTTAGGGAACTTATGCAAAGTGAGTTGTGTTGGGTTTTTTTCTAATCTTTGTTAAATAAACTTTCCTTATCTATAATGTTGAGAATTTTTTATCACTCCAATTCTTAAATTCTGAATTGAACCCGCATTAGGTAAGATTGTTTGATGTAATGAAAGACAAATTTTATAACTATGGATATATGGAACAACATGCTTATTCTAGAATAGAATTTGTTAGAACATTTTATTTCTTCTTGAATAAGTAACAAGTTGAGTTGTGGAACTTAAGTTAGAAGTTGGGTTGATAAATTGAGATTAACTTAGAAATATGATTTACTTATTTCTTAAGTATTGTTGTTTAGATGAGTAAAGAGGTTGTAATGAGTTCATATTGGTGTTTGAGATAAAAATGAATTATATTGATTTGTTTAGTTATTACTTAAACATTAGTTATCAGAGGTTTTATGATCCTCTCTTAGTTTTGTAATCTTTTGGGAAAGTCTTTCTGTTAATCTTATTTTGTGATTTTGGAACCATTTCATTAACAATAGGTTTCCTTTTATGAAACAATTAGATAAAAGCACTTTTTTTTATCATGATAGCGTTTATCATACTCGGCCATATGAACTCACTTGTGCTAATAATTTTGTAGATGACTTTCGTAAAAGATGAAAGGAGAAAGACATATAGAAAGTTACATTTTTACTAAAGAAATTATATCTTTGTTATGATGACTATGTAGCAACATTTATTTGAAATGTACTTCATCGTAAAAGATGATGTATTTAAACTATTTTATATTGATGCAATGACATTTTGTAATACTTTGAAATATTTCTAAATTTAGTGAGTGGATCACTCCCTTTTTGATAAATGAATTGTATTGATGATTGTTGATTGTTGATTTACTTATGAGACTTTCATTGACATAAGTTGTTATATAAATTACTAAGTAATACCATTCATGAAGGGGGCAATTTGGATATACATGTGATATGGGATTACTGAAACTTATAAGCTTTTATGATATATAAGCTTATTGGTATAAGGATCTGCACTAATAGTTGATTGATTTCAAGTGAAAGAGCACAACTAAGTTGATACTCTTTAGTAGATCCTTAAATAGTAAAAAGGGACATGCTTTTATTATATAAATGTGTATGAATTTTTTTATGCTAAGGCATATGTGATCTTTTTTCATAGTTAGGACATTAGTCCTTGATAAGGAAAACAAATACTTTTCTTGTAATTAAACTAAGAGCTTAATTTGAGAACTTGTTAGGCGTTGTGATTAAAAATCATGAGAATGGATGGCTATGTTTTTCCTTAATCATATTTCTATAATTGAATCAAAAATGTTTTAAAGGAAAAAAAAGGATTTAGACTTCCACATTATGAAGTCCAAAGTAAAAGTTTTAATCAGCTTGTTATAAGCTAAAATGAAGTAAAAAGATCTAATGAACACACTATCATAACATTGAGTTCAGACATATCATCATATGAAATAAGAAGATAAGATCAAGATAAACATAAGCATGAAATCAGAATGGTTAGGAAAGCATATTTTATCTACATACCTTCCTTTCATGTAAAAAAATCATCTCGTAACCTTGTTGGGTTAATTGATTCTTAATTAACCCTTAAAAGCGTTGTTATCATTAAGCTATAAGATAATAATTAATTGGGCTAATAAACTAGTATAATATTAAGTATGTTAGTCTAGTTGAGGGAACTCAATTGGATGTTGTAACATAACAACTACAGTAGAGTATCTTCATAATGACATGGGTCATTATGAGGATACTAGGATGCAACCTATTATGCCTCAACACCCCACTTAGTTAGATTAACGCAATGGACATAAGTGGAGGTTTGGCTCATGGTTCCACCTTAAAAAATATAGAAACATGAGCTAATGTTTTGGTAAACTCATGTTGAATTAGGGTGAATAGACACACCCAATCGACGTAAGTTTATTGAGTATGTCTATGTATCCTTAGTCACAATGAGTAGTCTTCCACACTAGTGCATGTTGCTGCCCTTGTCTAGTGTGAAACCTTAAATCATATTGAGTTAAAAAAGTCAAAAAAGAGCATTCTAGATAACAAAAAAGTGTGGTGATTGACATGTTACTTTTGATGAGTATGTCATCTAGGAATGTAAACATGGTAAAAATGTTTTAAAACTTTGGCCAAAGTATCGCAAGATGTTGGTTGCATTGTCCTATGTCACCTAGTCTAAGATGCAAGATTTCACATGAATATCGGTAATAGATATTCATATAGGATTCTTAGAAAGAACACTTGGGTATCCCTAAAAGGGTAAAGGAACCAAGTATACATAGTATACACATTACTAAGTTAACATAAGAGATCAGTTTAATACCGAGTCATTTACAACTTCATATGGTTTTCTATTATGAGATGGATTGGTAATGGAATGTGTGTTCTAAATTGTATTAATTTAGAATAGAGAACATTATGATAAAAAAATATTTTATTTCTAAATTCTTAAAAAGTGGATGTTACATCGCGGTATTAGAGCTGAAGGTTGTAGCTCTTGGACCTATTGAGTCCATATCTGAGAAAGACTTAATTTTCTTGTTAACAAAAAATGGTTAGAACAAGGGGAGGTGCTGAAATAATCCACCTCCTAGTGAAGAGGCATCTACCACATAAAATCTTGATGATATTATTATTTTCTCTATTAGAAACAAGATATCATCTAGCTATACTTGAACAACAAGTTATGGGTAATGAGGAGGAAGATGATGCTGGTAATAAAAATCAACCACCTCTAGGAGCAATGCCAATGCTAGAAATTTTGGCATTGATAATAATAATGTAGTAGATAACAATGTTGTGAATGTCAATAATAATGCTGTGAATGAAAATGCAAATGTACCTAATCAGCCTAAAAATAAAAAGGCAAGATTAGCAAACAAATCACAAATGACATAAAGAGGATAAGTCCACCAAAGTGCGATGAAACTAAACTTGGAGATGGAGCTAAGAATTGGCTAAGTGAAATGGAGAATTACTTTGTAAGAAGGAACTTCTCATAGGTAACAAAAGTAGTATAGGTATCTTATTAGCTTTCCCATGAGGCATCCTCTTGGTGGGACAACCGTATAGCTGAATTGAAAATTAATGAATCAATTATCACTTGGGATCAATTTAAGAGCTACTTTAGGCAACGTTGGCTGCCATAACTCTATTATGATAAAAATGACAAAATTTAATTCAAGGAAAATTAACCGTAATAGAGTACTGGGAAAGGTTTACTAAACTCATGAAGTACGTGCCTCAAGATCCAATCGATGATAAGTTAAGGATATGTAATTTTATTATGGGATTAAATCCTATCATAGGGGTGAAGTAGATGTTCACAACCCAACCACCATGGAAGGGGTTATGGAAAATCCATTCAGAAAGAACGTAAATTCAAAAAAATTTATGTCCATAAGGAAGAGAATCGTAAGAAAATTCCTAATTCTTCTTCATCTCTTACACCCAAAAATGTGACATGGAAAATTTTGGAGTCAAAAATAAGTTTGTAATCGATAATATTAAGAAAGAAGCAATAAATAAACCTACTGCAAATGTTCAAAACAACTTTGTGAAGAATAATAATAATGGACATAAGTCTTTTAGAGGACAAAACAACAATTTCAGGGCTGGAAATAAATTTGAACAAAAAAAAGAACCTATAGGGGGTTGTTTCAATTGTGGTAAGGATCACTATGAAAATCAGTTCCCTCTAAAGAAAGATGACAATAATCAACAACATAGGATGCATGTTGTAATAACCGATAAACAAGATGAAAAGATAGTTATGCCCATAAAAGTGCGTGGTAAATTATTTGGTATTCTTATTATTGTAATTTTTTATAATGGAGCTACTAGATGATTTATTTATAGTAAATTAGCTAAAACTAAAAAGAAAAGCTGGAATAATGGAAAAATATTGGGTGTACATTATGGAAATAATGTTGTCCATACTGTTTATAAATGTCTTTATAGACCATTCCTAGAGTTACCTAAATTTTCTACTAAAGTTGATCTTTATGTTGCCCCTTTAGGGTCATGTGATGTCATAATAGGTGTCAACTAGCTTGCTGATCATAATGCAAAAGCTGATTGTTTTGAAAAACACATTAGTTGTCTTAATGATCTGCAGAAAACAACAGACATCCAAGGGGTAAAACAAGAAATTTTAGTTAGAAAATTTTAAGCTATGCAACTTAAAAGGCCAAAAATAAAGGTTGCACTTTGTATGCAGTAATTTTTTTGAAACAACTGAAAGGGATAGTGATTTCTTGAAAAAAATTTCATTGTTAAGATATTTCAACGATGTGTTTCTAGAAGAACTACCCGATCTTCCACCCAAGTGAGAGTTTGACTTCATGATTGAAATCAAACCAAGAACTGAGCCTATTTCAAGGCACCTTATCAAATGAATACCATTGAACTGGTAGATCTTAAGGCACAATTATAAGAGTTGTTGTCTAAGGGTTTGATAAGACCGAGTGTCTCACCTTGGGAGCACCGGTAATTTTGTGAAAAGAAATATGGAACACTTAGACTTTGTATTGATTACAAGATGGTAAATAAAAACAACAATAAAAAAAAAATATTTGCTTCCTAGAATTGATTATTTATTTGATCAGATGTGTGGTGCATCAGTATATTCTAAGATAGATCTTTGTTCTGGATATCACCAGTTAAGAATCAAAGACGAAGATATTCATAAAAAACCTTTAGAATGAGGTATAGGCATTACTTAATTCACGGATTTACCATTCAGGTTTGAGAAATGCACCTACAAATTTTATGGATTTAATGAATGATATCTTTCAAGAATACCTGACAAGTTTTTAATTGTATTCTTGGATGATATTCTTATCTATTCTAAAAGCATTGATGAGCATCATGATCATTTGAAAATAGTACTTGAAATATTAAGAAAGATAATATTTTATGGTAAGTTGTCCAAATGTTCTTTTTATGAAACAAAAGTTCACTATTTAGGACATGTTATAAGAAAATATGGAATAGCAGTTGCATCCATCAAAGATTGTTGCCATAACTAATTGACCTACACCTAAGAATGTACATGAAGTTAGAAGCTTTATGGGGATTTCTAGTTACTATAGAAACTTTTTTAAGGACTTTCAAAAGTCACCGCCCGATAACTTCATTAAAAAGAAAGACGAGAATTTTTGTGGAGTGATAAATGTGAATCAACATTTAAAACTCTTAAAGATCAATTAACATATGCACCTATTTTGGCTGTACTAGATCCAAATGGAAACTTTACAAAGAGTTATAGATGCTTCCTGTGAAGGACTCGGGAGATATTCTCTTACAAAATGATCGTGTTATAACATATGAGAGTAGAAAAAACAAGTTACATGAGTTGAATTATGCTCCCCATGACCTAGATTTTTTGTCATAGTTCATGCACTTCAAGTATGGAGACATTATCTTTTAGAAGACCTTTTGAATTAAAGACTGATCATCTTGGGCTGAAATACATTTTCACTCAGTCAAATCTGAATGCAAGACAACGAAGATCGTTAGATTTTTTGTCACAATATGATTTTGACATAAGTTACATTAAAGGAAAAGAAAACAAAGTGGAAGATGCACTAATTCATAGGAAACACATTTTTACACTTATAACTTTGAGAATTGAGTTTAAGGATGAGGTAAAAAGTACCATTGAATTTGATTTATACTTTCAACAGTAAAAACACTTGTTCTAGATCCGAATGATACAAGATACAAAGGTTTTAAATTTGATAACGAAGGAATTTTAAGATATGTAAAGTGGGTATATGTATCTTTGGGGAATAAGTTAAGGAAAAATTTAAAGATGGAATTTCATAATTCGCCTTACTCAGACATCCCAAAGATTACAAAAATGCTTTTTTATATAAAACAACAATATTTTTGGAAAGGGATGAAGAAAGACATAACTGATTTTATTTCACACTCGTTTGAATGTCAAGATATTAAGGATAAACATATGCACCAAATGAGTTTATTATATCATCATAGCATACCGCAATATAAGTGGCAAGTAATTAGCATGGATTTTTTTCAGGGGCTGCCTATGTCTAGAAATAAACATGATATTATATTAGTCGTAGTTGATAAATTGAAAAAAGTAGCAAATTTTATTGCTGGTAATCTTAAAGACGATTCATGTGTTTTAGCGAAAATATTTTTGCATGAAATTTTTGAGTACCTGAATTGATTATATCTCGATAGGGACTCTAGAATGACATCTCATTTTTGGAAAATATTGAATGTAGCCTTAAGAACAAAATGAATTTTAGTTTTACATACCATTCGGAAACAGATTGTCAAACCGAGAGAGTTAATCAATTTTTGGAAGATATGTTATAAATGTACTACATGGATCAGCAAAGTGAAAATGGGAAGAATACCTTCTATTAGTTGAATTTGCTTACAATAATATATATCATGCCTCTTTGAAAATGACACCTTTCAAGCATTATATGGAAGGAAATACATAACTTCAATTAGTCGGGATAGAATTGAAAATAGAGAGGTAAGTGGACCTGAAATTCTTCCCGAAATGGAACAAGTGAAAATGATTCATGAATGATTACAAGAAGCCGTGGATAGGAAGAAAATTTATAAAGATCTGAAAAGGATCGATAAGAAATTTAAACTTGGTGAAAAGTCTTTTTACATGTTAAGCCTAAAAAGATCTCTATAACCTTTGGCAAGGAAGCCAAATTATCACCTCGTTTTATGGGACCTTTTGAGATTGTTGAAGTGATTAGCCATGTAGCTTATCACTTAGCATTACCTCCCACTTTGTCATGAATGCATGATGTTTTCCATATTTCTTTTCTTAAGAAATACATTTCAGATTTATCACATGTGTTAAATTAAGATTCCTTGTAGGTCCAAGACCCAAGAATAATCATGGTTGAACCCATAATAGTGTTGGAAACCCGCTAGTTGCACTTACGAAATCGTGAAATTAGTCAATGCAAGGTTCAGTGGGACCAGTTTAATGAAGAAAGTGCAACATGGGAAAACCTTAAGGACATGAAAACTAATTTTCTTCATTTATTTGAACATAATTAGTTCTAATGTTGCAAATAATTAAGGATTTTTTTAAAGTTATCTTTAATTTATACCAGCTTTTGAGCAAGTACTATATTTTTATTAGTACTGAAACAATAATTTTAATGTTGTAATAATTTATGAAAATTTGAATTCCTCAAATCTAGTTTATGTCTGAGAACTTGTGGATAAAATAATTATAATTATGATTATTTTTCTTGTTTAAAATATGGACTAAGTTAATCATCGGGATGATGATGATTTTTAGGGGAGGTATGTAATGCCTCTAACATGGTTGATGTCTATGATGACTTCTTTACTTGAAGTTGCAAACATTGATATGTGATTCTTGTTTGAAGACGATGTACTCTTATGAACTAAGTAATCATGTTTGATGTAGATAATATGTTATCTTATGAAAATAGATACAACTTTGCCATGTCTTTTATGAATTTAGAACAAAGTATTTCATTCCTTCTTATATTTAATGTTCACTGCATGTGGATAGAGGAAATTGATTCATCCTAAACTCGTTCATAAATCTATATTGTTTTTGAACTTATGCTTCAGTATTTATGGTTTTGATGCATGATAGCTATCCCTTGGATAAATTTCAGTGATCCAAAGCATGTTTTTGATTTTATGATGTCAAGGTCATGTTGACCTAGCTGGGAAGAATATTGGATTTCTGAACCTAGGCTGCCATGGGATCGAGTGGTAACCTCTGCTTCTCACGTCCTTCTTAAGTGATCTGAGAATGTCATTTTGATTCTTATTTTGGTAATATTTAATTGAAAATTTTAATAATTGTTAAGGAACCTAATTAAATCTAAGTTCCTAAGTTACTAGGTTCTTTTATTAATGAGGATTTTTATTAGAGGAAGGGAACCCTAAGACATGTAACTAGGATAACCTAAGACTAAATTAAGAAACTTTAACCTAAGGACCTAAGTTGGTTTCTAATCTAATGTTTATGAAACTAACATAAGGGCATGTACTAGCCTAAGGGGGATGGTGTGCATGACATATAAAGAGGTGTCGGTGGCACCAATATCTAATTATTTATGAGGTTTTAATGAGGCTTTAAAGTCTTTGTTACCGCCAATTTTGGAAAGTTCCTGAAATGTTAGTAAAGGATGAGTTGTCACCTCTGCTAAAGTATTAGTTACATGGAGTTTTAAACTTGGTAATATCCAACAAGAGTTGGTAAAGGTGGGAGATAAGGAAGGACTTTTTCAGTCCTATTTTCATTAATTGTTCTCGGCCATTGGGAAAATAACCTATGAAATAGGGAGAGTTGGAGAAAAAGGTGGTTTTCTGTTTTCATTGTTTCATTTGGTTTTTTGATGATATTTGTGGCTCTACATGTGGTTTTCATTTTCAAACCTTCAGTTCGAATATGTGCATGTATATTTTCACCTTGCATGGCGGTGATGGTAACTAAAAGTAAGCTAGAAAGTTATAAGAGGAAGAAATGGAAAGTTTCAGAGCTAGTTTTTGGCATTTTTATGGAAAATTTGCTATCGAGGTTTTTCTTGAATATTTGCAACAAGGAATAGAAGAGCTCTATTAGGTATGATAGGCCTTATCTCTTTAAATCTTCTAATTTTATTTAAATGTCTTCATTAAAAGAACTCTGCTCTTGATTGGAAACTCTTTGGTTCTGGTTTTTGTGTATTCTTCTCCTAGCTTCAATGGTGTTTTGACTTGGTTGCTTGGATGCTTTATGATGTTGTGTGTGTTGTATTATTGTGAATATGGGTTGTTTATATGGAATGGAAAATGTGTTAACTTATTTTCATATGAATTTTATTTGGCATTGAAACGAATCAGTGTTTGTTTTTTAATGGATACCTTGACTGGGTATTGTGTATGCGTAAATAATAGCCTGGTTCTTATTCAAATATTTATATTTTAGCTTTAAAATCTCTCCATATTAGTAATGGTTGGAGACTAACCCTATAGGTGGAGCTCATCATGACAATTTGAGATATACGCCTGTGACTTAAGGAAATCTTTTTGTTCTTCATTTTGGTTTATTTGCTTGTTGATGACAATGGGGACCGACTATTTTTTGTTTGAATTTGAATTTGTGACTGTATTTCCATTACTTGCTTTGAATATCCAACTTTTATAGATCTAGGATATGCTTATTTTGGGTTCTCCTAAATGGTAACTATATCAAATCTTATATTCAACACCGCTTCTTCAACAAGAGGGTCATCAAAGAGGTTGAAGAGAGAAGATTTGTGGAGGAGGAGGAGAAGCTTATATTCAACACCGCGGGTCTGCTTATTAACTCAATTCCATCCCCGTATGATGAAGTCACCCGCATGATGATTCGCTTCATATCCTTAGAAGGCAGGTTTGTTACTGTCCCTGCCAAGCACCTTGTCTTTTTGAATCACTTTCGTAGGAGTAGGTTGGTTTGCTTCCCTCACTATCTGTTAAATTCTCTTGAACGCTCCATTTTGGAGTTCCAGAAGCATACCCGGGCGGTTCCCTTACACCAAGGGCTTATTTTGCTTATTCACAAGCACTGCCTTGTTAAATTCCCCGGTCTCCCTTCCTCTCCCGGCCCGGCTTTGTTGGGTTCCGCTGCTGCCAGTCCTGTCTCCCCTGCTGCCCCTGCTGCTGCCCCCGCCTTCGGTGCTGCTACCCCCATGCCGGCTGCTCATGCTTCTCCTTCTTTTCCTCCTGTTGCTGCCCCTGCCACCCACCCTGTCTCTACCTCTAAACGTGTCACCAGGGGCTTCTGGGAGACTCAACCTTGAGTCTACTCTTGAGGGGCCAACCTTTGGAGGACATTGCTCGTGATCTGCGAACAACATTAGTAGTGCCACCCTGTGCAAGCACCAACGGATAACCCTTCTAGGAGATTGGAGGCCTTAGAGGCTGAGCTTAAATTGCTGAAGGATGAGGTTAAAAACCTTGCTAAGCAAAAAGGCAAACAAAGCATTGAGGGGGAAGGGAGCATTGGCAATAGCCAGATTGATGACATATACAAAAAACTGACCTCCTTAGACTCCCGCCTAGGGAAGATGAAGACTAGGCATGAGTATAATATTGCAGCCTTCAGGGCCATCGAGGAGTTCATCGAAGGTCATGCAAGAAGTGTTTCACAACTTAGCGGTGTCCCAGCTACACTTTGGGGCAATGAGAAAGAGAGCAAAAGAACCAGAGAGGAGCTTGATAAGACGGATGCTGCTCATATGACCACGCTGGGCATGTATCATGCTTGGAAAAGAGTAAAGATGAGTATTGATCAAGCGGCCAAGAAGTAGTCCCGACTACTTTTGCTGGTCCTTATTGTTTTTATTACTGCTTCTTGGCTGTAGGCTTGCTGTTTTTTTGCCGTTGTTTTGCTGTTAAGTCTCGATTGTATAGCTGTTCTGGGCTTCGTTGTTCTTTGTCAGTAACTTTTGTGCTTTGCACAGCCTTCTCTACTCCTCTCTTATTCCGGCTTTTAGGCCTTCTTTTTGTACACAAGGGTATAGTCCCTTTCAAAAAACTATTTACCAATATTAAAAACTATATCAAATCTTATTTTCATTTATAGAAACTTGTCTCTGGGTGGTAGTATCTCTCGAGGGAAGATGAATAGGAAGAAATGCACGTTTTTAGTTTTTGTTTTCAGATCTCCTTCATCGACACGCTTTGATTATCCATTTTGGCCTTGTTGTTTTTTTATGAAAGATATTTTTGATCAATACTAGGCATATGAAGTCTATTTTGTCTTTGGAAGAATGTTTTATTAAAAGAAGACTATTATTACTTCTCTCTCTACTATTCTTGTTGATGTTATTATAATATTTCATGGGTGAAATAGTTGTGTTTGGGAGACTAGCATTTTTCTCCTTCTTTTCTTTGTTGTTGAGTTTAGTTGGAACTTAAACCCTTTTTGGGTTGGCTCATGCGTAAGGAGGTAACTATTAAGTTTGTCTTGTTCTAAGATAGGTGATAAATATTAATGGATTGGTATTCTTGTGGTCTTGATAAATTATGTTTCCTTCTTGGATTGAAGTATTCTTCTTCTAATGGACACTCTTTTAGAGTTGATTCCAATTTTTGAGTTAGTAGAAATGGGATTACGTGTGTGTATATCAAAATTCTTTTCTTGATTATAGTTTTTACCTGTCTGGGAACTAGATGTTAATCATGGTGTATCCTCAGCCCTAATTCCATTGGATCTTTTGTGTGACTCTCCTTTATGATAGTTAGAGTCTTATGTTGTTCTGAAATTGGTTGTTTCCTTAATTCTTAAGCTCATGTCATTGAGTTGAATTCAATATTTTGATTGGATTGGGACCTTGTGTAAGGTTTGAAACGAATTCTATTTCTCTTACTGTAGCTTTTGGAAACATTTAATATTAATTTTTTTATGTTTAAGGGACTGCATGGTGTTTACTATGACTGTTCTTTCATGTTTTAAGATTATAATTGATTGTAGACCTTTAGGGAACTTATGCAGCGAGTTATGTTGGGTTTGTTTCTAATATTTGTTGGATAAAATTTCCTTATCTATAATTTTGAGACTTGTTTTTTATTGAACTCCAATTCTTAGACTTTCAATTGAATCTGAGTTAGGTAAGATTGTTTGATGGAATGAAAGAAAAAAATTATCACTGTGGATATATGAAACAACATGCTTATTATAGAATAGAAGTTGTTATAACACCGTACTTCTTCTTGAATAAGCAATGTCGAGTTGTGGAACTTAAGTTAGAAGTTGGGTTGAGAAGTTGAGACTAAGTTAGAAATATGATTTAATTCTTTCTTAAGTACTATTTTTTAGATTATTAGTAGGTTGTAATGAGTTCATATTGGTGTTTGAGATAAAAATTAATTTTATTTATTTATTTAGTTCTTACTTAAACATTACTTATTTTAGGTTATATGATCTTCTCTCATTTTTGTAATCTTTTGGGAAAGTCTTTTTGTTAATATTATGTTGTGATTTTTGAACCGTTTCATTAACAACAGGGTTCTTTTATGAAACAGTTAGATAAAATCACATTTCTTTATCGTGATAGCATTTATCATGCTCATTTCATATGAATTGACTTGTGCTAACAATTTTGCAGATGGATTTCATAAAAGATGAAAGGAGAAATACATATAGAAAGTTACATCTATTTTACTAAAGAAATTATCTCTTTGTTATGATGACTATGTAGTGACATTTATTTGAAATTTACTTCTTTGGAAAAAGATGATGTACTTAAACTAGTTTATATTGATGCAATGACATTTTGTAACACTTTGAAATATTTATCAATTTAAAGAGTGGATGACTCCCTTTTTATAAATGAATTGTATTGATGATTTTTTATTGTTGATTTACTTATGAGACTTTCATTGACATAAGTTGTTATATACATTACTAAGTAATACCATTCATGATGGGGGAAATTTGGATATAAATATGATACGAGATTATGAAACTTATAAGCTTTTATGATATTTAAGCTTCTTGATTTAAGAATATGCACTAATAGTTGATTGATTTCCAAGTGAAAGAGCACAAATAAGTTGATACTCTTTGGTAGATCCTTAAATAGTAAAAATAGGATATGATTTGATTATATAAATGTGTATGAATTCTTTTTATGTTAAGGCATACGTGATCTATTTTCATATTTAGGACATTAGTCCTTGATATGGAAAAAGGATACTTTCCTTGTAACTAAACTAAGAGATTAATTTGAGAACTTGTTAGGCGTTGTGATTAAAAATCATGAGGATGGATGGATGTGTTTTTCCTTAATCAAATTTCTGTAATTGAATCATGAATGTTTAAAAGGAAAAAAAAGGAGTTGGACTGCAGCATTATGAATTCTAAAGTAAAAGTTTAAATAATCTTGTTATAAGCTAAAATTGAAGTAAAAAGATCTAATGAACACACTTTCATAACATTGAGTTCAGACATATCATCATATGAAATAAGCGATAAGAGATCAAGATGAACATAAGCATGAAATCGAATGGTTAGGAAAGTAGATTTAATCTACATACCTTCCTTTCGTGTAAAAAAATACATCTCGTAACCTTGTTGGGTTAATTGATGCTTAGTAAACCCTTAAAAGCGTTGTTATCATTAAGATATAAGATAATAATTAATTGGGTTAATAAACTAATATAATCTTAAGTATGTTAGTCTAGTTGAGGGAACTCAATTGGATGTTGTAACATAACAACTACAACAAAGTACCTTCATAATGACATGGGTCATTACGAGGATACTAGGATGCAACATGCAATGCCTGAACACCCCACTTAGTTTGATCAAATCAATGGACATAAGTGGAGGTTTGGCTCATGGTTCCACTCTAAACAAAGATAGAAACCTAAACTAGTGTTTTGGTCAACTCATGTTGACTTAGGATGACTAGACACACCCAATTGACGCAAGTTGATTGGGTATGTCTATGTATCCTTAGTCACCACGAGTAGTCTTCCACACTATTGCATGTTGTTTCCCTTGTATAGTGTGAAACCTTGAATCAGATTGAGTTGAAAAAGTCAAGAAAGACCATTCTAGATAATAGAACAAGTGTGGTGAATGACATGTTATTTTCAATGAGTATGTTGTTTAGGAATGTAAACATGGTAAATATGTTTTAAAACTTTGGCCAAAGTATCACAAGATGTTGGTTGCATTGTCCTATGTCACCTAGTCTAAGACACATGATTTCAAATGAATATTGGTAACAAATATTCAGATAGGCTTCTTAGACAAAACACTTGGGTACCCCTAAATGGGTAAAGCAACCACGTATACATAGTAACACATTGTTAAGTTTATATGAGAGATCAGCTTAATAATTGAGTCATGGAATGAGATATCGTTGTCGCACAGAGTCATTTATAGTTACATATGGTTTTATGTTATGAGATGAATTAGCAAAGTTGGAATGTGTGTTCTAAATTATACTAATTTAGAACAGAGAAAATTATGATAAAAAAATTCCTTGTTTCTAAAATATTAAAAAGTGGATGTTACATAGTGAAATGTATCCACCCGATGAATAAAAGATAGATCGGTATTACAACAATTAAGTGAGAATGGACAACAGTTCATTGTTTACAATTGTTACTTTATATTCGAAGTATTTATGTTCATTGGCAGCGGTCATTTGAGCCCTTGCAAATGATAATGAGTGGAGAACAAAGCACAAGCCATGAGATTAATCCATTATAGAAGATACTATTCCTATTAATAGCATGATTATGAGTACATAATAAAGTTCTAACCATCAAAGTTAATCCATTACAAGAATATACTATTACTAATAATAACACGATGCCGACAAACCAAGAAAAATATAGCCAAGAAAAGATAGTATTCCTAACAATAGCACGATGTCGGCCAGTCAAGAAAAAGTTACCCAAAAAAAGACACAAAACACACAACTGATGATGGTGATTGATACTGAAGCTACATTAAACCCTTCACCATCAATTACAAAAGGTTTTTCATGAAAAGATATCAAGTATTATTTAAAATTTAATAAAAAAATTTACTTGTCTATATTAGTTTGATTCAATTTGATAAATATATCCTAATTGTAATTTTTAGTGCACATACGCAACCGGGAGAGAATCCAAAATATATGTAAAGAAATAGGTAAAAATATTAATCTTTTTAATTTTTCAATATTTAATGGAATCAATTTGATAAATATATCCTAATTTCAATTTTTATGTGAAGATACAACTGGAGAAAATATAAAAAATCTACAACAAACAAATAGATGTAAAGAAATAGGTAAAAATATTTTGTGAAATATTATTACCATATTTGAAATACATACAAGCTAATAATGAAGTTTAATATTTATTTTTTCCAGTGCCTCCAAAGAAACATTTTCCTTTTCTTGAATTAGAAGAATTGTTAGTTCAAAAGTGTACTTCTAAAAAGGAAAATTCATTTCAATTGAACAATGAGAACGTCCTACCACAAATGTCTATTACCGAATTTCTAAATTTTGTGTTTAAAGAGTTTTATTGAATAGCATTTTAATCATCTACGTGGATACAAATGCTAGTGTAGAAAAACTAGAAAACAAATTGTTACTCTCAGCTAAAGGGGACTTGAAACCTTTGCTTTGTTGGGTTATGGAGCATTGCGAAAAAGAGGGAGATAGATATATTAAAAATTTGGAAACAATTTGGAAGACACTAGAATTTCCATACAACTATGAAACTATGGTTACAGGTAACATAGACAACAAAGGGGTTCCTAACGAAAACTTTTTGGTGTCTCCAATTTTTTTGAGAAAGAATTATAAAAGAATAGGTGGCTTACGTTTGAATTTTTTTCTCAACTATCTGCGCGTATTGGATGTAGATGATGTAAGATTTGTCTTAAAGGGATGTGCTCTATTTCAAAAAATAGTGGAACAAATAAATATATAAAATTGTGTTAATTAGATTTTTCTTTTTCCCATTTTCCATTTGAATTGATTATTATATAATCTTTAATAAGATGTTATTGATGGTTATTAGTATATAATGCTCAAAATGTGTTTATTACATTTTTTTAGTTTTTGTTCACATTTCATCCAAATGATGTGATCTATGATTTAATTCATTGAAAAGAGTTTTGTTATTGGTTGGTTTTTCAAATCTCGTTTTCCATGTAAATAATTTATTGGTTTTGGGGGTAGAGGAATTACTCTTTGGAGTTACAGGATTTTTACTTTAGATTGTTGACCATACAACCGGAATTTACATATGCATGCATTCGATACTTCAGTCATACTTTTAGCCCCAAATTGTTAAGGATAACACAAAAAAATTTATATTGGATTGTGGTTTACACCTTCATTCAAAAATTTGATTGGCTAAGAAATACTTTGAATTCATTTTTGCTAGGGGATTTTAGAGTCCGAAATTAGCAAAAAAATTAAGATTGAAGAAGAGGAATATTGTGCCAATTTACAAAAAAATATGCAAAAGGTTCTCAACATGTACAACAAAATATATGGAGAAAAAAACATATTGTTCATAGGTGAAACAAAATTTTATGTTCATCGTAGAACCGAGTTGCTTTTATTTGGATTGCCTTCTAGCTAGAAATTTGATGGCACAATGCGTTCTGATAGAAACATTTTCACACACTTATGTACATGGTTAAATCATGTGGTTCTACACACAAATTTATGTCGGGATTTGGCAATATTAAAAAAATTTACTGATCTTGATTGAGTGTATTTGATACTATTAAGTTTATATATATATATATATATATATATATATATATATATATATATATATATATATATATCTATGTATAGTTTATTTTTGTAGTATTTCTCATAAAACTTCATTATATTGGTTTTTATTCTATTTCATAACAATGGATTTATTACAATAATTTTATAAAAAAGAATTATGACTTGTATTTTCATCATAACAACACATTTCCATGAATATTGAGCTTGATTGAGTTTACATGTTACTATTGTGTTGATTAGTAAATATAAAATAATTGGTTTATTGTTTAGTCTATCTCATAAAAATATATAAACATTGGTTTATTCTGGTAAAATATCTCTTAAGAATTCATTTACTACCATCATTTTATGTTGTATGTATTTCATAACAATAAATTTTCAACCTTTATTAAATGCAAATAAATCAATTTTATAGTAAAAAATTTGTCAATTTTTTATTGATATCATAAATTAGAAGCAATAACAAATACAAATCTATATGATCAACATATGCAAAATATATAACATGCAAATGTGCATGATCCCATAGTTAAAGTAAATCACATCCAAATTTTTCTTTCTTTCTATATTTAAGCTTATGAGAATGAGCATATGCCCTTTCTCATCACAATGATAAAAATATTTGTTAGTATGAAAATGACATATGTCGATTCTCATCACAATGATAAAAATTCTCATCACAATAATAAAACTCTTTATTTATATGAGAATGGGCATATGCCTATTCTAACCATTCTGCCTCATTGAAGCAATAATGAACTTAATCATTTTTATATCACTATAAAGGATGTGAGAATGGGAAACTCATCCATTCTAAAAATAATTAAATATTACCTCTATTTTCTTATATGACTATCATATGAGAATTGGAATATGCCCAAATAGAAGATAAAAAATGTTTGTTTGTATGAGAATGGACAATATAAGTATTTTCTATGCTTTGTAAAGTTATAAATGTATTAATTATTCCAATAAGTATTTCCTATTTGTACTAAAAATTGTAAACCCCTAAAATGGAAATCCCTCATACATGATATATAATTCCAAAAATCCCCTTTTGGATTCCAATAATAGCCAAATCAAATTCTAAAAATCCCCTTTTTGGATTCTAATAATAACCAAATCAAATTCTAAAATTTGGTATAAGAAAACCAATATAGCTAATTTCAGTATTCAATCTAGATTGTAGAATGTCCAAATTTAAAGAGATTATGGTTATGAGTAAAAGGTTGGTCATGCAACACAAAATTCATCATCTTCTCCATCTTTTCCATTTTGAGCTTCAAATTCCAGCTTCATGATAAAATCATCCTTTCCTTGAGGGGAGTCAACATTGCAAGATGCAAGCCTATTCTTGTTCATACATTCCTTGTTGAGAAGGTTTTCACTTTGAACAAAATCAGCCTTGGGATCAAGTACCATTCCATCTATCCACTCTTCATTGAGAAGGTCTCCATCTTCATGAAAGGAGAATAAGTACAAGGTTGGGGCAGAAATATCTAGATTATCATTTTCCCAATCTTAACCACCAAGAACTAGGAGTCCATTTCCATAATTAATTCATCCTCTTCATAAGTGCTTCATCTTCAAGAGGCCTAAGCATCTTGTTATTCATGCATTCCTTCTTGAAAGAGTCATCCTCTCCCAATGAGAAAGATAAGTCTTTATATTCACAATCATCCTCATTGAAAAAATTTTCATGATGATTCTTAAGAACATGATTGGAAACATGAGACCTACTTAGGAATAAGGTGTTTGATATCATTTCAAATTAATAACCCACACTTTTCATCACCTTTAGATTTGATTTTTTTTCAATTCAAAACCTTCATGAACATCATTGTTGTTTAGTAGTGAAACAAAGTGTTCATGCCTACACCCACCGGGAAGTACATGCTTTATAATTTGTATTCCATCAAGTCACCATGATGCTCTCTGACAAGCTCCATGACACTTGGAAACTCTTCTATCAACATAGGTAGATCAACATATTCTTTTGAAGCTATTAAATATTTGTAAGATCTTGAATCTTGAAATAGGATATCTGCCCTTCGGTCATCCAACTTTTGGACCTTGAATAAATGAACACATATTTGAAGGGAATAAATTTGAAAATAATGAAGTCACACAAGAGGAAAAATATGTTCACATTAGACACAAATAATTCATAGATATGAAGCCACACTTGCATTGACATCAAACCTTGACCTTTATAGATACATATCGGGGTAATACATCTCCACATGTGATTTACAAAGGTCATGAGAAAGATCTTTAGAGATAAAATGAATATATTTTGAATTACAAAAAAATTGAACATGTATTATGTGCCAAAGCACTTACATTTATAGAATTTGAGAGAGAGGGGAGAAGAGGTTGATCACACCTAATGATTAATGAAACCAACAAACCACCACCACCAAGACCAATTACAATATATTCACAGGTATAGTATGGTTTTTGACATCGCTCCAAGCACATGCCATCAGATCCATAGTGCAGAGGACAATGCTGCTTAGAATTAAATTTTGGTTGAGTGTCTAGTTTAAAACAGCACAACGTTTTCATGCCTCACAAAATTTAGATGGATTTTCTTTGATCCATGACTTTCTCCTTTGTGTAACAACTTCTCATGTACCATGCATCTATTTTATTTTGATGACCTATGACCTTAATGCATTCTACATTTAAATTTCCTTATCCACATGCCGCGGTGCTCCATTTATTCACCTTATAGATTTTGCACCGACAAATGTATTTTTTTTTCCTTGAAAACCCTCATAACATAATTATTAATCAGTATATTTTAACCTTAGTCAAATTTAAAATTACTTGTATTTTCCTCATGGTGTCCCATAACACTTTTCCTTGCATCATAACTTCTCCTTAGTGGACTATATGCCTTGTTGCGCATAATTAACCAACTCCACGTAATTATATATTTTCAAATTCCATGTATCACTAAATTTACATCTTGTGACGCACTAATCTTTATGTACATGCCACAAAATATTAACCTCTAAATTCTTTATTCAGAGTAGGTCTTCAATTCAGAGCCACCTAAGTCCTAAACTTGGATGAGTTGTTGAAAACAACATGGGGTGATATTTTGGACAACAAAGACCAAAGAGGGTTAAAGTGATTTAATATAAATTAAATTAAATATAATTTTAGAGAAACTATTGTAATTAATGATATACAAGTAATATAATATAATAACTAAACAAATTACAAACACACAATAATATGAAACCCTAAGAAATAGAGAGAGAGAGGAGATGACTTAGTTGATTTCCAAGTGATCTAGAAGTGATCAAAACTGGGTAATCTAGAAAAGACTCGGGAAGAGTGTCTTCAATACTCGACGGAGATTCAGGATATCAGAAATGTGTAGACAAGAAGTTCCCATGAGAGTACATGAGAACCTAGGTACTAGTGATTGATGTGGGTGCTTGTGTCCACTCATGTTCTCAAGTTCATTCCTATTCTGGGTTGGAAGATCTTCACTGTTGGTCCTCTTTTTCACTCGATTTTTATCCCATGTCGTAAATCATAACTTTAACCTACAAGATAGATATCTAGCTACACATACCCATAAAACACATCAATCCTACTAAATAAGATGGAGAATGAGGATTTGGAAAAACCTTCAGCAATCACCTGTAGAGAGTGATCTTACGACTAAGCACCGCACTACATCTCAAAATCCATGTAGTTCTATGTGTATGTGTGTGTAATTTTTCCATAGGTTTCCCTTGTACAAGTTGCACTATGATAATGGGATATATATAGAATGCCTCATGTAAATGCGTGAGGTTGAATAGAATGAAATTCCCCTCCTATATTGTGTATGCATAGTAATGAATCCCTTTTCCCTTGTATGGATGTGTTAGTTACACGCCTTTGGGATGCTCTTGTGCCTTTGGATGCAAGCTTAAGTGATAGTAAATAATGTTTAGTATTTAGCCCTTGATTTTGGAGAAGTAACTAAGTATATATATGATTCAATTATTTGAATTTTGTAATTGACAACCGAAAGGATGACCCAAAGTGTTAAAATATCCCCAACATATAAAAGATACCCAAAATGGTAAGAAAAGTAAAGAGAGTGTCGGGATCACCTAGAAGGTAAAAGAGTTCCTAGGTGCTTCTATCCTAATTAAGAGCTAGTGTTCAAGGCCATAAAATATAAATATGCCAAGTCTCGGTAGGGCTATAATATGTATAAGACCAAAAAGAAGGAAAGAGATAAAGAAAAAATGCCAAAAGGAGATGTCACCACTAATATTATTGCTTAGGAATCATGTATATATTAGTATGATTTAAGACCTAGAAATGGGCATAAGTGTATAGATTTTTTGTCTACATTTTCCCCTACCGTATATAGTTGAGTGAATAATCAATAGCATAAAGTAGATAAAATACATGTACCTTTTAATCCTATAGAGAAGAGTGTTGTTGACAATGTGTCGAGTGGACAAGTGAAGTGTGAAGTGATCTCAATGTGAAGCGTAAAGACTAGGAAGGGGAGCTATAACTTAGGGGTGAATATTATGCATAGTAGCATGATGTTGGAGCTTGTGTTTGTTGATGTGAGATTCATCTTGTTGCATATAAGGATGGACCTAGTAAATATGAGAAAAGAGTAGTCAAAGTTTTGTCTATGACAAATCGAGTAACATGAGTATAAGTATGTAAAAAGTGTGTAAAGGAAAGTTTAAATTTGATGCATGAGAGAGTAAAGGATAGAAAGATGTCATGTTTTCTTGGAGTTACTAGATTTGAATGTTGATGGTGAGGTTTTTGGGTGATCTCATACCAAGAGCAGATTTTATAGACGATCCGAAGCTAATAGCAATTTTTTTGGGCAATATCACACCAAGAGAAGAGTGTTGGGGAGAGAGGTCTAGCTTTTCTCTCCATCCATGACACTTCCCAATAAGCACCATTGTAGATGGTATGTCCTTGATTTGTAACCTATTATTCTTTTTGTAACTAATTGAATCGATTGTAATAGATAGAATACATTCTTATAACTCGAGGCAAGTTCGTTATCAAGAATTGTACTTTAAAATTCTAGAGATTGTTTTGAACTAAGAAATTTACTATTTTCCCCCATGATATAAACATCTAGGGGGAAACAAGCACTAGTGTCTTCTCTGTGTTTTGGGTCTAAGTCTGATTTTGGCCCATTTCATGACTATATTCCTATGATGATTTTATACTTTACTATTCTAATCAGAGCTCGAGATTTTGAAAGGGTCATTTTTTCACCCAATAGATGCCTCCTCATTTGGGGTGCATGTTACAAATGTAGGATAATGGGGCCCAAAGGAGAGGAGATAAAGTTGATTTACATATTTGAGTGTGGATGCCTATAGGGCGTAGGGATGTGCATGGTATACACCAAGGAAAATGAAAAAAAATGGGCTAGTAAACAAGTGTTAGTTGTAACAATAAATAACATGCAATGAAAGACATTGTAACAAGCAAATAGAAAGTCAAGTTGTATCGTAGAAAGAAGGTTTCATACATGGGACATCACTCACAATGTCACAAGACAATTAGTGCCGAAGCGTCCATAAAAAAATAATGATCAAGAAAGAAATAGGGAATAGCCTGCAAATGATAGCAAATGATAACAAGCAAAGAGTGGTAGATAACCATGGTTGTATTGATCTTGAAAAGAAAATTCTACACATGAATCACATGTTATTATGTTCAATACACAAGTAGTATGTCAAAGAATGTATATATCAATTAAAAGTGAGTGATAGCAACAAAAATAATTAAATGATGTAACAATAGAACATGTGATGTGTAGAGTGTGAGAGTAGCAAAGGTAGATGCCCCTAGGAGCCTCGGCGAGACTAGTAAAGAGCAATTTCAAGCATCATGCATTGTGTGAAAATTTTTAAAAGTCCTACATTCACCTCAAGATACCAAGTGAACACGAATGTGTATATAGAAAAATATAATGAAATACTAAGAATCCAACAAGCATGGAAAAAAGTAACATGTAAATAGTAAAAGCTAATAACAAGAAATACAACCAAGATGTGTAGATGCCATGTGCGTGTGAAGATGTTCTACGATATGTAAAATTTGTAGAGGAGAGGGGTCATATTTCCCAAAGAGATGTGTGTGAGATGAGGTTAATTTAGAATTTATCCCTCAATAGTAAAATAAGAACCATAAAACAAGAGTGTGTCATCGAAATGATTGTTTTGTGTGTTATTACGAGTAGATGCTAGAAAAGATGTATCGTGAAGAACTAAGCATGAAGTGTGGATGATGTGAGGCTTTTATAAGAATTGGACCCTCAATAGTTGATTATGAACCATGGAACTAGAGTGTTTCATCGAGTAATGATGGTACAATGTACTAGAGATGTGAGAATGCTTAGAAAAATAG
Organism: Taxus wallichiana var. yunnanensis; assembly: GCA_018340775.1. NCBI lineage: Eukaryota > Viridiplantae > Streptophyta > Pinopsida > Cupressales > Taxaceae > Taxus > Taxus wallichiana. The sequence continues at coordinate 203,306,658 of CM031239.1, read as the reverse complement.
ACATGGAGCGTGAAATGTAGTAAATAAACTATGAGAAGATACTAGTGACAACTGATAATAATGGAGGGGGAAGAAGTGTGATTCCCAAGTGTTTGATGGATATGAGACTATCCGATGAAAATAGAGAGTGATATCTCCCACCGATATCCACAGAGAGATAAAGACATGTGACCATGATCTAGAAATGGTGGTGTAGGAGAGTAACTATATGCGATGAAGAAGAGTGATGTGGTAAGGGAGGTGGAAATAAATTATAGGAACGGGATTCCCGTGGTACATGATTTAGGATGACAAGGTGGAATAATGGATCGATTAGGATGACAAGGTCGTGATGTAGGCAATGTATGAATGGGTGAGCTAGGTGTAGAAGTAGCTTTATACTTGCGTTGCATAGTAAGAATAGATACCATGATTACTGCCAAAGATAAAGGCAATGGTGGGCCAAGGTAATGGTGTACATGGTGGAATACCTTTGATGGTGACAAATTTCTTATTATGGATGAACTTAAGACATAAATGATGCATGGAAGGGATATCCTAGGTAGCATGGAGCCAAGGAAGACCTAAAACCATGTCATAGCCTTTGATTTCAGATGTAACAAGGAATGACGTAAGTATTGTAACGGACCCAACTATAATTGGAAGCATACCACGACCGTAAGAATTAGGAATTGGAAATTTTATTAGGGAATTTGAAAATTTGATAGCTAATATGAGTGCCACAAAGCATGCATTATAAAGGGCGATGGATAGACCAAAGTATTGCTGATAGTATAATTGCCATAGAAGCATTGATATGCAGAGAATCAAAGGAAAATGTAGGATGATAATCATGATCCGATAATGTGGTAACTAGTGGTGGAACATCGACAATAAAAATAAGAAAATCAAGTGGCCTTGATGAAGGAGGAGGCATAACATGATATGTATGGTTTGTAGAAGAATCAAGTAGCTACTTTTTTGTGTTTAAACAATGGGTCATTGAATATTTTTAGATTTTGATTATCATTGACCGGTTTGGAAGTAGATTTCCCAAAGATATTGATGACATTATTGTCAATAAGATATTGAATGAGATGGGCATGTGCATGGAGATGGGGTATCCAAAAGCGGCCAAAAGTCATTTTTGGTCATTTTTCCCATAACGCGCTCACATTATTGATTGTTCATGTTATAACGTGATGTGGAAAAATAGAGATCACATTATAATGTGAGCATGTTATGGTTTGGATTTACCAATCCATAATGTGCTCATGTAATAACATGAACATGTTTCGATTTTCATAAAACACAATCGAAATCGAGAGCTAAAATCATTCTAAAAAGAAAGAAAAATCTCTACAATAAAAAAATGCAAGTGGGGAAAAGCCCAAACACGTTTTGGGACATAAAAATCTTTTGGCACCTCAAATTGATTATGGAGACAAGTTCACAAGGTGAGTTCTTGTTAATTTTAGGTTAATTTTCATTATCATCTTTTTTTGCATTTGTTTTTAGCTTCATTTATAGAGGTTTCAATAACTTCAATTGAAACCCCTCATTCACCCATAGACTAAGATAAATAAGAATTTTTAAAGAAACACCCATTCAATAGTAATACATCTATCAATACATTTTAGGGGAGATTAAACATAAAAGTTCAAATTGAGGGTTTAATAGAAACCCTAAAAATCCCGATGCAACAAATCCACATCACCAAAACCTTTCTACATCATTAGAATAATTATTATCTAATATATATAATATGGTTGGTCAAATAAACACATGAGGGAGTTTTAAAACCAATCATCATGATTTTTATGTAGACAAGTTGTCTTATAATGCATGTGAATAAGGAAAAATATCCAAAGACAAGTTGTGTGCATTATTTATTGATCCTAAAACTAATGCACTATTACCATTGAGTTGTACAAGATTCCCCATCCACTAGTGTAACCATGAGGGGATAAAAAATAATTTTTGGATAGGTGATGGATGGTTTTTGACCAACCACCTTGTAACAATTAAGAGGTGCCACAATAATTCTTGAGGAAACTTTATTATGAGTTCATCCTCAATGAAATACCAAACTATTTTGATATTCGAGAGTTTCCAAGAAGAGGAAAAGGTTCTACACAAGATAGATTTGGGGCACAATGTTTGTAGAATCGACCATTTAGACCCATTGATCACTGTTGATCAGAGAGAACACTTAGTAGAACTCACACATAGAGTCCGTGCAGGAGAACAACAAAGGAGCAAAGGCGCAAAGGTATAGGAATGCGTCGCGCGCGGAGGTGTAGAGTAAGACTTTCAGGACTTAGCTGATTTTGGAGATCAGGGATATTCTTAGAGGTTGGCATGTGGAGCACACAAAGTGATGCTTTGAGTCTTACGCACCACTCTTCATGGATATTTTAAAGAGCATGTCAAATCACTCTTGCATGGGCATAAGCTAAAAATAGATCCACAACTATAGTTAACTATCAATGATCTATAGATAGCATACTTGCATGTGTATGGCTACTGCTTTTAAAAGGCACGTGGCTATTATTAGCATACGACCTATTTTGGTAGAGTTAAACGGTGAAGGGCTAGTCCCCCACCCTATATATATGTAATGAATTACTCAAGAAGATAGAGACAGTGACACATACCGCTTGAAGGGTTAGAGATATATGAGTGCATGAGACTAGATAATTGAATCGATCCATGCGCGCATGTCCGGTATTGTATGAAGCTTTTGTATTGTTGGTATGATGAATATATGAATAATATTGGCCGAACAACAGTTTCTGATATGTTTTTCATTATATACTATTGTTATCATGATGATTTATACTTAAGTGCTTTAGATCCAGTACGATGTAGCGATGTATAGGTGGATTAGTTTCTAAATATATGTTTGTTTTACTACTTCATGATGCTACCATTCTGCTACAACAACCCTAAAGAGGGACCTAGTACCTTTGCACGCTTTGGGTGAGCACTCAGCCTAGGTTGAGTGATGTGCCAATGTGACTAGGTGTTATCTGAGAATTCTAGGCTCATCACTGGTTCCATTGTCGGGACCTCTTTTTCAGTTGTTTCAGAATGGTTCACGATGAATACATACCAGCTAACTTTGGCGAGCATTGAAGAGTGGATTCATGATCTAGAGGAAGAATATGCACAGAGGTTTGACACTAGATCCAACTTTAGCGCATGCACTTGGTAGAGCAGAATCTGTATGACAATTTGTACGAAATCTTCTTTGCTATCTTTCCCATAGAATTATACGATTGGTTATCGCATACACGTCTAAAAAAATTTTGGAGGTATCACATACTTGTTTGGACCAAGGAGGAATTTCAAACACTATATGATGCTGACCTGATCTGGACTCGCGCGGTAGATACCTAGTTTCATGGTGTTCTAAATAGCTATATTCTGGAGTATTCATCGACTTATTCATTCCCGAAGGTAGTGGAGTTCTAGTTCCTACGGTATCCTGTAGAGGACGTATTTTCAAGGTATTCCGCTGGAAATCAAAATGCTAATGGTAACATTAAACTTGGAAGATAAACCCATGAATAGCTAAAAATATCCATGCACTGGGGCAGGAATAGGATTGGTGAAAGATGGTAGACCTAGTGGCAAAGACAAGAGAGGGAAGAGAGGTGGTTGAAGTATGATGGGGTGCATGAGAGGGAATTATGAAAGATACAAGAAATTACAGAATGGATGGTGTTGTGGAGAGAGATGGCTCATGAATGATTTGAGGCTCATGGGGAGGAAGAAGAGCAAGAGCATCAGGAACTCCCCCATCTAGGAAAGCATGATAGAGAACCCTCTTCATCCTCACATGGAAGCGCGCTAGTAGATATGACCTGGGCCGTAGGCGTGCATCTAAGCCAACCTGTTGACCTAGCCCTTACACTTGGTTTTCCAAAGATCTAGTACGAGGTAAACACAGCTTTAATTTAGGAAGTGAAATAGCATAAATAAGTCAGACAACAAGTACCTCAATGGTAGCACAAACATTTTTGTTATTCTTTGGGGGTACATTTTCAAGCTCATCATCTCGCATAATATGAGCGCGCCGAGTGTGGGATTCACCTCTAGAACTGGGACTACTTCATAGACTATAGGGGTCCAGTATAGTACCATTTTTAGGACACAGGGGAGTGCATCTAAGTGCCCTATTCCAAATTCTAGAGGAGGATCGGGCGGTATGGGCAATCCTGGTTCTAGTGGTTCGGATGGTTTTGGAGGAAGAGGAAACCAAGGAGGTTCTGGGTCGGGTGGTGAAGGTCCGTAGCAACCCCAGAACATTTATATGGAGATGTCCCTTCATCTCCTAGAGTACAGATGTATCAAGGATGTTACTGAACATGTTCATATGTGTGAAATATTGTGGCGCGCGAAAGGTATCATAGCTTCTGAGCGCAAGGTAAGTCGATTTGCTACTACATTACAGGAGTGCATGTGCACAACTGGTATAGGAAGTTTGATCCCAATCAAAATTTTATAGATTATGCAGCATTGAAAGATAATTTCTTGAAAGAGTTCCATATCCCAGAGTTTGAGAAAAAGAGTATAAGTGCACTCAAGGATATAAAGCAAGGCACTACTGAAAGTGTATGTGAGTATGATGCCTATTTTAAAACACTCCTATCCAAACTCTCATATGACATTCATGCAAGTCAAATGCGTAATGGTTTTTCATGGGATTGATTACTCCATTTCAAGAGCACTCTCACATAAGACTTATACCGACCCACGTGAAGCATTGGAAGTAGCTTTTCACGCCGAAGCATTGGGAGTATTGACACCGGAGTTAGTCCATTCCTAGAGGCTTAGATAGCAAGCAGCTTATGACAAAGCATTTAGAGAAACTATCAACAAACTCAGCTCATGAGACGCGCTCATGAATCTAGTGTATATATTTTGAATTAGAAGGCCACACCAAGGATAGTTGGCCCGGCGAACTATACGTTCGCTATTATTAGACTGTGAGATTTTCCATTTGAATCATGATGCTAGTCACTTCCCCCTACTACAACGCGCGATCAGGAAGAATGTATCCTCCTTTTGTAAAATTTGTAGGTCCATGACCCATGATACTGAGGACTATAGATTGATTGGAAAAATCCATGATGACATTGATATTGGGGTAAAACAGTGAGTGTGGCTGATAATTATAAAGGAAAGAATGAGCATCAGGATAGGGATTATAATCAAACATGCTATGACAGGAATGATGGAAGGTTTGAAGGGGTTCGTGAAAGGGGACAAGGATATCAAGGTGGATATGGAGGATGAGGCCGAGGTGGAGGAAGGAGTGAATTCCCTTGAGGAACTTGCTATACATGTGGCTCACCTGACCATTATATGCGCGAATGCCCACAGAATATTTCCTGTTCATTTTTTGGAAAGGGGCATAGTTATTAAGAGTGTCCAGACTTGTATGAGCATCTCGCATAAGTAGCACAAGAAATAAAAAAAGGTGCGGGGATGGTTAGAATCTAGCGTCTGCAGTAGAGAGTCAAGGATGCCCAAGTTAACACCAGAACTTGAGGCAGTAATAGTCAAGATAACCACACGAGCTGAGGTGGCACGTGCAAGAGAGGTTTTGCAACAAAAGCTAACAATCACTAGGGAGGAGGTTTTACATGCTAGGTATCCAGATCCAGCTCATCAGAAAGAAGTCTATCAGGAAATGATGGAGGTCCTTAGAAGCCTTCAAGGTGAAATACAGGGTTTGAAAGAGCAGTCTCAGAAATTGGAGCATAAGGATATAGAAAAGGCCCCGTAAGATATTGACGACATCAGAGAGGTATGTAGAACATTGTGCCAGGAGAATATTATTCCTTTATTAGAAAATTGGTTGAAAGGGAATACTTCGCATGTGGAAACAAAGACTAGAAGAAAAATACTTCATGCGAATCTTCCCCTCGATAACATTAACTATGACAAGGAGATCACTTTGAATGTTGTTGTGGACGGGTGGTCATTGAGCAATATTTTGATTGACACAGGTGCGTATGAATGTACTTACATTAGATGCATGGGTACAAATGGGGAGACCCCCATTACAACCAACATCTAATGTATTGTCCATGGAAAACATAACAAAAGCCACTCCCATAGGAGTTTTGAAGGGTGCATCTATCACTATACAAGGGGCCAAGTTCACAGGAGACTTCGAAGTGTTAGCACTTGCGGAAGTAGATAGATTCCCATCTTTTCTTGGGCACGCTTGGTGTTATGCAAACAATGTTGATTTGAGGTTTAACAAGGGATACATCAGCTTCGAGAATAAGGAGGAAAGGGTTATAATACCATTGATAGATGGAAAATCCATACCGTATGTGGAACCTTTAAGCAAAGAGGACTTGAACAGAATCTATATACACATTATTCGGGACCCAGAGGTCAATGAGCCATCTAAGGAAGGAATCCTTCATTGGGAAGATTCTCATTCAATCAATGATACTACCAATATTTCTTGTGATAATTGGGCTCATGGCACTTATGAACTAGTGGGGTGCGAAGTTAAGCACGTGGCTTCTTGCAAAAATGTTTTTTGTTCTATCCGGTGTATAGGTCACTCAAGACTACCGCTATAGTGGATATGAGGATTTGGATGGATTATTACAGGCCATGGAAGCAAACTGGGTTGACTAGCTTAAAAGATGAGATATGATGTCATCTACTTTAGGTGGGACAACAGCGTGCTAGTGGGTGGTCCATAGGGATAATCTCTTAGAATGGGGGAATATTGGGACCGCCTTATCAACTAGGTTTTCAAGAAGTAATGCACCTAAAAAAAAATTCCCTTATCATGGTGATCAACCTGCTCAACATCATATCCAGCAATGTGAGAGACTCTGGACAAGGGACAGAAGCATTACCACCCTCACTTTGGGTGCATCGGTTTTATTCTACTCTATAAGGTTGCGCACGTGCTTGGTATGTATATGCTGAATTACATCGTGACACTGGAAATTGGCAAAATTTGACTACAGGGATGATCCAAACTTTTGACTTCTTTTCATCTACACCACTAGTGAACAAAGCTTTAAGCTTTATCAAGCGCTTAACCATGGGAGACAGTGGGAAAGTGGAAGAAATTATTCAGAATTATTTGGTGAGATAGAGACATGGGTGCGTTTTGAGGATGAAGAAGATGATATCATACTACTTGAGCGTGCTTCTCTAGAAAAAGACAAGGGGAAGATGGTTTACATAATTGATGATGAGGAAGTTGAGCACTTGGAAGTGGATCATTCCCATGGAACATGTGAAGTGTTAGCCAAAGCATGGATGTATATGCATGCACATATCATGAGCCTATGAAGACAACAAAGGTCAATATAGGCATAGAAGTTGAACCTAAGGAGGTGATAATTGGGGATTACTTGGTCGAATAGGAAGTAGCAAAGATCATAGAGTTACTTAGAGACTACGAGGACTTATTCCCAAGAGGATACCATGAACTTAAAGGCGTGTATAAATCACTTGGAGAAATGAAGATAAATCTCAAGGAAGGTGTGCGCCTATTAGGAAGTGACCTTATCGAATGAATCCCAATTTGCACGAGAAATTAAAGGAGGAGATTGACAAGATGTTGAAATATGGGATCATTCAACCATTGGATGAATTAGAATGGGTCAGTCCTATGGTGATAAGCATCAAAAAGGATGGTAGGATTTGAATTTGTGTTGATTATAGAGAGTTGAATGCAGCAAGTGTTACAGACCCCTTTCTTACGCCATTCATAGAGGAAATATTAGGAGTGGCTAGGTGTGAGATATATTCATTTACAGATGGGTTCTCAGGGTATCATTAGGTTAGGATTGCCCTGGAAGATCAAGAGAATACCACCTTCACTACTGAATGGGGAAGCTTTTCCTATACTATGATGCCCTTTGGATTGAAGAATGCACCTGCTGTATTTTCAAGGATAGTGGTACAAGCATTCAAGGATTTTATTCACAACTTCTTACAGGTCTATCTTGATGATTGGACCATTTATGGGCTAATTAAGGATCATTGTGACAATCTGCGCTTAATGTTTGAAAGATGTAGACAGTTGAGTATCTCATTGAACATCAAGAAATGCATCTTTGCTACTCCATTTGGCATACTTTTAGGACACATTATCTGTAAGGAAGGGTTGCTAGTTGATCCAGCTAAAGTTGCAGTCATCGTAGGCTTGAAAGTGCCTACTAGTCAAAGTGAGGTGCGCAGATTTTTGGGTCATACAGGTATTACAGGAAGTTTATAAAAGGGTATGCAACATTTTCCACACCCTTGGAAGAATTACTCAAGGGGAAAGGTACATTTTATTAGGGGGAGTCGCAGTAGCATGCATTTGACATATTGAGGAAGAAACTTACTACCACGCCTATCTTGCGCTTTCCTTCATGGTATAAACCTTTTCATGTTCACGTGGACACCTCTGGCATAGCCATTGGTGTTGTCTTAGCTCAACCTGAAGAAGGTATAGTTGATCATCCCATTTTCTTTGCTAGTATGAAATTGAACCTTGCATAATAGAATTATACCACTACAGAGCGCGAGGCCTTGTCCATGATCTATGCCTTACACAAATTTTGTTAGTATTTTTTGGTCACACCATTTGTGTTTTATACAGATCACATGGCATTGAGGTATTTGGTGAACAAGCCCATTTTACATGGGTGCATATGTCGATGGATACTCTTATTTCAAGAGTTTGACTTTACAGTTGTGGTAAAACTAGGTAAAAGCAATTCTGGACAGGATCACTTGTCTAGAATTCAATCAGGAGAAGAGGCACAAACAATAAAAGAGACCATGCCTGATGCACAGCTGTATAGGTTACAACGCGCACCATCGGAATTAGAGGACATTGTTGTCTTTCTAAGGACTGGTATGGCACCAGAAGGCATGAAAGCTTTAGAGAAGAAGTAACTTGCTATATATGCGCAACACCATTCATGCTAATCAAGGTGATTTATACAAATTAGGTAGAGATGAGGTGTTATGTCGTTGTGTATTAGAGCATGAACGAAAGAATATAATGGAAGAAGCACATGGTGGTATTGCAAGTGGCCACTATGTAGGTGATCCAACAGTGTGCAATATCCTATTTACTAGTTTGTGGTGGGAAACATTGTACAAGGATTGTAAAGAGTATTGTAAGGCATGTGACCATTGTCAACATCTAGGTCGACCAGAAAAAGCGATGAGATGCATTTACGACCAATTATAAGTGAAAAACCCTTTGAGAAATGGGTAATTGACTTTGTCAGGCCTATTTCACCAGCCGCGCGCAGGATTGGATCACGTTATATCATCACTTGTATAGAATATCTTACCCGATGGGTAGAAGCAGCACCTACAAAGGACTCATGCAGCTATGACAAAGAGGTTGTTATGGGAGAATGTTCTTACAAGGTATGGTGGTCCTTTAATTTTAACAAGTGATAGGAGCACACATTTTTGAATGAGACAATAAGAATTCTCATTAACTAAGTTTATGGTTGCCCACCATAAGACTACACCCTCTCACCCTCATGCAAATGGAACTGTTGAGGCTTTTAACAAGATTTTGAGCCACACATTGACCAAGATTTGTGATGTTGGAAGGAAATATTGGGATGATAAAGTATCTGCTATTCTTTGGGCTTATAGAATAACATACAAGAGATTGAACAAAGCCACACCTTTTCAATTGGTTTTTGGCACGGAAGTTGTTCTTCCTATAGAATTTATGTTACCTTATTTGTGCACTACGCACGCTAGAGGTCTAGCTGATGAGTAAGCCTTGGAAGAATGGATTAAGAAGATGGTTCAACTAGATGAGCGCCGAGCCATAGCATGCTGGAGTCAGAAACAAGAGAAGCGAGTGAAAAGGCATGGCATGATAGACATATCAAGGATAAGAAACTTGCAGTTGACAAATGGTACTTCAGCCATGACTCCAAGTTTTGCGCCATCCAGGGAAGCTCAAGGTGCATTGGTTGGGGCCATATATTATAACTCATATAATTGAGTAAAATTCTTTCCAATTAGAAGTAATTGATGGCATGAGGCTACCCGGTTATTTTAACGGGAGCAAGTTGAAGCCCTACTATAAATAAGTCTTCTTGGTGTTTGTAATAAGGCGGTATTGCCGGATAGATTAGGTTTCCCTTTCTGCATTCCCTTAATGTTTTTCTTTCATCATCGCTATTCTTTTTCAATTTAGTTCTTGTTTATGGGTAATAAGTGTGCTTGCGCACATGAAGATAACTACAATATGAAACATGAAGCTAACTTTTAGTGTGGGGTGGATTGTTGGTGACTCTTAGGTATATCTTGTGAAGATTTAATGTGCAGTGTTGAGAAAGAAGGTTTTTAAGGGTGATTTGTACAAGAGATTGCTTCTTAAAGATAACCAAGGATGGAGATGAATGACGGAAGGTATAACATGAGCTAAGCAAATGGCCATGGTAACTATCGGGAGATGGTGCGTGACAAGGTACTCGGGCGCGCCAGAGTGCATGCTAAAGAGAAGTTTGTGACAAAGGGTAAAAAGGTGCGCTAGAAGGTTATAGCTTTGGGTGCGAAGATGTACCATGCCAAAATGACAAAAATGAGCAATAAATGAGGAAAATTTGGTAGGTGGAGGAGCAATTAATGTAGCAAAAAGTGGAAATCTATATAAGGACATGATGCAATTTCATTTTTACCCTTGCGACTACAAGAATTCAACAACGAGCTACGTGCGAAGAGCCAAGTAAAGTAATTTAAGGTGCGAAGCAAGCGAACCGGGCGTGAAAGATAGATTTGTGAATTGGAAAGGCTTGTATCCCCATGGGAGAAGGGTTTGAATGAGAGTGACAAAATAGAGTTAGGGCACGCAATTTCGTGATTGTAAATTAGGGCATGGTTGAATCAAGTTAGGGTTTGAAGGAAACTAATAAAAACTTGCAAAGATAAGGTCCGAAAACAAAACCCAAAGAGAAGAATGGCTCCAAAGAAGAAAGTAGCACCAGGAAAGGAAAAGAAGAAGGTGGTAATAGAAGAATAGGAAGAGATGGCCTGGAAAGCAAATTTTTAGAGATGCAGTACCTTGAGGAAGTAATGGTGGGATAGGAATGGGATACCCACATACGACAAAGAAATATAAGTGAGTATAATCACCAGACTAAGGATAACCGAAGAAATTAAACGACTTGCTCACATCTCGAATGAATAGACAAGCGAGGATGGCATGCCAATATATGATGATGCCGGGGAAAGGTTATTGAAAGGGATTGGTGTCTACCAGCTATATGAGTTCCCATACTTTGGGAAATATGCACCATTATATAGATGGTGATGAGTGAGTCCATGAGGAATTTTTCTATTTTGCAGATAGATAGAGGTAAGATTGACACCCATTCTTATTGCCACGGTAATTGGATTAAAGGCAATAGGCAAAGATATTAAGACTGACCTAGCTGACAAGAGTGTCATTTTGGAGACACAAAAAGTGCTAGGCTACCATAAAGGACCATGCGAATGGACATTGATAAAATACAAAATTGTCCAAAGAGTACAGTAGTAGTGCACTGATTAAAACGTTAAATGACCAAGAAATTTGGTCACAAGTTAACTCTATATGGCTGCATGTGGCAAAGCACATGTCGAAGGAGTCACAACATTGTTGGCTTCATTGCGAGTAAATAGTAGAGGAAGCGCGCGTAGGAAATAAGATAAGTTTTGGCTATGTTTTACTAAATTTGGTATTCATGGAAATTGGGGTAATAGATGGCCCGAAAGATAATATATGAGAATACCCCATAAATCACAAGTCTCCAGTTGAACGATTTAGCAAGCATCTATGTAAGGGGTCAATGATGGACGAGGTAAAGGAGCAAGTAGAGATGTGGTATGACAGGCTCCACGTGACATTTGAAGAGGAATGGCATATACCCAAGGAGTTTCCTTTGGTTCTAGGGAAGTAGGCATAGTTTGTAGTCTACCAACACTTTTGTATTGTGCACTTTCCAATGGTAGATGGGTCATGGAGCCCCTGGTGTAAACTACCTTACGTGTTTTCTTGCATGATATTTCCAAGCTTCAATTCATTAGTTCACCAACACATGAAGGTTAGTGTTTAATGCAGACAAGGTGGACTGTGAATACCACACCTTATAGAAAACATATGGATATCTAGGGAAGAATGCATACAATGAGAGTAATATCTCGAGAGATTTTGAGCATTAAACTAGAGACACTTTCCATTGCGAGATATCGGGACGCGCTAATATACCTCCAACTTAAGCCGAAAATGGAAAATAACAAGTATGTGGAAAATGAGTTTGCACTTCTAGGGCCACCAAAGGGGAAGCATACCATGGAGAATGTCCTGGAACCTAGGCCCTCTAAACCCAAGCAAGATGATGAGGAAGAGGATGAAGAGTAGGAGGATAGCGACAGCTTGGTGTGGAGGAGGAAGTAGCCATCGGCCAAAAGGAGAAGGAGCACGTGACGGCTTCACAGGGAGAAGGAGTTACTGGGGAAGAGTAGGGTGACCACATATTTAATAAGGTATTCAAGCACACAAGAGCGTGAGGAGAAACCCAGCAAGTAAAGGAGCCAGAGGATAAGAAGAGAAGAAAACTCAAAGCTAGGTGAGGAAGCGATTAATCGAGGAGAAGACACCCTCATCTCCAAAGAGGAAAAGGATCCTCAACATGAGGAGGAGGAGAAAATGAAAGGAGGAGAAGGGTAATAATCGGAGCCACACAAGACAAGGGTGAGGATACACCTAGCATTCCTAACCTTGATGCAGCCATTCCAAGAGGGCCAAGATCCCATCGAACAAGTGAGGATGCCAAGGCACATACAATGGGATATGTAGAAGACCCAAAGCTGATTGTTCGCACTCGGTTTCAGAGCACCATTGAGTAGAAGGATCTATTTGGATGGGTGCTCATGGACGAGGACAAGGTGACATTGCGTACATGGAAGAAACTTTCATGGTCAATGCACACGCATATGGATGAGCTAGACTTTGATGTCGGTGAAGAATCATGTGCATCAAGATGATTGAAGAAGGCACTTGAAATAAGGCACATGACAATCAAGCCAATGGTGATGACAGATGAGCAGGTAAGCAATGCTCTAGTAAAGGTATCTATTGAAGTAGCAAGAAGAAACATTGATAAATCTGCTACCATTAAGGCACTGACAGAGAAGTTGAAAGCCAAGGATGTGGAGATAGCGTGCCTAGTGCAGGAAAAGGACTTGATTAAGAGAAAATATGACACTTTTGTTAGTATGGTGGAGGAAATTGGAGATGATGTCCTAAAGGTACGCCCACATTTGGAATCCCAAGTACCAAAAGAATTTCCTTTTGCGATGCACTATGTAAAGACAATGATAACATTAGTGTTGGAGGATGAAAAGGTGTGTATACCAAAACAGCCCAAGGACCCCACAGAGGAAGAGAAAGCGTAGGCTGCAGTAGTAAGGAAGATTGCTACTTATGAAGTCCTACTGCAAGCCATCCATGACGGGCTGAAGAAATCTGATCATGCACTAATGATATGTACAGCTCCAGATGCGCTGATCAAGATAAAAACACTGGAGGAAGATAATGAAGTGAAAAAGGCTATGAAGGATGCAACCCTAGGCCGCTACTGAACGATTAATCCTAGTGAAGCAGAAGTGCGAGACACTAGTTGTGGCATAGGCACCGCATAAGGAAAGGTTAGATGAGCTTGGAAAGCTCATTGCTCAAAAGATGGATATATTGGAAGGGGTGCAAACCTCTATGTCAAGCATAATGCTTGTGATATAGAATGAGCAGGGAAAGCTAACTATGGATGAGCTGCAGTCTATCATTATAGACGTGCTAGAGAAGGCAGGAACAACATTGACAGAGTGGGAGAACTTGGAAGTAGATATAAAAGAGGAATATCTAGAGTTACTACTTCAGAATGAAATGGAGGAGCCTGAGGCCTGAACAGTTTTTGTTGTGTATACCTTATTCAAATTATTTATTTATCCATTCTTTGTGTAAGTTTTGGACATCACCATTGTCGAGGTGATAATGAGATTAGTGTGGGGTAATGTTGATAAGAGAAAACACTTAGTAGAACTCACACACAGAGTCCACGTGGGAGAACAACATAGGAGCAAAGGCGCGAAGGTATAGGAAGGCGTCGCATGCGAGGTGTAGAGTCAGACTTTCGGGACTTAGCCGATTTTGGAGATCAGGGCTATTCTTAGAGGTTGGCGTGCGGAGCACACAAAGCGATGTCGAGACTTGCACACCACTCTTCGTGGAGATTTTAAAGAGCATGTCAAATCACTCTTGCATGGGCATAAGCTAAAAATAGATCCACCACTATAGTTAACTATCAGTGATCTATAGATAGCATATTTGCATGTATGACTATAGTTGTAAAAGTCATGTGGCTACTATTAGCATGCAACCTATTTTGGTAGAGTTAAGCGGTGAAGGGCTAGTCCCCCACCCTATATATATGTAATGAATTACTTAGTAAGATATAGACAGGGACACATACTGCTTTGAAGGGTTAGAGATACATGAGTGCATGAGACTGGATAATTGTAACAGATCCATGTGCACATGTTTGGTATTGTATGAAGCTTTTGTACTATTGGTATGATGAATATATGAAGAATATTGGCCGAACAACAGTGTCTGATATGTTTTTCATTATATACTATTGTTATCATGATGATTTATACTTAAGTGCTTTAGATCTGGTATGGTGTAACGATGTATAGGTGGATTAGTTTCTAAATATATGTTTTTATACTACTTCATGATGCTACCATTCTGCTACAACAACCCTAAAGAGGGACCTAGTACCTTTGCGTGCTTCGGGTGAGCACTCAGCCTAGGCTGAGTGATGTGCCAGTGTGACTAGGTGTTATCTGAGAATTCTAGGCTGCATCAATCACCCATGTATTCAGCATATTTCAATCCCTTCTATTGTGAAGGAGACAATGGAGGTTGAGGCTCTTGATTTTATTAGGTCTTTGACACATTTATTGCTTCAGCATGGCACTCATCTATCCCAGGGTGATGAGGTTGGTCCTTCTAGGCATAATACATCAGATAATATACAATTTCATGCTTGTGCAAGTGTAGGAGCCTATGTGGTTGATGAGGAAGCTCCACCGCTTAGGAGATAGCTCAAAACCCCACGAGTAATCTTTATATCCTTTCGTGGAAGCTCCAAAGCCTAGTCATGATGCTCCACAGGTTGAGTAGGGTGTTCGATTAGAGGAGGCACATAGTGATTCTATGTTGGAAAATATCATCATCACGGATGTTCGACTGGATTTGACCTTTGTTATTGACCAACAGTAATTATATATGAAGTTAATTGTAATTATATATATATATATATATATATATATATATATATATTTCATACAAAATTTTATAATCAACAATGTTAATCAATTATGAATGAAAATTAATGAGTCATGTGTATTTTTATAAAATTACATGGTCAAACTATACATCTAGTTTCACATTCCCCTTCTTCGGAGTTGTTTGTGGGAACATCAGCCCATGAGGTATAAATTGGTAATAAATTAGTAAATATATTGTGTGAATTTGTTTTCCATATAGACATGTTATCCTAAAATTACAATTTGATTTTGAATAGGTGACTATCGCATGAGTTTGAAAGTTGGTGAATTTACTAATGTGAGTTTTATTATTTGTATTCATCATATACATGAAGAGAATGAAGTATAGTTAATATATGAAGATAATTTCATGTAACTTGTATGTATGTTATATTTTTCCTTTCTTTAGTTGATGACATCATTACATTCTCTTGTTGAGATTCAATGATCATTAGATATTAGTGTTGTTAAGGGCATAGCTTCTGTTGCACCTCCTACACAAGTATGCGCTAGTAAAGTAATTTTCATAATGAATTGATTGTATTAAATAACATCATATAGTATAATTAAATGACATTCATGTGTATTATAATTTTCATCATCACAGCTTTCCATAGAAGGAGTTGACAAATCCAACTTTTGTACCTCTTACCGATGTTGTTATCGATCATGAGAGGTAGAGGATGATTTTGAGTGATCGACATATTGCAATAAGTATTTATTTTTAGGTAGTTTCATTTTATATGTAATTAGTTGTATACTAATGGGTATGTTGTTTATTTGTATTAATAAATGGATCTACAAACATCCTTTGAGTGTAGGAGGTATGACCAGAGAAGGTAAATTCCACTAATGTGTCTAGATAACCTTCCCAATGGCCAAAAAGAACCAGATTATTTTATGATACCCCATAGTTTAGATGTATACATATTTTTTTGTCTACCTTTGTGGCATGTTGGCATATATTTATATTTTTTTGATGTATATCATTGTATGCCTACATGGCTTTGTTAAGACATTGATTTTGTTCAAATTTTGTATGTTATCAAGTATTTTTGAAATCAATATAATGTATGAGACAAAAATATTTTGTTTTAAAAATGTATAGTAAATGAAAAATTCTTTATACATGTATCTAAGTGGATTAATATGATTCCATATGTATGTTATGTTAATATGTATTATTAGTGTTTATTTTTTTATGTTTTGAACATGGGAATTAAAATATATATGTAACTAACATACAATTTAGCCACTACTATAATCATTCAATTCCATCAATTATAATAATATAATGTCAATATCAATGCCATCCACTTCATGGAATCTCAATAATTCAAATGAAACATATGTAACAAGACAATGTAATATTACATTAATTCTAATAATTAAAATGTAACTACAGAGAGAAAGAGAGAGAGGGAATGCAAGAGGGATAGACATAGAAAGAGAGAGTGGGTGTGAGAGAAAGAGAGAGATAATGTGAGATAAATATATAGAGGAAAAGAGAGTGAGATTGCGATAGAGAGTGTGGGAGTGAGAGAGAAAGAGAGTGTGTGAGAGAGAAAAAGAACTACATGAGAGAGAGAGAGAGAGAATGAGAGAAAGAAAGAGGGAGAAAGGTTGTGAGAGAGGAAAAATAGAGAAAAAGAAAGAGCAAGAGAGATAGACAAAGTGAGCGATAGATAAAGAGTTAGTGAGTGTGTGTGAGGGAGAGTTAGGGGGAGGGGGAGGGAGGAGAGAGAGAGAGAGAGAGAGAGAGAGAGAGAGAGATAAATAGAGTATGAGAGTGTATGAGAGAGAAATAGAGAGAGGGAGAGAGATAGTGTGTGTGAGCAAGATAATGAGTAAGAGAGAAAGAGTGAGAGTGAGAGAGAAACATATCATGAGAGATAATGAGAGAAAGTGAGAATGAACGAGAGAGAATGAGAGAGAGAGTGTGTGTGTGAGAGAGAGAGAAAGAGAGACAAAGAGAGTGGTAATTGATACTAAAACTTTGATAACATACCCATTAGTAAAAAAATCTTCTACCATAGTCTTATCTCTCCTTGCCATCCCTGCATGGTGAATTGAAAATCCATAAGGAAAAAATGTCTATAACTATTATCGAAATAGAACAACCCTTTCAAATTGTCAACCACCCTAAACCATAAACATCCTCATAATTTGGCAATGTTGTAGACAATCCAACCAACCAAAATTTGTCTATAACCATTAAGAATAGGGAAACGTCATCAAAATTTGGAAATGTTGCAGACAATCCAAGTAACCATATCATTTCCTAGGTATTCTCAATTTTCCTAACTTTCCTAGAAACAATGTGTTCCAACACCAATCCTCTATTGACATGTAGAGGATGAATCTGATCAATAATCAAGAGTATCACAAGTTGAGTGTAACTTCTATCCCCATACTTTCGGGTAATGATATCCCATTTTTCAAGAGTGGTTACAATTATTTGTGTTTCCTCTATCTGTGGAACCATATGGACTCCTATTGAGAGAAATATTTTGAAGTATGGTTAACATGAAACATTGGTCTTACTAGCACGTTTGGGTGCACACAAAAAACAATTCTCAACAAAAATAGTGTAGTTTCACACATCATGCTCTGTAATCTATTTAGTTTCTTCATTCCTCAGGATGTAGGCTCTTCCCATTCTGGTATGTTTGATGATTTGAAAGAGAGAGAGAGAGAGGTATCTCTCTCTCTTTTGAAAGTTCATGTGAGATTCAATATCACCAATAGGCTCTGAAGGGTTAAGAGTTATTAAAAGGACTGCATTTGGTTGACTTAGTGTTTGAGGGGGATTTCTTGTTACTCCTCATGGGTCCTTTATTACTTATTCAATTTGGAAAGCATGGGAACAAGTGAAGAACCTAGTGGTTGGGAATCCTACATTCTCTATAGACACAAAATCATGCACTTTAGACATTATTTAGTCCCATTTTCATAATAATATTTTCAAGGTTCTTGAGTGAAGAAAGTACTAATTAACCCCCATCTTTTTGCCATCTTATTTTATTTTATTTCATCATTATCAACCTTTTACATCCACATGACCAATAAAATTATGTCATATCACGTTATTTTATCCTCAACCTGGGCACCTGATTAGTAATGAGGTCCAACTAGTCCTTTTGAACTTTCCTACCACTTTTTGAGATCTTTCTATCCATTTTAGATCTTTATCCTTTTTGTGGTCATCCATTTCGGGTTAATTATGAAATTAGACTAAGATAACTTTGTAAATATAAAGTTATGATACCATAATGAGGGACCTAGAATCATTCACTACTATTGTCCATCTAGAGTTATATCCATCTATTACATTGAGATAATTTGCATCCACATAGCTCCATCACAAGGCACAAGGCTAGGACATATGCATCACACTTCATAAGGGGGAGGGATTATATTTTATTTCATGCAAATATTCTATTACATTTTCTACATTTAGTTATTTCTCACTACTTCACAAAGTAAGAATGACATGAGAGAACCTAGGGCACATTATGCACACACTCAACAAAACTACATTTGGGTCCGAAATATAGTGTAACACTCAGTTAGTAAACCCATTGTTGTGGAAGATGGGGTCATTCTAACCCATTCATTTGCATATTTATTTTTATAGGTTTTTATACTTCTTTTGGTCTTTTGCAGGTCTTTACATCATATTAGATTATTGGTGGCACTCAAGACACGATGATGAATATGATGCAGCAAATAATGAGGGTTTTAGACCATCTTCCAAACTTGTGAAGATCATTTTTAGAGCTTTTAAACAAACTAGGCACCTAGTTTGCATACCATAAGACTGCTTTGTAGGCACCCCACCCCTCTCCGTGTGCTCTAATCTAACCAGATAATCCAGATTCATATTTTTCATAGATTATACACGGTCATTCCTTCTTGTAGATTCTCTAGTCAGCTATGCGACACAGTCCATAAGCATATTTTATTGAGTTTAGTTATTTCCTCTTCTCTCTTACATATTAGGGTTAGCATTTTACTTTTCATAGTTTCTTGGTCACCCGTATACTTCTTTATTATACTTATTTACTTTATTTACAACTATTCATAGCTTATATTAACTATCCCCACATACTACATATTAGTTGATTTTAGTTAATCATTTTGGTGAACATGATGTTTCAACACTTCCTTTTGATCATGTCATCTCCTTATCAAGTTATGACTCAATATTATTATCCTACCTTTGTACTAACTAAGGTCTTAAGAATAATTACAACCTGTCACATATTTCATATGCATGTGTACCCAACATCCTCCTCACTTTGTCACACCTATGGCTAATCCATCTATTAATGTAGTTACTACTCGTCATACTCGTCTTAATCCACCTACACTTCACCCACATATATTCCCCTAACTAGTACTTCTTATCTCCCCCACAACTTATAAGGGTTATGACATCATTGAACAACTTAAAAATATGCCCGCTAAGATATCTCTTTATGACTTATTACGTAATACACTAGATTGTCATAACATGTTATAAGCCACCCTTCAGAACATTCATGTTGAAAGTGATAATTTTGTGGTGGCCTTTTCACATCTTATACAATCCCTTCATAATTTACCACACGCTATATCTTTCACTGATGAGGATATGTCACCTTTTGCTAAAAGCAATCTGTGTGCTCCTTTGCTCATTATTATTGTTGTTAGTACTACTTGCATCAAATGCATCCTCATTGATAATGGATCAATTGTTAATATTTGTGCTCATTCTCTCTTAAATAAATTGGGTATTAATAATAATATATGGTGGTACAAATTAACTTGTAGTAATTAATATGTTGTTCATTAATCTACAGTCATTTAATTATCAGACCTAAGGACGTAAAATTTCAATATTGTCAATGTTATATGCACAATTATAGATTTTTGAGGAGTGTAAAGGTAAATTTTGTCACTAGAATTAGGAAATAATAATATTGGAAATGAACTAGAATACGACTGAAAATAAATACTATGGCTATGGAAAAGCATGTAAAAATAGAATACAAATAAAGAAGTAAATCATTGCAATTATAATCATGAAATGAATTAAAACAACAAATTAAAAGGAGATGGTTAGAGAACCGTAAGTAGGCCTTGTATTGGGTGTTAATCCCACCTAAGGCCTGTGTCTAAAAATTATTAACAAAACTCCTATTCTTATTTCATCATTATGAAGGTTATAAATGAAATAATGCAGAAAACTCTCTATATATGGATCCATCTATCTCACTCTATTACTCTATATATTTTTACAGAATTAATATTTCCTTTTATATCCTTCATTATAGTAGAGGTATGAAGAGATAGATTCATACTAGGAGTTATAGTTGGATTCAGTAAAAGATCCTAACCAAGTGATCTCAAATTTGCATGCAACATAATTTTTTTAGGAGATGTTCTAATACAATCACATAACTTAACTAACTAATCAATTAAACAACCAGTTATTAAATTATAAATTCAATCAACTAGTTCTTTGTTTGAGTTGCAACACATAATCAGTGATGGCATTGAATATTCTTCTTGTTCACATAATTGTTTCTCTATCAACACATGTTATCTCAGGAGAAGTGTATATGTTGTTCAAGATCCTCATAATCATGAATTTATATATATGTGTGACCTCCTTTGGCTACAGACGCTTAGCTTTAGGTAGGTCCCTTTGGTTGCATGTCGGGCCGCGAATGACCTCTATGCTTTGAATGAGTTTCTTTAGCTGCATGTTAGTGGATACACATAACAACTCTTTGGAAATCAAGGATGACATTTATTCAAAGCACTATTTAACATCACATTACATCCAGAAGAATAAATGCATACCCATAATCCAAAAAATAAAGTAAACTTAGTAATAATTATATTAACTAATATATGTGCCATAAGTTCAAGATATAGTGGAAATGTTCAGCAATATAACTAGGAAATACAAGTTCATGGGTACACATGGATTAAACAAAATACAATAGATGAGGTGTTTAAATAGGAAATAAAATGACTCATTACACCCTTAGAATTAAGTCCTTAAATGTCATCAATCAAGATTCTTTGGGTTCCTCATCCGGCTTAGGATCTTCCTGAATGATGCTTTGCATAGGTGCCTGAATTTAGAGGGTGTAGATGTTCCTTCTAGATCATATAATAATTTCCCAAAATTATTTTTGTATCTTTCCATTATCCTTTCTTGTATGTCCTCATTCAGTTCCTTGTTTCCAGACCAATGTGGTATAGGATAGTGGAAAATTGGTGGATAATAACCAATAGGAAACCAAGTTTTTCCACATCCCTTAGAGACTTCAATATATGCATTTATCCTCCTGAAAGTTGGGATGATATTATGATAAGAATTCATTTCCTTCCTCTCGTATCTCCGTGACATTTTCTCGCCATCTTTTCCTGTAGGCCTATACTATTTCCACACCATTAAATTTAATGTATTTTGTGGCTTCGTCATGAGATTCCTATCTTATTTTGTGCACTCATTGTTTGACATCTTTGTGCTACATATATTTTCCATACTCCTCAATAATTGCTCCCGTATTTGAAGATTCAACTTGAATCATCAATGATTACATTTTGACAATTGTCAATATTCCTCCATTTGTTTTTCTCTATACATCTCATTGTTAAAATAGGAACACATTCCCTAATTGGAACATCTCCAATGTAGAGTACAGGGATCCAATCCCTATCATATTCCACGGCATAATTTTATTGATATAGTTCACATAAAAGAAAATGAATTTCATGATGAATTTTCATATATATCCTGAAGAAAGGCATGAGTCCACTAATATCATTTGGGATATCATTTTTGATACATGTATACTTCAACTGCAACATTTGTTCTTTCAAGAAGATAACATAAATGTTAGATGGTGGTCTATATTTATGTTGATCTAAAACCCCAACAAGATTGCGGGGCTTAAGGATAATTGATATTTGTTAAATAAGTGCTTAGAAAATACACCACTTATACTCTAAGAATAGAAATGTAAATAGAAACACATCATAAATTTTAATCCAAACTCTATTCTTTATTTATTCATTAATGATAAGTACATCATACATCCTTTTCATTATATCTCACGTATCCTATCTCTCATACAAAATATCTCAAAATGGAAGTCATGGTAGATATCTCATGATGCCCCCTATATAATACATTAGTTAAAATAAATATACAAAATACAATTAATCCCTAAAAGACACTTATTTTGACTCATGCCTCTGTCAGCTTCTGTCATGGTCTGGATTGTTTTGTCTTCATTCGACCGCATCACGCCGCCTTCCACAGCTTTCCTATAGTATCTTACGGCTTCTTTCGTTGTTCAACTTCTTTCTTCGTGTGTCATGGATTCCTTAGTTTATTGCAGATTTATCCTATATCACACGACTTTCCTTCACCCTTGGATTTCCTTTCCCCTTCATATCTACCTTTATCTCTTCATGTTTATCCCCTTAACTTCATGCGGATTATAAAAAAAGTTGATGAAGACTTGTGTCAACAACTTAAATATTTCATTTCTCACTTGAACTATATCTTCTCGCTTCTTCTTTAGTCTTTCAATTTATTTTTCCTTTTCCTTGAGTTTTTTATCCTTCTCTGTAAAATCTTATTGAGGTTGGAAGAATAATTCTTCCTTATCCCTTTCCCATTTACATTGTAACCTAGCAACATAGTCTTCAAATTGTTACAAACAAAGATGCTTGAGTGCCTATGCTTCAAAAATTGGTTGGGGGTTCTTTGAAATATTATTTGGTAATAACTTGTTGTTGCAGGGGTATTTAGTGGCAATGTTAGGGAAATAGGCTCAAAGACTTCATGAACTATACTTTGAATAACTATCAGATTATCCACTTGTATGGTCTCAATATTATCATATTGGGGTTTTGTCTCAAGTTCATTAACAATATTTTCTATTGTTTCCTCAACATGTGGTGGAAAATCATCCACAATATCTCTGTCAACAATATGTGGTTCAAAAATTGCATGATCTAGTGCTTTCTCTTTGTGCTCTTCATTAATTGTAGAAAAATGTGGTGTACTTTCAACTTCATCTGTCAATGCTTCACCTTCATGTTATTTATGGGTTTCCCTAACACAAGTTACCTCTGCCTAAACCTCAATTACTTCAATAGAGCTCTCATGAACAATTTTTCCATCATATTCCTCCTCCTTTGTTTCTTCCATTTCCTTAGTGGTGTCTTCCATATCCTACTTTTCACATGCAATTTCATGACCACCCTGCTCAATATCCATTGGTGTAGGTTCTTTAGTCTTTTCAACCTCCTCTACATCACTATCCAGTGAGATAGTAACATTTCTCCTAGGCTTTGAAGTTTTGGGATTTTTAGTGTGAAGCCTCTAGGATCTCCTAGATGTTTCAGGGGATTTTCTTGAGGACTTTCATTTTCCCTTAGAGGAAGAGGACTCAGGTGTAGATATATTTAGAAAAGTTTTAGCAATAAGAATCCTATCAGGAGAGATGGGCCTAGGGCCTTGCTCTGGAGATGGAGGTTTTTCATGAACAGTGTGTTTATAGGTGTGAAATTTTATGTAGAAATAGGGTTTTATATAGGAATAGAGGTAGAAGCTATGGTTTCAGAATAGATGTGGAAGAGCTAGCTACACTTATCCTATTTTTCTTCCTTTTTCCCAAAAATCATCAATGTGTTTTTCCCTAGAAAACTCTTTCCATTTTATTGCAGGGTGTTCCCTCTCTAATGTATGTTTGACAATCAAGGTAATAAGATAGTGATGAGATAATGTAGACCTCCCCCTCTAAGACTCCTTACTCATTTTCTTTAAGATTTCATGTAAGAAATTAGGGACATTAACATGTTTGTCATTCTTTAAATGATTAAGCAATTTAAAATGCACAATATTCAATCTTGAGTACCTACCCTCACAAGTGAAGTATTTTATAATGTATTTTGCAACATCAGCCCAAAAAGGTTTTAGGGAAGTGTGTAATGTACCTTGTCTGTCACTTACAAAATTATCATCATCATCACCAAATTTCGTTCGAGCCTCATATGGATTTTCCTTTGCATGAAACAACTCACCTTCTGCTAGAAGTCCTATTACTACAGATAGAATTTTGTTATCCACCTTAACTGTTAAACCCTTAACAAAGTGGCCTTTCCATCCTTGAATGTGGCAGCAAACTCTGTCACCATGGACTCATTGAATCCCTAAAACTTATTAATATAGTCCATCCATCCACTGTCATGGAAATACTGCAATATTTTTGGTTGAATGTGAAGTTATGAGTGGTTTATAGGCTCATTTTGAATTAGGTATCCTCCCATTTCAAATTTGGAAAACTTCTTGAGCTCTGAGAGGAAAAATCTTGTAGTTTGCGGTGATTATGAAAAAATTCAAGTAAGTGTAAATATTTTGAGTACTTGATGATTTCAAATTTTACAACCGACTCACATGCAGCATGAAAAGGCATGCATTAATTTCATTTGAGGGGTGTAAGTGTGTGAGGTGAGGTCATGTGACGAAGTGGGGTGATGTGGGAGAAAACTCATATAATGAAAGGAAGTGGCATATTATGGCTTATAAAGTCACTCATGACATGACACAAATATTAATCACATATAATTATTCTATCACTACTTTATTAAAGTGAATTAAGTGCACTTATCTCAAGATGTATGTTGGATGATGGTGACATGTGCCTTGTCATAATTTGTGTCCTTTGGCTGCATGCAAAGTCATCATGACACTGCAGGTTGAGGTGCTACAATGTTTCATGTGCTTTATAGAGTGATAAAAGTGTATATAGAGGCATGTTAAAGGATCCTTAGTAAAATCAGTTAATTCCCAAAAAGGGAAGGCTGAATTTTACTCTCTGGTGCTATTCATCTTCATAAGTACTCACAGTACAATTTGTTCCTTATTTTTCATGTAATCATAAGTTCTGCTAACAATAAAACAAAGTAGGGATTTGGTGTATGATATTGCAAGTGGAAGTTTAGTCTTTGCCCCATCTCCTTCTCTCATAGACCATGCACTTCTTGTAACAAATACACCAAATCCAAAAAATAGAAATTGTAATAAAAATATATATTAGTTGAGTGGTGTTGATCACCAAGAGGGCTGATCACATCACTTTTATTCACCCTTGGAGTATTCAACAAGCTGAATATACCAAGGCCACTGAACATCTCATTCTTTAGTAACTTCAAAAGATGAACCAACAAGTTCAACTTTTGACCTTAACTCTAATGTTCTCATCTCCATCCTACTTTGACCTCCTCTGAATTGTTGCATAAAGGTGCTCTTATTAGTTGGATTTTTGTACAACCTCAACCTATGACCATTCACCAGTAGTTTGAATCTCACAGATCTATGGTAGTGAGTTTCACAACTCCACTATGAAATATTTTATCAATATCATATCGCCTCAGCCACCTTGTCTAGAGTTTTCCCATGTGGTCCTTGTACTTGGAGTCAAATAAGAGAGTCCAATCACCTTCTTGAAATTGTCTTGTCTTGATGAATCTTTCATGTCATTTTATCCTTTCCTTTTATATCACTTATGTATTATGCACATCCTCCTCATTTCATCCATTTCGTTGAGTTAGAGAATCCTCTTCCTTTGAGCTTAAAAAAATATATGCCTAGTTCTAGTATATTCCTTAATATCTTATGCTCAAATTCAATAGGAGAACAACATTCTTACTATATAAAATATTGAATGGTTTAAATCTTGTTGTTGTTTTCCAAGTTGTGTTGAATACCCAAACTACCTCTAGAAGTTTGTCACCCAATCTCTCCCCTGTGGAGTGTAATATTTTTATCAAGATGGATTTTATTTCCTATTTGTTACCTCAACTTGAAAATTATATTGGGGGTGATAAGGTGTATTCTTCCCGTGTATGATTTCATATTCCTTAGCTAGATCAAAAACAAATTTAGCGGTGAAGTGTGTACCTTGATCCGTAACAATTTCTCTTGGTATTCTCGTACCTCATGAAAAATTGGTCATATAATAATTTGGAAACTTTCTCTCTTCTAATTTGGCAGTGCTTTCACTTATGTTTATTTAGTGAGGTAATCTGTACACACCAAAATTTACTCTTTCTACTAAGATTTAGGATCTATTGGACCAATGAAGTCCAAACCCCATTTTTCAAATGGATGCAATATTAAATGAGTTTATAGTGGAATTTCATTTGACTATGTAGGCTTTCCCATTCTTTAGGATTTATCACACCTTCTTGTATATAATATTGCATCCTTATATAGTGTAGGCCAAGAATACCCTGTTTTACATACTTTTTGTGTTGTTCTTTTTACGTAAAAATGTCCTCCATATGGTTCACTATGGCAGGATTTGAGGACATCATAAATTTCTTCATCATCTATGCATCTCCTCATAACATTATATTTATTTTCAGAATATAAATAGTATGGAGGTATCTTACCTAAGACCAAATAATTTATTATATCAACATAACAGGGTGTTCTAGTGGAGATGTAAAATAAGTGCTCATTTGGAAAAGATTCATTCACTAATTTTTCTTCATTAATATTCTCCATTCTTGAAATTAATTCATCTACAACATTTTCCTTACAAGGATTATCCAAAATGGTGACATCAAAATCTTGCAAGAGTAAAGAACCATCCGATTATTTTGTTGCTTACAACCGGTTTTTGGATCAAATATTTAATTTTTGCATGATCGTATTAATGAATAATGGATAGCATGTGATGTAGTTCCTAAACTTATTGATAGCATAAACTACTTCTAAGAATTTTTATTTGTGATCTGTATAGTTGAGTTCAACGTGGTGTAGGTTCTTACTAGCATAGTAGATTGTGTAGTTTAGGATTTCATCTTTTTTTCCTAGAAAAATCCAATGATGTGATCTAAGGCATCGCTTGAATTTGAAATAGAAAAATCAAATCTGGTCCTCTTCACATAGGTGTTGGAAGATTTATAAGCACATATATAATTTATGGATCTACTTGAATTCCAACAGGTTGATAGATAATGCCCCAACACTATTCCTTGATACATCATCATGTATCATATTTTGTTTCTTAAGGATAGGTTATGATCCTTGAATCTCTTGAGAATTTTTTCCAGATTCTTCATTTCTTCATCAAAAGTACTTTGCCATATACTATAAAATCATCTTTATATATGTCCATGTAGTCATTGGTTGGATCTGAAAAATTGCTCAAAATCGTTTGTCTGAATGTAGCACATGCATTACACAAACCAAAAGGAAGAATAGAATATGAAAATGTTCCCCATGGACATGTGAATTTGGTCTTTTCCTGGTTCTCTAGTGCAATATAAATTTGGTTGTAGAAAAAAAGAAAAATATTTCTTGCCAAAAAGAGTGTCAAGTACCTGATCAATGAAAGGAAGTGGAAAATGATCCTTCTTTGTTGTTGTGTTCAACTCTCTATAGTCCAAGCAAATTATCCATTTTCCATTCTTATTAGGTATAATGACAAGGAGTGAAACCTATTAACTTTCTGAAATTGGATATATGAATCCATCATCTAAATAATTTTTTTAAGTCTTCTTTCACTATATTGCTCACTATTGGATTCATTCTTATTTGCGGTTGTCTTATTGACTTGCAACTATCTTTGATGTATATCTTATGTGTATAGAGATTGGATGTATCCGATGCATATATCCATAGTCCCATGTAAATATTGTCTTTTTTTTCTACAGAAGAGAAATTAGCAGATGCTCTTACTGCATGCTCAACATTTTGTTCATATTAAGTGGATTTCCTAGAGAAATTTACACTTTCTTAGAGATATCGGTCATGGAGCGTACACTACTACTTATAGAATTCAATATAAAATCATGTGGAAGAAGTTAGTGGAGGATGTAATTCTTACCTAGAACGTTCATAGTGCTCTCTTGCAATAGGATTTGATTCTCAGGAAAACTTATACACCGTAATTTACCATCTACTTCTTCATTTTTCCCATAATTATTTGTAGGACGTTAGAAAGATCAATATCCTCTTCTTTCCCTTCAATTGTACATGAATTCTCCAACAACATGAGATACGTAACCAAGATTTGGTATTCTTCTCGCTCTTCAACCCAAATGATTTGGTTTTCTTTATTGAACGATTTTGCAAGGGGGTAAAGCATGATATTTTTGTGCCACTTCAATTAGAGATAAACATAATAACATATTTGCATCCTATGAATGTGTCCATAATTGCCAACCATGGTCTTCCTAGGATGATAGGATATCCTCCCAAGCTTGTTTTTGGTTGAAGAATAATAAAATCGGTAGGGTAATCCCAAGATTATACCACTACTACTACCTCCTCAAGGATTCCTTCAAGATTAACTCATGATCTATCTATAAACTGCAAGACCGTGGTTGTTGTTCTTAGTGCCTCTAACTTCAAGTTGTCCATAATTTTTTTGCCATTACATTTAATGCTTCCCCAAATTAGTTAGTGTGTTCTTGATCACTATGTCATTGATTGTGACATATACCAAAGGATCGCTTATATATATATATATATATATATATATATATATATATATATATATATATATATGTATATGTATATATATGTATATATATATATGTATATGTATATGTATATATATATATATATATATATATATATATATATATATATATATATATATATATATATATATATGAGCGAAATTGAGTTCCTAAGCATAATATCGCTAGTTATCTAATGACTTGCACACTAGTTGGATATTTCCATTTTTTTGTAGTTTATTTATGTATATATCTTTAATCAATTTGTTATATATGGGCACAACCTTAATATCTTGAATCAATGGAATTTTGACACAAATGTCTTTTAGCCGGTTAAAAAAATCGAATCGATTGTGATTTGAGGCCGCTTTTCTTCTATTATAACCTTTCGAAATGGTGGCTCATTATCCTACGTTATAACCTTGCTAGAATAATTCTCAAGTTGCTTTATGGATTAGCATGTAATGTCTTTTGTTGTTGTCGTAGATCTATCTGCAGTATTTTATTGCTTTGTTGCGGGTCATCCTGTAACATTTGTGGTTCCTCAAAAATCTCAGTAATGGTGGGTCTAGCTGGTGAAGGAAGTTCTCTTCCTGAGTGGAGGTGGATATTGTTGACATCAACATAATAGGTAGTGTATTAAGTTGGTTCAAGTGGAATAGGTTGGTGAGCACTTTATTTTTTGGTTAGGCATTGGGCTGAGTTGGTTGATTGAGAAACCATTTCCTAGTTCTAACTTAACTATTTGATCGATTGAAAAACCAGCTATTAAATTATAAATTGAATCAACTAGTTCTTTGTTTGAGTTACAATGTATAATTAGGTGATGGCATCAAATATTATTATTGTTTACATAATTGTGTATCTATCAACATGTGTTATCTCGGAAAAGTATCTAAGTTGTTTAAGCTCCTTAGAATCACATATTTATATATGTGTCTGACCTCCTTTGGTTTTGGATGCTTAGATGTTGGTGTGACCCTTTGGCTGCATGTCCGTTGATGCAGATGACCTCTACATTTTGAATGAGTATTTTTGGCTGCATATTAGTGGATACACATATCAACTCTTTGTAAATCAAGGTTGATATTTATTCAAAGAACTATTTAACATCACATTGCATCCAGAAGAATAAATCCATACCCATAATCAAAAAAATAAATTAAACTTAGTAATAATTATATTAACTAATATACGTACCATAAGTTAAAGATATAGTGTAAATTTTTAGCAAGATAACCGGAAATATGAGTTTAGGGGTACGCATGGATTAAAAAATAAAGTAGATGAGGTGTTTAAACAGAAATAAAATGACTTGTCAATCTCATTTCTAATAATTTCACTCTCATCCACAATTCTGATTCTACCACTCACACATGCTTAGGGACTATCTCATTACATATTTGGGTTGGGCCTAAGATTGTTCTCACTGAGTTCTATGTCATTGATACCTCCTTTCAGTTCAATCTCTTGTTAGGTAGGCCTTGGATTCACACAAAGGTAACTGCTTCACCTACTATTCACCAATGTGTCAAGTTTTTGCATGATGGATATGAACATATTATCATCACGGATCCGAGCATTCAAATATTGTCGTAAATAACTTGTTACTATCATGCATATACATCCTTCACAACCTATTCCATATGGTAGTCTTGACACATGAAATTGTTCAATCTAGTTCTTCACAATCCCCTTCTACCACTATTAGGGCTCCAACTATTTCTACTCACACTACAGATATTATTTCACTTGTAATATCAGTTCCTCCTAGTGTTCCTTCTCAACCAATTGCAGAACCCTCTACTACTCCACCTACAGTGCCACATACCAACATCCTTTATAAATATATACCACATGATGATGTTTGCATCGATGATTTTGAGGATTTTGATGACAAAGTTGACGTTATCAAACTTGTGGATAAAGCATTAAGACAACTTTATTTTACCCCTCCTTGTGTCCATGATTCTTATTTTGAGTAAATCTTTGTGGCTGATGGCCCTAGCGAATATAGGTTTAAGACCCCTCCATCTACTAATGTTATAGTATTGTATCGAGGATCTATCAACATTGTCAAGGCTATTTTCTCTTGTCCTACATGAGTTGCATCTCTAATGCCTCCTTTTACATGCACATTATTCATCAATAGGACCTTTTGGCAACACATCCCCATTGACTCTACGTGCTTAGAAACTATTTGTACACGCAAAATTTTGGCTAGGTTCAACATAACACTCAATGACATTTTACCACCTCTTCATTCACCACATCTCTATCATGGTTATTTTCACACTACGACATCTTATGGTTTGTGTGTATTTCATCTTATGGTATTATTTGTGCGCATTCCTTGTGACTCTCCACTCACACTTGGACAATCTTGACTTGATTATAGTGGTAGTAAAATCAATGCTCATCACTCTTTACTTAAATTTCCTATGCCCTTTTATTATATCTCTATTCATAATGATTCTTCTCCCACTTACATTCCAAAAATATCTCATTAACATGTTCATATTTGCCCACCGATCACCTTTACTAATGAAGAATATGCAATGAATGTGTACACACTCTGCCATAATGGGTCCCTATATGAACCTCTTCATTATATATTTTATTAAGTTTCGACACTACTCCAAAGAAGTTTCGATTATGAAAATTATGATATTCTTGATAGTGGCCCATATTCATCTTTTCTATCATATATTTGGGGGCTTAACACCTAATGCCACCCCCACTCACTTTAACATATCTCATCTTTGCATTTTCATATAGGCATCTTCCTCACACGTTCTATCATCATCATTACCTAGTGATGCACTCTTGTGCTTCATTTCACACTTGACTATTGAGGGATTACTACACATGAACCCCACACACTACACTATAGGACTTGAACATCGCATCTATTCATATATCGCGTGTCACACATCATACATCATATTATTCATCATTCTACATATATCATACTTCTATTGTCTACAAGCATACATATTATTAATCATATTTTGCATTATACATCCCACACATTTCATACTGTTACATTATTTACACACATTGCATTGTATTATACACATCATATCTCTACACTACATCTCGCATCATTTTTCTTACATTATACATTCTACACTTCATCTACATCATACATTTCCATCCTTCACATATTATGCTAGTCTTCATCACATATGAGTCTAACATTATATCATCATTACGTTGTATACATTATACACATCTACTATTGTATTCTACCCACCCTATGACTTACATTTTTCCCCAGTCCATAATTGACTACCGAGGGTTTATAAATCAAATGGACCTTACGCTCATCACATATTTACTTTATGACCTTTCATCATGTGACATTTCCATCTTAGTGACTTATTCTTTAGGCTAAATCATCACCTATTCTATCATTTTGTAGTGGTATACACCTTAGGTTACATCACCACTCCTCTTTTCATCATGTAGTGATACACGCTTACGGCTAAATCATCACTCATACATTAATCTCATAGTGATATATACTTAGGCTAAATCATCATTTATACGTTAATCTGGTCATGATATACACTTCGGCTATAGGGTTCACATACACATCATTTCTAGGTTGCATCTCATTTTCTACACATACATATTCATCACACCACGTTAGACACACAACACATATTTCAACCATTTCCTGATGGTGCACTCTCATTTATGGCTCATTCTTGATTGTTGAGGGGGAAAAAAATGACCGTCATTTTATACACTTCCATTCACTTGGGGGCACGTGGCTACTATTACTTCACTTTGCATTCCATTCCATCCATCCACAACATGCTGCACATTATGGTTGCATTTTCTCTTGCTTAATTTTTCTTGTTCATGGTCACTTTCTTACATATGTTAGTGAGCTTACTTGTATGTCATTTATCTATATCATCGACACATACAAGTTCACACCTTTTCAAGTTGTGATAATAGATATAGGTCTCTTACACATAGCTTGGATGCTCACCTTCTACCCTTCTTACATTGGTCATTGGGGTCATCCACATTCATCTTTCATAGGTGTTATTGTTTCATTTTGTACTTAGCACTTTAAATTACTTGGTTATGCACACTTTTGATATACTAGTATATTTCTAACATGCTAATGGGTGCTTCATGTGCAACATTTGTTATCAAGGAATATTTTCTTACATACATGTTTGTTACATTACTTGCCTTTATTTTCTTCTTGTATGTGGGATTTGTCCTATGTTTTATGTCCAGACTTGTTTGTTGTTTGTGGCCTTGATGGCCTTATGTGTATTGTAACATTGGTACATGCATGCTTGTTTACACTAAAACTTATCTTTCACTAGTCATCCTTGTTTTTTACCACCTTGGTCTCTACCAAGCGCATTCTGTTCCCCTTACAGGGAAGTGTAGACACAAAATTTGGGTCGTAACCCTCAAAATCCCCTTTGATTAATTAATTCCATACTACACCTAGCCATGACCCTTTGCTCACATTCTTATTAATTTAATTAACCACAATTAAATTAATTATCCACCCCACATACGCCACCTCTAGTAGCACCTCTTCCATAAAAATCACTTGTACCTTCACACCAAAACCCACTCTGACTTCACATTGTGATCCGTTGGTGGGATCCTATTCCAATGTCCTTTCTAGGTTACTAGAAACCTCTTCTATCACATTACCGCCCATTAAACCTTACAACCCACTCAAACCTAAACCAACAGGGTTTGACGATACTAAGATTTGTGCATATCATCACTCTCTAGGGCATGATATCGAGGATTGTAAGGCCCTTAGAAACATTCTCCTTCAGCTTTGTAATTCAGAAATCCCCTTGAAGAAGATAACCAATTGGAGGATAATTTCATTCCCCTTCACCCACTACCACATGACCTAATCCTATATCTATTCAATGGTCATTACCTCCATCTCCACAACCATATTTTCCACCTATGGTATTCAAAATCAATATGGTTCGAGTAGCCACTCGATCACAAAAGGAAAAAGGAAAAGAGAAGGTTGGAAACCCATCTTGTGCACCTACACCTACCATTCCATCTTGCACCTACCCCTAAGGTAATCATCCATGGGCCAGCCTATCCAATTTTTGATGGCGTCACACATCACACTATGATCAAACAATTGCATCAATCTCCTCTAAAAATGTCTTTGTATGACCTCATCCAAACCTTTGAGTCTCATTGTCAGGACCTCCTCGAGATCCTGTAAACTATTGAGGTTTTACTGAATGAGCATATGCCTATTACCGCCATATTCATCCCTCATCATGTGACCACTCTCACTTATTCACCTAAAACTTATGTTGCCACTATCACTCACCAAGTTTCTACCATCATTTTCTATTAGTTGAATATTGCTCCTCATCATTCGAGGATCTTAATCTCCATCCACATTGAGGATACTCATATTTGATGTGTTATGATTGATGGAGGTGCGAGTATTAATATTATTTCTTCTTGTGTGTACAAACAAATGTGCATACCTACCAATTACATGCATAATAACCCAATTATGTTGTGTTCTTTCAATGATGCTCTGACTTCTACTCTCGGCACCGTCATCCTCCACATTCACGTGGGTCCCCACACCATTCCTGAACTATTCTATGTTCTCGAAGGGGAATTCCAATACAACATGTTGTTTGGCCAACCCTAGATCCATGTCATGGGATGTGTACCTTTGACTCTTCACCACTACATCAAGTTTGAATATGAAGGATACCCTTAAACTATATAGGCATAGCTTTCACCTTTTAATACCTGCAACATGTTGTATCTACCCAATGATGTCCTTATTCAAGTTAACACATCTAATATCTTTGTTGCCACATCTTCAACCACTACCACCTCATCTTCAACCACTGCCACCTCATCTTCAAACATTGATGCTTCATCTTCTTCTATTGCTTAATCTACCACTTCTACAACTATACCTTCCTCACCTAACCCATCTCTCCCCACTGCTACTGTAGCTTCTAAAGTTAACTTGTCTACCAATCATTATTCTCAAACTTTGAATAGCTCATTCATTCCCACCACCAAAGCACTAATTTTGGACCCTTTGGCAGGTGTTTTTCAATGCCTTACCCTGGGAGTATCACTTGTACAACATTGACACTTTCCAAATTCCTCAAGAGTATGGAAACCTTCATCAACACCTCGCATTATGATCATCGTACAGAAAAGTTTTTCCATATGATCCTCCCCACCTTTACACCAAATTGACATTCGGGGACTTGATATTTCTTCTTATTCTCTCGAACCACCCACTCAAACATGACCTTTTTCATCTAACTTTCGTTACCTCACCAACTACTACTTTTCCCACACCTTTCTTCATCGTTGTTCTTGGAAGGGCTTTGGCTTTGGTCTTTATGAACAAGGTTATCACACAGTTATTCCTTGCACTACCCACAAACATAAATACCATTGTGGTATTGGATTCACTAAACCACCTAGTCCTAAGAAGGCTAGAGTCGACCTCGTAGAGGAATATCAATCTTTTACACCTACTTCACCTATTGCACCATCTTCACCCACAGATTCTATGGATCCCGAATCCATCCCTCCTAACAAAAAAATCATGAACACCATTTCTTTGGGACCTCTAACCTATCATCATGATGGCAAGGCACCCTCTTTCGTTCCTCTTTTTTATCCTAACATTTTTAGGATGACACACCTTATATCAACGCTCGTTGATGTTAGGATGATGATTCCATTCTCACCTATTTAGGTGCAAAAGATTCTTACATTCATCAAGAATTACCTTTAGAGACATAAACCATGCTCAATGAATAAACCATCGAGATCAACATTCAAACTCAAGTTTACCTCGAATTATAAATATAGGTTAGTATTTATATTTTGAAGAACATGAGGCCTTCACCTCTTTTCTTTGAGATCATAGCAATGCTTTTTCTTGGTCTTACATCGATATGCTCGGTATTGACCCAAACATTGTGGTGCACAATATTGTAACTATTCCCAATGCTAAACATATGAAACAAAGCTGAAAAAATACATCCACACATTTTCCTTCTTATCAAATAAGAACTCCAATTCCTTCTTTATATTTCTTCCATTTTATGTATCGCCTATCCGATAGATTTGTAACATTGTTCTTGTCACTAAGGCAATAGGCGGACTCTGCATTTTCATAGACTTCCACAACCTTAATCTCTCATGCCCCAAGGATGAATTTCCTTTACCTAGAATCTACCAAATTTTTGATCTTACAATGGACATGAGATGTTATCTCTTATGGACAGATTCTTAGGTAATAAACAAATATTACTCGTGCTTTGAAGGATCAACACAAAACTACCTTTATCAACCCTTGGGGACCTTCTATTTTTGCATCATGCTTTTGGCTTGAAAACTATTGGTGTCACTTATCAATGTGTTATGACCTATGTCTTCCACAACATCATGCATGATATACTTGAAGACTACGTCGACAAAATTCTTAGTAAATCCAAAATTTGTGTTGAACTCCTCCCAGTTCTCAAAATCATCTTTGACTCTCTCATCAAATATTGTGTTTTCCTTTAGCCAAAGAACTGTGTCTTTGCCATTATATCTCGTAAAACTCCTTGGTTTCATTGTCTCTTTGTGGGGTTTCGAAGTTGATCCCGCTAAAATCAAGGCTATTCTTGAGACGCCTCCACCTACTAACCTTCAATAGCTCTATAGTTTATAAGGAAAATTACAATACATTTGATGTTTTATTTCCCAACTTTCCAACCGATGTCACCCTTTTCTTCGTATTCTTAAAAATAATGTCTCCTTTAATTGGAATGATGAGTGCCACAAAGTCTTTGAAGCACTCAATAAATACCTCCTTCACCCACCCATGCTCATCCCACCTAAAGATGAAAAAAAAATTACTGTACATTTTTGCCACTAACCATTCCTTGGGTGACATGCTCGCTCATTGTAACAAGCAACACAGGGAGTAAGCGGTTTATTACATAAGTTGTACTCTTTTGGATTATGAGACTTGATATACTCATGTCAAAAATATTTTCTTATCCCTCATTTTTTC
Source organism: Taxus wallichiana var. yunnanensis (assembly GCA_018340775.1). Classification (NCBI taxonomy): domain Eukaryota; kingdom Viridiplantae; phylum Streptophyta; class Pinopsida; order Cupressales; family Taxaceae; genus Taxus; species Taxus wallichiana. The sequence continues at coordinate 203,269,655 of CM031239.1, read as the reverse complement.
ACCACTAAACTTCACTATTACCTATTTAACAACACAACAAAACTTTAATTGTTACCAATACTAACCCTCTGCATTACATGTACGCTAAGCCTTATCAACACCAATGTGCTTCACATTGGCTCATTCTCCTTGCAGACCTAGATCTAGAATTCATTCATCAAAATTATGTTAAGGGAAAAACCATTGCAGATCAGCTTGCAGATGCACCTCTTTCTAGAAATCAATCTTCTAACTTTGATTTTCCTGATGAATCCATTTCCATACTTTCCTTAGATGACACAATTTATCGTGTGACATTATTCTTTGTGACAGCTAAAAATTTTCAATGTGGGGGTGGCACAGGGGTCATCCTCATCCCTCTTGATGACAAACCTATGCCTTTATATTTCCAACTTTACTTTGATTGTACTAATAACGTGGATGAGTACAAAGCACTCATATAGGGTATCTAAATTTCCATTTCCCTAGATGTTAAAACCATTAATATATTTGGTGATTCTCAACTGGTCGTCAACCAATTCAATGGTTTATACTAGTGTTATAACGAAATACTTCAAAAGTATAAGCATCACGTTGACATGCTTTTGACTACCTTTGATAATTACGACATTCAAACTGTTTCACGATCCACTAACAAATTTTTGGATACCATGGCTTGCCTCGCCTCACAAATACCTACCTCACCTTCGAATCTAAAAAATTTTCAAAGTATAATATTTGTAGCCACTTTCTTATCTCATCCATGATGTTAAATTTATGGGAAGAATTGAAACCGACCCACATGATGTATGGTATAAGCAATTCGCTACCTACCTCTCCCTTTCGGCCCCGCCTCCAAATCTCACTTGCAATGGTAAGTGAGCCTTCCTCCAAAAGGTCTCTCGTTACGTCATCATGGGGGTATTCTTTACAAGCATGGATTTTACGGTATCCTCCTACGGTGCCTCACTAGTTTTGAAATTCCATACACCATTAAATAAATCCATGATGGGATTTGTGGTGGACATTTCAGTGGTCACGTTGTTGCCAAATGTATTCTTCACCTCAGCTATTATTGGCCAACCCTTAACCAAGATTTTTGTGACTATGTCAAATGTTATGTGAAGTGTCAGCAGCATGCTAACCTTCACCACACCCCAAGTCATGCCTTACAATTCGATGCTTTTGGCATTTTTCTCAATGGGTTTTGGATTGTGTCGAGATATTAACCCTCATTCTTCTCAATGTCATCAATAGATCATCAAAATTGAATACTACACTAAATGGGTGGAATTAGTCCCTATAATTTCTACCAAAGATGAGAAAAGGTGTGATATCATTAACCATCACATCATTTGTCATTTTGGTGTTCTCATCGCTTCATCACTAACAATGGTAAATGATTCAAAAATAAAACCCTATACAAAATATGCGATAACTTTGGTATTCAACTCAGTTTCTCTTCACCATATTATCCTTAAACAAATTGTCAAGCCGAATCAAATAAAAAAAACCTCAACAAAATTCTCATGAAAGTCATCAATGATACTGGTAAGGATTAGCATATGCACATTCCTTTTGCCTTATGGGCTTATCGCACCATCATTCACACCTTTACCGATGCGAAACTTTTCTCTTTGGTCTACAGTACAAAGGCTATCCTACCTCTCAAAGTACAAATTCCATCTCTTCATATCTCACTTAAATATTTTCTCAATGATGATGACTTTCGCCAAGAACGTTTGGCAAAACTTGAGTTATTAGATGAACGTTGTTTAAATGCTCTCGACCACCTTCAAATCTACCAAAAATGTATCAAACGTGCCTATGAAAAATATGTTCATGAACGAACTTTCAATATTGGTGATCTTTTCCTAAAATAAAATCAACATGTAACCAAAGAGGAGAAAAGTAAACGAGGCAAGTTTTCTCCCAATTGGCTTGGACCCTACATTGTCACCCATACCTATGGATCAAGTGCTTATCATTTATCTTCTCTTGAAGGTAAACCCGAACCTGAGCCCCTTAATGCCTTACATCTTCGACCGTTCTATTGTTGAATAAAGTACTACATCACTTTATGTCACTTACATGATTGTCCCTTGAGTGAACCTCTCCTTCCATCTACCTATTTCAAGGACCAATGACTCAAAAAAATTATGTGATTATCCATCACCATTCATCCTTATCTTCAATATGAGTATCACAACTCTACTCATGACATGATTCTCATGGATATTTTTTTCCTTTTCAGGATGGAATCCCATGGTTGTTCATCACTTGAAACCTCTCTTGTAATAGCTAACCTCTTTCGTGTTATGGTTTTGCATTCATACAAGAGGCTTATACTCCTTTATAGTCTTGTCCATGACCTAAAATCAAATAATACAAAAAAAAAAATATATGGGATATTTCAAAATTCAACTCCTTGAGTCAAACTTCTTGCAAATAGATGAATCCCTCAAAAGGACATTTATGTATCTCTCTTACTGTTATAAGTACACTGCTCCCTCGAAGGATAGCTAAAAAAATTCAGCCATTTATTATAATTAGTCTATCCAAAAACAAGACTACTCTATATCTCTCAAGTAAAATAATCTTGAAGCTTCCCGCATTGATCAACTTTGTGAAGACCTCAAGGAGAACCAAATTATCTCGAGATATACTTACCGCATTGATCATCCTATACAAAGAAAGAAAAAAAATTCAAAGAAAGAGAAAAAAATTTCATCATGGACTTGCCTATTTATGTTTTGGGTATCTTACAGAAAGGGCATGTTGTCCCACAAAAAGGTTACGCTAAACCACCTCTTCCACCTTACCCTTTGTTTATTATATCCTACCTCAATTCAAGGAATGATGCATGTACCTTACACATAGTCACCATGCCACTTATTTCACCTATAGACCTATTGTATCATGTAATGTTTATAGGGACTTACGTTCAATAAGTCTAAGAGTATGAAATTTATGGTCTTTGTCAACTTGGGGCATTTTTCTTCTTTTTAGTTCACCTCTGCCTACCTTGTTGTTTGTTCAATAAGACAATATCATCAAAACTGAATCACCTATATACCTTCATCTATTCCTACACCTAATTGACCTTACCTATTACCTATTTAGAATTCGACCTTTCCTATTTTTTTAAACATGCCTTACACAATCAGCCTACAAATCCAACCTACCTATTCATCTGACCTAACCCAGTCTCATTCTTCCCTTGTTTACGGGAGAACTACATCAACTTTGAGGCCCCTTTTATAAGGGATATGTAGGAAACACTTTTTGGGCATGAGGACCTCTCGAGGTTAGCGCTGCCACTCTTTTCCCCATTGTCATTTCCCCCATCAAACAATAATTTAGTTAGTTAGTTTCCATCACAATAATAACTTGGAAGTTAACTCAAAAACAAAATCATATGTCACTCATATACATCATCATTTATTTTCCATAATACCAATAACTTGGAAATTAAATCAAAACAAACACAACTCAACCATGCCTACATACCTAGTTTCCATGAGAAAAATAGCTTGGAAATCAAAATAACATCATTTCATTTCATCACAAATATCAACTCGATCATACCTAAACACCTAGTTTCTATGAAATCAATATAGTGGTAAGTAAACTATCAGTCAAATAACCATAAGCAAACCATACCTAAACATCTACATTTTCAGAACATCAATAACTTGGAAATTAAACCAAACCATGCCTAAACATCTACATTTCCATAACAAAAATAACTTGGAAATTAAACCAAACCATGGCTAAGTATCTACTTTCCATGACATCAATATAATGGAAGTGTAATCAAATCATACAACCATAACCATCCATGCCTACATATCTAGTTTCCATAATAACAATACATTGGAAATAAAATCAAACACATCACATATAACCATCATCATCAACTATATAAATGGAATGTCTGTGTGTCAATACAAATATACACAAATAATAATATAGTGTCTCAAAACCTCTCATATACATCTTTACCCTTTGGCACGTAAGCTGGTATATATATCAAAAATAAAAATACATAACATCATCCATATCAAATCTAAGATAGGATAGCACCTCTGTTTCTCTCCCCAATACCCTCACCTATCCTTTATCATCATGAACTCGTTAGCTCTCCCCAACCCTTTATATGAGGTTGATGGCTCTCTAAGCTCTTTGGAACTATGCATCGTGAGTTGGTCCCCACAATAGTTGTCTGCTACACTCTATACTCACCATAGGTAACATATGGGATATCACTCTCCATCAACCGGTCCTAATAATACCTATCCTCTAACACTGCATCTCTATAACTGACCATGGATATAACCTAAGGAGGGGCCATCACTATGACTCCAACTTGTGGCCCATGTTCCTATACTGAATGGGATCCTATCTCGTTGTTGGTGCATGTGCATATGCCTATACATTCTCCCGATCCTAGACCAACCGGCCTTGTAAAATGGAAATCTATACCTATAGTGTAACAACTTATGCTGCTGCAGCCTTGAAATTTTCTCCCCATTTCCTTCACATGCACCATGTGCCGGATGAGCTGCTGCAACATGGATACCTATGTATGTAACCCTATCGGTTGTGCTGTAATACGACAACATGTCCCCCATCTCATGTTAGTGGTTGTACTGGGAGCCTCATCCTAAATCTACATTTGTGCCTATGCCACTTGCCCATGTAATCTAGTCACCTATCCCTGAAAGATGACGACTTGCACCTAAGCCTAGGCTAGCTATAACTAAAAATTCATAACTTTCCCTTGTAGCTGATCCCTTTGTACTATCATCATAGTCAAATTAGGTATTCCCGACCTTAGAAGTGTTTCCTACAATCGGCCTATCCACCAACACCTATATCCATCGGTAGTGCCCCCTTCATTAATCTTCTTGTCGGTTACCTCATCGCTTCTACCCTATGGGATCTATTGGAAATGTTGGATACAATGGTCTCTCTAGGCCATTTCGTGGTATTATGGAAAAGGCGGAGGCACATGTTGCTTTGCAGCCCAAAGCTGTCATGTCACCCGGTCAATGGTATCATCTTGTGCTCTCCCGACCTCCGCCCCTAAATCCACCTAACAAGTTATAATTTTTCCAACTCCTCGGACATCCTCGCATATAAAGGGAAATCGACATACGACCTCCATCCAATATCCAATGCACATAATACCTCTAGTATCCTCTTGTAGTAATTCACATCGTGTAACACCTTATCTCCCATTGGATGTGTTCCTACCGTAACCAACCTCCTGAAACCTTCTCTATACACACCTCTCAACTAATCCTTTCATGGTAGATCGGCACAACACAAACACACTATCTCCTCATAGGCCCAATAATGAACATGATATCTACAACATAACTTTGAACCGTCGAATCCTTTCGATATACCCATAGTTATCTCGTATAATTAAATCGGGTAATTTGGTGCCCCTCAAAAAGCATACCATATCCTTGATCATATCCTCAAGTACTCGCATAAAATCTCATGGAAATATCCCACCCTCTAACTCGGGAGTGCAAAAATCCAACTACCACCATCATCAACATTGATAATTTGGTCTTTTGTGTGTATGCAACATACATATCCCCATAACTAATACTCTCGTTATGGTAAAAAAACCAGCCCATGGCATCTCCAAACACTGTCACTATAGGATCAACCGATTCCTCTAAATAAATCTAATAGGTCATCCTCGCAACAATCATACGCCTCAATATCTTGTAGATGTCCTCCAACATAATTGTCATCTCACTAGTTGGTAGATGGAATGTGTTGGTCACTGGAACCCATTTGTTGATGAGAGTGACCATCAAGTTGTGATCTCTGACGTTAAAATCTATATCATCTAACCGCACCTAGCCCAACAGCTCTCATATGCTCCCACTCGTCCTCTTACAAGAGTGGTCTCATCTGCACCAAAAGTGGTGGCAGCCTATCTCGCATGGTTAACTCTTCGCCTCACTTGCATCATCAACAATAAAACATGTTAATCAATTTCCCCTTTGATCATTTATTTTACCCTACCTAACCTAGTACTTGCCTCAACCTTTCCTAGCCTACTCACCTTCACCCAACCTACTTACTTGGCATACATTCTTTCTAGTCTAATCATCTCTAATTGCTATATTTTCTTACTTTCCTCCCTTCACCTATTGACTTCATTACCTCATCTATTTCCCACCCCTTCATACCTAACTTAAACCTAATTTACACATTTCTAACCACATTCACCCACACCCAATCATTCTAACCTAAATCTACCATAATTGACCCATTGTAGCCTACCAAAGTCCTAGATTATCAATCCCCTCTGTTTTTTCCTTCCCAACCTATCTTTTTCCATACTTGGTCACTTTTTTACGTGACTTCCATTGGTTACCCTAACCGATATCGCTCACCATTCAACACCACTAACATCGGTAGACCTATTGATGTCGGTTGATAGTGGCCGCCCTAGGTCATGTCCCTAAATATAAAAATTTACCTAAAATACTGCAAACACCCACCCAAATCACCCCAACATACCTTCTTAATTAATTTACCAAAAAATTAAACTATATGCCATCCTCCCCATCCCTAATTTCACCCCATTTTCAAAAAAAAAAAATCAAATCCATTCCACAATCAAACTTATTCATTTTTCTACCTTAATTTTAATTAAAACCGCTACGAGAGCTTGATTCCTACCTCTACACACTCTCTCCTCTATGGTGGGATCTCCGAATGGGAATAGGACCTCCTCTCGGCTCCTCTCCCACATCAGCCATGACTTAATAAAAATCTTATTTTTCCACCCATAGAATCGCTCGTATCGATCTCTCGGGCCAATCAACTGCACTCCTATCAACCAATAATAGCATGCTAACTCACCTTGAACCTCATGTTATCATTTTTCTCGTCAAAAATATCCTTCTTGTCATTTTATAAATTAGGAAATGATCAAATGAATATGTTTTATGTGGATTTTTACCTTTTAAACCAAAATCAACATGACCGACTTCGAGTCTCATGCCCTAGTTGACCGGCATCGGCTTACCCTCAACTAGCATCGGTTCACGCTCAACCGGTATTAGTCACCCTATAATATCCATTTAACCTAATTTTCTCAAATTTTTGTTGCACGATACCATTTTTTTGCCACCATATTCTTACCATCAGTTAGTAGGCTCACATAGTAGCCTTCCCAAAGATGTTACTCTACCTAATTTTACTTAGGGGCATGCTTTTTTCCTACACCTCGGCCTTAACCATGACATCTCCTATATACCCAACCCGAGCCCAACCATTTGAAACTTGAATTATATTACTCGTTGTACCTTGTGATGAAGTTAATCATGTTTTTAGCCTACCAACCTTGCCTTTCCTAATGTTGTGATGTCTTAACCAGCCCAAATATTTTTGTTTTAGAACCCACTTAATGACCATTCCTACACCTAGCCTCATTGTGTTTCAGATCAGTATCATATATTTTGGCTACCTAAACCACATAGCCCTTTTTGGATAAAATATCAACCTTTCATGATGTATATTTTGTGAGCTCACAACCTAGTTCCTTGTCGCATTCTACATGTGTGTGTGCATTTAAATGCCCCCACCTATTACCTACACCAAAGATCACCATTTCCCACACCCTGTACCATACCTTATTTTTCTTCACCTACCATTTTATCAAACTCATCACTAATTCAACCTACTCCTTCATCGATCTATGTTTGAGGGGATCACCTCCATCATACCTATGGTAACCACTCTTGTTTTTATCGGCGTCACTTTTAATACAAGCTATGCAAAAAGGGGGAAAATTTAGACAACAAATTTGGGTCGTAACCCTCAAAACCCCCTTCGATTAATTAATTCCATACTACACCTAACCATGACCCCATGCTCACATTCTTATTAATTTAATTAACCACAATTAAATTAATTATCTACCTCACCTAAGCCATATCACCTCTCTACCTCACCCTCGACCCATTCCGATCTCATTTATTACCCAAGACCAAGTTCCCACTCCCTTAACCAACCGGCTCTTAGTCTAACCCCAATCTTAACGACCTATTAGCTATCTAACTACTCTCCCACTCCATTTAGCACAAATCCACACTTAGGACATGGAACCAAAATCGAAATCACACCAAATTTAGCAGAATCAAGCTATTTTTAGGATGTTATACCAATTCTCCTTAATCAACGCTAGTTATTCCTTGTCTAGTGTTAGTCTTCTAACCGCCATCGCTTAGGTTAAATAATAATTCTTAACTCATTGATCAGGTTTTGAATCTTTTTTTTTCGGATCTTGCTACCTTGCATCTTGACTCTCAAGATTTTAAATGATCTTGTGACATACTAGATACCTTTACAAAGATTCATGCACCTCACGGTTCACCAACAGATCAATCTAGAGCTCTAGTACTCTCACGGGAAGAACTTTTTCTTCTTGTCATTGTTGCATTCATTCGGAATCACCTTCTCTTAAAACCATCACCATCACTTGCTTTCTACTTGTATTCCACAAGTATAATTTCTTATTTTTCATTTTCAGTAGATTAGTCATTTTATTAGCTATTTGTTTCATTCCATATTCTATCTTACTTAGATCTCTCCCATAACACCTCTATTTAACTATCTTCTTATTTACCCTTCCATATCTTTCCCAAACACCATTTTTATGATCTCTGAGTCTTTCTAGCAATCCCACAACCTCACCCAAACCTTCCCAAATCTCTGTGCAATCATAGAGAGCTCCCATCAACCCATTTTTAATATTTCTATCTAATTTCCCCTACCGACATCGATACCCCAACCGGCATCCATCATTTACCACAACTAGCATCAATTGCTTAACAAATACTTGATCTCTATGACTGGTAATATTTCCCAAACCAATAAGCTAATAACTCACTCCAAACAACCCAGAACCTCACCAAATCCATCCCAGACCTCATTTACAACCTCTATCAGACCTGCAAGCCTAGATCAACCTACCAACCCTTCAAATTTAGTCATAACTTACTTGTTAGATTAGATTTTCTTATTGTATTTGTGTGAAACACCTAAATCATACAACTATAGTAGGATTTTATTCTTTCGGTTTATTTCTATGCCTTAATTTGTTTTTAAAATGTGGATTGACAAAGATTTTAAAAACACCTCTCTTCCCGCATCTAGGTTCCGCTAGGAAATCCACCAACTAGTATTTTTAATTCTATTTTTTGGTCTTGTGTTCTATTTCAAGTCTTCCTCCTAGCCAAAGGGAATCTCTCTATAATCAACTTGGTCAACATTTTACATACACACACCATCTTTGACTATCAACAGTATTCCTTCTCAAACTTACCATTATCTCTTTTATCTCTACATTAGTGGTGAAACATTTTTACATGCCCAGTCCTAATAGTAGTGGCCCATGTGCATGTACAATAGGACCCTATCCCATTGTTGGTGCATGTGCATGTGCTGCATCTCGTGCTCGAGCCTCGGCCAACTAGCCTGTAAAGTGGCAACATGTGCTTGTAGTGTAGCAAATCTGTACCTACGGTTTGCAACCTACCCCCATCTCTACCCAAGTTTGTGTCGGTTGAGCCTCGACACGTGGCTACTCGTGCCTATAACCCTATCACATGTGCCTATAATGCATCAAGCTATCCCCCATCTATTTCTAGTTGTTGTGCAAGACCCTAAGCGTGAATCTATGCATGTGCCTATGTCACCTGCCCTTATAATCCAGTCACCTATTCCCGAAGGGTGGCGCTTATGCCGATCCTAGGCTATCTATAACTAAAAAGTCATAACCTACCCCTATACCTAATCCCTTTGTACTATTATCATAGGCAAATCGGGATATCCTAGCCTCGATGGTGCTACCTATATCCATCAGTAGTTCATGTGTCATTAATCCTCCTATCAACTACCTACTCCTCCTCCCTCTACAATATTTCTTTGGATATGGTGGAGATAATGGTCTCTCCATGTTGTCTCGTGATACTATGAAAAAGGAGGAGGCACATCCTACCGTAGCCCAAACTGTCATCTCACCCACTCAACTAGTATCATCTCATGCTCTCCCAACCTCTTCCCCTAAATCCACTTAACTAGCTATAATCCCGCCAACTCCTCGGCCATACCCCATACAAAGGTAAATCCTCATACGGACTCCACATAATATCCAATGCATATAAGACCTCTAGTATCCACCTATAGTAAGACACATTATGTAACACCTCATATCCCATTGGATGTGATCCTATTGGCACCCACCTCGTGAAAATTTCTCTATACACACCTCTAAACTAGTCCTGTCATGGTAGGCTGGTAGGACGGGAACACACTATGTGCTCATAGACCCAACAATGAAGAAGATAAGTACAACATAACTTTGAACCATCAAATCCTATGATATGCCCATAGTTCTATGTATAAATAAACTAGGAAATTTGGTACCCATGCAAAGCATACCCTCTCCTTGATCATATCCTCAAGTACTCCCATTAAAGCTAGTTCAAATCTCCCACCCACAAAGTTTGAGAGTGCAAATCATCCAACTTCCACCATCATCAATAATAATAATCGGGTCTCAGTGCGTATGCAACATACATATCCCCATAGCTAATAATCTCACTATGGTAATAAAAGCACCCATCACCTCTCAAAACACTATCACTATAGAATCAACTACCACCTCGAAGAAATCTGATAGAGTAACTCTTTAACAATTGGAAGCCTCAATATCCTAAAGACATCCTCCAATGTAATCATCATCTTACCAGTCAGTAGATGGAATGTATTGGTCGTTAGATCCCATATGTCAATGAGAGCAACCATCAAGTTATGATCTTTGATGATCTATCTATATCGCCTAACTAGACCTCGCCCAATGGCTCTCATATGCTCCCACTCATCCTCTATCACGTTGGATCTCATCTCCACCAAAAGTGGTGGTAGCCTATCTCGCATGGTCAACTGCTTCCTTGTCTCGAATCATCACCAATCAAACATGTTAATCAGTTGCCCTTTTGATCATTTATTTTACCCTAACCTACTACCTATCTCAAACTTTCCTAGCCTACTCACATTCACCCAACCTACTTACTTGGGATACATTCTTTCTAGTATAATCATCCCTAATTACTATATTTTCCCTACTTTCCTCACTTCACCTATTGCCTTTATTACCTCATCTATTTTCCACCCCCTTCATAACTAACTTACACATGATTCACTCATTTCTAACCACATTCACCCACACCCAATCATTCCAACCTAACTTTACCATAATTGACCCATTGTAACCTATCAAAGTCCTCGACTATGAATCCCCTATCTTTTTCCATGCTGGGTCACTTTTTTTTACAATGACCAGCATCGGTTTCCCTAATCGATACTGAAGTCACCATTCAATAACACCGACATCGACCAACATCGACCAATGTCATCGGTTACTAGTTTGGTCCTGAGGGCCAAACTCTCACATCCCCAAATTTAAAATTTACCTAAACTACCCCAAATACCCACCCAAATCACCCCATCTTACCTTCTAAATTAATTTCTTCGCCTAATTATAGTATATTCCACCCTCCCCATCCCAAATTTCTCCCCATTTTCAAAAAAATTCAAACCCATTCAACAATCAAAATTATTCATTTTTCTACCTTAGTTTTAATTAAAACCACTCCGTGAGCTCGATTCTTTCATCTACGCACCACCGCCTCCATGGTGGGATCTCCGAGAATGGGAATAGGACCTCCTCTCGAATCCCTCTTATTCATCAACCATGACTAAATCAAACTCTCATCTCTCCACCAATTGAATTGCTTGTATCAATCTCATGGGCCCGTCAACTACACTCCTATCAACCGATAATAGCATGCCAACTCAGCCTTGAACCTCATCTTGTCGTTTTATCATTAAAAATCTCCCTCATATCATTTTCTAAATAAGGAAATGATCAAATGAATCCATTTTATGTGTATTTTTACCTTTTAAAGCCAAATCGACATGACCAATGTCAGTCTCATGCCCTAGTTGAATGGCATTGGTTTACCCTCATCTGGCATCAGTTCACCCTCAACTGGTATTGGTCACCCTATAATATCCATTTAACCTAATTTCCCAACTTTTTACTACACGATACCATTTTCTTTTTGCCACAGTCTTACCATCACCTAACAAGCTCACCTAGTAGCCTTCCCAACTTGTTCCTCTCCCTAATTTTACTTACGTGGCATGTCTTCAGTCTACACCTCATCCTTACCCAAGACCTCACCTATACACCCAACCCGAACATGCCCATTTGACACTCACATTCGGTTACTTGATCTACCTTTTGATTAAGTTACTTGTGTTGTTTATCCCACTAACCTTGCCTTGCCTAATGTCGTGATGTTTATCTTAACCAGCCCAAACCTTTTGGTGCTTTGGAACCCACCTAATGCTTGTTCATGCACCTATCCTCATTGTGTTTTAGGATTGTATCCTATACCTTGGATACTTGAACCAAATCAGCCTTGTTTGGATAAACTATCGACCTTTGAGAATGTAGATTTTGTGAGCTCTTCGAAAGGTAGTTCCTTATCACATTCTACATGTGTATGTGCATTTGAATGCCCCCGCCTATTACCTACACCAAAATCACCATTTCCCGTGCTTGTACCCTACCTTATTTTTCTTCACCTACCATTTTATCAAACTCAAGACTTGATTTAGCCTACTCCTTCATCAAATTTGAGTTTGAGGGGGATCACATTTACCCATACAGGGCAATTTCACCTCAACCCATACCTGTGGAAACCACTCCTTTTTTATCAACATCACTTTTCAATACAAGCTACGTGACAAAAAGGGGTAAATATAGATAACAAATTTGGGTCACAACACTCAAAACCCCTTCGATTAATTAATTCCATACTACACCTAGCCATGAGCCCTTGCTCACATTCTTATTAATTTAATTAACCATAATTAAATTAATTAAAAACATGGATTGACAGACTTTTAGGAAGCACCTCACTAACTCCCGGATCTAGCTTCTGCTAGGCAATCCACCGATCGGTATTGTTAATTCTATTTTGTGGTCTTGTGTTATATTTCAGGTTATTCCTCCTATCCAAAGGGAATCTCTCTATAATAAAATTGGTCAAAATTTTACACACACACACCATCTTTGAATATCAATAGGTATTCCTTCTCTACCTTACCCTTATCTGTTTTATCTCTACATTTACGATAAAATAGATAAAAAGGATAAGGGTAAGGTCATGGAGGAATACCTATTGATATTTAAAGATGGTGTGTGTGCGTAAAATGTTAACTAAGCTGATTGTAGAGATCTTTCCTCGGGATAGGAGGAACAAACTGTAATAGAACACAAGACAACATAAAAGAATTAACAATATCAATGGTGGATTGCTAGCTGAAGCTAGTAGATCTAGGAAGCGAGGTGCTTCCTATAAGCTGTTAATCCACGTTTTTTAAAATAACTTAATATAGAGAAATAACATGAAATAATAAAATCCTCACCGTAGTTGTACGATTTAGGTATTTCACACAAATACAATAAGCAAATCTAATCTAACATGTAACCTATGACAAAATTTTAAGGGTTAGTAGGTTGATTTCAGCTTGAAAGTTTAACGAGAGGTTATAAATGAGATCTAGGATGGATTTGGTTAAGTTCTAGGTTGTTTGGAATGAGTTATTAACTTGTTGGTTTTTGAAATTTTACCATTCACAAAGACCGTTATCGATTAGGTGACCAATGTTGGTATGGTAAATGACCAACGTCGGTTGGGTGACTAGTGTCGATAGGGGCAATTAGATAGAAATATTAAAAATGGGTTAATGAGATTTCTTTTTGATTTCATAGAGAGTTGGAAAGGTTTGGGTGAGGATGTGGGATTTCTAGAAAGATTCAGAGATCATAAAAATGGCGTTTGGGCAAGATATGGAAGGGTAAATAGGAAGATAGTTAAATGAAGGTATTGTGGGAGAGATCCAGGTAAGATAGAATATGGAATGAAACAGATTAACTAATAAAAATGACTAATCTACTAAAAATGACAAAGAAGAAATAATACTTGTTTATGGAATGCAGGTAGAAAGCAAGTGATGGTGATGGTTGCAAGAGAAGGTGATCCCGAATGAATGTAGCATCGACATGAGAGCACATTATTTCCTTGTGAATCCACTTTGGAGCTCGGATTGATCTGTTGGTGAACTGTGAGGTGTCTGAAGGTTTTAAAGGTCTCTGGTAAGTTGTAAGATTGCTGAAAAGCTCTAGAGTCAATATGCAAGTTAGCAAGAGCCAGAAAATAAGATTAAGAACCCAAAAAATGAGTTAATATTTGTTATTTAACCTAACTAATGGTGGTTAGGCGATCGGCACCGACTAAGGAATAATATGTGTTGGTTAAGGAGAATTGGTCTAACATCCTAAAAATAGCCTGATTCTTGCTAAATTTGGCATAGTTCTTATTTTTGTTCCAAGTCCTAAGTGTTGATTTGCACTAAATGGAGTGGGAGAGTAGTTAGAGAGATAATAGGTCATTAATATTAGGGTAATACTAAGTCCTAGTTGTTTAAAGGGAGTGGGGACTTGATCTTGGGTAATAAATGGGATTAGAATGGATCTAGGGTGAGATGGATAATTAACTTAATTGTGGTTAATTAAATTAATAGGAATGTGAGAAAGGGGTCATGGTTAGGTGTAGTATGGAATTACTTAATCAAGGGGTTTTGAGGTTCGCGACCCAAATTTGGTGTCTACAGAAGAGTATCGATTAAATGTAGTTGGTCCTATTTTGGGGTCCCATTCTCTTATCAAGTAACTTCACATGCACCCCGGATAGGGAGCCATCATTTTGGGTTTTACATACTAACATAGAACATTTACACCAGTTTAGTTTAGTGCACTTTCTACCCTTGGCATTGTGGGTTTATATACAACGAGTGAGTTTAGACCAATTTACAAACTCCATACACAATGGATTTTAGAGAACATGGAGTCTTTAGCATTCTAGGAAAATCAACGACATATCGTCAAAAGCACTCATTTTCCCTCATATCATCATTAATTAATTACACTAAGCTAATTAATTAAGTTTCCTATCCAACAAATACCCTAATTAACGACCTTCCGTTAATAAATCACCCCTTCTACCTAGACTAATTAATTATTATTAATTAATTAGCTTTCCCTTCCATTTAACCAATAAATCAATATTTAATTGATTTAATCCCCTTATAATAGCCTAAATCGCACTAATATTCCTCTAATTGGCTTCTATAAGCTTACACCTACCTATTAATTAATCACCTTTGATTAATTAAAATACCCCCAACTCCCATGACTTGCTAAACATGTATTAAACCCTTCTAAAGTAAGGTTACCTTTAATAAAGCAACCTTATCCATTCCTAATCATGTTTTACCTTTATCCCACATTCATGAGAATGTGTTGAATCCTTTATCCTTTGGGCTATATAAAGAGCCCTCCACCTACCTTTTTACTTACACCTAAACTTTCTAAGAGAGCAAATGCAAAGCATATAGCAAAGAGACTAAGAGCTTGCACCTTGCCCTTTTGAGAGTTCATCATCTTGAAGAGTTAAGCCTCTTTCTTAAAGTGCTTGGGTCATATGGGAGGTGTCAAAAGGGTCTTCAGAGCCCAACTTTGATTAGCCCTCATTCCTAGGTTCTTGAACATTAAGGACAACTATTTTGATAGCCATGGAGCTTACTTAGGTCCATTCATTTATTTGTTGTTAGAGAATAGAGGAGTTTAGATATTTAGCATTTTTAGTTTCAAAGTTTGTATTGATGAATGCTAACATCTAACCCTTGTTTAATTCTTATCATGATGGTGTTTATGCTTTGTTTTAGCTAAATTGTAGAACTATTTTAGGTGGTAGTTCTTGTTTCATTTGATTTAGCATTAAGCAAAGTATACATGCACACATTTGGCACGCCTGGTGGGACATACTCCATTGTCCTTTGCACTTAATTTCAAGTTTTTGTAGTTAAGTTTTATTTTTGGTTACTAACCCTTTTTACATGTTGATCTAACTTGTTTTTCTTAACATGTTTTGTTGAGTTTGCATGTGTTGGGTCTTCCTTGTAGGTATGAAGGAGGTGAAGTGCTGTCAAAATTGGAATTGAGGGGAAAATTTCAAGATTTCTCCATGTTTTCATTTTTAGAGCTTACTTTTTTAACATTTTACATGCTAGTTTTGTCAATTTCTTGAAAATTTTCAATTCTTGAGCATGTAGGTTAGTGTTTGATAGTGTTGAGTCTTCTATTTACATATTAATGTGGTGGGTTGCTGTCAAAATTTAATCTTGGTGAGAAAATTTCAAGATTTCATCATGTTTTCATTTTTAGAGCTTACTTTTTCATCATTTTACATGCTAGTTTTGTCAATTTCTTGAAAATTTTCAATTCTTGAGCATATAGGTTAGTGTTTGATAGTGCTGAGTCTTCTATTTACATATTAATGTGGTGGGTTGCTGTCAAAATTTAAATCTTGGTGAGAAAATTTCAAGATTTCATCATGTTTTCATTTTTAGAGCTTACTTTTTCATCATTCTACATGCTAGTTTTGTCAATTTCTTGAAAATCTTAAATTCTTGAGCATGTATGTTAATGTTTGATAGCATTGAGTCTTCTATTCATATATTAATGTGATGGGTTGTTGTCAAAATTGAATCTTGGTTGGAAATTTTTCCCATTTTGTAGATTAAGGGACGTTTTTTTTTGACATTTTTTGAGTGCATGTCAAGTGCACACCCATGAGCATAAGAGCATATGCGTAACCCATCTTCCGAAGGCCATAACTTTTGCTCCCGAACTCGAAATGACTCCATTTTTTTGCGTTGGAAAGGTATTGAAGTTAACTATGCAATGAAAACATAAATTTGGGATTTATACTTACAAAAATTGTAGTTTTTCTATTATTTTAAAACTGGTCATTTTCTAACATGTCTAATGTTTTGATGAATGTCGTAGTTTCCATGCTTACTCGATTTAGACCAAAGCATGTGTATGCTCTTCTCTTGCACCTTTTGGTGATCTTGAGAATCAAAAACAACTTTGATCTCTATCTTGTTAACATTGGGATTAAACTTGGAAACTTGATTATTCATTTTGCTTAAGGGAATGAACCTTTTACAAAGCATTTTTCAATGGTCCTTTGATTTGAAGTTTTCCATTTCTATATAGTTGGGATAAAGTTTGTGTATGCTCTTCTCTTGCACCTTAGGGTGATCTTGAGAATCAAAAGCAACTTTAGTCTTCATTTTATAACATTTGGTAAATTAGAAACTTCATCTTTCACTTTTGGTTTAAAGGAATGAACATTTATCAAGAATTTTGTATGGTTCATTGATTGAAAAGATTTTCTTTACTTTTTAGTTGGATTATTTGTTGTGTATGCTCTTCTCGCATCCTCGATGATCTTGAGAATCAAAAGCAACTCTTAATCCTCTTTTAAATAATATGATTTTCTTGAGAACTACTAACGCTTAAGTGCAGACCTAAAAACGCTTGTCAAAGAAAGGAGGAATCAAAACGAAATCAAAAACTACTAATACAAATTGTTATACATAAAGTGCCAAAAGGTGTTCAATCAAACCACACCTAATTAAACAAGATAAAAAGAACAACATATTCAAAACACTGTATTGCAGGTTTCGGAAAAGGGTACGTCCCTCTCCGCTCAACTGGAACATAACCCCTTTGGCATAACGCCTTAAGCTACAACAATGGGGGTGGTTCCAGGAACCCCAAAGTAGTCCACGCAAGAGGGAACCTTGTGGATGAAACGGGAAGTGCTCCGCACTACCTACTTGACTAGTGATTCCTTTGTGAGATAGCATTATAAGTTGTCCGTTATGGCGACCCCAATGATAGTACACGTAGACGCACTAGTTGCCTACTGTTCTCAAGGGGGTAAAGTAAAGCCGAGATACTCCCAAACTAGTCAAAGCAGACTTTTTGGGTAAATCACGCTCGCTCGTGGCAACTTTGTAACACCTAGGCGAGAGAACCACCTAGAGAATATACTTTGGCCAGAGCCCACTTTGACCACTTTAAAACAAAGTTGTTGAGTCAGTGAACCTTCTTTTTGAGAAACGTGTGACGTATTACTTTCGCCTAGTTTTTACTTGCCTTAGGGCGAGGCGAAACTCTGCCGAAGTGAGGCTAGCATTTTTTGTCATTTTTTCTTGATTTATTTCCTTCATATTCTTTTGACACTTTGTTGATCAAAAGAGGTGTGATTACCTTTGTGTTGCCATTCGATCGCTTTCCTCACTTTTATGTCCGCTTACGCCCATCCATGTTTGCATGGGTCAAGTTAGTTAAACGCCTAAAGTGAGGAGGCATTTTCACGTCATTTGGTAGCCATTGTGATCTTGATACCCACGTCAAGATCATCATTGTAGTTAGGCGTGGTTCATCACCGCGACTTCCATAGAGGAGTTAGCTTGTTTGTCTCGTATCATTACAATTTCGATATTTACGTCTTGTTTCTTGTAAACTCGACATAAATACCTATATTGTACGGTTACGCTGCACACATTCTTAACTATTCCTAGCTATACTTTGAGCATTTTTTTGTTCGGTTTTATTATTACCTCGATTTCAAAAGGTGCTAGGCACTACCATTTGTGCATGTTATATCAATAACAACTCGATATCAATACTTCACTTTCTTGCAAAGTGGGTTAACATATCTTGGTGATATTGTTGTGTCATTCACAAATCGTAATTGACACTTTTTGAGATATAGGTCTTAATCAGACTTGAGCTTGCTCATCGTATATCTTGATTGGGAGATCGCATTTAACTTCATGTATTTACTTACGTCTTGTTCATTCCTTTGAACTTGGCATAAGTGGAGACATCTTGTTAATCATCTGGCGTCACAAATTACTTTGAAACGTAGTCTAGGAAGTACTTCATTTGATTAAGTTTTGATACCAAACGATTGTTTCATTGGTGACTTTATCATTCTATCACATTGATATTCTCACTGTTAATTTACTCTTAACACGTACATCTTGTGTTTCACTTAGGGGTAGTCATTGAATTTTGAACAAATATACAACTTACCTTAGTGAAACTTATCACGAAAACATGGCTCCCAAGACGCGTCTAGGTTTAAAGAAACAAACATATGAGGAACAACAGCAAGCTTGGGAAACCTCTAACAAACAAGGGTCAAACCCATTTATCAGACACGATCTAGGACCACTATTTTCTAGAAAAGGAAATAGAAGAAATGGTCGACCATAGTGGAAACGAATTAGAATCACCACACGCAGACTTTGATTTTGACCCCACTCTACTAGATGAGTTTCTCCTTAGAAATAAAGATAGAGTTTTGGCACGGGTCATGGAATTAGGGGCCAAATTGCCCACCGAGAATGAACCAATATTACCTACAAATGACACTACTAAGGAAGAACGCCCCCTTATCAATATGGAAGATATTTTAACAGGTGGGCATGCTTCCACTTCTTACGCAGAAAATGATAAAGTGGTAGGGCATAGAATACCCCTCATCAAAGTGCCACGAAGAAACAAGATAGAACATGAGACAGGGGAAGAACCTCCACAATACGAAGAGGAAGAACCTTTAGAAGAAGAAGACACAAACCAAGTCACAATCCAACAACAACTCAGTAACCTAAGCCGACAACTAGCTTTGCTTACTTTCCAGGTACAAAAAGACACAAACAAGAACATTCAAAAGTCAAAGCCTAAGTTTAGGATCCACGAACTCCATCGAGAAAACCAAGGAGAAGAAGACACAGGGTATCATCGTGTACACATCCCCGCTTCTCCCACTAAAGAACAATTGCTCGCACAAGAAGTGCAATCTATGAAAGCAACACTTGCGAGCATACAAGAAAGCAATATAGGGAGTATTAGGAAATACCAATACGAAGAACTATGCCCCTATCCTTTTGACAAGACAATGACCCTTCAACCCTTTCCAAAGAAATTTGATATGCCAAAGTTTGACAAATACAAAGGAAAGGGAGACCCAAGGGATCATGTTAAAGATTTCTACATGGCATGTCAAGAGGTGTCTTATAGTGATAATTACCTCATCAGACTTTTTCCTAAGAGTCTCGAGGTCAAGCATTGGAATGGTTTACGCGCTTACCACGAGGATCAATTTTCACCGCCAGAATTGGTGGAAAGATTCATGTGTCATTTCTCGTATAACATAGAGAGTGACATCACCATGGCAGACTTGTGCAAGCACAAAAAACAACGCCCAAATGAGACCTTCGCTAGCTTCCTCCAACGATGGAGAGGGATAGCTAGTCGCTTCCAAGCGCTTTCCCCGAGAAGCACTGGTCAAGATTTTCATCCCTAATCTCAACCTGATATAGCTTTCCACCTCCAAATGCATTGTGTCCAAACCTTTGAGGAGGTTATCGAGAAAGGGATTCAAATAGAAAAGGCTCTCATTGCCAAAGGCACCCTCAAAACCCAATCTAAAGACAACCAAAGTGTCAAACCCACTGAAAAGCCGAAGATCTTTAACAAAAACAAAAACATGGTGGGAGACGGAATCACTGATTCCAAACGTGTTCAAACAATCCAAACCAGTCAACCTTTTAAACTGACCAAGGGCCCAATTCAACCACCACCAAAGCGACGAACATTCACCTCCCTCAATGAGCCGTTGTCCGATCATACTAAAATAGTTGGATGCGGCCCACATGATGACCTATCCTACAACGCAACCATTTGATGACAACGCTCCTAAACCTTCATGGTATAAGGAGCATGAATACTGCGAAATGCATCGCGTTAAAGGTCATAAAATAGATAAATGTTTGTGACTTCGCCACTATATTCAAGACCTCATTGACAACGGGGAGATAGAGGTGGATAACCCTAGCCACATGCAAACACCTAACGAGAAGATGGGGATTTATAAGGAACCATTCCCCAAGCATGATAAGTCGGAAAAGGCAAAACCGGATCGGGGAGAGTCATCCCAAACCTATAAAGCCACGAATTACTTGTATACCAAGAGAGATAACAATCATTACGATTCACTTATCGATGTATTCGCTCCCCTGCTGACCGTGTCAACACCATCCGGATTAAGGGAAAGGATTATGCAGCGGTAACAAGGCGCGCCCACCTCGTAATTCCGGACCCCTCTCCGTCGACCCCGCATACTGGTAAGTATAACCTTTTAGAACAACTTGAGAAGACGTCTGCTAAGATTTCGATCTTAGACCTTCTCAAGATTTCCAATGTACATAAGGACATCCTGTATCAAACTCTTCAGGGGTTGGAGTGCCTTTAGAAGTCGATCCGGCGTACCTTCAAACCACGGTGGCAAATATTACACCAAGTGAGCATCTCACTTTCAACCATAGGGAGGTCCCTACCGAGAATCCTACACATAATCTTCCCTTATACATTGAGGTAGTTGTTACCCGCAGGAAAATCAAACGGGTGCTTGTGGATAACGGATCTGATCAACATCTCGCACGCTTAAATTAGTCAAACAATCGGGACATACTAAGAAGATCTTGAGTCCCATATCATCACTATCACCGCATACGACAACGCGGAAAGAGAGTCAAGCAGCACCATTACGCCGCCAATGGAGGTGGGCCCCACTTGCCATCGACAAAGTTTCACGCCTTAGACTTGGAACTTCCATATAATATGCTCTAGGCCGACCATGGATCCATGCCATGCAAGCAAAGTGCCATCAACATTTCATCAATGCATCAAGTCAAGCATGAGGGACATACAAGAATAATACCAGAGACTCGTGAGCCCTTTGCTCATCAGAGAGCTCTTAATAGCTTTGCACGAAAAAGGGTACATACGCATGTCCCTCCACAGATATAGTTGTCCCTCTTCATTCTGAGGCCATGGAATCTCGAGTAGATTCAAATTCTCTTAGTTCTTGCACTCATGGGGCATCTACTTCAACATCTCCATTTAATTCATGGGAGATGAAAATTCTGGAATATGGTCATGGGGAGTATAATGTACAACAAGCGCTCTTGGTTTCTGACCTCTCCTTGTCGCCCAAGACTAGAGGTCGACCCAACTACCGCTTCAAGAGACCTAGAGAGGAACACACTATTGGGTCGTTCCTACCTGGAGGCTTGTTAGCTGAGGAAAAATTACTTGATCCACCTACTACTTGGGTCCCTGAGGACACTCAGCCATCTTGTTATCAAACCCTAGAATATGAAAAATCTAGCAGAATGATGTACTCCATGGGCTACAAAGGCCTAGGATGTGGGAGGAATGAACAAGGACAAAGAGAACCAGTCCCTCTTCCACATTTCAAAACAGAAAGATATGGCATTGGGATTCACCCTTATGGAGCACACCCCAACGATCAAGATGCGACTTGTTCTGAGCATGAGGATAGCTCCGATTATCTAGACAACTGATACGGATTCCTGTTGTAGCCAATATGAGGATCTGGCCTCCACGAACCTTTTCATGAATAACGCTGTCCTAACCATCACCCCCACTGAACCAACCCTTGACCTTGTATACCCCTCCCTTGTTGAATGGGACCAACAACGTCACGTGCCACTAGATTTATTCGAGAACGATGAGGCTATTGCAGAGTTCATGGGCATAAGGGATACAATTCCCATTGGAGATCACAAGAAGGGTTTCTTTATCGACTTAGACACCTGCGCCTACTTCGGCGAGGAGGCTGAACTTCGTGGTCAACAAAATTTAAAGAAAAGCGAGGGCAAGAGTTCTAAAGAAAAGCCTCGCAAAATCAAGTCCAAGTCACACAAAGAAAACCTCTTTGAGGCATTGGCCGACAAACAAATAAGAAAATCAAAGGACAAACAAAGTGACCACGCCAAGGATGAAAATCTCGTAGAGACATCCTTGATGAAGATCTCAACCTACCTCCTGATCCTACGCGTATGGAGGATTTATCAAAATTGTTAGTTGAAGAAACCATTGATGTCAATATTGGTACCAAAGAAGATCCCAAGATAGTAAAATTGGGAGCATCACTCTCAGCCAGAGAACAAAAGACGTTCACTATGCTACTGCGAGAGTTTATTGATGTGTTCGCATGGTCTTACAAAGACATGCCCGGCTTAGATCCAACTTTGGTCGTGCATAACCTAGTTGTGCACGCAGACGCTAAGCCTATCAAACAAAAGCTTTGAAAGATGCACCCAAGAGTGGCCTTGTTAGTTAAAGAAGAATTGGAAAGGTTGCTTGCAGCAGGATTCATCAGGCCAATTGATTATTCTGAATGGATATCAAACATTGTTCCTGTCCAGAAGAAACCTATTGGTATCCGAATTTGCACAGATTTTAGGGACATCAATAAAGCTTGCCCTAAAGATGACTTTCCGTTGCCCAACATTGACATGATTGTTGACTCAACCGCAGGGTACGAAATGCTATCACTTATGGATGGCTTTTCGGTTATAATCAAATTAAGATCGCTGAGGAAGACCAACACAAAACAACTTTCACAACTCCTTGGGGCACCTTCTATTATCAGGTGATGCCATTTGGCCTTAAGAATGCGGGAGCAACTTATCAGCGGGCCATGACAGTAATATTTCATGATATGATTCATGACATCATGGAAGACTACGTAGACGACATCCTGGGAAAGTCCAAAACAAGAGAGGATCATCCTATCATTTTGTGGCGTATCTTTGAACGCCTGCGTGAATACAAAGTCAGGCTAAATCCAAAGAAGTGTGTCTTCAGTGTGCTATCTGGGAAACTATTAGGCTTCATCGTGTCAAGACGAGGTATTGAGGTAGACCCTGCTAAAGTGTCTGCCATCACAGAAATGCCTCCACCTGAGAATATCAAGCAACTACGTAGCTTGCAAGGGAAAATTCAAGCCATTCGCCGCTTTATCTCCCAGCTTGCAGATAAATGTCACTCATTCACTCATTTTCTTAAGAAGGACATCACTTTCATCTGGGGACCTGAGCAACAACAAGCCTTTGCTTTGCTTAAACAATACTTGGCTAATCCACCTGTCCTCATGCCTCCCACTCCGGAGAACCACTTTTGCTCTATATTTCCGCTACGCAATACGCTATTGGTGCACTGCTCACCCAATATGACCTTAGCCATAAAGAGAAAGTAGTGTACTATCTGAGTCGCACCCTCATCGCCTATGAACGTAATTATCCTCAGATTGAAAAGGCTTGCTTGGCCGTTGTTTTTACCTTTCAGAAACTTCGCCATTACCTGCTAAATACTAAGACCAAGCTCATATCCAAGGTCGACCCACTCAA
Organism: Taxus wallichiana var. yunnanensis; assembly: GCA_018340775.1. Lineage (NCBI taxonomy): Eukaryota > Viridiplantae > Streptophyta > Pinopsida > Cupressales > Taxaceae > Taxus > Taxus wallichiana. The sequence goes on along the minus strand of CM031239.1, from coordinate 203,245,355 downwards.
GTATTTGTTGTCCAAACCCGCCCTCACAGGTAGAATGGCTAATTGATCATTCTACTCAAAGAGTTTGATATAGAATTTGTCCATCAAAAATCAATTAAAGGACAAGTACTTGCCGACCAAATAATGCGGAAGCACCTTTCGCAAAGCACACGTAACCTTTGAGTCCGATCTCGCCGATGCATCTTTGCTCTACATTGAAGAATCTGTCGTATGGCGGATACATTTTGATGGATCTTTTACGTTTCATGGTTCAGTGTGGAGTGGTCCTTATTACTCCTTCGGGTGATCCTATACCACAAAGCTTTCCGCCCGCCTTCCTCGCACGAACAACATCATGGAATATGAAGCACTCATCAGGGATGAAGCTAGCCATCAAGTGGAATATTCAACATGTTAAGGTTGTAGGTGATTCACAACTAATCATCAAACAGTTAATGATGAGTATAAAGTTAAGGATGACAAGCTCATACCTTACAAGAAGTTGGTGGAAACTCAAGGAGTATTTTGTGCATTACCTTACCTGAGCAGATCCCAAGAGCAGCAATGTATCGATCGATGCTATGCTATGGCAACGGTGGATCTATGCTTCGTATTCCGCCAGGGAACAATGATATGCCATTTTTCATAGAAAATCTACACCAGCCCGTATGATGACGTACCTGAATCTTGCCCGGCTTGTGAGGTTGTTGGTCCCTATTCCCGTGGTACGAACCCATTTTCACCTATCTTAAGGACAATACTTTCCTCCCAATATCTCCCATTCTCAAAAGCAAAGCCTCGATTCACCGTATAGCCCATTACACCCTTTTAGAGGTACACTTTATCGTCATGGCTACGATGGGAACCTGTTACGTTTTCTCGATGTGACGAGTCAATCCAGTGCAAATTAAAGAAGTACACGAAGGAGTATGCGAGCACATACAAATGGAATGGTCTTGGCTAAGAAATTGTTAAGAGTAGGTTACTATTGGCCCACCATGGAAACTGATTGTTGTAATTATGTTAGAAAATGTGTGCTTTGCCAAAAGTATGGAAATTTCATCCATGCTCCATCGCAACCATCGCAACCAATCACTACCCCGTGGCCATTCTCCAAGTGGGGACTTGATCTAATAGGGAAGCTTACTCCTACCTCATCTGATGGTCATACACATATCATCACAGCTACATAATACTTTACAAAATGGGTGGAGGTCTGTCCCTTTAACCTATGTCACAGGAGCACATATTTCTAAATTCATCATGAATCACATTATTTTCCGATATGGTATCCCCGCAAAACCATCATCACAGATAATGGGAAGTCATTTAAGAACAAAATTGTGAAAGGTCTTTGCCAACGGTTCCAAATCAGATTGAAATGGTCCACGCCATATTACCCTCAGGGTAATGGACAAGTTGAGGCAACAAACAAGACTTTGGTAAGGATAATGGAGAAGATGGTTAGCAAAACCGGTCGAAACTGGCACCTACAAATCCACCCAGCCCTCTGGGCCTACCGAACATCAATTCACACTCCTACAGGTGCCACACCATATTCCCTAGTATTCGGGATAGAATCTATCATCCCTTTAGAGATTGAACTCCCATCCCTGCGAATTTCTCTTCGGGACTATTTGGATAAGGATGAAGATTATCGAGTGGCAAGATTGGCTGAGTTAGAGCTCCTGGATGAGAGGCGCATTCGCGCTCTTAATCACCTAAAGGTATATCAACACAGAATCTCCCGCAACTACAACAAGAGAATCATCCCTCGCTAGTTTGAGGTGGGTGATTTAGTTATGAAGGAGAACCAGTTCAACACCAGAGCAGAGCGAGAAAAGAAAGGGAAGTTCGAACCACACTGGTTAGGACCCTATGTCATAGTTGCCAAGTATGGCACAGGGGCATACAAGTTGGCTCACCCCAATGGTGATGAGCTCCGGAGCCCATGAATTCCATGCATCTTAAGAGGTTTTATGCCTAAACATGGCACAAGAAAGTCATAAAAATCACAAAAAAAATAAAAACATCAAAAAAAAAAAAAAAAAAAAAAAAAGAGAAAAGAAAACAGTCATCCCACTAGTGAAAACCACGCAATTGTGGTACTTTGACAAGTCCTTGGGTGAAAACCGGTTTCCGCGCCTGGAGGATTTGTTGTTCACAAGCATTCTCAGATTAGAAGGGTAGTTGTCTTTGTCCTGACCTGGGTTCTACCTTCGAGTTTCCTTGTGCACACCATCTAGTCCAGCCTTGATCCGGCTTTGCTTTCTTCTATTCGTCTCGTAAGGTACGTGGTCTTTCGTTATTTCCCATCTTACGCTGGGGCAACTCAACGACTTCACCTTCTTGTTCATAAGCGCGTGGCTTCGCCTTTGTATATTCCCCACCTAACGCTGGGGCATCCATGCTTTCTTGGTTACCCGCACATAGCTTTGGAAAATTTTGAGAAAACACAAAACAAAAAACATAAAACATTGTTTTGAGAAAACACAAAAAACAATAGAAAATTGTTTCAAAAAACACAAAAACAATAGAAAATTGTTTCAGAAAACACAAAAACAATAGAAAATTGTTTCACAAAACACAAAAACAATAGAAAATTGTTTCAGAAAACACAAAAACAATAGAAAATTGTTTTGAGAAAACACAAAAACAATAGAAAATTGTTTTGAGAAAACACAAAAACAATAGAAAATTGTTTTGAGAAAAACACAAAAACAATAGAAAATTGTTTCACAAAACACAAAAACAATAGAAAATTGTTTCACAAAACACAAAAAATAGAAAATTGTTTCGAGAAAACACAAAAACAATAGAAAATTGTTTCACAAAACACAAAAACAATAGAAAATTGTTTCAGAAAAAAACACAAAAACAATAGAACATTGTTTCGAAAAAACACAAAAACAATAGAACATATATATATATATATATATATATATATATATATATATCAAAAAATCTAAAAACAAGGCAAAATTTTTCAAAAATTCCTAAAAAGTAAAACACCCTACAAAATGGTAACTTGCTTCTTACGGCTGAAACTTGTGTCTTGCGTGGGTATTTTCTCCATATCCTGTTGGTTTGTCTCACATCTTCCCGATTAATACGACTCGTGGATCACCGATTCACAACCATTCACAAAAGCTAGCCGCTTGCTTCGCTCTTCTACTGGGCACTTTTGGTTGCTCGGTGTTGTTTCGTTACGCACAAATGCTTTTCATGGACCCCGTGTCCATTTTCATTTCCCGCATGTATCCTTGCTTGGGGCATCATTTTTAACCCTTTCACCAATCACGAACTTGTGGATCTCTTCAAAGACTCGATAACAAAACATTTGTACAACCGTTTTGACCGTCAAGTTAGATATGTGCGTTCGTACTTGTTTTCCCCGTATATGAGCTTGTTTCCTTCTCGTATTGCATTGCATTATTGTATGTTGCGTGGAGTCGTACTTTCAATGGACAATTGTTCGTAGTATGGCTTTTCATGTCATTCTACCTTTGTCGTATGCTTATATTTTTCATAAGGACCGATGATGTAGTTCCTATGGCAATATGATGACATCAAATTTGTTCCAAACAAATAAGCGGCTAGAGGTTAAGCTCTTCTCTCCCCTCATCCATATTTCTTCTACACGACTTCCCTTTCACCCCTAATTCTCCCTCTCCTCGGGGCATCCTGCCTCGTCCCCATTCTTCTGCCTACTTCTCATATTTTTCGATCGTCGATCGGCTTCCTTCATCACCCCATCGACACTCGAGGGGGCATCTCTCCCTCCTACTAATTTTTCTTCTATCCCTTCAAAATCTCTTCTGTCTACTATCTTTGAAGTGGCATCACTTACGCCACCCCAAAGAGGGGCAAATGTAGACACCTATAATTACGCCCAAGCAATTTAAATACTTAAATTGTGCTAATTATCCCCTTTCTCGCAAATCAACGACATATCGTCAAAAGCACTCATTTTCCCTCATATCATCATTAATTAATTACACTAAGCTAATTAATTAAGTTTCCTATCCAACAAATACCCTAATTAACGACCTTCCGTTAATAAATCACCCCTTCTACCTAGACTAATTAATTATTATTAATTAATTAGCTTTCCCTTCCATTTAACCAATAAATCAATATTTAATTGATTTAATCCCCTTATAATAGCCTAAATCGCACTAATATTCCTCTAATTGGCTTCTATAAGCTTACACCTACCTATTAATTAATCATCTTTGATTAATTAAAATACCCCAACTCCCATGACTTGCTAAACATGTATTAAACCCTTCTAAAGTAAGGTTACCTTTAATAAAGCAACCTTATCCATTCCTAATCATGTTTTACCTTTATCCCACATTCATGAGAATGTGTTGAATCCTTTATCCTTTGGGCTATATAAAGAGCCCTCCACCTACCTTTTACTTACACCTAAACTTTCTAAGAGAGCAAATGCAAAGCATATAGCAAAGAGACTAAGAGCTTGCACCTTGCCCTTTTGAGAGTTCATCATCTTGAAGAGTTAAGCCTCTTTCTTAAAGTGCTTGGGTCATATGGGAGGTGTCAAAAGGGTCTTGAGCCCAACTTTGATTAGCCCCATTCCTAGGTTCTTGAACATTAAGGACAACTATTTTGATAGCCATGGAGCTTACTTAGGTCCATTCATTTATTTGTTGTTAGAGAATAGAGGAGTTTAGATATTTAGCATTGTTAGTTTCAAAGTTTGTATTGATGAATGCTAAAGATCTAACCCTTGTTTAATTCTTATCATGATGGTGTTTATGCTTTGTTTTAGCTAAATTGTAGAACTATTTTAGGTGGTAGTTCTTGTTTCATTTGATTTAGCATTAAGCAAAGTATACATGCACACTGGATTTTCATCTTTGGTTTCCACGCTCCTCCATCATTTTGTCACTCTCCGCTTTGTCTAGTCATTTGGTACATTTCTTCTACACTCTTCATGGACATTAGGTATGTATCTCTATCTACTTTATGGTAGCGAGCTTTGCACTCACCAACATAAAGTGGGGGAAAATGTAAACACAAAATCATGCACTTTAGACATTAGTTAGTCTCAGTTTCATACTACTATTTAGAAGGTTATTGAGTGAAGAAATTACTAATTAACCCCTGCCTTTTGGCCATCTTGTTTTTTCCTCATTACCGACCTTTTACATCCACATGCCCAATTATCTTTTGTCATCTCATGTTATTTTAGCCTCATGTGGGGCACCCAGATTAGTACTGGGGTGCCTATGGGTGCCTTGGTCCCACAAGGGGTGCCCTAGTCCCTTTTGCACTTTCCTGACACTTTTTGGTTCTTTCTAGATGTTTTAGATCTTTATCTTTTTGGTGGTCAGCCATTTTGGGGTTAATTACAAAATTAGACCAAGAGAACCCTATAAATATAAAGTTATGAGACCATAATGAGGGACCTAGCATCATTCACTACTATCATCCATCTAGAGTTGCATCCATCTATTGCATTGGAGATCACTTACATCCACATAGCTCCATCACAATGCACAAGGCTAACACATATGCATCACACTTCATAGGGGAGGTATTATATTCTATTCCATGCACACATTCTATTACATTTAGTTATTTCTCGCTACTTCACAAAGTACGACTGACACAAGAGTACTTAGGGCACATTATGCACACACTCACCAGAACTACATTTAGGTTTGAAATGTAGTGCATTGCTCAATTAGTAAGCCCATTGTTGTGGTAGCTAAGGTTATTCTAACCCATTCATTTACATCTTTCATTTTTAGGGTTTTGATACTTCTCTTGGTCTTTTGTAGGTCTTTACATCATCTTGGATTATTGGTTACACTCGATGACAGATAATGAATATGATGCAATAAAAAGGGTTTCAAACCATCTACCAAACTTGTGAAGATCAGTTTTAGAGCTTTTACACAAACCAGAGTGCCTAGTTTGCGAGACAAGAGAACTTGTAGGCGCCACGGTCCCTCTCCAGTGCTCCATTCCAGCCAAATACTCCAAATTCATCCTTTTCGGAGATTCCACACATGGTCATTGGGTATCTTCTTAGCCATGTTCTAGTAATAACCAAAAACCTTGTAGGATATTCTAGACCTTCTCCATATATGATTGGGGCTATTAATTTATTTTTGCCTCAACACAATGAAAAAATAATAATATATTCGTTCTTTATTATTTTCTTCTCAACAACTACATAAAAATGACCTAGATCACATTGTACAAAAATATTTATTTTCAATAAATGATTCATAAATAAGTTCTGAGAATGATAAAAAATATTAATTTTAACAAAATAATGCAATTATATAAATAATGTGTTGCACTAAATATGATATATGGTCAAATTCAATTGATGATTCACTCACTGTGATTTGTAGAGCTCGTTGAGGTTAATAGGTGTCGAGTGGATATAATTGTCTAAAACACCATTCATTGACCCACTCTTTTCACTCACATTAATCCCAAAATGAATACGTACATGAAGATCAGAAATATACCATTTTCCTTGCATGAATAGTCCCTAAATCTACATTTGAACTTATAAAAGAGTGTAACTCACTATATCTCATTAGTTTACAACAATCTTCATATTTTGAAAAATTAGCTTCTTCTACCAACCAAAAAAACCTACAAACTATAGAATTTCCCTCATTACCTTACTTTTCCAAGAATTATTCATACTTCCCATATTTCTTGACTATTAAAAATGAGCATCTATCCATTTTAAATATTCTCATAAAAGGATGTAATTGCATATATTACTTTTACAAGAATTTCTCATACTTCCCATATTCCTTGACTATGAGAATGGGCATCTGTCTATTTTAAACATTCTCATAAAAGGATGTTGGAGAATTTTCTTGAGTTTATGAGAATATATATAGAGGTTAAATTCAAATTCTATATGCCCATTCTCATCACAATCATAAAAGTCTTTGTTTGTACGAGAATGGGCATATGCCTATTCTAACCATTCTACCTCATTGAAACAATATTGAACTTAATCATTTTTATATCACTATAATGGATGTGGGAAAGGGAAAGGAAACTATCCATTCTAAAAAATTAATTATTACCTCTATTTCTCTTCTATGATTCTTATAGGCATATGAAATACAAGTTAAAAATGTTTGTTTGTATGAGAATGAATGTATGCCCATTTTCTAGGTGTATATTACCTCTATTTAGCAATATTGAACTTAATCATTTGGGAAAATTCTGTCTAGGTGTATATTACCTCTATTTAGCAATATTGAACTTAATCATTTTTATATCACTATAAAGGATGTGGGAAAGGGAATGTTTGTATGAGAATGAACATATGCCCATTCTATCTCTATTTCTCTTATGATTCTTAAATGAGAATGGGCAGATGCCCATTCAATACAAGTTAAAAATGTTTCTTTGTATGAGAATGAACATATGCCCATTGTCTAGGTGTATATTACCTCTATTTCTCTTCTATGATTCTTACATTAGAATGGGCATATGCCCATATGATAGACAAGATAGAAAATGTTTATTTGTATGAGAATATGAGAATGGGCATAGATAGAAAATGTTTGTTTGTATGAAAATGGACACATTCCCAGGGAATGTTTGTATGAGAATGAACATATGCCCATTCTACCTCTATTTTCTTCTATGATTCTTAAATGAGAATGGGAAGATGCCCATATGCCCATATTCTATCTAGGTGTATGATTCTTATATGAGAATGGCATATGCCCATATGACATATAAGATAGAAATTTTTTATTAGTATGAGAATATGAGAATGGGCATATGCCCATTCAATACAAGATAAAAAATGCTTGTTTGTATGAGAATGGACATATGCCCATTCTGTCTATGTGTATTGTTTCATTTTTATTCTATGATTCTTATATGAGAATGGGCATAGGCCCTTTCAATATAAGATAAAAATAAAATCTTGTTTGTATGATAATAAACATATGCCCATTTTGATGATTGTTTGTATGAGAATAAACATATGCCCATTCTGTCACATGTGTAATGTTACTCAAAGATAACTATAGAGGTATTAAAATCGATTAAAGCGCATTCAAATACAACAATTTATAGTTATTATTAAATGATACAATATTATTTCTTGTATTTAATTATTAGTATTATTAATTATCGATATTAATTAATTAATTTTGATTAGACCTAATATGATATGTTAACAACAAACATAGTCGAACAATAGAGATAACTATAGAGGTATTAAAATTGATTCAAGCCCATTCACATAAAAAAATTTATAGTTATTATTAAATGATACAATATTATTATTAATTAATTACAATATTATTTAAAATCGATTCAAGCCCATTCACATACAACAATTTATAGTTATTATTAAATGATACAATATTATTATTAATTACTGCAATATTATTTCTTGTATTTAATTATTAGTATTATTAATTAATGTTGTTAATTAATTAATTTTGATTAGTCCTAATATGATATTTTAACAACAAGCATAATCGAAAAAATATGAGATAACTATAGAGGTATTAAAATCGATTCAAGCCCATTCACATACAACAATTTATAGTTATTATTAAATGATATAATATTATTTCTTGTATTTAATTATTAGTATTATTAATTAATGTTGTTAATTACTTAATTTTGATTAGTCTATATGATATGTTAAATACTTTTTTATTTCTAATTTTTTTGATAATTAATATTTTATTTGTCCATTCTTTATATGTTATTTTTTAATATAATAATTAAGCAATAACATAATTAATTATAATATTATTAATTAATTAATACTAATATTATATAATCACAATGATTTTCTATGGTTTCAAATTTTTGGTGCTTTATTATAGGGAGTTAATTCGTACTAATCATTTATTATGGTAGGTTTGACTCAAATTTTAAATTAATTTTGTCGCTTAATTTTTGGAGGCAATTCATAATTGTCATTTATTATATCATGTTTGATTCAAAATTTGAATTGGGAGGCAATTCATAATTGTCATTTATTATGTCGATTTGATTCAAAATTTGAATTTTTAGCGCTCTTTTTTTATGAGGTAATTTATTTTGGCATTATAAAAATATTGATTTTGAATGAATCAGGTTTTGGTTTTCGTTATTAAGACAAATATTTTTCATTCGAGATATTTAGCTAGGAAAGATGAAGAACATAGAAGAACGTAGATGTGGCTTGAAAAATATGAAGATACAAAGATTTTGCAAAAGAAAGAAGAAACAACTTCCAAAACAGTGATTTTGTAAGGGAGACTATTGGAGATTTCTCAAATGGAATACAACAATGGAAGAGCAGGCTATTCAGGTTTTTATTTTCAAATTTTTGTTTATATCTCAATTTTTCCAAGTTTACTTCTAAAGTGTAAAGAATGTATACTAACAAATATATTTTAATTCACAATCAACTATTTGAACCATTTTTTCTATATATCTCGTTTATTTTAATGTCTAAAAAATGTCATATCGATTTGTTTCCTTGCATAAACATAAGAGAAAAAAAATACAAAAACCATAGAAATTTTTTTACATTCGTAAACATAACAACTACCAAATATACAAATCAAAATTGTTTCATTCCTTTTTAATGTCGTAAGGTCTAAAATGTGTACATGTTTATGGTGCGAAAAAAATGATTAGATGGACTCAATAATGCTTGTGTATCTCTATTTTTTTATGACAACCACAACAAGTTTTATTACTCTGAAAAAAGTTTCTTTTTCGATAATCTTTATATCCAATCAGCCCAAATCATTTCGCATACCTTCATCTTTCTTCTAAAAAATATCTCAATGAAAAAACCTGGCCGTAAGAGAGAAAAAATAAAAACTTAACCATTATAAAACAAACAATCAAAACCCAAGCCATTCAAATTCAATATTTTTATAATGTATATGACCAAAGAAAATCACCTCTAAAAGAAAGCACCCAAATTTGAAATTGAATTTTTCATACCATAATAAATCACCACCTTTTAATCTATCCTACCATGATAAATCACCAAACTATAATGCTTAAATGCCTTTAATATACTAAGTTTATCGTAAATACTTAACCACGAAAGGGTACATATTTAAATGCTATAATATTCTAATATCTCAATGTTTAGAAACATTTAAATGATTTTATAGATTCATTAGAATAATGAAAAATACATTGTACCATTTTAGACACATGTAATGTTTTAAAAATGTCCACATTTATGGAAAATATGTATTACTAATGAAATTATGAAAATTGGAGGTTTTTTTAAATAATGATAAAATACTTTGTCCTATTTACGTATTTACTATGTTTTAGAATGGTCACCCATTCTCACAGCATGTATAAAGTTATAAAAAATTGAATCTATCCTATAATAATAAATCAACACTTTTTAATGCTAAAATGCTTAAATGCTTTAATATCCTAATATCCTAAGTTTATCGATAATATTTTAAAAATATAATTGAATTGATTGGACCCATTTTATTGAATTGATTGACCCATTTTTGTCCCATTTTATGTTTTAATTAGATATTTGAATAATGAATGTATAAAGTTATAAAAAAATTGAATCTATCCTACAATAATAAATCAACACCTTTTAATGCTTAAAATGCTTTAATATCCTAATATCATGAGTTTGTCTTAAATATTTTAAATATATATTTGAATTGATTGGACCCATTTTATGTTTTAATTAGATATTTGAATAATGAAAAATATATAGTAGAATTTATCATCAAACCTAATTAGACACTTGTAATAATTGATTGACCATGTTTACATTTTCTTGTATCAAATGGGAAGATGCCTATTCTCATATAGGAATCTACCTATTCTGATATAGGAATCAAAAAATAGTTTGTAGGGAAGATAAAATGATAAAAGAAAACAACAATAAAATAAAATTATGGATTAGATATGTTATTCAAATGACTAAGTATTGAGTAAGTTGATGAAAGAACACATGTCGACTCTCGTATAAATCAAAATTACTTGTATGAGAATGTTTAGAATGGGCACATGCCCATTCTCATATAAAAAATATGTTTCAATCATGTTTGTGCCCATGCCCATTCTAAAAAAATAAATATTACTTGTATTATAAATGTTTAGAATGGGTATATTCCCTTTACGATAGGAATAATCAAATTTACTTTATTTTAGAATGGGCACCCATTCTCACATCTCGTGATGAAGCTTTATGGCATTGTCTTATATTGAATTGGAAGATGCCCCTTCTCATTTAGGAATCATAGAAGAAGAATAAGAAGAGTATGGATAAAATAATCTAACAATTTTTAAATAGATATAAATAGGAATAATAGAGGGAATATCATAAAATCACTATTGCTTGTATCACAATGTTTAGAATGGGCATATGCCCATTCTCATGCAAACAAAATTGTTTCATCTTGTTTTGAATGGGCATTGCATTTTTAATCTGCCTATTCTCATATAGGATTCATAAAATACTTTCTTGGGTAGATAGGAATCATAAAAGAAGAGTATGCTTTATAAATGGTCACGAATTTTAAATAAGTAAAAATTGATTGACCATATTTACATTGTCTTGTATCAAATGGGTAACTACTGTTCTCATATAGGAATCAAAAAAGAGTTCTTAGGGAAGGTAACAATCATAAGTATTGAGTAAGTATTGATGAGTGTGCACATGCCCATTCTCATATAATCAAAATTGTTTGAATGAGAATGTTTAGAATGGGCACATGCCCATTATCATAAACAAATATGTTTCAGTGACGACTTTGTACATGCCCATTTTCAAAAAAATAAATATTACTTGTATTATAAATTTTAGAATGGAGATATGCCCTTTATGATAGGAATAATCAAATTTAGTTTGTTATAGAATGGGCACCCATTCTCATTTAGGAATCATAGAAGAATTTCTTGGGTAGATAGGAATAATAGAAACAAAATAAGAAGAGTATGGATTAAACAGACTCAAAGTTTTAAATTTTAAATAGGTTTAAATAGGAATAATAAAAGAAATCTCATAACATTGGTATTGCTTGTATTACATCATTTAGAATGGGCATATGGTGATTCTAATGCAAAAAAAATGTTTTTTTGTTTTTATTAAATGGACAGATGCAAACAATATCGCTAAGATTAAAAAAAGTAGAATGGGCATATGCCTATTCTCTTTAATTTCAATCATAATAGAAACTTCATTATTGTTCATGGAGATATGTGAATAAGTATAATAAAAAGTTTTACTTTGTTTAGAGTGGCACTTACCCAATCTCGTCACCTTTGTAGGTGTATCAAATCCAACGTGTCACTTGGTAATGATTACTCTGATTCCTAAAATTGTATGCATGTCAGTTCAAAGAACTGGCATGAATTTTCAACTCATAATCATGTTGAATTATTATAAAATGAAGATTACAAAATGATTAACTATCCTTTATATCTACATAGTACATATTATCAATTAACAAGGTAATAATGTAATCTTTGTTGGAAAACAACATTTGCTAACTAATTTTATAATCATATAGACAACTTCAACCTTATAAGAAAGAAACAAAATTTATTCATCACCACAATAATCAATATATAAAACAAGGTAATAATTGCACCTAATAATGATTCAAACATTACATTATATAAGATCATTTCACATTAATATTTCACATAATAAAATCCATACATCATCACAGAATTAATAAAGATGAACTTTAATTTATTTCAAATGGACAATTCCCATTATCATAGAATTTGTATAGTTCTAAAAATGATTGAATTCAATAATATATACGACATTTAATTTTCTATTATTCTACTATGATTACTATGTGAGAACGAGAATATAGAATCGTCATGTGACCATTCTCATATAGGGATCAAATAAAATGATTGTTTCAATACACAGACATAATGGGCATATGTCCATTCTCATACAAACAAACATTTTTTTATCCTGTATTGAAAGGGCATATGCCCATTCTCATATAAGAATCATAGAAGAAAAATATACATAGACAGAATGGGCATATGTTCATTCTTATAAAAACAAACATTTTTATCTGGTATTGAATGGGAATATTCTCATTCTCATATAGGAATCATAGAAGAGAAATAGAAGTAATATTTATTTTTTTTAGAATGGACAATTGCCCATTCCCACATCCTTTATAGTGATATAAAAATGATTAAGTTCAATATTGATTCAATTATGTAGAATGGTTAGAATAGGCATATGCCCATTCTCATACAAACAAATAGTTTTATGATTGTGATGAGAATGGGAATATGCCATTTATCATATGAAAATGGGCATTTTCCCCTTCTTTATCTAATAATAATTTAGCAAAGAAGATTTAGAATAATTCATACCTAAAATTTTCTTCAAATATTGTGCTTCATAACCCAAAATGGTCTTATGAAACAGAGGGAGCCCAAAGCAAAAATTAAAAGGGTAAAAAAATTTAGTGGAGATAACAAAAAATATCTCAAATATTATTCAAATATTCGGGTTTAGAGGATGAAACAATATAACAAAATACGGGTAGCCAAAATCAACGACAAAAAAAAAAAGCAAAAACTAGATAAAAAATAAAGCAGAAAGGATTAACAAGAAAGAGATAGCTTCACTGACATCGTTTAACCTTACAATTCCCAAGATCTCTACCATAATCGAAAATAGTGACCGCCATCATTTTCTCTCTACCATGCCATAGAAGAATTAATTGCCATTAATTTCACCAATTTCCCTCCAATGGGTGCTCAAGACCTGTGTTTCAAAAAAAGTACCTTCAAATAATAAAAGGTGGTAAACAATTTATTTGCAAATTAATAGTCTCACTATGCCATGTACAAAAAAAAATGTAAATATTAAACAATATTGTAGCCATGTTTTAGGTTTAATTATTGCACTTAAAATAAAATTTAAATTTTCAAAAAAATTCATAGCCATGTTTGAGGTTTTTTTATCGATAAATGCTTTTCACTCGGAGCTTTGAACCGGGGGTTTCTTGGGTCCCCTCCCTTACATAACATTGTATACAATATCTAGAAGCAAGGAAGTCCAAAAGTAGGAAATAATTTTAAGCATGGATGCCCTAAAAAATACAAAAAAAAAAAACCAAAAAAATATACGCAGGAGCATTATTATTTTGATAATTCGGAAACTTCAACATTCACTTTGACCTCTTAAGCTTCAATTAGAGCTACATCGAGGTTATTGAGAGATAGCATGCACACATCCCTTAGCAAAGAAGTATATGAAGCCATCCCATCCCTCCTAAGTTTGACAATTTGAGCTAGAACATGGCCAATTGGGAAGGATAAAGCTTCCAAGTCTAGGGGGCTATGTCGGCAGGACCTTCCTCAAATTTGTCAATTCGAGTTGGCTCATGGAAAATTATGGAAGATTCTAGGGAGGATAAGTAGGTGGGACCTTCCTCCTTCAATCCATATTTCTGATGAACTGAAAAACAAAATCCAAAATATTCTTATACCTCCTTTCTAATTCTTCAACATAGCCCCGAGAAACCAAATCCCCATTAACTACCATTGAAATTTTCAAAAGAGCTATGGGGAAACAAAAAAATTTCACTACTTCTATAAGACCAACCACATGTCTAGGTTGAATAAAATACTAAGCAATATGTATGGACACATCCTTGTATCCTCCAAGGAGCAACAGGTGGGTGACAAAAAGGAAGCGACCTCGGTATTGATGCGAGCTCGACCACAACCTTGCATGTAATCCTCCCCAAGAATATTTTTATGGCTTTCTCCACCGATTCAAAATCAATCTTGATGATTTTTAAATCCTCTTGGAGAAGATAGAGCCATAAAGGCCATATCCCCGATTCCCATTGAAGAAAAAGTCTCGTAGCGAGAGGGATCACCATGGCAGATGCTAGAAATCGAAAAAAACCTAGCGCAGAGAATCAACAAAATTAATTGATACACTAGAGAGAGGAGATTTTAAATCATTGATAATTAGAAAACTTGTTTCAAATTTTAATAGTATTAGATTATTATTGACATGTCATATATGTTATGAATATTATTATTTACTTTACTATTACGATTGGATATAAGGTTTATGAATATATTTAAATGTTTATTATGTTATGCACCTTCTCCATATATTTAAATTTTTATCTTGCATTGAATGGGAATGTGCCCATTCTCATATAAGAATCATAGAAGAAAAATAAAGGTAATATTTAATTTGTTTTAGAATGGACAGTTTCCCATTCCCCCATCCTTTGTAGTGATATTAAAATGATTAAGTTAAATATTGCTTCAATGATGTAGAATGGTTAGAATATGTATATGCCCATTCTCATACAAATAAAGAGTTATATTATATTGATGATAATGGGCATATGCAACTTCTCATATAAACAAAGTTTTTTTATCATTGTGATCAGAGAGGATGGGAATATGTCCATTCTCAAAAACTCAATGTAGAAAGAAAGAAAATTCTCCTATGCGAAACATAAAGAATGAATGAAAATTTCATCCTTTTATGAGAATGTTTAAAATGGATAGATTCCCATTTTAATAGTCAGGTAATATCGTAAGTATGAGGAATTCTTGTAACAATAATATATGTTATGTTAATATGATGAAGATATTTGGATGACGTGGTTAGCAATCAAGTTTCTAATTAACTTCTATTTAACCTCTATTTATTAATTTCTCATCTTATAAATTCAACCTAAATTCTTCTTCTATGATTCCTATAAGAGACTGGGAATCTTCCCTTCAAGATAAAAACGTTCATTTGTATGAGAGAGGATGTATGCCCATTCTTATCATTGTAATACAAGCAATATTGAACTTGATCGTTACTATGGAAAAATTAATAGGATATAAGACTGAAAAGGAATTGTCAATCTAATACAAGAAATATTTAACTTAACCATTCAATGGAAGACAAAATAGTTTTTTTGTGTGATAATGGGCATATGCCAATTAATTCATTATAATACAAACAATATTGAATGTTTCTTTTCAATAAATCTATGAAGGCTATGAGAATGGGCAATTTTGAATTATAAAACAAGCTAGATTTTATCTCTTTTCTTCTTTTCATGATTCCAATTATGAGACCGGGAATTTTCTCATTAAATACAACATTGAACTTAATCATTTTAATTCATATATGGCAAAAATTAGGTTCGATATTTCTTATCTTGGCATGTCAAATGGCCATCCCATCTAGGCAGCTCAACCTCACCCGCTCATCTCATGGAAAGTCAGGCTTGCCCCATCCATCGTTCGACCGGCTTGTCATGCTAGCGAGCGAGCTAGACTAGCCATCTCGACGGTCATTTTTAGATGCATCCTTTTAAATATGGAGGATAAAAACTATGTAAGTCTTACAATGAAAATATTGAAGTGATATTCTTAAACCCATATCAAAAATACAAAAATCTAAAATACAACATTATTTTATACCCAAAAATTTGAAATACAACAAAGAGGAGTCTGAAACATGCATGAAATGGTCATTTTTAGATGCATCCTTTTATAACTATGGAGGATAACAACTATGCAAGTCTTACAATGAAAATATTGAAGTGATATTCTTAAAACCCATATCAAAAATTAAAAAAATAAAATATGACATTATTTTATACCCAAAAATTCAAAATACAACACACCGCACAACTCGGAAAATAAGAAATGCTTGTTATACTACCCAGGTGGTAAGACCACTATGTACTTTGGTAAAATCATAACATATAACTCCCCATATTATCAACTACGTTTAGGTTAACTACACATGTCTTTCAAAACATTACGAGAAGATCAAAAATAAGGCATTATCATTAAACACATAACATAATAGAAGGAAAGAAACTCTTTGTATTATCAACTACACTTAGGTTAATAATGGAAAGAAACTCCCATATTATCAACTATGCTTAGGTTAACAACTATGCATGTCTTTCAAAACATTGAAGTAATATTCTTAATACCCGATCAAAAATACGAAAGATCAAAAATAGGGCATTATCATTAAACAAAGAACAAAATAAAAGGAAATAAAACCAAATTGTATTCTTCATCTCATAACAATTCAACGAGAAAAGTAAAATAATTCATTCCTGAAATTTTCCTCAAATATTTTGGTTCGAAATGCCAAAGGGTCTCACGAAATAGAGGGAACCCAAAGTGGAAATGGTAAAAAAATTTATCGAGAACAAACAATATCTCTGAAATAATCTTCAAATCTTCTTCTTCAAAGGAAAAAACAATATGACCAAAATACAGGCAGCCCAAAGTGGAAGGACGAAAAAAATTTGAAATTGGATGAAAAAGAAAGCGAGAAAGGATGAACAAGAAAGAGATAGCTTCACTGACCACAATTAACCTTACAATTCCCAAGATCTCTACCATCATCAAAAATAGTAACCACTGTCATTCTCTCTACCATGCCATAAAAGAAGTAATTGCCATTAATTTCACCAATTTCCCTCCAACGGGTGCTCGAAGATGTGTTTGACAAAGAAGTACCTTCATTTAATAAAAGGTGGTAAACAATTAATGGTCTCGCTATGCCAAATTAATAGTAATAACATTAATTAATAATATTAATAAATTAATATTATAATATTAATTAATGAATTAATAAACTAATATTATTACATTAACAAATTAAAAACAACATTAATTAATAATATTATAATTAAATAGTATTAGTGCTGATTTATATTTTTTTATTATTTAAAAATAGTTTTGAAGGGACTATACCTGTTACAAAAGGCTCAAAATCTAGATAATCCAATGAATACATCAAAATCGATCAACATCAAGATATTACAATAAAGCCTAGATGTAGTTAAAAACTACAGAGAAAGAGACAAAAAGGAGCAAAACTTTAAAAAGGAGAAAATAATAATAATAACTAAATAGAAAAAAAACAATCAATTTGTAGTTCACTTATTAGATGCTTTGTCAATTTTAGCCCCACTGACTAGAGAATCGAATGTGTGTCATGGCTGTAATGTGAGAGGGGTCAATTTTATCCAGCTAGGAAAAGACAAGGTCTCGTGTTGATTCCTCCTCCCAAATGGTCAGTAGGAATATCACTACGCATGTATACACTCTTAACATTCTCGCTTGATAAAATTGTAGATAGCTTTGAGAGCGAAATGGTACAATCATGTCTTTCCTTAGAATTCCCCATCCTATTATCAAGAGTAATATGTCCTTCACAAATTTTAGATTCTTCTTCCATTTTATTTTTTCCCTTTTTCTTTGATAATTGTTTCATTTCTCTTTTTAAAATGTCCACCTCCATTTCCATGTTATCAATATTTTTTTGAAGATCCTCCTTCTTCTCCTTAACTGATCCACTAGGTCTGTAGTGCTAATATGAAGAAGGTTTTGGGCAATTTCAATGTCATTATTACTATGTAGAACTCTACTTGAGGGAAAAGGGTGGTTAAGGGGATACAAGGGGTTCTTAGACCATATTTTTCTATGGCTTGGAGGGATGGTAGGGATAATGCCAAGGTCGGGTTTGGAAGATGCGGGGGTTTTATGGGATGATAGGGTGTTGATTGAGGCAATGACGGTGGAGAAGGAATATGATTCCCACGATGGAGAGGAGTGCATTGGGTATGGTTACATTGTCCACTCAAAATTCCCTGCTCTGATGAAAGTAAAAAAATTTCAAAATTTTGAGTTTAAGTGTTTTCTCTAATGTACCGAAGTCGTGAAATTGAGAAAAGTCTGCAGTTTTGGGTCATTTTGTATGTATTTCGGGCCTGTCGGACATTTTTGTCCCGCGTGTCCCAAGTTCCGAAGTGCGCTCTGTTCCCCGATCGGCCGAAATCCTGAAGTTGTTCCATTTTCGGGCCCGTCGGAGCTTTTCGTCCCAACTGTCCCAAGTTCAAAATTGCGCTCTGTTCCCCGATCGGCCGAAATCCCCGAACCGCGTACTTCGCTCTTTCATGTCCCAAATGTCCCAAGTTCAAACGGGCCTTTTGTTCCATTTTCGGCCGAAACACCCGAACCGCGTACTTCGCTCTTTCATGTCCCAAATGTCCCAAGTTCAAACGGGCCTTTTGTTCCATTTTCGGTCGAAACACCCGAACCGCGTACTTCGCGCGTTTTCGTCCCAAATGTCCCAAAATGCATTTGTGCGTCTTCTCCCTGTTTCACCCAAATCGGTCGAGCCGCGTGTTTCGCGCATTCGCGTCTCACATGTCCCAAGTGAACCAAGTGTCATTCGTACCAGTTTTTTCCGCTCTACCCGAATATCCTGCTTATTCAAATTGGTGGGTATGCATTAAATGCGCATTGATCACCCTTCTCTCTCAGTCAACGGCCAACACGTCAGTCCCTCGTGGCAGAGACATAGCTGAGGCGTTAAGGAAATTCAAGCAGCGGATTCTGAAGTCGGTGGGTCCCTCTCAGTGACTGGCCACCTGTCTTCTTCTCCTTGTTCTTTTCTCTTCTTCCCTTTCTTTTTCCGTTTTCTTTGTAAGAAGTTAAGGTATTGCGATTGGCGGTTCTTAACTGTTCTTGGTTAAAGAAGCGGTTACGAAGAATAACTGATTTGTAAGCTATATAATGGCCTTCCACACCATTCTGAAAGGAGGGAAGAATTTGGCATATTTTCTGAAAGTGTAAATAGATCATAAAGAAATCAATACAGAAGGACTTTCCATTCTTTGTCTATCTGATCTCTGTTACTCCTAAGCTTCCATTTATTTTCTTTGTGAAGATCATTTGTCTCAAGTTCATTAGTCTTGCCGATTGCATACTCTTCGACTTTGCAAGCTCGGTGATCTTGTATAACCAAGAAGGAACTTTGTGTCCTTGATTAATGAGTCTGTGTTATGTTAAGAAACTTTGTGTTCTAGCAGATGTTATTTACAGAACTTTGTGTCTTTGAATTCCATCTTATTTATCCGATACAAATGATCTTGTTTCAATTCACTGTGACTTCGCATACATAAAGAATTACTCTGATATCTATAATTCTGCATGTTGCCTTTCTGCTCGTTCTCGTCTTCTCATTCCTCTGTCCTTTTGTACTTGAACATCCTCATTGAAAACACTTTCGTAATATCCAAGTTTAACCAGAAAATAATGTTTTGTACATTTGTAAATAAGTTCGTTTCTGAATAAGGGAACCTCTCCCATTAAAGAGGAGGGACTTCTTGTCCCCTGACTGTTGCTCTTCGTAAAGTCCTATCTGACGACCAACAATTTTTGGCAACTCAGTTGGGAAAATCATATTCTAGTTCTGTAATTTTTCGATCATCCTTTGATCTGGCGACTCCACGTTTTACTCGAGGGAGGAGGGCCCTTGGTGTTGAAGATTCTCAGTTTCAGCTTTTGGAGCAGCAGGGTTTTCCTTTCCCTTCAACAAGAAATAGAAGGACTCGTTCGACAAGCACTCCACCTGCTCAAGACAGAATTCCTACGGGTGGTATTCCTTCAGAGCCAGCTAGCCCTAATCTTCAAGCTTTGATTCTTGCTGGTGTTGCAGTCCCTCTCCAAGCCGTTTTTCCAAGAATGGCGGTGCCATTACCATGGGGTCATCGTGTTGGGCCCCTGGCCCTTACTCAGCCTTTGCATGAGTTACCCAGAGGTAACCGGAAGAACTTCCCCAAATTCAAAGGCGATGGCAAAGTGCATCCTGATGAACACATCGCAGCCTTCGTTGTTGCATGTGGAGTTCTGGGAGTCGAATATGAAGACGTCTCCGTAAGGCTGTTCGTTGAGACGTTACAAGATAATGCTGCTGATTGGTTCTACCACCTTCCGGCTGGCGCTATCACCGACTGGGACACAATGAGAACTCAGTTCGAAAACCGTTTCAAGCCGGCAGAAGATGTACATGCCTTACTAGCTCAAATATCTCAGATAAAGAAAGATTCACAAGATCCCATGAGAGAATTTTTGGCCCAGTTCAACAAATTGATCAATAAAATTCCACAGCCTACCCGACCTGTTGATCAAATTC
This sequence comes from Taxus wallichiana var. yunnanensis, assembly GCA_018340775.1. Taxonomy (NCBI): domain Eukaryota; kingdom Viridiplantae; phylum Streptophyta; class Pinopsida; order Cupressales; family Taxaceae; genus Taxus; species Taxus wallichiana. The sequence goes on along the minus strand of CM031239.1, from coordinate 203,224,384 downwards.
AAAAATGTTTCTTCCTAAATGCTCAATCACCCAAAGTTAGTTATGCACTAAGAAGGGCTAATCTCGCAACATTGGTCGAGGATCAAACTCTCGCTGTTAGTATCGAGGATGACTTGATCATGTCAGGGAAGTTGAGAAGAGACCCTCCCAAATCTAAGTCTGTTGCTTCTTCCTCTTCCACCACTGGACCTAATACTGATCCATTAGTTCAGAAACTTGCAAATGATCTTATTGCTATAAAGAAACAATTGGCTCAGCATGCTCCTTATGCAGACGTTCCAAGAAGAAATTTTCAGCCCAGAAATCGTTTGCCTGCTTCTCAAACAAGATTAGCACTTGAAGGACCTCCTGTTAAAGTCCCTGTCAATGCGACCTGCGAGGTGGAAGAACCAGATGACGATGAAGATAACGAAGCTTGCGAAGAGTTTGCGAGAGAAGTTGATGACGAAGCAGATGAACTTGAGGGATCTCGAGTAAATTTCTTCACCACTGAGGGCATTGATGATGGAGATGATTATGATGAAGTGGTAGCAGACATGAATAGCGAATCATTCACTGTCATGACTCGAGAATAGACAAATCAGAGGGAAAAAGTGACACACCCATCAAGAAATCTAAGGAGCAGTCGACAACTATTCCCGTGATTGCAAAAAGAGGATCTCCTATCCCTACCTCATCTACACCAAAGGTGAGTCCTATTAATCCTACTACCAAAATTGCTTCTTCTTTTTCTCCTAAAGTTGATAAGCCTAGAGTACTGAATGATGATGGCCCGTCCACTTCTGGATCTTTTGATATTGTTGATCACCTGAAAAAGACCAAGGTCCAAATCTCAGAGGCCGAGTATTATCAAACTCATCCCAAAGCTTTTGCCAAAATGATTCAATTTGTTAATTCCCACTCCAAAACCACCTCTAAAGGCCTTTTACCTACTCCTCCTTCTGCACCACAGCCTAGTCTGGTAGCTGCTGTCACCTCGCCTGGTGACAAAATTAAACCATTTTATGTAACACTTCTTATAGCTGGTCATAGGCTCAGTAATTGTGTCATTGACTCAGGAGCCTCAGATAATGTGATGCCTGCTAAAGTAGCTCATGCTTTAGGCCTGACCCTCACACGCACTTATGGATCTTGTTACTCCATGGAGAGTAAAGAAGTGCCCCTGGTCGGGAGAATTAAAGATGCACAAGTAGCTTTTGCTGCTTTTCCCGAGAAGAAAGTGTTGGCTACCATCTTAGTGGCAGATATTCCCCCTTCATACGGGATGTTGCTAAGTAGGAACTTCTGTAAGGACGTGGGTGGGGAAATCCAAATGGACTGGTCACATGCACTCGTGCCTGTCAATGGACAAATGAAGAAGTTGCTGCCTGAGAAGCAGTCTGAGTATATTGTGCAGAAAACGGATGATCCTAGAGCACAAATACTCTACGAGGATATGGGGCATGGTAACTACATGATTATGTCCCCTGATGAAATCCGACCCCCCAAAGTGTCTCCTAAAGATCCTAATGGGGTTTGGATTTTAGAGTTTGATGGAAGTTGTTCCTCAGCTGGTTCCGGAGCCGGTGTCCTGCTGGTGTCACCTGAAGGAAGCCTACACCCCTTTTCATTTAAGTTGCAGTTCGAGAATACTAATAACACAATGAATACGAGGCTCTCATTCTCGGATTGCAAGTGGCCAAAGAACAAGGTGTAAAGAATCTTCTGGCTCGTGGTGATGCAGAATTGATTGTAAAGCAGGTCAGAAACCTTTTTCAAGTAAAAAATGGAAGGCTGAAACATTACCGGAATCAGGTTTGGGATTCCATTGAATTCCTTGATGCTTTCTCTATCGAAGCAGTACCTAGGGAAAAGAACAACAGGGCTGATTCACTAGCTGTCTCAGGGTCGCTACTGATTCCTCATCCTGATTTCTCTCAAGACAAGTTCACCATTGAGATGATCCATCGACCCGTGTACCTGATAACACCAAGATGGCGGCAGGTTTTCAATGATGATCAACATTTTCTTTCCTTCCTGGAACTCAAGGGTAATTTCAAACAACTGTATTTTGAGGGAAGTGACAACCTACCTCGTGAGAGTGTGCCCTTTGACCAAGCAGTCGCCCAAGGGGAAGAAACAGATCAAGATGGATGCCTCAATCTCAAAGGAAACAAGATTCCTAAAGGTTTGGTGAGTTTGGAGGAACTATTTGATAAACATGATAGGTATGTGAAATCTAGAGCTTCCACTGTGGCCTCAACGAATCAGCTGAGTATGATAAGATTGATATTGGGAGTTCTACTGAACCCCAAGCTCGTGAACATTGGAAAATGTTGCACAGCAGATGAGAGGAGAAAAGCAATTGATCTTTTAAAGAGGTATAAGGATGTTCTCGCTTACTCTTATGAAGATTTGAAAGCTTTCAAACCAAAAGATATGCAGCACTCTATTCCTCTTAAGCCTGGAATTAAGCCTTTCAAGCGAGTAAAGCAGAGCAATACAACCCCAAAATAGCTAACACCATCTTTCAGGAAATACAGAAGTTGTTGAAGGCTAAAATCATTTTTCCCATTCACCATTCAACATGGATTGCAAATATTGTGCCTGTTAGGAAGAAAAATGGTGAGATCCACATCTGTGTTGATTTCAGGAACCTGAATCAGGCTTCTTTGAAAGATAATTATCCTTTGCCTATGATGGATCAGGTCTTGCAAGCAGTAACAGGATCTGAAATGTTATCCATGCTTGATGGATTCTCGGGATATAATCAGGTAGAGGTTGATACTGTAGATCAACACAAAACAGCTTTCACTACTCCTTGGGGTACCTTTGCCTACAAGAGAATGCCTTTTGGGCTTATTAATGTTGGTGCCACTTTCCAGAGAGCTATGGATCTGGCTTTTGGAAGTTTGAAAGGGAAGTGTATTGTCATATATCTTGATGACCTGACAGTATTTTCCAAGACAAGAGCGGATCATTTTGATCACCTAGAGGCAGTTCTGCTGAGATGCAGAGAGCATGGGATCTCTCTGAACCCTAAAAAATCTGTCTTTTGTGTCACAGAGGGAAAACTATTAGGGCACATTGTCTCCAAGGATGGTATTAAGATTGATCCTGAACGAGTACAAGCTATCCAGCAAATTCCTCTCCCAACCAGTAAAAAGGGCGTGCACTCCTTCTTCGGTAAGATCAATTTTTGAGAAGATTCATCCCTGATTTTACAGAGTTAACTTTGAATATTTCTCAGATGATGAAAGGGAAGCAAACATTTGGTTGGTCTTCTGAAGGAAAGGAATCCTTTGAAGGTATCAAGAGAGCTATCGCTAAAACTCCAGTTTTGGCCTATCCTGATTTCAGCAAAGATTTCATCATCTATTGCTATGCTACAGATAATACCTTGGTTGCTGTCTTAACTCAAGAAGACTCTAATGAGCATGAACTCCCAATTGCATTCATGAGCTATATTCTGAAGGATCATGAGTTAAAATACACCATGATGGAGAAGCATGCTTTTGCAGTGGTCAAAGCTGTTAAGCAATTTCGTTTTTATATCCTCAACTCTCACTCCATGGTCTTTGGTTCCGAGATCAAGCTGTTAAGTCAATTCTCACACAACAAGAATTTGGATCCAAGAGAGGAACCCAGGTTGCTAAGGTCCAAGAGTATGACATTGACATCAAGCCGACCAAGCTAGTTCGTGGAAAAGGCCTTTGTGAGCTCATTCTTTGAAGGAGCTAAACATGAATTGTTGGAGGAGAAAGATGACATTCCTACCATTACATTCCGTAGCTCATTTGATGAATGGTATCTTTGACATCGCCCATTTTCTCACCTATGGGGAATACCCCTCTCATTTAACTACCAAAGAAAAGAGGACTGTTAAATTGAGGTCAGTGCAATATGTATTGTGGGAAAATGCTTTGTTCAAGCGTGGGTTAGATGGGAGATTTTTGAAGTGTGTGGACAAGGAACAACAGAGAAAGTTGCTCTCAGCTTTTCATGATCAGGCATGTGGAGGGCACTATTCATCAACGGTTACAACTCATAAGATACTCCGTGGAGGATACTACTGGCCTTCCTTGTTTAGAGATGCATCCAGTGGGTGGATAAATGTGAGGCTTGTCAGACCTTTGTGGGAAGACCTAAATTGGCTTCTTTGCCTCTCAAGCCAGTTGTGATTGAGGAACCATTTCAACAGTGGGGTTTGGACTTCATTGGTACACTTAATCCTGCTTCTAGTGCTGGTCACACTCATGTGCTAACTACCACTGACTATTTCACCAAATGGGTGGAAGCTATTCCAGTTAAGAGTACTACTTCTGAAGTGGTGTGCAGCTTCATTAAAGAGAACATCTTGGTAAGGTATGGTGTACCTAATAAGATTGTAACAGATAATGCTTCGAATTTCTCTTCAACTGAGATAATGGATTTCTGCTATGGGTATGGCATCTCCCTGGCTCATTCTTCAGATTATTACCCCCAGGGAAATGGACAAGCAGAATCCACTAACAAAAATCTGGTGACTATCATAAGGAAGTTAGTCAATGAGTCTCAACGAAACTGGCACAAGAAGCTCTATGATGCTCTTTGGGCAGACAGGATTACACCAAAGAGAGCTATTGGAATGTCTCCTTTTCAAGTGGTATATGGAGTAGAAGCTCAATTGCCAGTGACAGTGGAACTGCCAGCCTTGCACCTAATGAAGGCCATTGAAGATACTAGTTTCAGAGATGCTTTGGACAAGAGAATTATGTACCTGCACAAACTGAATGAGGACAGATTGATGGTTGCTGATAGGATATCTGTTCACCAGCAGAAGGTAAAGGTCCTGTTTGACAAGAAAGCTAGGTTCAGAGATTTCCAAGTTGGAGACACCGTGCTGTTATGGGACAAAAGACATGAACCTCGTGGCAGCCATGGAAAGTTTGATTCCCTGTGGCTCGGACCTTTCAAGATCAGACACTTTGCTGGTGAGAATTCCTTTTATCTTGATTACATGGATGGTTCTTCTCTCCCACTTCCTTATAGTGGGCAGTATCTCAAGTTGTTCAAGTCCTAGGTGATTAGGGAGTCCCTTGTATATTCTGTACAGCGTTTTTGCTTTTCTTTCCTTTTTGTTTTGGTGTGTTGCCCTCTGTATTGGTCTGTTTTTGACTCCGTTGCCCAATGGATAAGGTACTGGTCTGCTTCCCGAGTTTGTCTAAGTTCTTGCCTTGTCTCATTCCTTGAATTTATGCCAAGTCATCCCCAGAAGGAGCCAGCTGTTGTCCACTCAAAATTCCCTGCTCTGATGAAAGTAAAAAAATTCAAAATTTTGAGTTTAAGTGTTTTCTCTAATGTACCGAAGTCATGAAATTGAGAAAAGTCTACGGTTTTAGGTCATTTGTATGTATTTCGGGCTGTCGGACATTTTTGTCCCGCGTGTCCCAAGTTCAAAATGCACGCTCTGTTCCCCGATCGGCGAAATCCTGAAGTTGTTACATTTTCGGGCCATGAGCTTTTCGTCCCAACTGTCCCAAGTTCAAAATTGCGCTCTGTTCCCCGATCGGCCAAAATCCCCAAACCGCGTACTTCGCTCTTTCATGTCCCAAATGTCCCAAGTTCAAATGGGCATTTTGTTCCATTTTCGGCCGAAACACCCGAACCACGTACTTCACTCTTTCATGTCCCAAATGTCCCAAGTTCAAACGGGCCTTTTGTTCCATTTTCGGTCGAAACACCCGAACCGCGTACTTCACGCGTTTTCGTCCCAAATGTCCCAAAATGCATTTGTGCGTCTTCTCCCTGTTTCGCCCGAATCGGTCGAGCCGCGTGTTTCGCGCATTCGCATCTCACATGTCCCAAGTGAACCAAGTGTCATTCGTACCAGTTTTGCCGCTCTACCTGAATATCCTGCTTATTCAAATTGGTGGGTATGCATTAAATGCGCATTGATCACCCTTCTCTCTCAGTCAACGGCCAACACGTCAGTCCCTTGTGGCAGAGACATAGGCCGAGGCATTAAGAAATTCAAGCGGTGGATTACGAAGTCGGTGGGTCCCTCTCGGTGGTCGGTCACTGTCTTCTTCTCCTTGTTCTTTTCTCTTCTTCCCTTTCTTTTTCCGTTTTCTTTGTAAGAAGTTAAGGTATTGTGATTGGTAGTTCTTAACTGTTCTTGGTTAAAGAAGCGGTTATGAAGAATAACTGATTTGTAAGCTATATAATGGCCTTTCCACGCCATTTTGAAAGGAGGAAAGAATTTGGCATATTTTCTAAAAGTGTAAATAGATCATAAAGAAATCAATACGAAGGACTTTCCATTCTATGTTTATCGATCTCTGTTACTCCTAAGCTTCCATTTATTTTCTTTGTGAAGATCATTTGTCTCAAGTTCATTAGTCTTGCCGATTGCATACTCTTCGACTTTGCAAGCTTGGTGATCTTGTGTAACCAAGAAGGAACTTTGTGTCCTTGATTAATGAGTCTGTGTTATGTTAAGAAAATTTTTGTTCTAGCGGATGTTATTTACAGAAATTTGTGTCTTTGAATTCCATCTTATTTATCGATACAAATGATCTTGTTTTAATTCACTGTGACTTCGCATACATAAAGAATTACTCTGATATCTATAATTCTGCATGTTGCCTTTCTGCTCGTTCTCGTCTTCTCATTCCTCTTTCCTTTTGTACTTGAACATCCTCATTGAAAACACTTTCGTAATATCCAAGTTTAACCAGAAAATAATGTTTTGTACATTTGTAAATAAGTTCGTTTCTGAATAAGGGAACCTCTCCCATTAAAGAGGAGGGACTTCTTGTCCCCATTGTTGCTCTTCGTAAAGTCCTATCGGCTGACCAACGGGTTCTATACCTCTAAAATGGATTTCTCCATAGAGTTAAGGATGTAATGTGGAAACAAATATGTAGGTTTCTCCTAAATGATTGAAACCAAGTTCTTGAGAGGAACCGTAATGTACATTCCTTCCAGGTGTGATATATTGAACCATCATATTGGCAAGCTCATCAAATGGCACTTTGGAATGAAAGTTAATTTGATGCTCATTATGAAAAACTATAGTTCTTCACCCTCTTTTAGAAATTTTTTGGCATGCGTGTTCTTATTGATTCTCTTACTAAAAATTTATTTCCTTCCAATCTTATACTAGTAACCTCTATGACGAGTTCTTCTATGATATTAATGAATTTTTCACCATATTTCATCGTCCTTTGTTTCCATCCTGCGGAAAAATGTAGATACATATTCTGGTCATGCCATTGTATCCTCTCTGAAATTACAAACCCTCGCATTTGCAAAAAATCCATTAAAATGCATTATCTTTCAAAACAAGGTTGTACATGGGTTCAATTTGACAAGGAGCTCCACCCATGGTAACTTTGTTGCTACTTTGAGTTTCTTGTGTCGGATAAGAATGGCAATTTTAGCGTTCCAATATCGCTTCTTAACCTCCCCTTTACATACCCGAAAGCATGCGAGGGCATATGACAATTGATGTTGGTACTAATCCTACGTGTGAGAGTTATCATTCCCAAAAATATTAAGTTCAAAAATATTACTCAATAATATTATAATTAGTTTCAAGAAAATATCCTATCAATTAATATTAATCAAGAATTAATATTAATAATAAAATTCAATTATTATATTAAAAATTACATCTATATATATTATCAAACAAATAAGAAATAATTTTACAATAATTAAATAATATTATAAAATATAATTAAACTTTAATAACATAATTAACAACTTAATCGCCATTATTTTTAATGCTTAATTAATTATTGTGCATTTTACAATAATTATAAAAATATAGTAAAACTTTATAAAACTAATTAACCACATAAACTCCATTAATATTTATAATGCTTAGAATGGGCAGTAAAAATATTTAAACTTTAATCACCAAAAAAATTAGAAATCAAAGAATATGTATTTAACATATCATATTAGGGCTAATCAAAATTAATTAATAAACAACATTAATTAATAATACTAATAATTAAATACAAGAAATAATATTGTATCATTTAATAATACCTATAAATTTCAATTAATATTTTACATTACTAAAAATAAAATGTTTGTTGCAATACACATAGACAAAATGGGCATATGTCCATTCTCATACAAACAAACATTTTTTTATCTTGTATTGAAAGGGCATATGCCCATTCTCATATAAGAATCATAGAAGAAAAATACACATATACATAATGGGCATATGTTCATTCTCATACAAACAAACATTTTTATCTTGTATTGAATGGGCATATGCCCATTCTCGTATAAGAATCATAGAAGAGATAGAGATAGAGATAGATAGATAGAGATAGATATATATATATATATAGATATATATATATATATATATATATATATATATATTAGAATAGACAATTTCTGTTCCCACATCCTTTATAGTGATATAAAAATGATTAAGTTCATTATTGCTTCAATGAGGTAGAATGGTTAGAATAGGCATATGCCCATTCTCATACAAATAAAGAGTTTTATGATTGTGATGAGAATGGGAATATGTCATTTCTCATATAAACAAATATTTTTATCATTGTAATGAGAATGGACGTATGCCCATTCTCATAAACTCAATATATAAAGAAAGAAAAATTCTCCTACGTGAAACATAAAGAATGAATGACAATTACATCATTTTAAGAGAATGTTTAAAATGGACAGATGCCCATTCTCATAGACAGGGAATATGGGAAGTATGAGGAATTCTTGCAAAAGTAATACATGTTATGTTAAAATGATGAAGATATTTGGATGAAGTGGTTAGCAATCAAGTTTCTAATTAACTTCTATTTAACCACTATTTATTTATTTATCATCATTTAAATTCAACCTCATCTATTTAACCTCTATTTGGATGAAGCGGTTAGCAAATGGAAATGTAACCTCTATTTATTTCTCATCATTTAAATTCAATTGAGTCAAGTTCAATTATAGTTTAGAAATCATGTTATAAATATTTCCAAATTATATGCATAATTTTGAAGTATTTCCAAACCTTATTGAATTATAGAAGTTTGCAGCTCATGTGTTATGTGTATTCAATATACTTATGGTTGTACATACATGATAATTTTTAATTTATTTTATGCATAATTTAAGATATTTTCCATTATCTCACAAAAAAATATTTTATGTTATTCTGAAGAGTAGAGTCTTTTGCATTTTTAGAGGATGATCATGTGGACTTATTTTTAAAGGTAACCAAAGTTGCGAGAGGAAGAGTATATCCAAGTAGGAAGACACTACATTACAAATATGTGGGAAGAGGATTTTTGGTTATCAATGTTAACATAGTATTGGATGGAAGAGTAAAATTTTCTTTCTTAGTTGATGAATTTGAAACCTTGGTAGATGTCGGGAATAAAGGATACTACATTGCTTGGGAAGAGAGTGAATTATCAAATAATGTAGATTCATTCATTCCCCCCAAGTTGGGAAGTGAAAACATTTGTAGTGGTTCAGAGGATTACAATGTAGAGAGTGATGGAGATCTAGTGATGACAGTGAAAGCACCATCAATACAGGTCCTAAATATAGAAAATATTTTGTCACGAAATGTCATTCTCAAACATAAATCTTGTAACAGAGATGATGACATATCCATGTGTTATATAACTCATGTGCTATAAGTTCATGAAATTTATGGAGAGAGGTTGGGTCCTTTGAATTTTGTTTTATGCATAGATATTTTGGTAAATATGTGTTTAGAATGCTCAAACTCACTAAAACCTAATAAAAACAATTGTTTGGCCAATAAAACATTTGATTTTCATTGAAACAATAAGTTTTCTTATGATTAAACAAGGGGGTGCTCAGATGTTTGGTTTGCACCTTATACATAGTGATCAAGTAGATATTTACGATGGGCTTGTTTGTGGAAGATCTAACCAAGAATTCAATCTATTGAAGGATGTGTTCAAGGGAAACATGCTACTTATACGACCAGGAAATGATAATGAAAATATATGGATGGGGAGAGAAGATGGGGATATTTTCCTTCAACAAGAAGGCAATGATGTAAATAAAAAGTTGAGAGTTCAATATTGGAAACCTGCAGGGAGAGGAGAAGGTAAAACATTGTATTAGGATTGTTTAAATCTAAATAAAACATGGACCATCTTAGACGAACCTAAAGTAGATATCGATGTGGATAGTATCATCTGGGCATGGACACCAAACAAAAAAGGAAAAGTGGATACATAAAGATACCCGATAAAGGACACGTGGCCATTAAATCATACCTTGAACTACTTGAACAAGATAATGAATGTTGACTTGGAGAAACTATTGAAGTTTATAAATTTATATGTGAAATCATCTTGGCTCGGATGTGGGTTGTTTAAACAATGTATTCGAACCTTGGTCCTATAAACTATACAGTTGTACTATTATTTGATAATTAAATGAAATATTGAGTATTATATTACTTTGGAATATTTTTCCATAGTATAATTCTATAAAACATTGTATTGCTTATGGAACTCTTGAATCTTATTAATGTATTATTAATAATATGATTTCCACCATGCAATTAATTTAATTTGAAAAAAATCCTTAATTATGCTCTAAGTTTACAAGGAGTTGGATCTTGTGATTTAAAGGGACATGGATGTGATTTAAAAGGAACTCATTTAAAAAATTCATGTTATGTAATGAATTGATTTATGCATTCATTACAACCACAAAATTATATGGTCTTTTCCTAAGGCTATGTGCATGAGTCTAGATAAATTATTTTTAATTATTCTAATAAATTTATAAAATGCAAACATTTCAGAAGTCTAGATACTAAATTATATTCCTATAATCCCTGAATGTAAAACTATAATATTTAGAGTGCCAAGAATATTATTTAATGATCTCAATAAGAGTGTCTAACAATTAGGAGCATACTTGTACCATGAGTGTGATGAGAATGGGCATATGTCCATTCTCATAGACTCAATAGTTGTTTCTTATTTCATACAACATGTACTCATATCACATTGGTTTAATTTTCAAAAGGGATCAAAATTCCTCATATAGGAATCATAGAAAAAAATTGAGATAAAGAAAATACACATAAAAGAATTAGGAACATAGTTGTACTATAAGTGTGTTGAGAATGGGCATATTCACATTCTCATAAAATCAATATAGAATTAGGAACATACTTGTATGGCATAGTTTAAATATTGGAATCTAATATTACACTAATTAAATTCTAATAATAAACATATTGGAATCTAATATCACACTAGATAAAAACCAATAATGGCAATTTAGGAATCCAATTTCAACAATTATAAAACCGAAATAATAATACTATAAATCTAGATTCTTAGTAAAATGTCCATATTTAACGAAATTATGGTTTAATGGTACCAAGAGTAAATGTGTCATTTCATAACTTGAATTTATCATTTAACCATCAAGCTTTGTGTGTATGTCATACATACCCATACACTATCTTCTCTCAAAATATAGTCACAAAATCGATACAATTATTTCTTTACTCACTAATTCACACCTCTTGGCTTCTTTATCATCTTTTAGGTGTATGTCTTACTTGTATTTTCCAAAACTAACTAGTTCATTTATTATTACATGTGAATTTTATGTGTGTATACAAATTTGCAAACGTTGTAAACCACCACAATTATCACAAGTTCCTTCTAAACATGTTTTATTATAAAAAAATTGTCCTTCTCTTGTATAAAAAACACTTGAGATAAAATATCTTGTTGATTTAGCTTGAACATTTATCATAAACCCCTGCAAAATATTATCAATATGCAAATTAACACATATATGCTGGAAAATAAAATAATGCATAGAAAATTCAATATGGATCTTGTAATAACAACTAGTCCGTGAGTGATTTATTTTAACATAAAAATGTTTTTTCCATTTGAAAATGCCTTTGACTAATTTGTATTTCAGGATGAGTCTCTTTAAACTTATTAAAAAATTGTGTTTTTTTCATATCCAAAAAATGTTGAGGATGTGATGCATGGTTTCGAGAACCAATTCTTATTTCTAAAACATTTTTTTCATTACGTTAAACCATTGTATTATTTTTTCAAAATTCTAATATTTTTATTTCAACTCTTCAACTATGTCTATATTTTGGTGGCATTCTACCAAAGAATTCCCATAATTCATTGTTATTTTTATCTCCAATTCGTTCACGATGCTCAAGATCTTTTAATAGTGTTTTCCTACTTATTTTTAATGCACTACTTGTTTTTCTAATTAAACAATATTTTTGTGTTTCTTTACTTATTATAGTTGATGTAATAATTGTTGGGCCCCTAAAATATTGGCTAAGTACAAGAAGGCACGTCGCGTGTAAGGCTTATTTGAAGAAGGGAGCGCAAGAGAAAGCGCGTAGGATAAGGTTTAAGTAGGGTTTTAGTAGAACCAGTGGCGTGCATGCAAGGCAGAGAAAAGATCTTGGAACTTAGCCATATTTGGCATATCATGTAGAACATGAGGAAAGAATTACCCGACTATGCATGCGAAGTGGATAAGGTGTCATCCTGCAACTTGGTGCCCACGGAAGGAATATACCTTACATAGAAGATTCCAGAAGGTCATCATGGAAAAGGATGGAGAGCTCACATCTGAAGAAGCATGCTCCCATGGAGGACCACTTGGACACATGGCAAGTGATCTACAACTTCGAAAGGCATGGCGGTGCTTGAATAAGGCTATATATATGAGCTCTCGATAGAAAGAAAGAGGAGACATGAAGAGACCAAGAATTGAAGAGAGGCGAAGCCATGCAGAATATTGTGAGAGCTCCATAGGTTGGGTTTAGAGGATCTATAGGAGTATGTTATATCAAGGGGATGGGTCTGAACATTTTTTCTTTGTACTATGAAGGGCCTAAGTCCAGTTCCGATGCATGACATTGGTCTGCACTATCATATGGATCTGTGATTGCCTCAGTTAATGTAATGTGGTTATCAACATGCTTAATATGAATATATGTGTGGTTCCAGTTCTACTTACATCTGTATGGATCGGTTTATATATATATATTTCATATGAGTGGGTGTAAACCCTATGCATTTATTTTCTATTATGATTCAAATCTATGTTCTATAATGCTTTTCTTATATGAATGAACACATTGGTCTAGAAGTCATTCTAAGATCTCTAAGATGAATGTATGGTTCCTTTCCAATCTATTCACTTAAGTTTCTATCATAAATAATGCATTCTCACACAACTCACATAAAGGAGGGACTCGGCCCCACACGTGCCTCGGGTGAGCACCCAACACCCGTTGGGTGATAGATCGGTGCATGCATGGGATTTCCTTGTTCTTTGAGAGGGCATAAAAATGACTACATCTTGGTTCCATTTTTAGGACCTCTTTTCAAAGTTTTTGTGAGAAATGGCATGCATATTTATCTTTGTGATGTGTAATGATAGAGCACTGACTCTAGAAAGTGTTGAAACATGGTTCAAGAGCACGGAGGATGAGTTTTCTCAAAGATTCAACACTAGACCTGAGTTCAATGCACCATGGATGGGTAGAAGAGAACCTATACCATGAGTTATATGAGACATTATTTTGTTACTTCCCAGTAGAGCTATATGAATGGCTCTTAGCATACGCATCTAGATCAAGTTGGTTCTATAGATCACATGTGTGGACCCAAGATGACTATCAGAGGCTACAGGATGTAGATATGACTTGGACACATGTGCTATTGATCACTGGTGGAAGGGAGTGTGGCTAGTTACATTTTAGAATATGCCATTTTGACATATTCTTTCCCGAAGTTGTTGAGTTTGAGTTTCTGAGGGAGCCTAGAGGGTCATTTTTGAGTGTTATTCCTCTAGCTATGAAGATCTTGGTCATTACTTTGAGTTTAGAAGCATTCCCCATGGCCGGCTAAGCTACTCTGAGTACTAGGAAGGAAGCTAGGGTGGAGGAAGATGGCGAGACATTACGGCTGAAAAGGAAAGGGAGGAGAGATGGCTCAAGTATAGTGAAGCTCGTGAAAGGGAGATGACTAGACAATGTGAGGTTGTAAGTGTGATGGATCTATGGAGGCAGACATGTCATGAGAGGGTGTTGAAGTTCATGCAGAGGATGTGGAGCCTAAGCAGTCTATGCTACCCCATCTTGGAAAGCACGGGAGAGAGCCCCTTTAGCTTTTGATGAGATTTTGTCGCATGGAGAAAGGAGAGCCATCGGCATGCATCTGAACCCACCTGCGACCAACCCCTAGCGCTTGGTTTTCCAAATCAAAGGAGTATTGATAACCCAGTTGGTATTGGTGGGAGTGACCGATCGGCACCTAGGAGGTATAATTTTTTGTTTGGGATGTCCATGGCTACACATACCATTCCGATGTTTAGAGGAATTTTTGGGAAAAGTACAAGTACATAAGGTTTAGGCAACGCATCTGGGAGTGGTGCGGGATACACTTCTAGCAGTGGAGCAATCTCACAAACCATTGGCATGCATAGTTCAGTGGGACATTGGGGACACTAGGCATGACCACTTCAGCCCATTTTCGGTTATAAGAGGATCTAGAGGTGGAACTAGTGGATCTGGGAGGCACAGGACCTAGTGGATCCAATGGATCTAGTGGAGGGAACACCGGAGGGAACCAAGGATCTAGGATCAGAGAGGACAGGGCCTCAACCACCTCCTCAAGTGTTCTTTGAAATGTCTTTACACTTTCCAGATTACCAAGGTATAGAGGATGTTGTGGAACACATGCACAAGTGTGAATTACTATGGCACACGAAGGGGATCACTACCCCGGAGCAAAAGGCAAGTCAATTTGTAACAACATTGCAAGGACGCACGCATAGCTGGTATAGGAAGTATGACCCCTATCAAATGGTGGTAGACTACACCGCATTGAAAAATTCCTTCCTAGTAGAGTTCCATATACTAGAGTTCGAGCAAAAGAGCATCAACACTTTGAAGGAGATCCACAGAGGAATGGCAGAGAGTGTGCGGGAGTATGATGCATGGTTTAAGACTCTCCTGTCAAAATTTTCATATGAAATTCACCCTTCACAACATGCTCAATGGTTTTTGGAGGGTTGATCACTCCATTTAGGAGGGCATTGTCCCATAAAACATTTATTGACCCACGTGAGGCTCTAGAGGCTTCCTTACACACTGAAGTAGTTGGGAGCGTTGATACGGTGTGAGCCCTTTTCTAGAGGCTCAAATCACTACATGGCCAAATAGTTAGAGAAGTTTGTATCTACAAACTTTGCACATGAGACTCGTAGTGGTCTTTGGTGCATGGATTGTGAAGTAGAGGGGCATGCCAAGGATAGTTTCCCCAAGTCAAAGTACGCACCATAGCGGTAGATTGTGAAATTTGTCACGGGGACCATGATGCGAGTAGATGCCCTTGTTACAGCATGTAATTCAAAGAATGTGTCTTGCTACTATAATATCTACACCTCTACGACCCATGATACTAAGGATTGTAGGCTTATTGACCAGATCCATGAGGCCATTGATCATGGTGTGCACTGCCAGACCAGCCTTGCCAAGTGGTTCCAAAGAAGATGATCACCATTATGAAGGATGTGTGGATGGAGGGGCATGTGGGAGAGGTTCTCATGAGAGGATTTTGTGGTCATAATAACCACGGAGGAGGGAGAGTGAGTTCCCATGAGGAACCTGCTATAACTGTGGATCTACAGAACATTACAGGCGTGAGTGTCCAGATTTATTGCAGTGCTCATGGTGTGGGAAAAAGCATAAGTATGAGGAGTTCCCTGAGTTGTTTGAGCACATGAGCCAACAACACCAAAAGGAAAAGGGCACTGGGATGGTGAGTATAAATAAGGCCGACACACAGTGGATGCCTAGAGTGGCACGTGAGTCAGGGTTAGAACCTATTCTGGTGACAACACAAGAGTAGAGGTTGCATGCCAAAGAAGTACCAAGGAAAAAGACTCTAGTCTCAAGAGAAGAAGTGGTGCATGGGAAGTATCTGGACCCTTCCCACTAGAAGGAAGTGTATCAAGAGACAATGGATGTCATTCGGAGTTTGCAGGGAGAAATCCAGTGTCTAAAGGAGTAGTCCAGGCAAGCAGAGCAAAGAAGGAATGTTGAGGCTCCACAAGGACCTGGATGAGGTCAAGGAAGTGTGCAAAATGTTAAGGCAAGAGAATATTATTCCCTTGCTAGGAGAATGGCTATGGAGAAGATGCCACATGCCGGAGTGGAGTGCAAAAGGTAGGTGTTGCATGCAAACCTCCCTCCCCATAGCCTTGACTATGACAAAGAAATCACACTAAACACAGTTGTGGATGGTTGGCTTCTAAGCAACATATTGATTGACACGGGAGCAAAAGTCAATGTTCTTACATTGATGCTGACATCAAATGGGAAGGCCCGCATTACAACCATCTTTGAATGTGTTGTATATGGAAAAAAACTAAGGCAATGCCCATTGAGTATTATTAAAGGATGTAATGATTACCATTCAGGGGCCAAGTTTACTGGAGACTTTGAAGTCTTGGCACTCACCGAGGCAAAAATTTTCCAGCATTTCTTGGGCACCCATGGTGCTATAAGAACAACATTGACCTAAGGTTCAACAAAGGATATATCAGTTTTCGAGAACAAGGAAGAATGGGTCATCATCCCTCTAATGGATGGGAAGTCGGTGCCTTACACTAAACCTTTGGGAGAAGAGGTCCTTGATAGAATTTATGTGTGCTCCATCAGAGACCCGAGATAATTCACCCTACATAAGGAGTTATCCAATTTGAGGATGCCTAGTCTGTGAGTGATACCACAAGCATGGCATGTGACAATTGGGCGCATGGGACCTATGAGTTAATTGGGTGACATAGTTGAGGGGGTCTGTAAAAAAAGTGACCAAGGCACACTCACTCAAGCACTAGGAGGAAAGAAGTTACCAAGTTACTCTGAGGGGCATACCCTAAAATTTTCTTACGGGACATGGAAGCTCAATGGAAAAATGAGGATGAAAGAAGAGGGATGCTCTAGTTATAGCCTACTCGGACTATAACACACTGGTGGGCTACACATCGAGAGAGCCTCCTTGAGAGTGGCGTGAGGTAAGAATCATGTTCTCTATAAGGTTTTCCAGAGAGCACACCCATGGTCATTCAAGACTACCATGGTAAAGAGACCACTTCATTTCATATCCAAGCATGTGAGAAGGCCTAGATAGGAGGTGCAAAAGCCTTGCCACCATCATTATGGGTACATAAGTTGTATTCCACACTACAAGGTTGTGCACGTGTGTGGTATATCCATTCAAAACACACGTCAAACAAGAAATTGGCATGAGCTAACAACTGATCTCATCCAAGATTTTGAATATCGAGCACAAAAAGCCATCAATGGATAAGGCATTGTAAGTGATCAAGTGCCTTACGATGGGGGATAGTGCCATGGCGAAAAGATATGCTACTAGATTTTCTAGGTGAGCCTAGTTTAGAGGCATGTTTCATGAGGATGAGTTAGAGGAGATGCAGTTTGAGCAAGCATGCATAGAAAAGGAAAAAGGAAAGATGGTTTATGTCATAGATGGAGAGGAAATGGAGAGTCTAGATGTTAACCACTCTATAGTAATGCGCATGATGTTATAGATAACACTGATGAAAGGATGTGCGCTTACCATGAGCCCTTAAAAATGAAGAAGGTTAACATTGGGTCAAGAGAAGAACCCAAGGAAGCAATCATTGAGACTATTGGTCAAAAAGGAGGTCTCAAAGATCATTGATCTATTACATGAATTCCAAGATTTATTCCCTCGTGGGTATCATGAACTCAAAGGCATCCACCATTCCTTGGGGAGATGAAGATAAAACTAAAGGAAGGTGCATGCCCAATCTAGAAGAGGCCATACCAGATGAATCCAAATTTGTGTGTATGGGTCAAGGAGGAGATAGACAAAATGATAGCATCATGTATCATTGAGGTGGAAGAATAATGGATAAGCCCAATGGTCATCAACATCAAAAAGGATGGAGGATAAGGATCTATTTTGACTACAGAGACCTGAATGTAGTATGTGTCATTGATCCCTTCCCTACCCCATTTACTGAAGAAATTTAGAGGGAGTGGTGGGCGCAAGTCTACTCCTTCACGGATGGGTTCTCAGGGTACCACCAGGTGAGGATTACAAAGGAAGACCAAAGAAAGACAACTTTTCACCACTGAATGGGGAATTTTTTCCTATATGGTCATGCCTTTTGGATTGAAGAATGCACTTGTTGTGTTCTCACGCATTATAGTGCAAGCCTTTCAAGACTTCATCCATAAATTTCTTCAGGTCTATTTGGATGATTGGACTATGTATGGTCTAGTCAAGGACCATTGTGATAACTTAAGACTAATGTTTGAAAGGTGTCGAAAGTTGAGGATATCCCTCAACATCAAGAAGTGTGTCTTTTCTACCCCATTTGGAACCTTATTGGGACATATCATATGCAAGGAGGGCTTACTAGTAGATCCCACCAAGGTTAGCCATCATGTGGGTTTAGGGAGCCTACTAGCCAAAGCATCATGCATGTGGATTCCTTGGGCATACGGGTTACTATAGGAAGTTCATCAAGGGATATGCCAAGATCACCGCACCCTTAGAGGAATTACTTAGACACAAGAGTGCCTTTCATTGGGGAGAGGCGCAACAGAGGGCATTCGACACTTTGAAGGATAGGCTTGTCACAACACCCATTCTCTATTTCCCCATTTGGGATAAACCTTTCCATGTTCATGTGGATGCCTCTAGTACAACCGTTGGAGCAGTACTAACACAACCTGGTGAAGGGATTGTTGACCATCCCTTGTGCTTTGCAAGTAGAAATTTAACATCAAGCAAACAAAATTACACCACTACTGAGCGTGAAGCACTATCCATGATCTACGCACTGCACAAGTTCAGAAATATCTACTGGAGACACCATTTATATTTTACACACCACATGGCATTAAAATACTTGGTAAACAAGCCCATTCTGCTAGGGTGCATATGTCTATGGGTACTAAAAAACATGAAGGGATTGTAACCATCCCTACTTTGCATATTTAACATCAACACCATTTTGAAGCACTATCACATCTACACATTGCATTCACATCTACCTGGCGACACCATTTTTATTTTACACGGACCACATGGCATTAAAATACTTGGTAAACAAGCCCATTCTACAAGGGGCATATGTCGATGGGTCCTGTTATTCCAAGAATTTGAGTTCACAGTGGTTGTCAAGCCAGGAAAGAGTAATTTTGGGCCCGATCACTTGTCTAGAATTGACTCAGAGAGGACACACAAAGCATTGAGGAGACCATGCGTACACACAACTATTTAGGTTATGGCACATGCCCCCTCAAACTTAGAGGATATTGCAGGTGTTTCTCAAAATAGGTATGGTGCACAGAAGGGATGAAAGCATTAGAGAGGAAGTAGTTAGCCATACGTGTCACACCCTACATGTTGGTTAGTGGTGATTTGTACAAACTAGGACATGATGAAGTGTTGTGCCGGTGGTGCATGCTAGAACATGAGCACTCTGGCTATTATGGAGGAGGCGCATGGAGGAAGCGTAGGTGGACACTATGCAGGGGACACCACTACGCACGTAAGATATTACAAGTTGGGTTATGGTGGGAAACCCTATATCAAGATTGCAAAGAGTATTGCAAGGCATGTGATCATTTTCAACCTTGGAAAACTAGGGGCAGAGGGATGAAATGCCTTTGCACCCTATTCCAAGTACAGATCCATTTGAAAAGTGGGCCATAGATTTTGTAGGCCCCATTTCACCAGCCCACATAGGATGATCACGCTATGTAATCACTTGCATAGATTATTTGACAAGATGGGAAGAAGCAACACCTACCAAGGATTGTACAATGGCTACAACAACTAGGTTTCTATGGGAAAATATTATTACAAGGTATGGATGCCCGTTGAGCTTAACTAGTGATAGGGGTACACATTTCCTAAATGAGACCATCAAGATTCTATTAGCAGAGTTCATGGTGGCTCATCATAAGACTACCCCTTACCATCCACAAGAAATGGAACTACCAAAGCATTTAATAAAATACTGAGTCATACCCTGACCAAAATTTGTGACGTTGGTAGATGAGATTGGGATGAAAAGTATCAACAGTTCTATGGGCATATAGGACAACCTACAAGAGGTTGAATAAAGCCACACCATTCCAATTGGTGTTTGCAGAGAGGTTGTCTTACCCATTGAATTTATGTTACCTTCTCTACGTATATAGCATGCATAGGAGGATTGGTAACAAACAAGCACTGTGAGGAAAGGATTGAAAATTGATGAAATTGGACGAGAGATGATCATTGGCCAGGTGGAGTCAAAAGGCTGAAAAGGCTAAACAAAAAGCATGGCATGATCGCCACATCAGAAAAAAAACAATTTGAGATTGGGTAGATGGTATTGTTATATGATTCTAAGTTTCTGCGCCATCCCAAAAGTTGAAAGTCCATTGGTTGGGTCCCTATATCATCTCGGACATCCTTAATTCAGGCATGTCAGTTTGAGAGCACTGATGGAATGAGATTACTAGGCCATTTCAATGGGAGTAGGTTGAAGCCCTACTATAAATAAGTCTTCTTGGTGTTTGTAATAAGGTAGTTTTTCCATTTAGTATAAGTTTCCCTTTATGCAATTTTTTCCTTGTGTTTCCCTTTCTCATTTTTTTTTTTTGTTTGTTTTTTGGGTGCAGTAACCACATTACTTTTTGAAGGTTGTGCATGCATGCAGAGGACCACATCTATTTTAGTGTGGGGTGGAGTGAAAGTATAGGCCCATAATACAAGTTGAACTAGCAGTAGAAGTTGTGGTGAATTTCCCGGTTGATGGATACAAAGCACACAAGGATGAAGGAAGCATGGAAGAAGAGGTGGATGAAAAAGGTTGGTGTCAGGATAAGACTTTAGAGAAACCACGTATAAGAGGAAGAAGCGCAGAACAACACGAGGTAGGTGAGAGAAAAATCAGGTGAAGGGAAGAAGAAGTGCCTTCGGCACTTTGTTAACACGTGTATAAGAGTCTTCTGTCAGATGGATTGTTTACACACTAGAAGGTTGTAGAAGTTTTTCACACAAGATTGGGCACATAAGTGAAGGCACGTAAGGTCAGGCTTGGTGGAAAAAGTCACATTTAGTACTAAGTATGGTGGTAGGTAAAATAACATTTAATGTTGGAAAGAAGGAAAAGCTATAAATAAGAAGTCAAGCACTTCATTATTTACCTTGCATTTACAAAGAGAAAAGAGCTCTCAAAACTAGGGCATCCAAAGGTGATCTATGTGAAGAAAAATTTAAGAAATATGAGAGGACGTGACTAGAGTAGATCCACAAACTAGTAGGAAAGGAGTACATGGGCATGGAGGAAGTTGTTGAAGAAGTTTTGAAGCACTATCTTGTGGAAGAATTGTTCCAGTTAGGGTTTGGCAGGCTAGGGCATGGTGTAGGAGGGTTTCTTCACAAGGTTGTGCATTAGGGTTGGATAAAGTGGTAGAGCAGAGCAAGGAAAAGATGCTTGAAGTGATAACCTAACTAGAAGAATGGCACCAAAGAAAGAAACCATCTCACCTAAAAAGTAGAAGGGCAAGGGAAAGGGGAAGCAAATGGCTATCGCCATCAAGCACAAATGAAGAATGGTACGTGGAGATGCAATACTCGATGGGGTATTGCTAGGAAAAGAATGGGAATCTCATTTACGGAAGATGACTGTAAGTGACTATAATCACCACACCAACATGATAGAAAAATAAATGGCTTTGGAGTTGGTTCACCCAACAAATAAGAGGACACCAAAGAGGCATGCCCATCTACAGTGATGAAGTAAAGGTTAAATTGAGAAGGCAGGTTACTACAACTTTACAAATTACCCTACTTTGGAAAACCTGAGCAGCCTCTACTAGTGGCTAATGGCGCACATTCACGAAGACCATTTTATTTCATGGGGTGTAAGATGCACATAACTCCCGCAGTTAATTTCCAAGTTCACAGCCTTATCTATGAAGGGGATAACATTGATGATGACCTAAGTGACAAGGAGGCCATCAAGGAAATAGTTGTTGCATATGACTATAAGAAAGGATCATGATACTTTGACATCACAGAGATCCCAAACCCCATGATGAGGATGGCCATGCTTTGGTAACCAAGCTCAATGACCAAGAGAGATGGACTCAAGTGAACAAGGCATGGCTGAACGTATGCCGAAAATATATAGAGGGGACCATCTACAACTTGTCCACTTTCATCATGGATGAAATCATTAGCAACGCGTAAGAAGGAAGAAGATACTATTTGGAAATGTCCTCCTCACAATTGTTTTCTCAAAAATCAGAGTGCTCGATGGGCCGAAAGGTTTTGTTTGGGAGTACCCAGAAGAGGATCCCTCACCCGCGAAGTGGTTCACAAAATATACTTGTGAGACCATGACAACCACTCACAAGGCTTTAGAAAATGGTACAAGCACATGAGGGATGCGTTTAGGGTGGAATGGAGGATTCTAGAGTAGTTACCCATGCTCGTGAAAGGAGAAGTAGAATTTGCATGTATATCAACACTTCTTGCATTGGTAGATTTAGGTTGATGATGAAAACATGAGCCCATGGTGCAAGCTTCCCTTCTCCTTCACCGCACAATACTTCCAAGTGGGGGTGAACAGATTCAAAGAGGCCAAGAGACTAAGGTTCAACCTTAGTGAGGTGGATCAAGACCACAGAGAGCTATGCGTAAAAGTTAGTTTACCCCAAGAAGCATGCATACGTGGAGAGATATGTCTCCCACATGAGATACAAATGATGAAACCAATGACATTTCCAATCACTGGAAGGGATGCAACAAGGATATACCTTCACATCAAGGCCAAAATTTGAAAAGGGTGCATACTTGGAAAATGATGTATCCATCCCTGAGGACCCCACAGGAAGAAAGAATCCCACACCAAAGAAGAGGGAAAGAGAAGAGGTGCAGAAAGCACCAAGTGTTCAGGCTACACAAGTGGTAAGCGCATCGAGACAAGCGCTAAGCCCAATACTTACGCATGGAGAAAGAAGTCCCTCGGTGAAAGAAAAGACTCCAGAGGAAGAAGTGTCGAGCACAAAGAACCCATCACCCAGGAGAGGTCACCAGAGGAGGAGGAGAAGGAAGCATAAATCTCCTACCAGGAAGAAGAAGTAAAAGGTGACAAAAGAAAATGATTCGGAGGATACAGAGAGCTTGGAGGCCTATAGAGGTGAGAGAGATGATGATGATGAAGATGAACCAGGAGGTGAGGACCATCCTATCTATGAGGTACATGACTCGGAGGAGGAAGGAGAGGAAGAAGAAAATGAGTACATCTTTTTCAAGAGGAAGAATGACAAGGAAGAAGAGGATACTCAGGACAAGGGGGTAAGTGAGGAAGTTACAAAAGAACAAAGGACCCCAAGCCTCACTAAGGAATAGATAGATGAGGCCATGAGAGAAAGAAGTAGAAAAGATCATCAAAGACCTAGTAGAGCAAGAGATGGAATGCAACACGGACCTAGTGATGAAGGAAGTAGAGGAGGAAAGCATAGAAAAGGAATATGGCAGCATGGGAGGGGATCCCAGTTTGGCTGTGAGCTTTCCTAAGGCCACGCGCATAGGGAGAAAAAGCAGAGGCATCACAAGTTCAAAGGATGGGCTATATTGATGATCCAAACAAGGTGTTGTGTGCACACTTTTTCAAGCACCATACCAATGGAGCAACTCTTGGCTATGGCATCATTTGATGAGGAAGGTGCATACCCTCAGATGAGGAAAATGATTTCTTGGGCATTTGAGTCCCACATCGACGAACCAAATTCAAAGTAAGCCAAGGGGAAATAATGAAGGTACCAGAGTCAAAAGGTGACAACCCCTTGGTAAACACTCAATGGCTATCGATGAGAAAATATGCAATGCACTGAAACAAGGTTTCGGTGGAAGTAGAGGCCAGACTCTTCTGAGGAATGACAAGGTGAAGTTCCTAGAGGTAGAACTAGAGAAAAGGAAGAAGAGCTCAGAAAAGAACCAAGGACTTAAAGTGGGAGGAGCTAATCAACATGCGCAACTAAGGCATGAGTTGAAAGAAGAGAAGGCAAGGGTGCGTGAGGTCTACAAGAAAGTAGAGATGATCACAGATGCCATTTTCTTGAAGCATCCAGATCTAACACCACCAACAGTAGAAGTATGGATCCACCCTAGAGTGTCTAGAGGACTTGACCCACGTCCTCACAATGGAAAGATGACCACTAGCCTTGAGTCTACAGAGGAGGCATCGCATGCAAAAGAAAAGGAGGACAAGATGAAGGTTGTGGCAATTGTTTCCCAGGATAAAGAAAGTCCTCATGCGATGTGAAATTCACCACCCAAGTCACTGAGGCCACTTATGACAACTACACCGATAGAGATAGAGTGGCGAGCATTCTAGTCACCACCCATGAAGCAGAGCTCAAGGAGTTCTAGGAGAAGAACAAGGGGAATAGGGTGGAATGTGACAAAATTCTAGCCGAGGTTGAGAAGAAATCAGAGGCTATTGAGACCTTACAGGGGCTCAATCAAAAACCGGCTGAAAGAGTTGTATCCCCAGATCACTCAAGGATGGATGCGCTCGAGGATTTGGGAAAATAGTTGAGGGGATCATGGAAATGATGAATACCCAAGGAGAAGGGCTAAGCTTTGAAGAGGTGAGCACCTTAGTTGGTGACCTTTATCAATAGGCACAGAGTGAGGTCGATACCTAGAATAAGTTGGAGGCAGACTTGACAAAAATTTCCTCTCCTCTTGCAAAATAATCATAGTTTCCCCATTCTTTCATTCTTCCCCAAATTCTTCATTCCTTTATTCTTTCTCCAAACTATTCAAGGATAATCATTCTTTATTCTTTGAGAAGGTGTTCCCGAGGGTGGAGAACAGGCATAGTGTGGGGTGATGTTGGGCCCCTAAAATATTGGCTAAGTACAAGAAGGCACGTGGGCGTGCAAGGCCTATTTGAAGAAGGGCGTGCAAGGAGAAAGTGCACAGATATGGGTTTTAGGAGGGTTTTAGTAGAACCAATGGCATGCATACAAGGTAAGAAAGAAAAGATCTTGGGACTTAGCCATATTTGGCATATCGGGTAGAACACAAGGAAAGCATGACCCGACTACACATGCGAAGTGGATAAGGTGCCATCTTGGCAACTTGGTGCCCACAAAGGAATATACCTTGTGATAGAAGATTCTAGAAGGTCATCATGGCAAAGGATGGAGAGCTCACATCTGAAGAAGCATGCTCCCATGGAGGACCACTTGGACACATGGCAAGCGATCTACAACTTTAGAAAGGCATGGCATGGTGCTTGATAAGGCTATATATATGAGCACCCTAGTAGAAGAAAAGGAGACACATGGAGAGACCGAGAATTGAAGAGAGGCGAAGCCATGCAGAATACTGTGAGAGCTCCATAGGTTGGGTTTAGAGGATCTGTAGGAGTATGTTGTATCAAGGGGATGGGTCTAACATTTTTTTTTGTACTATGAAGGGCCTAAGTCTAGTTCCGATGCATGACATTGGTCTACACTATCATATGGATCTATGATTGCCTCAGTTAATGTAATGTGGTTATCAACATGCTTAATATGAATATATGTGTGGTTCTAGTTCTACTTACATCTGTATGGATTGGTTATTATATATATATATTTCATATGAGTGGGTAAACCCCTGTGCATTTCTTTTCTATTATGATTCAGATCTATGTTCTAATGCTTTTCTTATATGAATGAACACATTGGTCTAGAAGTCGTTATGAGCTCTAAGATGAATGTATGGTTCCTTTCCAATCTATTCACTTAAGTTTTTGTCATAAATAATGCATTCTCACATGGGATTTCCTTTTTCTTTAAGAGGGGGAAAAATGACTACAATAACATATCAGTCATATTAATACTATCTTTGATATGTGAGGTTGGACCTATTTATTGGTATGCATTCATTAGATTTTTTACTATTTTTCTTAGATGTTCTTAGAAAAAGGGTCTTCATAAAAAGTCTATAATTAATATTTTTCATCATTCCAACAAACAATTCACACCTACCTATTTCATTTACGTCATTAAATTTTTTTCCATATCTAATTAGCTTTTCTTCTACAAGTGCATTTACTAATCTTATTAGTCATTGGGTTTAAAATATTTTCATCAATCTCAAGTAAATTTTTGGGTGTTTTATGTAAAATTTTAATCGAGAGATTTTAATGGAAATGATTGTTGAATATCATATAAAAACATGTCATTTTCAATTTGTTGTTCATCTTCATAATTTGGTAAAGAGTGTGTGTTTTCAATAGGTTGGTCATTTGGTGTAACATCTATGTTTAAATTAGGCATTGCATCGTCATTCATTGAATATTCATTATTTATTGATTCAATTGGTGTTTGAGGATATGTTATACCATTAATTTCATTTGAAAGAGATGACATACCTTCATCTCCATACGTTGATTTATTTTTTCGTGGAATTTTTTTCACTCACTCCCTTGTTTTATTTTTTTCCTTCTTTCTTGGTTTTTTGGATGATATACTTGGTCTTTGGTAGCATCTCCAATCTCTGGTAAAGACATGTTCAATTTCATTTTTTCACGCCATTTTTTCATCCGTTCCCTTTGTTTTTCCAATTTCTTGAGTGTTTTCCTTCATGGTCTCCTCCCCATAATTCTCAAATATCTTTATCACCACAAGACAATTGACAAAAATGTTAATGAGTGTTAGGAATATAAGAAATAATAAAAACACACTCATATATCAAATAATGCTTAAATATTTCATAAAACAATCTCTATATAAAATAAAATATACAAAATTGTTAAGAAGAATAAAAAAGTGCAGAAATATGTAGGAGTTTGTAGACAACCTGTGACTAGTGGGACCAAAATCATGACTTCTTTTTTTTTTTGTGTTTGGATTTCATTTTTAAGCATGTTATAATGTGCTCGCATTATAACACGAGCACGCTTCATTTTCTATGGGTTTTAAATTCCCAATCCATAGGCTAGGATTTTCCTTAGATATCTAAACCTAAGGTTTTGACTGTGTAACCCGTGAATAAATTCATGTTTTACAAAAAACATCAAAATCTCATGTGTACACCCCGATATCTCATGTGTTATAACATAATATTCCAAAAATTATTCTACTACATCAATCTCAATTTTACCTTAGTGACGATATACTTCTTTCTAAAATGCAATTAGTTTAAGGATTTTGTCTTTAATTTCTTTTATTAGTGCTTTCTTTTCTTGTCAAAACGTATGCATACATTTTGGTACACAATTTATGATTTTTTCATCCAAATTTTAAAAAAAAAAGGTTTCATCTAAACTCCATTCTACATGCATTAAAAAAATTAACTATTTTTCTCAAAGTTACGGGGTGTACACACAAATATTTTATTTTTGGGATGTGTGCACTTTGAAAATTAGTAAAAAAATTATATTCATCCAAAAAATATGAAAAATTAGTGGGACCTCGTACATGGTCTTAGCTAACTTTCTACTGAAGGGATTTGAAAAATAATTTATAGAACTCAAAAATGGGGGCCGCACACACAATAGGTTGTTATATTTTTAACACAAAAATAGACATACTTTGTGTGCACCACACTTTTCCTTCTTAATCTCCACCATTTAAAAAAAAAAATAGTAGTTTAGAAACTAGATTCTGAAAACAACAATACTTATTCTTATCACATTGTCAAATTTTTAGTATATGCATGTCAAATTATTAGATGAAGTTTAGATTTTTTCTGATTTTAGGAGAAATGTGTCCACTTTGGCCCCCTTTTAGTCACGCATTTCCATTTACTTACCCAAAAGATTAAGCTTAAAGAAGTGATCAATAGAATTTCCCTTAAACCGATGATATTAACAAAGTGTGCCTTTTCATCATAGTTATGACCATGTGGGTGAGAAGGATCGAGAGTGAATGGTGGAGGACAAGTGATTAGATTGCTTTCTATGAGTTGTGATAATAAGAAACGAGGTCCATAAGGTAGCTTAGTAAAAGTACACCTTATGGGTTGTAATTGAAGCTTGTCAGTGTCGAGATAGTGTTAATCATGGCTTTGAATTCAATAGGTGTAGCAGAGGGTTTGAAGGTGGATTTAACTTGAAAACTTCTAGAGGATGTGGATGAAGAAGTATCATAATACTTCAATTTTCCCATAGATAGAAGCTTTCTTTCATGCAACTTGAGTGTATGGCATAAGTGATCAAAGGAGGGTGAATTCTCAAAGATGAAACTCTCCTGAAGTGGAGGTAAAATAATTTAAATAAAGAGATCTTGCAATTTTGAATTTGCAAGAACATTGGTCATCTTAGCAAGGTTGGTCTTGTAGCGCAAGACATAGTCCACAAAACTTTCATTGGATCCTTGTTTGATTTGAGCTAATTGTGCATAGGATATCTTAGTACCAATATTGATAGAAAAATGAGAAAGGAAAGCATCGGCTAAGAATGTAAAAGAGGTTACCGAATGAACAAGTAGATCATAGAACCATCGCATAGCATAATCTTGTAAGCTTTTAGGAATAAATTAGCCAATAATGTAAAATCATCTACATAGTCAATACATGCCACATAAAAGGACCATATATGTTCTTGAGGGTCATCATGGCCATTGAAAGTGGGAAGCTTAGGTGTAATAAATTTAGGAGAAAGTGGATAAGATGATATGACGGGCGTGAAAGGTCTATAAAGGAGTGTTGAGGAATCTAGAGATGGAGAGGAATGTGAAGTAGCTTGTTGTAATTGAAAAATTTGGGATTGTAAATCATGGTATAAAGAAGCTAGGTCATGGGTACTGAAGAGGATATATTTTGTGTGTGAAAATTAATAGGGGTAAAGTGATGGGTAGGAGTAGGAAAAGAAATAGACACAATAGATGTAGGTGGAAGAGTGGTGGCAGAATTAGGAGGATGTGTTGAAATGGGAAGAGAAGTATCATTGGAGACTGGAGGGTTGAGCTCAACTAAATTCATGGCCTCTTCATGGGAAAAAAATAATAAGAGATCTAAGTCTTAAGGTTGTTCAATGATATGAGCCTAGAAATCACGGAGGTCTTCATCGATAAAGGGTTCATAAGTCTCATCTATGGAATAATAATGCCTTGTAGAAGGGTTGGGTTTGAGATAATGGATTCACCAAATTATTTAATATAAATTGAATTAAATATAATTTCAGAGTAGCCACTTTGTAAGGAATGATATACAAGTAATAGAATACATCAAATGGACAAGTGATAAGCAAGCAAAAATATGAAACCCTAAGCAATAGAGAGAGGAGATGACTTATCTTATTTCCAAGTGATCTCGGAAGTGATTGGAATTGGGGAACTTCTGGACCAAACCGGTAAGAGTATTATCAAGACTCACTAAAGAATCCGGAACTCAAAGATGTGCGGGATAAAATTTCCCATGGGAGGAAAAGAGGGCTTGTGCACAATGACTGATCTGGGCACTAGTGTCCACCCAAGTGCACAGGTTCACTCCTTTTATGGGATAATAGAGTTTCACTTTTTGTACTCTTTTTCTCTCTAGTTTTTCTCCAATGTCATCGGTCATACGTGTAACTTGCAAGATAGATAGATAACTACACATATCCATAAACCACATCAAGCCTAATAAATAATATGGAGATAAAGTGATAGAACCGAGTTGCACAACAAACTCTAGAAAAATACTTCATTAATTGAATTCATATGCTTACATAGCTCATAAAAATTTATAGGAGAGGCAACTCCTATATTCTAGGAGGTTTCTCAAACAATTCACCCCATATATTTCTCACATCATAACTATCACTAACAAACCTATCTAATATAAACTGCGTGATAAATCACTCCACAATTAACACATAATATTAACCCATACGTTATAAAGTGAGCACTAATAAAAAATATTCCTAACATTCCCTCCCTTAATGTGAACATGGGAGAAAAATAATCATACTTCATCTGCATCTTGCCGCTTGTGCGTGCTCATGATCTTGGCTCACCAATGGTTTTGAAAATGCTAACCAACAACCTTGGTATGAACCCATGTTCATCCGGAATGAACCTCTATTCACTGTACAAACCCCTATTCGACAAAATTGGACCCCTGTCCACCAAAAAAAAATCCCTTGTTCCAGGGATGAGCCCCTACTCATCCTCTTCAAGAAACATGATGCTACTTTTTCCTTGTGCTTTCATCTTTTCACTATATTTTCACATCAGGAAAGTACATAGGAATCTTCTCACTTTATTACAACATGAAACATACAAGAAACTGAATAAGAACAATAATAGGTATGCTAAAACCGAAAGAAAGCGCATGCTTTGAAACAAAATTTCACAATATCATTTTGTGGCCCCGTCACTTATGGCTAGCAAGAGGACGTTGTTTGTCCTTCATCCTCATGTGCCTCTAACTTCTAGTATACGTGTTGCTAGCTCATTTGGATTTGACTTGGATGCTCAATAGTTTCCACATTGGATTTATTTTGTCTCCCCCGCATAATGTGAAACACATTATTTTCCGGATGTTGGATAACACCAAAAATGCGTTAAGTAAGGCAAAAAAATTTGATCTTTTGACTTTAACTCACAATGAAAATTTTACAAAGACATTGAAAATGACTCAATTTGACAACAAACCACTATAAAATTTTAACAATACAATAACATAATGACAATAACTCTATATTTTGACAATTTTTACTAAATTTCACAATAACCCTAATACACTAAACCATTTAGTGAATAAGCAATATCTTCAACATACATCAAATGGACATATAATGAATTTGTTTTGTTTTTTTTTTAACCTATGGCAGAATAAAAGACATCACACGCTCCAAATATTAATCAAAATATGGAACAAATTAAATAAAACAAGACTAAAAATACTTTGACTTAAATAAATTTACCGCGGGCCCTTTGTTTCATGGCTTGAGGAACTCGATGGATGGTTCGAAGAACTGCAAATACTTGTTCTGGGAGGGAGCTATTTGCATAAGAAAGACACTTGTCAAAAAAAAGTATGCCACTCGCATTTTGTCCTCAACGTATTTCCTCCGGTTTGAATAGACTTGAAACATCTTCACTTACTTAAATCATGAATAATACATGCATGTAACCTTATTGATTTCCAACTAAATATATTTGTGAATCCTTCAAAAACGCCAATGCACATGGAAGGGAATAAAAAATCAAATGTAGATGTAAATAGTTATTTGCAGTCCTTGATTTTGGAAGACACGACATAAGACAATCAGAACTCCTCTAAATTACTATCATGTTTTCTCAGCTAAAAACTCGATTTACCATGGAGATTCAAAGACTTGTTTGGATTCGTCGAGTGAAACCAGGGTTGGTTGTGTTCTTACTTTCCAAAAGAAAATTCGTTGAATATCCTTTTTGCGAAGTTTCCTCCTTGTGCAGTTTTTATTTCACCGTCAGTAATGCACAATTTTTCTCACACGTGTCCACATAAACAAAACGTAGAAACTGACGTTGCTCTAATACAAATATTTTTCACATGAAAGATAAACAATTCAATGATGGCGAGATTGGTGATGAGGTGGAGCTACTCAAACATAGACCCAAATGTAATTTGATGCCAAGCCTTTCTAAGCACTCTCCATTTTAGAAGATAATAATATGGAATAGCCTCAGATCACTAGAGTCAAATGTTAGTTAATAACATCGCGTGCATGCTTGACAACTTCAACATTTAGATTGTCAAGATTCCACCAGCAAAGAATTCACGAGCTGTGAAGACACGTTACAGATCTTAGAGAAGAAAAGATGTAAATATGGCAACGGCTATTCAATTCAAGGGAGATACAACTAGTGGTCGCTCCTTTGAATGTTTTATTTTTCGTGTGGAAGTAATGATGTTTTTTTAATATTTTGGCTTGCATATTTGAATGGTAAAATATAGATTTTGGTCACTGATAAATCCATGTGTTTCTATGCACATGGATTATTTACGTCAATTAATGTAGTGTAAATGATGTAATTACCACAATGGCAAGGATCAATGTGAATGTGTGACGCGGGTGGAAATATGTGTGATGCTCAACCAAAAAAATTCTAATGTTGAAAAAATAGAACAATAGATATAGGGGTGAATATTCAGGTTTTTGTTCGTATTTTGTCTGAACAAAAGAATGAGAGATATTTAGAAAAGATAAGTCAACACTTTAAAATTTTACGTAATGTTGGGGAATTCATCAAATGCAGTTTGGGGCAGGTTTGTGAGCCCATAAATGATCCATGCAGGAAATGTACAAATATGTTGTGGTGAAATATTTGTTTTAACCAATGTAAAGTGCATATAATATAAATACAATTTGAATTAAATGTGTAGGAAGGGCAGATAGAGGGGTCAAAGAGGAATAGTAGATGGTGTCATTCTAATGCGAAGGCATCAATTTAAGGAAATTATCATATTACTAATTCCACCAAAATTTTGAGTGGATGTTGGTCAATGTTGTTAACCCTTACATTGTCAGTTGTTGCATTTGAATCTGCTTCCAAATTCAGTCTGCGCCCAAGTCTTGCTCCATGTAATGTAAGCTCATCGTACAAGCATGTACATGTATATGCAACAATTGCTAGTTCTTAATAGGGAATAAAATAACATAGTCACAATGACATAAGGAAAACAATTTTTTCAAGCACTCGTGGAAAGAAAACAAACATAAAATTGAAGGAATTGGTTTATATGTTTGGCCTGAATATATTTCAATGACTGGTAATTATACAACACACCATTATGAGTGGAAAGTGTGTTGCCCACGTGTGGTTTTTTGGTAGGCAGTAGTTTACATGACATGTAACTTTTATGTGGATGTGATAGAGAAGGTTTTAGTCTGCGCATCTCAAGGTTGCATGCCTAAATATGAATTGAGTCACTTCCATAGTAAACCATGATGCACAAGAAACACATGGCATATCGATCCTTTATTTGGGTTTAGTGATACCACTAATCAATTGATTCCTTTTCTAAGACAAATTTCTATTTTCATCAAGCTAGTAATGAGTGTACAGAAAGTCCAAAATCCAACATATCAATAATTGGATGTAAAAAAGTGGCTATTTTTTTCTCTCTAAATTTGTGTGAACTACAGTTTAAAGTGGAGAAAACTAACAAAATATCAAATGGCTGCAAAGAAAACAATTTTTTTTACCCAAAAGGGAAAGGTTTTTTCCTGCCATCTCCTGCAATTTTAGGAGGTCAGGTATTTATATAGTTGCTTGGCGTTGTGAAAGTTTGAACATAAGAATGCACATCTGGTATAAGTTTTTATAGGTGACTAATAACAATTAAGTAATTGTTCCCTAGAATCTAGGTATATTTATGCTGGAACAATCTAAACACCAAAATAGTAGTATGAATGTATCCAATACTTGTTCAAATCATGCGGGGATCATTAATGTGATGGAATCTCCTATGATCAATTGGAGAAACTCTTTTATTGTGATTTGATTTCTATAATACAATAATCATCATTATTACAATGTGCTTTATACCAATTTATATTTCAATCAAGATCAACATCAAAGAACATTTTTTCGCATGTTTAGATATCCATTTTATTTGATGTTTAGTATATATACCACGTCTACCACGTCTAGCCAACCTTAGACTAAGCTCAGTGAGACTTTGTATAATATAAACACCAAAATGGTAGTATAAATGTATGCAATACTTGTTAAAATAATGTGGGGATCATGAATGCGATGGAACCTCCTATGATCAATTAGAGAAAATATTTTATTGTGATTGGATTTCTATAATAGATTAAACAACATTGTTATTGTGTTTTCTACCAATTTATATTTCAATCAAGATTAATATCCTAGAAATAACCACTTTTTTAAGGGTTTACTATATCTAGGTCATTTTTAATATATGGTGCATTCAAAAATTAAAAAGTATAACTTAATACTACCACTTCTGACCGACCTTAGACTAAGCTCAGTGAGACTCTGTATAAACAATTCATATTGAATATGTCTTCTATGTCTATATCTAATAGTAGCATTAAAATTTTATGCATATCCTCGTGATATGTCATATATGTTTGTATCGATCAAGTTTATTAATAAGTGTCGAATATTGTAAAAATATGGGTCACCAAAATGGTAGTATGAATGTATGCAATACTTGTTCAAATAATGTAGGGATCATGAATGTAATGGAACCTCCTATGATCAATTGGAGAAGCTCTTTTATTGTGATTTGATTTCTATAATACATTAATCATCATTGTTATTGTGTTTTCTACCAATTTATATTTCAATCAAGATCAACATCCCATAAAGAAACATTTTTCTAGGTCTTTTTAATATATGGTGCATTCAAAATTAAAAGTATAACTTAGACTAATCTCAATGACACTTTGTATAAAAAAATCATATTGAATATGTCTTCTATTTCTATATCTAATAGTAGCATTTAAATTTTATGCATATCCTCATGATATGTCGTATATGTCTATATCGATCAAGTTCATTAATAAGTGTCGAATATTGTAAGAATATGGGTCACCAAAAGGGTAGTATGAATGTATGTAGTACTTGTTCAAATAATGTGGGGATCATGAATGCGATGGAAACTCCTATGATCAATTGAAAAAGGTCTTTCATTGTGATTTGATTTCTATAATACATTAATCATCATTGTTATATGTTTTCTACCAGTTTATATTTCAATCAAGATCAATATCCTAGTAAAAACCACTTTTTTTGTTGTTTACTATAACGAGGTCTTGTTTAATATATGGTGCATTAAAAAATTTAAAAGTATAATTGAATATGACTACTTCTAAGCGACCTTGGACTAAGCTCAGTGAGACTTTGTATGAACAATGCATATTGAATATGTCTTCTATGTCTATATCTAATAGTAACATTAAAACTTTATGCATATCCTCGTGATATGTCGTATATGTTTGTATCGATCGAGTTTATTATACCAAAATGGTAGTATGAATGTATGCAGTACTTGTTCAAATAATGTGGGGATCTTGAATGTGGTCGAACCTCCTACGATCAATTGGAGACGTTCTTTTATTTTGATTTGATTTCTATATTACATTAATCATCATTGTTATTGTGTTTTCTACCATTTTATATTTCAATCAAGATCAACATCCTATAAAGAACCACTTTTTCGGTTTTTACTATATCTAGGTCTTGTTTAATATATGGTGCATTCAAAAAGTAAAAAGTACAATGGAATACTACCACTTCCGACCGACCTGAGACTAAGCTCAATGAGACTTTGTATAAACAATTCATATTGAATATGTCTTCTATGTCTATATCTAATAGTAGCATTAAAATTGGATGCATATCCTCGTGATATGTCGTATATGTTTGTATCGATCAAGTTTATTAATAAGTGTCGAATATTGTAAAAATACAGGGTCACATTTTGTATCACTTTATATACACATGATTTACTCGTATTTTTGTAGCTTTGTGATTTGTGTGGTATATGTATCTATGGAAAATGCAACTCGAGAGTTTAGTCAACTAACATCATAAATCATGCAAATTTCAACATAAAGAAATCATACGATAAGGAGGAGTGGGAGACCTACACATTTATTCATGGCATCCACTTTGTTTGGGTTTATGTCAATGTAAAACCACAACAACAAGTGCAGGGAAGAAATCTACGTCATGTTTCATTACTCTCGTCTAATATATCCCCTTCAATATCTAGCTAAATAGTAGACAAAATCTAACAAGTTGATGTAGGTATGAGACAGGAAACATTTATCATAGTGACAACTACAATTTAAGGGGAAAATTAGCCAATAACACAAGTCACATCTACAAATATACTAAAAAAATGGTGATATAGTGTCTGTTCTAAAAGGCTGGGTTTATTCACAAGTAAGGGCTGATATTAATTTTCTTTGTATTTAAAAAAATCCCATAAACATATATTTTGCGTATAATTTAAATGCACAAAAGAAGGTATGCACTATTTTTTTCTTTTAAGATATTTTAAAAAAAACTATGATAGTTGAATGGCTTTGTAGCCCCCTAATTTTGAGTTCATGATCATTGGCTCCTCCTTTTCAATAATCTTTGTATTAAACTTAGCCGACACATGCATGGTTACCATCATTACCAAGAAATTTCTATTATTTGAATTCCATTCATAAAAATGGACACCTGAACTTTTGTTTGACCTGCACATTACCTAAAACAAAATAAATGAGGCTAAAGCCTTAATAAAAAATAATACAAATGCCTTCTAAAAGAAACAAACTTTAAAAACCAGTCAAATATGTCATATGTGTCTAGTTTTTCTTAAACAATTTAACCATGTAAGATTGGCATGGGAATGTGCACTGAATAGTTTGTCCATTGTAATTAAGTTATTATTAATCTGGGATGAAGGTAACATTGCAATTTGAGTCTTTATACTTAATTCTATATCATTATACAGGAGATACCAAAGTTGAATTGGTTGTACAAATGTGGCCACATTTACATAATCCACCGTAATCAGTATATATGAATGATGGATAATTCGAGACAATGACATTTAATCATGGAATTATCCAAGTTTTACACAGTTTTTCTTAATGTGTTTTTTTTTGGTGAAGGCACATTAATGATACTTAGATGCATGGTAACATGTAATGCGCAGGACCAAGCTACTGTATCATGTAACATGTAATGTGCATGACGAAGCCCATTAATGTGCAGGACCAAGCCACTGTATCATTAATGACCAAGATTCACTTTATAACGAACAACCAAGGACCTACCTTCTCCTTTTCCGTCTCTTTATATCAATTTCATTTGCAGATCGTCCACACAATCCTCGAAACAGTCGTTGATTTTGAAAATTCCCACATAGGATCTTCTCTAGTTCGCTGCCAAATCTCTATGCTGGAGAAATATACAGTGGAAAATCTGGTGTCCATGACAGAAACTGGTTATTTCATCTGTTAACAAGAGCTTGGAAGTGGTGTGCAAGGAAGCGTTATAATTTTATGCACAAAGGTTGTGCGGGTGTTCGCGTGGGAATTGAGCATCACCGTCAGCACGAAAAAATCATAATACTAATTTCTTGTATAAATCACGCTCTGTTTGCCAGACCTCGGGAAGAAGCAGAGAGAGCGTATGTCTGAAATTTATCTCCGGTGCCACGTCAGACGCGTCATATCCCCACCAAACATGCCAATTTTGGTATTGCTTCCACCTACGGCCAAACATTGATCGTATGCGGGCTTTAAAACTATTTTCCACAAAAACACGCTCTGCTGTTGTCGAGTCAGCGATTCGTTTTGTTTTACACGTCGTTTTCTTGAGGACCAAATTCCTTATTTTATTGTTTAGCTTAGATACGTTCGTTTTTGTAATGCTCCCCTAACTAATTCTGAAGTACCCAAACAAAAATCTAAAGAAAATACAAGAAAAAATAAGAAACGTTGTAGATAGATATGCCCATTGCCGCATATGTACTAGTGGTCGCTCCAAGAGGAGCAAGGTTACGCCGACGTGGATTTGTTTGGGAGTTATCTTCTAGTGTAGGTTGTGTTTTTTTAATGGGTCTGGTTGTAGATAGAGTCAATAAGACTGGGGGAAACCCTATTAGACAATTAGTAGGGGACTTGTAAGACTTGGTGTTTCACATTTAAAACCTTAAAGTCCCCTAGGAGAATCTGGTTATTTTCCAGTAGTAGAGCAAGTGATGAGTTATTGTTTTGGAAATGATTCTATCTACAACTATCTTAATGGGTCAATAGTACTAATTGACATGATTGAAACAGGATCGGTTCTCGAACAATATTGATAAATCCATAGATATAGATCTATCCATCCAACCTGCAACTTGTCTTCCTTTGGTGAAGCTCCCTTTACCCTAAAATCTTTAAAGTTGCGTGGGGGAATACGCTTATTTGTGAGAATAGAGACAAGCAAGCGAAAAATTGTTGCTTTGGAAATGACTAAGAATAAGGGCACATATATGCATTTCAAATCCTAAGTCATAACTCCAAATACACCAAATGATTCATAACCCGTATAGATGCCCTTATTCTTGGTCATCTCCAAAGCAACAATTCGTAACATGTTTTGCTTTGTTGTTGCAAATAAGCATATTCCCGACTACCAAATTAGGATTTAAAACTCATATATATGCAATTATTTTGCCATTTCCAAAGCAACAATTAGTTACCTACTTTGCATTGTTCTTGCAAATAAGCATATTCCCATGGGGGACTATAAAGGTTTTAGAGTATGGTGAGCTTCACCAAAGGAAGATAAGATGCAAGTACAAGGCCTTGGAGATTCATAAATAGGAGTTTTTGCATCTTGAGAAGTACACCAAGTCTTAGAAGTCCCTTACTATGGTATACAAGGGTTTATTCTATCATTCTTAAACAGAGAAGTCAGGTATGGCACATGTGACAAACACACTATTGAACTTCATTGGACATGGATGGTGATGTTGGCTAGAAGCAATATATAAACAGGATCAATGGGGATCTTAAAAGTGGGAACAAATAAATAAGAGGGGAATAATGTAAGAAATAGTAGGCATAATGAAATCAAATATGGGGGCAAACATGAGGCACTACGAGGAAGATAAAGGAGGAACAACTCAATAAGAATGCTCAAGCCGGCACACCCAACCCCGAATTTGGGAGATAAATGCACCAACATGACTTTGACAAAATAAAATGTTAGTAAAGAACTTACGAGGTGCATATGAAAGAAACATACCAATCCAATTAAACAAATCCAAATATCATGTCAGATTTGTGCTCTAGAAATTTATTCTGATTCAGAAAAATGCTAGTAGAAAATCTCAAAAATGCCAAAAAAGATTGTTGAAATTGATACTTGCAAATATAACCCAACTAATTTACCCTTTTGACTATTTTGGTCAGTAGATGCTCGCAAGTCATTAAGCCGCTTTGAAATCTCAGCAGCATTGTTTTTCCTTGATACTTTCTTTTGCACTTGGTTCTGTGATGTGGATTCTGACTCCAGCTGAAGCTCTTTAATCTGAAAACTAAAATTGAGACCTTTAAATCTACCACATTGTCCGTGTTTTCAACTATGTACAAATTTATAACAAAAATCATAAACAATTATAAAACTTTAATCGTTTGAATAATTTGTAGTATCTAGTTAGAAATAGTAGCAATACTATACACCCTGTTGAACGTATCCTACATGACAAATTCAAGAATAGTGGCTATGATTTCCTCACTCTTTTAATGAGATCCACAGGTTCCATAGCTCGACAAAATTGTTCACCTGTTGTTACAAACTTTGCTTGCTCTGGCATATTATATCAAAACATCCAAATGAAATTTGGTCAAAATAGGATGCCCACTAAATTCTGTTTTTTCCATTTGAATTAGTTTTCATTAATATCAAGTAATTGTTAGAACAAAAGCACATTGTGATTTCTAAAATGTACATTAACAAGCCCTACACAACATCTATTAGTCACTTTATATATTGTTTATTGTGAATTAAATGTAAGAACATATCAAGAGTTCATTGTCAATGCAATGTATTATAAACTTCCTGACACGGTTTTAAAACTCCAAATCAAGGCTTTGTTCCCAAGAAAACCAATGCTTTATTTCTACCAAAGAAGCAGACAACACAATTAAACAGATTTCAAACACTGAACCAGGCAGCTACATAAGTAAGCTCTGTTTCTTCTTATTAAGATTCTACATATTTGTAGATAAAACAAATTGCAGAGATGTTAATATATGCAATCAGGTGGAAATGCAAAGAACTTCAGTGGGTAATGTACAGATTTCATCACTTGTTGTAGGATTTCCCATATCAACTCTAAAATTGTTAATGAAATTTCTCATGAAATTTAATGTCTTTGAAATGATTGATGTGGTGCTCATGAACACTTGGACAATTTACAAACCAGTTTTCTCAACATGAAGAGGAATTCTTCAAGTAGCTTTATTGGTCTCTAGGCACATTTTAAACAATAATATCCTCTGTTTAATTTTGAAAGCTGCTACTTGACATCTTCAGATTTTCAAATAAAAACAATTGGCTGAAAATTTATGGATTGGGACATGTTTGGATTTCCTTTAACTTCAGACATAGAAGAACTATGGGAGTTATTGAATTTTCATGCCACTCCCTACAGTCCATTGTGAATGACTGCAGAAAGTACCCAACCCAAAATAGAAATTCTCGGCATATAATTGTAGTTTATTGGAATTGATATTTCTTGACCATTTTTTTGCATCGAGTAGATGAAGGTATATCCAAACCTTTCTAGATGCGACCTGGATAAAGTCTGACAAGTTGTGTCTTGCCTGGATGCTGACTGCACTGTCATATCCAAGATATGTCTGCACATGGCCTGCAAACGGTGGCATATTGGATAGTTGTTGCTGCCACATATGTACATGGATCTGTATTGGATATGGGGGAACATATAGGACTACTGCACCCCAAAGTATCTGGTCATAGAAACGAATGTTTTTCTCCTGATAAGGTCAACAATGAACTTTGAAAAAACACTTTACTTAGATTGATAATTTAATAACTGCAGCCAAAAAACACCCGTGATTCTACCAGTAAAAATACACAATGAAAATCTAGACGGTGCTTTTCCAGTCCATTGCTCTTTTGATGATTCAATATTAATAGATCATTATGAAAATGAAACATACAAAATTATCATCTCAATAATTGTTCTCAATTCAATTAGTAAAATTAGAAGGAGACTATTAGTCTTATTAAAGTCCACTTCTACCCCATACTACGAGTGAAACAACATCATCATGCCACCCATTGCATGATGTTCCACCCGGTCTTCCTGTAATCATGTACAAAGATATTAACACAAAAGGAATAAGCCATTACCCTCCGTTTGCATCCAAAGAAGAAAAAAAACAATACACAAAATAATTATATCCTACAATAGCAGAAATCAATAATATAATTAGCCTCAGCTCAAAAGCGATAGTATCATCAGTTCAATATCAAAAGAAATAATATCATGGGCTTCATCTCAAAATGAATAACATCATTAGCTCCATCCCAAAAGATATAACATCATCATGTTGTACCTTGAAAAAGTCCACCAAGACAGAATATCTTGAACTAAGAAAAAGAGGCAGATCCGCAATTTCCAGAAAATATAGTAACAATTTAGCCCATTGGATTGATAATTCATCCCTAAAAAAACCCTAGATTGTCACAAACATATAAGCATTAAAAGGCAATCCTTGCAATCAATTGGAATAGAAGATCAGAAAAACACACCCGAATACGTGAATTCGCCACCGCCGCCCGCCGCTTGACGGGAGGAACCCCGACCGACGCTCCATCTAAAGAAACCGTGTTATTGCAATTTGATTGCATAAGGTAAGTGGTGGGGGGAAAGTTGCAAGTGTTAGATATAATTTTTTTAATGTACAAGTTTCATGTAGAGGCACTGAAGAGTACGAAGTTTAGTATTAAATGGTTGTTTTTCTAGAATTAATAGTGAAAAGTAAAGCTTCAAACAAAATCAACAAAGAAGGCATGGGATAAATTTACTGAAGGAGCAGTTCAACTTCAATCAGACAAATGAAGTTTGGGTGGTTCAAAAGGATAAGCTCTCTCAACTCAATATAATATTGAAGTCATGGGATGAATACTATTTAAGTCTATCTCATCCCTTCCAATTGGTTCAGGCAACTGCATATACAATGCAGTTCAGATAAGATTGAAGGCATGTGGTGAATATACTTAAGTCATCCTACATCGTATAGGGGCTGGCTTAACATAATTCAATCTTCAGCTTAAACTGGATAATACAGTTCTAATGTCTACAAAAAATCCCATCTTGATTGTCCCAGTCTTTCTCGCAGACTAAATTCCATAAACCAAAGTCATGTCTCAGTGCGGTTGTAAGCATTAGAAACTGATTTAGAAGGAGAAGACATGGCTTAACTCTATGACAAGGAATAATTTGTTGCATGCACAATTTGGTCCCATGAGAAACAACCAATGGATTTTCCTAAAGCATAAACACTCAGAAAGTAGGGAAACAAGGGACTAAGCTTGAGCTTTGCCTAGAAGAGCATTTGTGTTGCTATTATAATTGCTATTGGAACATGATAAGGGGCAAGAAGGATCACAAGGACGAAGGCACAAAGTACAACATACTGAGGTGCAGGGGTATTCTTGTTGTATAAAGGTTATGGTTGTGCAAACTAAAAAAATGTCGGGTGATTTGGCTTGGAGGATTTGACTCACACTAAATAGGGAAATTGCATTTTTTATTTTCTGTGTTGTTTTTAAAAAAATCCCCTTTTCCTTATTACATGCTGGTAAGATTTCACGTTGTTACTTCCACTAATTGCAATATAAACACCCTATCGCACAAGAATCAATCAAAACAAAAGGAATAAGGTTATTTTAAAACCCATGGTGGTCAATTTGTCAATGCTATACTATATATAGCAGGTAAGTACCATCCAATAAGCATTATTGTTTTAAAAATAGTTTGAAAATTTTAAGCTTAAAAATACTTGCGTTTGTAAAAGAAATTTCAAGCCTTGGCCTTGTAAATATCAAGATACTATTGAGCATAGCTTCAGAATATTGTGCTCTCCACCAGGAACAACCCAACACCCAAAAATAAAACTCGACATATATACTAATGTGTTGCTGGAAAAAATTAGATGTAAACATGAAAGATGATCACCATAATCATTCATACTGGCTTGATAAAGGGATTAAAAAATATCAAAATAAAAGAGAAGTAAAAGCGTTGATACCCGAAAAGACATACCATTCACATAATCAGTGTAAAACGCTTAACCTAAAAATGGTTCTACCGTACATGTCACAAGAGCCAGTAGCGGAAGGATAATCCTGAGAAACAGAAACAATATGATTATCATCATCGTCTACTCAATTCGGCCATCCCAAGTTGCTGTAATTATGTGTTTATATGACATCCATAGTGGGAAGCTTACATGTATGGTGGTGCTGGGATTTCATAAATATGTCAAACCCTTACCTGCATTTGGGATTACATAGTATCAAATACACTCAAACTACACAGTAGTAAAACTTCACAAAATATGCCAGCATCGCATAAAAGTGCATAGGATATTATTTCTCACCTTGCATTTGTGTAACTTCTAACTATTAATAGTTATTAGTAGGAGAATTTTCAATCACATAATACAGTGTATTGTTTTTGATCTGATTCATTTCTACAGCTTGTCACTTTTAGATATAAGTGGGCATGATAAACATCCTTGCATGATGTCAAACTTGATGTCTTCATCCCCACTTACATTAACGTGTAGCATTGACTTGTCATCTTTATTATTAATACAAAATTAACAACCACATTTAATAAATGGAAATTTGACAACTGAAACAGCTTAGAAGTGAGGTAAACTGGAAGACTTATTAAATGTCAGCACTACATGAAACAGATCTCAGGCCTAAAGAAACAATCAACTATTTGAAAAAAGGTAAAATGTCTTGCATATCACACACTTGACATTTCCAAGCAATAGGAATGGATATTCCTTCTTAGTCCTAACGGTGTCAAACTCCACTGAAACACAAATTGAATAAGATCAAACATTATGCATAATCATTTTCAAGCAAGCACAGAAGTACAGAACATTGAATCCAAGCACTAAAGTGCAATAGGCCACTATCAAGCCCACAAAAATGAAAGCACATCTGCAAATATACGGCAGTAAGCCAGTAGGTTGATGATCCAAAAATTATGCATTATGACAAGGAAAAATTTATTAGATATATACACTTGTTTTGTACATGAACCGCATGAAAGAATGCATAAACATTAGACTTCTGAAACAACTCCAGAAGTCGTTATTCTCGGTGAACTCACATTCAACGAATCACTTGCTGTTGCTAAACCCCATATCATGTTAAGTACATCAACCGTATCATCCAAGTAATAT
Source organism: Taxus wallichiana var. yunnanensis (assembly GCA_018340775.1). Classification (NCBI taxonomy): domain Eukaryota; kingdom Viridiplantae; phylum Streptophyta; class Pinopsida; order Cupressales; family Taxaceae; genus Taxus; species Taxus wallichiana. The sequence continues at coordinate 203,180,356 of CM031239.1, read as the reverse complement.
TTAGCCTTGCTTGGTTTTTGGCCAACAGTGCAAGCAAAGACCTCCCTCTTTGAAGTTTTAGGCAAAGATGTCATTGCACTATCAATAATCTCAAACATGTCTTCATCTGAACGATCATCACCAATACACAAAACAAAATCAGGAGGACTCCCCTGCCTAGCCATTGTCGTTAAAATATTTTCAACTACAACACCTTTGCTCACACCCTGCAAATTTTAAAGTCAAACAACTTGGCAAACAGCCTATACATGATATTTACATGCAAATCTTAATTTACATACAACATATTCATACCAATAAAAGTGAGTTTTGTAATGAATGGGCTAATAGGATTATGGTACAATACCTGTGGCTTTACTTCCACAATTTGCTGGCCACTCTTAACAACAACCGGTTCATTTGCAAGAACGCTCTCAAGATGATCTAGCAACTCCTTTGCTTGCCACGAACCAAAATCTGGATCTGCATCCTGGAAGTGCCAGACAACTGCACTTTGTTTCTCCTCGACAAAGGAACCATCTGTACTTTCCGTGTATAATTTGAAAATGGGGTTCACGACTGCTGTCCAACCAAAATCCATGACTGGCACACAAGTTTCCCAATCTTCCTCCATCTGCCACCTGCTCTAAAACAGGTATAATTGAATTGAAACAGAAATTAACAAAATAGAGATTGAATGTGCTAAATAAGCTCAATTTGAATTGCTTGCAGAAAGCTCTTAAGAGGCAAAGTAAAACCATCATGCTATACTTTGAATATTCAAGAAAGGCATGAATTTGCAGTTGTCTTACCTAAAGAAATACCCATGCTCTGCAGGAATACCAAGCTTTATGCATGGTGAGAACCATTCATTCAAAGGTTTTCGTCCCCGACTACTTACAATATAGACCACATTCTTAGGATCGTTGCAAAGAGTATTTAAGAGTGTCAAAACTTCTGGGCTTGGAGTCTTGTTAATTGATGTTTGAGGCATCATTGTACCATCATAATTAAGAAGAATTGCTCGCATATTACTCAAGAGCCTCAATATTCCATGGATTTACACGAATAGCCCCACTTAAAGAGGGTGAACAGCCAATGAATTCAGACACTACCAGCATACTTCTTTTGGGAGTATCAGATGGAAGTCCAAACTTGGCGTCTAGTTCTGCTATGCATTGCCTACAAACAATGTATTCATATGGGATAAGATTCATATCCATCTTTCTGGATTTTAGTACAAAATCCTTCCAACAGCATTTACTACACCTGCCTGCTACTCTCACACTCCACAGTGTACAAAATCTCAGAGCTATCAGCATGGCCTCTGCCCATCTTGGAAAACAACATAATAATAAATAGTTTCAGTCTCTTTATACCCAAATCATTTCATTAATATAACCTTTTTTCCCCTGTAATCACAGGGCTGAAGGAGCTTAATTTTGTGCCACAGGGCACATCTGTTTTGCGTGGATAATTATTGTACATTCCACTACCACACATCCACACGTTAATTATGATATGTATTTTCCTTCATTATGTCATTAATGAAAGCAAAAGAAACCTATAAATAAAGGGTAGAAACTTGTAGGATTTGTAAATGTATAAGCTAGGATGGACACTTTCGGAAACATTCTGGTTTCAATTGATGTATTGACCAGGTTTTGGCAATTTTTATTTTGATACCAGAAATGAGAAAGATGAAGCATGACGAAACGACAATGCAAGAAACAAATTACAGACTATTTTCCATTTGTGGACATATGTTCTGAATTTTAGATGTGATAATACATAAAACATAATATTTGCTCATGAAATCTAATCTGCTTAGAATGTTTTGAGGGGCTAGAGCAAAGAATTCATGCATACTGGACATTCTAGCAGTTCATGGACACTGCTGACAGCATCCACCAATGATTTCACTGTTGTGCACATATAATTTTTAGCTCACGGCCCTCTGAATCTGGATCAAGCAAATGGGGAGGATCTACAGAACCCGTCAATTCTTCGACACCAGTACAATGTGCAATATCCGATGCCATACTCCTTGACAAGGTAACCCAAAACCAGAGTACAGCTCCTCTGCACAATGTGAGGTGCCAGGACACAGCCTCAATTTTTAATTTCCCGAATGGTCCAACTAAACAAGAAGTATCAAATGAAATTTATCGCAAAAATGTGAAGAAATCACGAACTTGATCTACAGTTTTAAGCCTCTGTAAAACCCATTTTTCCGTTGGTAAATATGATCATGTTCCGACACAAAACCAAATGAATTAGAACAAAATAACCAGAAATCCTGAGATATTGCCTTCCACATTTTGCATACATGTCTACCAGGCAGTTGCAACTACATCAGTCAAAATTCCTCTATCCATTATGCTTTGATGGATGTCCATACCTTGTTCCAAAGCTCCCATTTTGGCATAGGCAGGGAGGATGTTGACAAAGGTTGTGGAATTTGGCTCTACTTCTGCCAATTGCAATTGCATGAATGTTTCTAAGTAATTATAACGCATTTTCAACAAATCCATTTTGGGCATATCCTGCAATCATTACTGTCCACGATACCACATTTTTTTTGAGGCATTCTGTCGAACAGTTCACGTGCCTTGTCTACGGTTCCACATTTTGCATACATGTCTACCAGAACATTTGCAACCACATCTGACAAAATTCCTCTATCCTTTATGCTTTGATGGATGTCCATACCCTGTTCCAAAGCTCCCATTTTGGCACAGGCTGGGAGTATGTTCGCAAATGTAAACTGATCAGGTTGAAGACCTGTTTGTTGCATATGGTGAAACAGTGTGACTGCCTTGTGAGGATAACCATGTCTTCTGTATGCTGCAATAATTGTATTCCATGAGAAACTGTCTCGTTCTTTCATTTGGTCAAAATACAATGTAATATGAAACTGTGTGCTGCACACCAGGGGGATGACCAAGTTTTACTATGTCCATGCGATGAGAAGAAGAGAAAATTTGCGGGCAGAAATGTAACGGTATGAATTTAGCTATTTCAACAAATCCATTTTGGGCATATCCTGCAATCTAAGTTGCCTGAGGAGGCCTGTTCTAAGTTATTTTCTTTCTTTTAATAGTTCATGACCACGATAGAAATTACTCAAATTCTACTATGCTGTCCAACAGTTATAGAACTGTGATCTGTGTGGACTATCCTATAAATTCTAAGCTTCAAGTGTACCACAACATTTTGAAACTCCTGGGCATTGTGCATTTCTGTCTGACACACAGACCATTCTCTCTTCGTGTTTAGAGGGCACAGACTATTAAACATTAATTGCCTAGTTTCAATGAAGATTATATTCTGCACAAATAGTTGTCATTCCTTTTACAGGGTATTAAAGCACAAGGGATTCATTGGGAAGCTACAGGATACCGTTAGGAAAAGCAAATGTCTTTACTACAAGTGGGTAAGGTTGTTTAAATAGTTTGATCATCTTTATATACTTAAGGTAATGGTTGATGACTGGTGATAAACGGGTGAATGTGCCAAAGAAGGTGCTCAAAATCCAACCAATTTCCATCGGCTCTCTGACATGCAATACTCCCACTTCTGAAATCAATTCCAGCGACTACCAGGAATTCCCAGTTACTTGTCTCTTCATTCAGTATCTATAATCTCTTACACAACTCAACATTGAATTCATGCACAACATGAGTATGAGAAGAAACAACTGCCTCAAGGAAATGCCTATAAATAAAGTTACTGAAGGTATAAGCACTCACAACGACACACAAGTCTACAATAGAGAAAGCAAACAGAGGAAACAGTCTGCTTTAAAGAAAACAAGTTACAGAATAAAGCATTGCAAATTTGAATCAAATCAAACACCAGTGTGATCGACTGTTGTGTTCATTAGCATTAGTTGAGCCAACAGCTCGAGCACTACTTCCAGTTTGCAACACCTCCCAGACCTCACTCATGCTGTGAACTTGTGCTTCAACAAGCCCCGGAACATGATGGAGCCCTTCAGCTACCTGCTTTATCTCCAACCTATCAACATCACATGCAACATTTTATCAATATTTGAGAGCTATATCATGACAATCTAGTTAAGAAAAACATTAAAAGATACGATTTCATGCAATGCGTTTAGCAATTACTTCTTTACGGTTTGTCCTGGTTGAGGAGGAGCTGCAAGCAAATCTCGAATATGCTCATTGTATACTTCTAGCACGCTGACAGAGATGTCATATTTGAATTGCCCTTTTGTTTCATTAGATAATCTGAAGAGTTCCTCCAATGTTTTATAGTTAACACCGTGATTTTCTTCTGTTCCTTCCATTGTAAATGTATTCCCAGTTCCAGTTTGTCCGTATGCAAAAATGTAAACATTGTAGCCATCCAATGGACATATGTTCTGAATTTTAAATGTGATAATACATAAAACATAATATTTGCTCATGAAATCTAAAGATTCATAAGCCAAAGCTAGAAATTAAGACGAAAGAGGCACAAAGAGCAAACTGCCCATTCAATTTCCAGATATCTTTTGGTTATAATCTGTTAAGGCTGTCCATCAGAAGTACATGATACGGTGAATAAGATAAAATTAGACCAACCAGATTACCATACACAGGAAATCTCCCCAGAAAGAAACCAAATTGTCATTGTAGTCTTTATGGCATTTTGTCAAACACTTGGCAACATCCTCTATTCTACCACGTTTTGCATACATCTTGACAAGACCACTCCCCACGAATGCATTGGAGGCCAGATCAATCGTGGTTATGTAATCATGGATGTCTTTTCCGTAAACTTATTTGCGCAAAAGAGTTGAATAACCTCTGCATGATGGCCTTGCCTTCCATTGCAATGTCCACACTCCACCAACACCACAGGTGGTGAAATGAAGCCATCACTGTTGCAGTTTCCAAAAGGTTGCAGAGTGGCAAGGAAATAGCCTAGCCCATCAGCAACAGTCATTTTCCATTCCAGACTGGTTTTGGGTATAACGAGTTGTGTTCCTTGCAAAATAGGTCATCATTGACCACTAAGAAAAAGCATTGAAATGATTAAACAACCCACAGCTCTCAAACCAACTGTTATCAAAAGAACCTGAGGCTATAAAATTGAAAAACAAAAGACCACTGCTTCCAATTGTCCATTCGAACGTTCTTTAGTATCTTCAACAGGTTCTATACCCTTACTTCTGCACATATGGAGCAGAAGCTGCAGAATCCATTTCAAAGCCAATCTCATGAGGAACAAGCAACTTTAGGTTTCCAATCAGCATCTCATCAGATATCTGGGAAGCAGGATTCCAACGCAGGCCCTCCCTACCACAAGCATGCATATTTACTTTCCTAGGTTCCTGGTCGCGAAAGGCACTTCACCATGTACCCTGCAACTGCAACTGCAACGCATGCAACTAAGGACAGGTGCCCAAACGTGGAGGGGAGGACAACTGGCAATGAAGGATGACAAATACCTCAAGCAGGAGACCGTATGACAGGGAGCTCAAGCAGGAGACCGTAGTCGTAAAAGATCAAGTCCATAATAGCCACGCCTCCGGCGTAATCAATGTGCACGAGACTAAATAAATACCATGAACCTTTATTTGTATATACGGATATTTGATTTGAAGGTGATTGTTAAATCAAAATATACTAGAAAATCTCAAAAACATTATCCTTCTCTCATTAACCAGGGAAACTGACGTAATGGTTATGCCTTGAAAATCCTTCTAATCCTCCATCAAATAAATTGTGGCTCTAAGTTCACTCGATACTAGATAAAGTGATAAAACCAGATTTGCACAACAAACTATAGAAAAATACTTCATTAATTGGATTCATATGCTTACATAGCTCATACAAATTTATAGGAGAGGCAATTCCTATATTCTAGGAGGTTGCTCAAAAACTCACCCCATATATTTCTCACATCATAAATATCACTAAAAACCCATCTAATATAAACTAGATGATAAATCACTCCACAACATACATATAATATTAACCCATATGTTATAATGTGAGCACTAATGATACTATTCTTAACATGAGAATGGGGGAGTCAAAATGACCTTGATGGTCACCCAAAGAGTGATCTTATGACCAAGCGCTGCACTACATATCTAAATCCATGTAGTTGTGTGTGTGTGTGTGTGCGTGCGTGTGTGTGTGTGTGTGTGTGTGTGTAATGATGCCTAGGTTTCCCTAGGTTTCCTTTGTGCAGTTGCACTATGATAGTGGGATAGATCTAGAATGCCCAAAGTATGCAAATGTGTGAGATGGAATAGAATGAACTTCCCCTATATGTTGTGTATGCAGAGTAATGAAACCCTCGTCCCTTATTGGATGTGTTAGATGTATGTATTTGAGATGCTCTTATGCCTTTATATGTAAGTGTAGGTGATAGTAGATAATTCTTAGTTCTTGGCCCTTGATTTTGGATAAGTAACTAGGTATATATGATTCCCTTATTTGAATTTTGTAATTGACAACTGAAACACTAACCCAAAGTGTTAAAATATTCCAAATAAGTAAAATAGACGCAAAAGGGGAAGAAAATGATAGAGAGGGTCAAGAGTGCCCAAGAGGGATAAGAGTTCTGGTGCTTCTTTCCCAATCGGTGTGCTAGTGTCCAAGGCCATAAAATATAAGTAAGTCAAGTGTCGATAGGGGTGTAAGATGTATAAGACCAAAAAGAAAGCAATAAATAAAGAAAAAAGGCCAAAAGGAGTTGTCAACTACTATTTTTCTTGTTTAGGAATCATGTATATATTAGTATGCTTTAGGATCTAGAAATCTACCCAAGTGCATATATTTTACGTCTACATAAAGATAATTATATGTAGTGTGTGTGTGTGTGACCATTAATGCATAATCCTCCTTAAAGACAACAACACTTTGAGATATAATCTATATGGGTAGAGAAAGGGAAAGCTCAATACGGAGATCTCGAGTCCTAACTATAATGACCCAAACAAAAAAGAGGTAAGATCCAAGACTCCAAAGTCGGTTAACAAGTACAAAAGAGTGCGAGTAAGAGAATATCATGTGCAATTATATATAAGCAATTAGTTTTGAAGTGGTGGTACTAATCGGAGAATAGCCAAGCATATATACCCATATGCGATGACATTGGATGTGGAAACCATCACCCATAGGTGATGGTGTTGACTTTGTGGGAATTACTAATGTCAAAGATTGAAAAATGTGAGGAATAAATGCCAAAAGATAAGTGGGGATAAATGACAAAGCTCTAGAGTCACCAAAATTAGGAATAATAGCGTGAAATAAGAAGAAGTAGGTGGGCATAATGGTACAATCGGACATAATGGATGTAATGTGTGAAAAAATGGAAGAAATGAGGCATGTATATGGTGACTAAGGATAATAACAATATATCTCAAACATTATGGTCGATCCTACATGAACAAGTCCAATCACACCCCAATCTTGGTAGGCCCCTTAAGAAACCCACTCAGGAGGATAATACATCACTAAACCCTACACAAACAAAGCTAAACAATGTTAAAAATATGGTGTATACAACATGTGGTGCCAATATCTTGGAGACATATGTGTAAGAAACACTATAGAATAAATGAGAAAAGGAAAATGGGTGGAATCAATATTAGTAGTAGCTTGGTCACATAATGTGGAATACAAACCTCTTCAAAAAAATAGAGCATTCAAACATTCACTATTTAGGAATTTACTTCCTTTGGTATGGATTTATTAGCTAACTTAGTTTTATTCTCTTTAGTCACACAAATCATTCCATCAATTTCTTTAAAATGACTCGAAGATATTTTTGAAGGAAACTATGGATTTTTTTATCAAATTCGGGATTCTTTGGAAAAAAACGTTATTGGTAAAAAAACTTGGCCTTTTGCTCTTGATTCTGAAATCCGCCAGCTCTCCAAGTGTGCGTTAACATCCCGCATGCCCCACTTAGCCCCCGCGTGCTTTGTTTTTCTCTTTTTCCGGGCCTTGCTCGGCGGTCCTTTACGTGTTTTCCAAAATGCTCTTTTAACATGACTCACGTAAATTTCAACGTTTACTAGCTTTTTTTCACCGCCATGAGCTTGCATTAATGATTCTGGTTCCCTGGAATAGTGTTTTGCCATTGTTTATAGTTTAAGAGATCAATTTGGTTTTTACCTTGGGTAAATGCAAATGCTATAAATAGATGGCTTGTGCTCAAGCAAATGGCCCCTCAAATTTGCCTCTGAATTTCTCATTGCAATAGATTAGTCTTTCATTTTACTTAGAATTCTTAGTTTCTTTCATTGCATGCTTAGTTAGTGTTGTTTTGCTGTTAGGAAGCCACATATCCATCTTGTGCAAGTGTTGTTGATATTTCATCCAATCCATTGGAGTAGAATAGTTTGTTTTCAATAGGAAGCCATTAAAGTTGCAGGTTTTGTTCTTCAAATAGGATAGTTTCGGGTTACGGACATTTTATGTTGCATGACTCATGCATAAATCCCACTAGGAATTGCATAAGCCAAGCTCTGTACTCTTGCGCTATCTCTCTCCTACTCGCATTGTATTCAGTCTGTATCCTAAGCTTGCCTTTGTCCCATATCTACTTGATGATCTTAGCATTACACTTTTACGGATCCACGTGAACACGAAGGAACGAGGAGATCACACTGAGGGGACAAGATCACACACACCATCGGATTCGCCACTGTTCTGCAGAATCCAGGTTCTAGCTTTCAAAGTTCTAATTAGAATCATATCAAATAGAGTAGTTAATTACTTTATTTCAGTCAATCTTACTTTCGATATTGCCAGGGAAGTTGTGGGGATTGATAGTTTCTGAGAGACTATGATTCTTTCCTCACTTCTGAGGTAGGATCGAGAGTCTTTCAAATAGATTAGATCAATTATTTCATTGTTTAGAATAGATTTACAATTGCACAGGCAAGTAGCTATACTCGGTTACTTTGTTTGTTTTAAAATTTGACACTAGGTTAATTGTCAATTTCTAGATATATTAAAATAGTTGCTCTTTCAAATTCATTTATAAAATTCATCAAAAAATAACAAAAATATAGAAGTTATATATGTTATAGACATACTTCACATAGTTAATTTTATTTTGTTGCATTTAGTTTACATTATTGCTTTTGTATGACAATCACGGGACCTAGAGAGCCCAGGGAATACGTATTCGAGCCAATCGTGCTGACCCAATCTCGTCACAGCCATAAGCGATATAGATCAGAATCTCGGGATCCAGTCTTCCAAACAATGGTAAACTTACAACAAATCGGTTTCCAATTGCATGGGTTAAACATAGAAGACGACCACACACACACATTTTGGTCAAATCAACCAAACTACTGATTACCTAGATAACTATCCACATGACTGTGAAGGGTTTGAAAGAGAGACCTTTGGTTGTGATCCTTTGGTCCCACAGAGACGCGGAGACACTCTCACGAGATATAGATACCGTTTAAGAATTCGGGTTACAAACACACCCGTAGATATTACGAGAAGATCACACAATTATTAATTCTGAATATAGAAGCTGAAAAGGCATATGACTATTGGATACTAGGGATTAGGGATTGATTCCACACATGACCATAGCAGGACCACAACAAATATGAATCTACGGTTGTGACCCACAAATCCCACAGCCCAACGAGCCCATAGGTGAATCAGACATAGATGCTGGCCTACGTACACTAGTATTCAGATCTACTCCACTTCCACCTATCATCATCGAACAGTTATCCTTGCTAGACATAGCAGCTAACAAAGCTAAGGAGTTCTGGACTAGGCCAGAGAATCACCCATAGAGTCAATTATATTTACCATCCGCCCTATGACCTTATCTGGAGATATACACGAAACTATCCCAGGTCATTTTCCACGTATTCCACAACCTATAGACCGAATCACGCCAGAGCTCGATATTGATTGGAGCCTTCGAGCAGTCATCCTTGCTGATCGATCTATCACACCAGTTCAGGTTAGGAGGGCCTTCTTTGCCTTAGATTCACAATTTCCACTAGTGCGCGTCGAAGACATCAGATTGCCCAATTAGCTTGTCTGCATCCCACACATATTTAATCCCCACCGGCTGTCTCGGCACGACCTCGGGAGGTCGGGTGCGAGGAAAAGTTACTTGTAGATTCCTATGCTCGCTTGTCACTTTTCCATCGTACAAAATTGGTGAACCCGTGAACCTTTCTACTTTCTGAGTCTGGAGTCATATTTCTACTGGTTCTTTCAAATTAAAATGACTCTTTCATCTTTACTACCTCATTAGCTTTCACCATCACCTTCGCTCCTTCCCATTATTACGGGTATTCATATACCCCCCGAATATGTCGGGATTCGATGCATATGGTAGGCCTCTCTTAGGTCTTGAGGCATACTACGCTCAACTGAATGACAATCATCACCCTCGCTCTCAGTATGGGGTGACAACTACTCAACTAACCAGTTGTCAACACAAACTCCAAGGGTCAGATATAGCTCATCTTTCCAAACAAAGGAGTTGGATCAGCTCGCTCAAACACAACAAACAGAGCCTTCAGGCTCGAACAATATGACGCTCACAGGAGAATCTAGTTCATCTCCTCAGGTACTACTTAGACCACAAATTAGTAGACAATCAGACCCATACCTAGGTTTAGATGATGAACATTCGACACGTTATCCCAGGAATGAACAACGTTCTCAAGTATGTACCCACCTATAGGAGGTTTACAAACACAACCCGAGGTCTCTTTTCAAGGAAATACCTCCATGCCATTACATATAGGAAATGCCCTCGGGAAACTTGGCAGGGCAGCGATCGATTCATAGCGAGGATATCACATGCCTATCTGACACCATGATATCTGAACAAACGCCACTAAGGAAAAATACATGACTTCACCAAATGAAGTCATTTCACTTAGTAGAAAAAGTGAGGGGGTTAGAACTTGCTCGGGGAAAATCACCATTCTCAATTCATGCGGGCGAAAATTCTAATCCTCCACCTATCCTAATAGACCTCCTCACGGGAATAGGTACGTTAGGCATGACCCTCGGTATTCACAACAAACACCGATTAGAACCACCATTTCTTTCTAACACCATTCGACACCTCCGGTCTAGTACAAAATAATCCATTCTTGGACAATACCCCTTCATACTTAAACATGTACTCCAAATCACCACAAGGGGATATGTTCTCCTCTCCCGGTATTTTTACTCAACCACGGGGTTCCCTTATGCTCCTACCAATGCATATGCGATGCCATGTCAACAACCCATTCCACCTCCACTCCCTCGCGGGCACCATCATGGTGAAACCTATGCGATAGGGACATATTCAGAATACTTGAAAGAGCCCTTAGATTTCACCATACGAGCGTCATGCTTCCAGAGACCTCTTCCCGATTTTCCCAAATACAAAGGTGAGGAGATCCGAAATGCACATATCAAGCTTACGCTACATGCCATCAGAGAACTACTCCCATGGGATGGGGTTGTTGCTAAAATATTTCCCAAAACCTTGGAAGGTATCGCTCTCGATTGGTATTATAGAATACCTGAGGCTTCCATCCATTCGTTCAAGCAACTCGTGTCAGAGTTCATCAAGGCCTTTGACATGAACAAACTATTAAGAACAGGAATCAGGGAATTCTTGCACATTAAGCAAGAACACAATGAATCTGTCACCCATTTCATCCAGAGGTGGCGTACAGTTCTTTATTCTTTGGCAAGTGCTCCAAATATGGATCAAATGGAACTATGTGATTTATTCCTTCATTCTCTCGGCGAGAGAGTGAAGGAAGAAGTCAGAAGTTCCCACTAAGAACTTACGATGAAGTACTTGAGAGTGCTCTCCGAATAGATCAAGCGGCAATTGATAGTGGTCAAAACATATGGAGCAAATGGGAGGTTAATCACCTCCAACCAAAACACTACAACTTATCCTACTATCACGAATGTCAATCAAGGACCTAAAATCCTTAATAAAAATCATGGGTAATGACGGATGGAGTAACCGATCAGGCTAGAAAGGTAAATGTTGTGAATACTCCACCACAAATAAACAATCAACGAAACAATAACTTTACTCCAACAATCAATACAGTGGATTTTAATCATCCACAACAACAACAACAACAACAACGGCAAAGCCCTACACGGGATCCAAATCAAAATTCAACTAGGTATCAAAACCAGAATTCAAACCAAAAACAACAAACGCAAAACTTTAATAGGCAACGGTTTGATCAAAGTTTTAGGCCACAATATACACCGAGCCAACAAACTAGGAATTACAATCCTAACTCCTATTGTGGTTTTCACAAAATCCGAGGCCATGACACTAGAACGTGCGTGACTACAATAAATTTATGCAACGTTTTCCAGAGAAACAAAGACAACTTTTTATAGATATGTTCTTGGCAGATCCTACGTCACCAGCACCAAATACTTTTACAGGGGCAGTTTCCCCTCAAAATGCACCCCTCCAGATCTTCAATGATCCGCTTCCAAATCACAACAATAACAAGATAAATCCAAATGGGACAAACAAGGGTGTAATTACAGGAAACAATGATCATGAAGCCTCAACTTCACTGAATCCGTTAGTTGCGCCACAACTAGGAAGTCAGCCACGACCTAAGATAGTCGGTTTAGTGGAGTTAGATGCCGAACTACCCATAGAAGCTGTAACAAGGACACGAGAGTATTCCTCTCAGCTAAGTCCAAGCTACCCGCTAGAAATAGACAATATCCAACAAGTATTAATAAAACCCGTGGGTGCTTACGACTTAATTAATGATCTAACAAAAACCTTCTCACACATCTCCTTTTTGGATTTGTTGAAGAACTCCCCTACTCACAGGGCTGCTCTTTTAGAAGCATTGGGTTTAGGTCATCTAATTAGCATCACTCCACCTCTCAGAAACACAGGTAAACCATATAGACTTTGATATCCATCCTCAGGGCAGCCGGATAGGGACACCGAATTCATATTCGAAATAAACAAAATGCCAACAGATCGATTGAGATTGCACGCCGAGGTGATCCGGCCTTACACTTGCAAGTGTGGGTTTATAACAATTATGTGAAATGCGCGATGGTTGACGATGGGGCAGCAGTTAACATAGTCCCTTTTTCTTTCCTTCAAAAGCTAGGGTATGGAGAAACAAATTGTTCCACACCCGAAATACGCTAAGAGGCTATGACAGCCTTAAAGCCACTTCAATTGGAACTATAATACTACCGGTCACCTTAGGACCCAAAACAATCCTGACTGAGTTTTATATTATAGATCGGAAACTAACTATAATATGATCCTCGGCGACCATGGATACACCGTATGAAGGCAATCCCTTCTACGCTATTTCAAGAAGTAAGATTCTTGCATTTAGGAAAGGTGTTCATAGCCAAAGGTGATCCAAAACCATTCGATGTACACCTGGCTGACCTAAAGAAAAGACCAGGCATGCACTCGGAGTTTGAACTCCCAACGAACCAACTTAATAAACCTACCGACGCGTGAAACCAGAAGAAAAGTTGGTACCTACGACAGATCTTGAAACTATGAGCCTAGCCAAGGCAACCCCAACCCCCAAAGATGAGGCTAACACTTTGTAGAAACAGTATCATTAGGAACTACTGCAAAAATTGTTGAATTACTAGAACAGGATCTACCAATGTTCCTACCATTTGATTCTGTAGGCATGGGGTGCACCCTAGGTGTCGGTTCTCTCCCAGCAGTAGATCTCTGCATGGTAGAGGTAGAAGATGTTAACACAACAAATATCCCAGCGCCCATATTCCCAGCTAAGTATTGGACTCTCCATTTCGATGGAGCTAAATGTCGTTACGGAGCTGGGGCAGGAGTAATCCTTACTTCTCCCGAAGGAAAAGTCCTACCATTTTCCTTTAAACTAAATTTTGAATGCACAAACAACGGTGCTGAGTATGAAGCCCTCCTCCTTGGCCTCATCTTAGCTAAGAGAATCGGTGTTGATAACATCAGAGTGTTAGGAGACTCGCAATTGGTAGCAAATCAAGTTGCTGAGATGTATGAAACCAAAGCCGAGCACTTACAACTCTACAAAACAGTTGTACTAAATTTAAGCAAAGAGTTTGACTTCATATCAATTGAAGCAATCCCACGAGAACAAAATCTTCTCGCTGATTCAATAGCAACCTCAGCATCATGCTTTACTCCAAATAGTAAGTTAGAGGATACCCATTTCATGGTATCCCTTCGTGATGAACCATTGATAAAAACAATGTCAAATCCTCTTTTAAATAGAAATGAAAACAAATCTACTATCCTAGACCACATCGATAGTGATACAACCACTCTTGATTTCTTAAATGCCTATGCGGCATTACATCTCACCCATCACGTAATAGATTTGTCTTTAATCCCATTCATCTTCTTACTTCGGGAATCCCATGACAGAGCTTCCCCCACAAAAGGAACTCAACATATACACAGTCGAGAATGGAGATGATCTAGAACTACCTCCCCCCACTTTGAGTTTGAAGAAGGTAACGCTTCTTTAATCGAAGAAACAATTGATATTAACATCGGAACGGAAGATGAACCAAGGATATTGAAGTTAGGATCCTCGTTAACTCCATTAGAAGTAGAAATACACACTCGGATCCTCAAGGAACATCAGAAGGCTTTTGCATTTAATTATAAAGAAATGACAGGGGTTGCACCACACATTGCGGTGCACAACCTCATCACTAAATCTGATGCAAAACCGATTAAACAAAAATCAAGACCAATGAAACCCAAGGTAGCTCTCATGGTGAAAGAGGAGGTAATGAAACTCCTCCAAGTAGGATTCATCAAACCAGTCGATTACTCTCAGTGGGTATCTAATATCGTTCCCATTCTCAAAAAGAATGGGAAGATACGCATCTGTGTAGACTTCCGAGACATTAACAAGGCATGTCCTAAAGATGACTTCCCATTACCATCTATAGATGTCATTGTTGATGCAACAACTGGATTTGAGCTTTTATCTCTCATGGATGGATTCTCGGGATACAATCAAATCAGAATATCCGAACAAGATCAAGCTAAAACCATGTTTATAACTCCTTGGGGAACCTATTGCTATGTTGTTATGCCATTCGGTCTCAAGAACATGCGGCGCTACATACCAGCGGGCTATGACGTATATATTTCATGATCTTATTCATAAAATTGTGGAATCCTATGTAGATGACTTGTTGGCTAAAGCCAAGAAGCGTTGTGACCATCCGGAAGTGCTTCGCATCATTCTTTCACGTCTGATAGAATACGGAGTCACGCTAAATCTAGAAAAATGTGTCTTTGGTGTGACAGGAGGGAAGCTCCTAGGTTACATTATATCATCACGTGGGATCGATGTTGACCCAACCAAAATTAAGGTTGTTCTCGAAATGGTCCCACCTTCGGATGAATCTGGAATCAGATCATTTCTCGAAAAAACTTGGTGCGATCCGAGAGATTCATCCCGGACTTAAGTTTCACCATTCATCCAATCAACAATCTACTCAAGAAAGATTATAGCATTGATTGGACCGAAGACTGCAATGAAGCTTTCAACGTAGTTAAGCATTTCTTGTTATCACCACCTACGCTAATGCCACCTAAGCCAGATCACCCGTTAATTTTATATTCGCGAGCCACCAATGTCTCACTGCTATATATCTTTGGCTCAAGAAGATGATGACAATAGAGAACGTGTGATCTATTTCATTAGCCGGACATTGCTCGACTATGAAACACGCTACACACAAGCGAGAATGAGAATGCCTCACCATAGTCTTTGCAACAAAATGCTTAAGACATTACATGTTAAATCAAGAAACAAAGGTCATTGTAAAAACAGAACATTTACGAACCTTCCTCATGCAAGGGTCCTTGTCTAAAAAGGTTGGACGCTTTATAACCTTAATGGGTGAATTTGAATTAACATTCGTAAATCAGAAGTCGGTTAAAGGACAAATCATCGTGGATTGGTTAGCTGATAATCCATTAGATGGAGGTGATCTAGTAGATCTGGACTTTCCAGATGAGTGCGTATACTACATCAAAACCCGACCTTCTATCTCTGAGTGTCCTTGGTACACTGATATCATTAATTATATCATGGACCATACATATCCAGAAGGTGCTACACCACAACGAAGAAGGTGGTTACGCATTATCGTAGCTAAATACGTCATCATAGAACAAGTGCTCTATCGAAAAGCGTTCGATGGAATGCTTCTAAGATGTGTCGACACAGAAGAATCCAAGAAGATTCTCCATGAATCTCACAGTGGAATGTGTGGAGGCCACTTCGGTGGCCATGCCACCACTCGTAAAATACATCGAATGGGCTATTTCTGGCCTACTCTAGAACACGACGCAGTAGAGTTTGTACGAAGGTGTCATAAATGCCAAGAATTCTCTCATGAGATTCACATGCGGCACAAGCTCTACAACCAATCGCTACTCCATGGCCCTTTTCTACGTGGGGCCTAGATTTAATAGGGAAATTCTCTCCCTCGTCTACAGATGGCCATAATTTCATAATCACGGCCACCGAATATTTTACCAAGTGGGTAGAGGCTATGCCTCTTACTACTGTGCCGGGTTCTGTAATCACCAAGTTCATTTTGAACCAAATCATTTGCAGGTACGGTGTCCCACAAGTCATTATCTCAGATAATGGGACTTCTTTTAAGAATGACGAAGTTCATGAATTATGCAATAAATTTAAAATAAGCCATCATACAGCCTCCTTGTATTACCCTCAAGCCAATGGACAAGCTGAGGTGACAAACAAAACATTAAAAGCCATTCTCCTTAAAACGGTGAAAGAAAACAAATGAGATTGGCATTTGAAGTTATATCCGGCCTTATGGGCCCACCGAACCTCAATAAGGACACCAACAGGAGTGACTCCTTTCTCACTAGTATTCGGGGCAGAAGCAGTTCTCCCGCTGGAGGTTGAAATACCCAGTCTCCGTATTTCATTACAAGGGATCCTGGATGAAGACGCTTATAGAGAAGCACGTCTCTCCCAACTAGAAAGCCTAGATGAAGCTAGGTTAGATGTTGAATAGCGGCACAGAGTCTATGCTGACCGGATGTGCCGGCAGTATAACAAGAAGGTCTATGAACACGATATATATGAAGGTGATCTAGTTCTAAGGCTAGGACAGTGGATCGACAAAAAAGACCGGCGAAGGAAGGAAGTTCCGGCCCAAATGGTTGGGCCCATACCGAGTCATGAAGGACTATGGAAATGGTGCATATCTCCTATGTACGCTGGAAGGTGAGGAATTTGGTGAAACAGTCAATTCCCTACACCTCAAATGATTCTACGCGTAAGCAACTAGCACTACTTGTATAATTATATCTACATTGCATCTTCATATAGATTAGGATCATTTTGTCCACTTGTTTCGTACAAAAATTGTGATCAAGGAATTTGTTCTCAAAGCAATTCATTACAAACTCATGATGTTGTTGGCATAAACACTCTAATCATACTTCTCTATTTCCATGATATCATCAAACTATTTGGAATCATTTCATCAAATAAAGCTAGATATGACAAGGTCTTAACGGTAACCATGCCAAGATCTGCGGGTTTATTCTCACTTTTGGTTTCTTCTTAGGATGGGTGTCTTGCCTATGGTCTATTCTTGAAGCTTCATGGTGTCACATCTATCCCATATATATATCTCTTTGGAAATAAGAACACACTGACATTTTGCTCAAGTAAACAAGTCAAATATAGATCAAATAGAAAATTTTAAATTTACACATTTCCTTGCCCCACCAACCTTTGGTGATGAGCTTGCGTCTCTTACTAGTGACGTAGGGTTGGGAAAGGATGGAAATGCCCTTACTCACCTATGCCTTGCCTATGGTGATAAACCCACGCTTCTTACTAGTAGCATGGGGCAAGGTGTGGGGGTCCTCTTGACAAACAAATGTAAAAGGTCATAAACAAACAATTCAAATCTTGAAGTCTTGAGTCAAAAGCAAATGAATCGGATGTCCAAAATCCCAAGAGAATTAAGAATCCTAAAACCCAGATTTTGTCTACCATGTGGCCATCTACGGATCTAAGTCTAGATAAACCACAAAGCAAGTTGCATCCCAAAACTATGAAGTCACTCGAGTGGAGTAAGCTTGTAGCATCCTAATTTGATTCCATCAAAGCTTTGTCTATCTTTCATCAATATCATTTCAACACATTTCATAACTTGTGCCCTTTTCAGCTCTCGGTGATGAGCCCTCGCATCTTACTAGTTGCGTGGGGTTAGGAGAGGGCAGGTTTATCTGCTTATCATACCAGCTTATCTTCACCACTTTGCCAAAGCAAATATGAAGTATCCAAAATTGCTTACAGAAACTAAGATTCAAAATCACATTGTATCTACATTATCATATATCAGCATCATGAAATACAAAAAGAAAGTAAACACTTGCATCATTTGTTCTCCATTGCATACATTCTAAAGAGCATATAAGCATAATATCATAGTTCACATGAGGAAAGGAAATGCAAGTAAGCCATAAATGCCAAAAGTCTGATCAAAAATATAATATATATATATATATATCAAAA
Organism: Taxus wallichiana var. yunnanensis; assembly: GCA_018340775.1. NCBI lineage: Eukaryota > Viridiplantae > Streptophyta > Pinopsida > Cupressales > Taxaceae > Taxus > Taxus wallichiana. The sequence goes on along the minus strand of CM031239.1, from coordinate 203,161,782 downwards.
TTCTGTCTGTACAATGCCATCATGCGCTAAGCATGGTCAAAACGCTCAAAGAGCCCGAGATATACAAAAATATCATGCAAAAATCTAGGGGAGCCAAGTGGCTTCTCAACCCCTATGAGACCCCTCTGAAGGTGCACGCCCATGCCTAGGACTCGGCTACGCGGCGCTCACGCGAGTGCACGGAGGGCTCGGGATCCGAGGGCGGCGCGGTCTCGCCACGAGAATGACTCCTCATCAGGCGCTCGGCTGTCCTATACCCCGCTAGCTCCGTGCGGAGAGTCGATACCATCCTGGCCACATGCCAGACTGGGGAAAAGACGTCAGTGTGTCTACCCAGGCTGCGAGGGCTCCCGGCATCCACAGATACTCTGCGCGGGTCCTCTCCATGGGGATCATCAGGGTATCGGTGCATACCTGCGAATCAGGTCTCGCCACTCATCGGCGGTCTCTGCAAACAAAGGAAAAAAACAAATTAGAAATGAAACAAGAGATAAAACACAAGTGTAAACAAAAGGAGAGATAGCAACTAAGGAAATCCTAACTAAAAACAAACATTAAAAGGAAGGGTGGTAACTTACTCGGATCACCAGGCCTCCAGGATGGATCTCTAGGGTCAGCACCTGCCACAGATGCCGCCGCTGACTGAGGTGCTCCCCCCAGTGGCTGGAGCAACGTAGCATCCTACAACGGACTCATCCTCCCCACCATGGCCCTAGGAGAGTGGCTCCTCTGAAACCTAGAGTAACTCTCTCTGCACTCTGCTCGGCCCTCTCTGCCTGCATGATATCCTGAGTGTCATGCCACTCAGGATCACTGTCCTCCTCAGTCTCCTCCTCTGTCTCTCCCCCTGTAAACTCCTCGGACTCGGAGTCTATGTCGATGGGGTCATCGCTGCTATGGGCAGGACCCACGGCAATCTGAAGCAAGGGTGCTTGAGGAACACCGGCTCTCCCTCGGGCACGTACTACCCTCCTGGCTGCAATAGGAATGCCAGGAGTAACAATGCTGTCCAACCCCCCGGCCTCTAGGACCCCCTCTGGCCTCTCGGGCCGACACTATATCTTGGCTCTTTAGGGGAAGCATGCCCATGTAGGGTAGGCCAAACTGCTGAGGAACTCGGCCAAAGGGGTGTATCTCCACTCGCCCCACTCTGTCAATAAGCTGCCCTGTGGTGGAGCAGGAGATCAAAGTAAGAGCCTCCTCGCCCCATATACCTGCCATGGTCTGATATGGTGTGGCCTCCATGTCATCGGTGGTCAGAGAAGCAACTGGCTGATGAGGTGCTCTGAGCACCGACATATCTGTCCATCTGGCTGCCCTCACAGCTCAGGATCTGTCACCTCTACACCTCTACCATAAGGAATGAAGTGCTCGTAAACCCAACTCATGACCAGGGTCGGGTGGCTCAAAGACTACCCCTATAAATGGACTACCCTGTATAAGTCATGGTAGGTAGTCCCAAGTATGTCTGCTCCCCAGGCATAAATCCGGCCATGGCCCTCGATCTGTGCAATGATGGGGGACCAGCAGTATAGTAATGTGTCTCCTCCCTTGTCCCCGATCAATCTCGAGGCAAGGATCCCCATAATAGCCTGGCGAAGCAAGGGGATGGGAAAACTAGGAATAGATCGAAACTCTGACCCCCTTCTTCGAACCCGTGGAGATGACTGCATCTCCCATGTAGGAAGCCCACTATGTGCTATCTGGGCCCGTGAACCTGCTGTCTCGAGGGTGAGTCATCTCCCGATGATCGGGACCCCCAGGATATGGTAAACATCCTCTAGTGTGATGGTCCACTCACCTCGGACCCCTGGTAATCGGAAGGTGTTCCGATCAGCATCCCAATAGGAGAATAAGTCACAGTATGTGACTGGATGGTGCAACATGTGGGACCGTGATATACGTAGTATCGGCCCTCGAAGAGTGTCCTCCTCATCTGTGAAAGTGCATCTAACACTGCTTGGGAGCCGTCACACTCTCTCTCTCTCTCGGCTCCACCAATGTACTCCTCTCTCGCCTGCATACACCCAAAAACACACAAAACAAAGCAAGTTAGCATCCAAGTGACATTAGAAAAATCATGAAAACACATAGAAATGCTAAAAATGCAAAAACAATCTCAAACAGGTGTTCTTTTGACATTCTGTTCAAAACCGCCACCCTGAGCAGGGAGGCGGTTTCGTAACCACCACCTTAAGGGTGGTGGTCTTGTAACCGCCCACCACTGAGTGGCGGTCGTGTAACCGCCACCCTGGGCAGGGCGGCGGTCGTGTCCCGAAAACCCACGCGGGTTTTATAACTTAAAAAGCCTAAAAACACCAAAAAAGGACCATTTTAGCTAAAAACAAAGCCTACCCAGTAGGCGCCCCCCCTAGATGGACCTTTTGAACCTAACATTTTTGAAAATAACCCCCAAAGATTTTAGCATTTTAAAATTTTGAGGGTAAAAATGATAAATTGAGGAAAACTAACCTGTGATCTCGCGGGTCGATGATCTGCTGCGGAGGCATGATCGCTATCTCGCCACAAAATGTTTTGACTCTACTCTCGTAAGAAACCATCACCGTGGGTCCCAGAGCTCAGAATCAATCAAATCAACACGCGCAAATGAATAGGAAAATGGGCCCACTTTCATATATATAGCAGCCTGACTTGTTTTGAATGTTTTTTTTCGCAGGTTTGGAGCGCGAAGAGGTAAGTTCTTACCCCCGCACAAATGGTACGTCCTCATTTCCCATTATTTTAGCGTTTATTTTCCGATCTATCTTGTCTATCTGCACTTGAGTTCTCTTTTCATTTTGCAGGGAGCGGGAATTTTGGATGGCGTCATTTCGACACACGGACGTATCAGGTATGACTTCTAACTTCCCATTTCGGGACCACCATACTCGGACCCACCGTTTTACGCCTCTTCATGGCTAAAACACTTCTCCGAGGGGGCAATATGTATACCCAAAATTGTAGGGTATTGCACCATCGCAGAACAACGTAACACGTACCCCAATGATGATACAAGTCTCCTCATAAGGTGTTCGGGATCCGAAAAAGCTCCCCAAGTGTGCGTTAACATCCCGCATGCCCCACTTAGCCCCCGCGTGCTTTGTTTTCTCTTTTTCCCTCTTTTCTTGGCCTTTTTCTCTTCAGTTACGAAACCGCCACCCTGCCTGGGCGGCGGTCTCGTGACCGCCGCCCTAAGCAGGGCGGCGGTCCTGTAACCGCCACCCTGCTCAGGGCGGTGGTCCTTTACGCATTTTCCAGAATGCTCTTTTAACACGACTCACGTAAATTTCAATGTTTACCAGCTTTTTTTCACCGCCATGAGCTTGCATTAATGATTCTGGTTCCCTGGAATAGTGTTTTGCCATTGTTTATAGTTTAAGAGATCAATTTGGTTTTTACCTTGGGTAAATGCAAATGCTATAAATAGTTGGCTTGTGCTCAAGCAAATGGCCCCTCAAATTTGCCTCTGAATTTCTCATTGCAATAGATTAGTCTTTCATTTTACTTAGAATTCTTAGTTTCTTTCATTGCATGCTTAGTTAGTGTTGTTTTGTTGTTAGGAAGCCACATATCCATCTTGTGCAAGTGTTGTTGATATTTCATCCAATCCATTGGAGTAGAATAGTTTGTTTTCAATAGGAAGCCATTAAAGTTGTAGGTTTTGTTCTTCAAACAGGATAGTTTCAGGTTCTGGACATTTTATGTTGCATGACTCACAATAAATCCCACTAGGAATTGCATAAGCCAAGCTCTGTACTCTTGCGCTATCTCTCTCCTACTCGCATTGTATTCGATCTGTATCTAAGCTTTGCCTTTGTCCCAATATCTACTTACTGTTGATGCTTTGGCATTACACGCTTTTATGGATCACGTGAACACGAAGGAATGAGGAGATCACACTGAGGGGACAAGATCACACACACCATCGGATTCGCCACTGTTATGTAGAATCCAGGTTCTAGCTTTCAAAGTTCTAATTAGAATCATATCAAATAGAGTAGTTAATTACTTTATTTCAGTCAATCTTACTTTCGATATTGCCAGGGAAGCTGTGGGGATTGATAGTTTCTGAGAGACTATGATTCTTTCCTCACTTCTGAGGTAGGATCGAGAGTCTTTCAAATAGATTAGATCAGTTATTTCATTGTTTAGAATAGATTTACAACTGCACAGGCAAGTAGCTATACTCGGTTACTTTGTTTGTTTTAAAATTCGACACTAGGTTAATTGTCAATTTCTAGATATATTAAAATAGCTGCTCTTTCAAATTCATTTATAAAATTCATCAGAAAATAACAAAAATATAGAAGTTATATATGTTATAGACATACTTCGCATAGTTAATTTTATTTTGCTGCATTTAGTTTACATTATTGCTTTTGTATGACAATCACGGGACCTAGAGAGCCCAGGGAATACGTATTCGAGCCAATCGTGCCCCAACCCAATCTCGTCACAGCCATAACTGATATAGATCAGAATCTCAGGATCCAAGTCTTCCAAACAATGGTAAACTTACAACAAATCAGTTTCCAACTGCACGGGTTAAACATAGAAGACGACCAAGCACACACATTTTGGTCAAATCAACCAAACTACAGATTACCCTAGATTCATATCCACATGATGTGTAGAAGGGTTTGAAAGAGAGCAGACCTTTGGTTGTGATCCTTTGGTCCCACAGCCAGACACAGGAGACACTCTCACAGATATAGATACCAGCTTGAGAATTCAGGTTGCACAAACACCTGTAAGATATTATGAGAAGATCGCACAATTATTAATTCTGAATATAGAAGCTGAAAAGGCATATGACTATTGGATACTAGGGATTAGGGATTGATTCCACACATGACCATAGTAGGACCACAACAAATACGAATCTACGGTTGTGACCCACAAATCCCACAGCCCAATGAGCCCATAGGTGAATCAGACATAGATGTTGGCCTACGTACACTAGTATTCAGATCTACTCCACTTCCACCTATCATCATCGAATAGTTATCCTTGCTAGACACAGCAGCTAACAAAGCTAAGGAGTTTTGGACTAGGCCAGAGAATCACCCATAGAGTCAATTATATTTACCATCCGCCCTATGACCTTATCTGGAGATATACATGAAACTATCCCAGGTCATTTTCCACGTATTCCACAACCTATAGACCGAATCATGCCAGAGCTCGATATTGATTGGAGCCTTCGAGCAGTCATCCTTGATGATCGATCTATCACACCGATTCAAGTTAGGAGGGCCTTCTTTGCCTTAGATTCACAATTTCCACTAGTGAAGACATCGAGTTGCCCATTAGCTTGCCATCCCACATTTTAATCTTCACCGATGCATCTCGCATCCTCACACATATTTAATCATAGATGAGTTTTGTACGTAATAAATTTTACCACATATATATGTGCATTGGAAAGTTATAATGAAAAGGATAGTTTTGGTTGCTAATTTTTCCTTGCACCATCAAAATTTCCATGTCATGACTATGTGAGCTCTAAATTAAGCCTACACTCTTCTTGGGCTCTCTGAAAAACTCATCTTCAATTTGTGCGACAAAGTATGAATATATGAATATTTCTCTCCCTTTCAAGTCACTTAACAAAACACGAAGAAAACAATGTAGATTACACCCTAATTGCCCACCATTGATTTGAAAGGAAGAAATATACTACATATCCATTTTATTTAATTTAGATTGAATTAAATCTAATTGAAGAGTAAATATTGTTCCTAATTTATGTAAAAATATACAACAAGATCCAAGTAAAGAAGTAAGCAATGATGTAAAATCTTAAGCAAGAAGGAGAGATAAGAAGATTTAGCTTATTTCTAAGTGCACATGAAGTGATCTAGGCTAGTAAAAGTGTTGAACAGACTAAAAAAATGTTGTAAATGCTCACTATGAAATTTGGAACTGAGAATAATGTCAAGCAAGAACACCTACTACAAGACGAGATGCTTTGCACTTTGGTGATGAATCGACCGTTGTTGACTATACAGGGAGCTCAAGATATGCTTTCTTATATGTCACAAGGGTTTCACATTTGTTCCCTGTTGATCGATTAGTATTCACTCTTTGGTCATTGAAGGTATCTGTAACCTATAAAATCGAAATTCACCCATACATACCCACAAACCGCATTAAACCTAAAAAGGAAAATTCGAATGGGGAGTTGGATTGACCCCAGTGGTCACCTTGAGAGTGAACTTATGACCGAGTGTTGCACTACATCTCAGACTTCATATACCTCTTATGTGTGTGTGTATAAATGGTTCCCTAGGATGCCCTTGTGTAAGTTGCACTTGATATCGGGTTGTAGCTAGAATGTAGAAATGTATAACATGTGTGGATGGAATAGAATAGACTTCCCCTTCCTATGCAGTGTATGCATCCCTTGTCTTTGAATGGATGCATTTTGAGTGCTTTAGAGGTGATGATAGTAATTATTAGTACTTGGTCATTGATTTTGAACACATAACTATGTATTTATATGATTATGTTGGCTAGATTTTATGCTCGGCTAAAACATGCAACCTAGGCAGTCATGGGATAAATCCCCTTCATTTAATGGTGAAGCTCATGTATACTTTGTTTTTTTATTCTAACACTAATCTAACTTCTCGGGGTATTACTTTAACTATAAGACTCGTGAACCATAGCTAAATAGTTTGGCAGCAAGCAAGTAGTTTTTGGGTGAGTGAAATGTGAGACGTATGAAAAAAAAATAGAGAAAATAAATATGAGTGTGAACGAAGATGTGCAATGTAAACAAGTATTTCTCAAACACACAAAAATAAACAATTTTTTCTAAATAACATTTAAGTAACTATAAAAAGAAGCATGTATCTATGAAAATTAAGACAACATAAATTTATCATAATAATCAAAAATTACACAGTCACACGGTGATAGACACAAAGTTCAATCAAAGTATTCCTTCCTTCTTATTTAAACATTAACTACATACAAAAAGTTTTCTTAGCTATTTCAACACAAAGTCTAAAATAACCTATTACAAGATATACCGTTTCTTTCTCAACATTTCTAGATTATTGACCCATAGTTCTTGTCTTTTTATAGTTCTATGAACAAATCTTATGGTAAAGATACCCATTAAATTTCAATAAATGACCAACTAACAAACAATTAAGAGTTGAGCATTTCACTCCTCAAAATATTCTTCTTGTGCCACCTAGCTATTCTTAAGAATGTTCGAACATTAAAACCATAAAAACTACTTTGTAACAAATTTTTAAGCTTTTGACTTTATCAAATGACTTAAAGTAACAGATGAATGCACACCACATTACTTATGTCTTACAATGAATGTACTTAAAAAGAAGAAAAGTAGGACACAACAGTAGAATAAGAAGAAGAATAAATAGAAGAACTATTCAGGATCATCAATTACTACTCCCACTTTCTCCTTCCCTTTATTCTTATCTTGAGATTTCTCTTCATCTGCTTCATCCTTATGTTTCTCTTTGTAGATGGAAAATTGGTCCCTCATGTACTTGATGACGTTGTTATCCGCATCACTAGTTGTTCCTATTTCCATTTCAAACATGAGAAGTTCCTCATCCAAAACCTTGCAGCCTCCTCTCACTTTCCCAAGATAGGATCCTAAGCGACTAACAGAGTTTCCTAAATATATTATAACATGTCTAGATATTTTCTATCATAATGAATAATAACCTTGTCCAAATCATTCTTGTAATAATGGAAAAAACTCCTCAATACTTTGTGGATAACTAGAGGTATTATATTTTTTTAGACCATAGATCACATCCTCAAGTTCATCCGAACACTCGCTCAAATTGTTCCTCTATAATTTCTATCTTGGTCATAATATGTTTCAAAATGTTTTGCTTGAATGACAAAATATGTTTCTATTGTCTTCCCTTCTTCGGTGATCCCTCAAGTGTGAATATTTTCTTTAGTCAAAATATCATCGAGATAATTCATTTATCTCTTCAAATCCTTATTATTACATTTCAGTAATTCCACCTTCATTTTCCACCTCTTGCTTAAGATCTTTCAATTTATTCACCTTCTCATGATATTTAGTAGTTTTTATCACAATTTCCTTGTAAAAATTCATGGTTGTGTTTGTTATATCTACAAACTTTGAATCTGTCACTTGTCTCTTCTACAACAATGATTACTTGTGGATGTATTTTTTCTTCCATAATCATTTGTTGTGGAGGATTCTTGGCAACTTTCATAATAATATTACAGAGTTTAAATGATTGTTCCTTCAACTTGGCAACCTTTGATTTTCTTCATCCAACCTTTGAAACAAATTGTTTATCATTTTATGAGTATCTTGATTCAAAATTTTAGTAATAACTTCACCCAAGAGGCACCTTTTTTATCATCAAGTCCTCCTTAGTCACTTCTCCTTTCTTCTTTCCACCTGGTGGAGTAGCTACTTCAACGAATTTCTTTCCTGAAGAATCAATGATCAATCTAGACGTGACTTTTGGCATTTTTCCCTTTTCCTCTTCCTCTCAATTGTTCTTAACAGTTGAAGATCCATCTCTTCTAAATCAATTACTTCCTTAGAAGTAGAAGAAGATTAATTAGTCATCCAATTGGTAAACTCCTGACCCAAAAGAGTCTGAGCTTCAGGATGTACAATTATTTCTTTGCTAACTCCTCTGGTGGATATCATGCTACAATTTCCATTGTCTCTTAGGATCTTGATGATTGACTTACTGCTGTAAAAATCCTCCTAATTCAACCATTTTCTTTCTTATCACCTCCTCCTATATCTCTTCTTCATTCCCAGTATCAATATCCTCGATGTTCCTCTACACTATATTATCTAGTATGGTAGAGATTTAAATTGTTTGATCTTCCTCCATCATAATCTCTCCTTCCTCCATCTCTATATCTTTCATCTGCTCCTTATCCTTTTCTAATGTTTGAGATATTTCTTGTGAAGAAGCAACATTAATATTCTCCTTTAGTGACACAACTGATGATTCTTCAAGACATGGAGGAGGAGGAGGAGTAGTTGGTGGTGGACAAGGAGGTGGTGTAGGCAACACATTTTACGAGACAGCGGTGGGAAATACACAAGAAGATGGTTTCAATGCTGGTAATATAATATATTCTTTAGTAGGGACTTCTTGGATGTTAGGAGTTACATCTGATGATGCTGTCATACTAGAATTTATTTCGGTGACAACTCCTAAAATCATAGGATTCTTCATTCTCGTTCTCGAAATGGATTTAACTTTACAGCCAAGCCACTGCTTTCTCCTAGACCTTCTTTTCCTTTTTCACTCTCATTGGTATCTTCTCCCTTTCTAGTACTAATTCGAGTGATTTCCTTCATTACTGACTCTTCCAGGAAACATCCTTGACTATTCAACCATTGAGTAGTGTATAATAACACTTTTGATGTCCTTTCCATGATTTATTTTAAAGTATGATAAACTAGGAGAAGAGGGGCACTATCACCTCCTTGATCATAGTAAGCATTGGAAATTACTTGCCCATCATCAACAAGCCCTTCTGTAATTTTGGCCAAGCCAAACTCTAAAATTTGTTGTACCATCAATTGATGTAGTCCCTTTTTCTAACTTCAAACTCATCTCTACAATCAGCCCAAAAGTCTTCAAGTGTTTCCAAATGTGCATAGTTCAGAGAAACTAACTTTCTTGGTATGTTTCTATAGTCAAAATTTATCCTTTCACTAAAAGAATATAGCAAAGATATATTTACTTTTGAACATCCCTCGCCTTCTGAATATTTGTAAAATGGTATTGTCCAATCACATTAGGAAAATGCTCTACTATTATTTGTAAATCTTGTTGCAAATCATGTAATACTGCCAATTATCTGCACAACTCCATAAAATCCACCAATAACTTGGGTATCTAGGAAACCTCAACACAACATTTGAGAAACCACATACTCTTAAATATGTAAAGTGTGAAAAGTGAATAAAAATGCACCCATAACGTTGAACTTCTTTTCATGCTTCCTCAATTACTCTTTTGGCTCTCAAGTCCATATTCATCGTGTGAATTAATTCATACAAGAAGAAGTCATTAACCTGTTTATACTCATTGAAATACCCAGGCAAGGCTAACTATGGATAATGTTCATAAATGGGTTTATCATATTTTGTTCCAACAGTTCTCAACCTGGGAAAGTTTCCATGTGCTTTAACAAATAGCATAGTTAAGATAAGAAGTTTGAATGAAATTCTTCAAATGAAAATCAATATTATCACTGATGATTTCAGCCCAATTGATCAAAACATTAGGTTTAGCATTCTCTATTACTCTTAGAAAGTAATACATCCATCTATAAAATAATTTTGCATTCTTGTCACCATTAATCCTACAAAGAAGTTGAGTAATATCATCTGCTTCTTGAATCAAATCAGATCTTATAACTGACTTGGGAAACCTTGAAGCTTGTTTTGATACCTTTAAGTAATGTAAATTTATGATTTTTATAGCATCTTTCTTCCTTTGATACTCAATGGACTTGGTATAGTTGGGATATTTAAGAAAGAATTGAAGAAATGAACATCCAATCTCCCCACAAGATCTTGACATCATTTCTGATCATTTTGGTGCAGGAATTACAATGTTTAGCAAATTCTAGCACAAACTTAGGTACCTAATAAGAGACGGAAAATAATTTGCTTGATCGATCTAATTCTCGTTAAGGCTTCCATTGAAGTTGTTTTCTTTATATATTTGTACCTTTCCCATATGAGTGTCTCCTCTTCCAACTAGTTTTGAAGTAATCCAAGTCTCCTTTATATTCATAATTCATTTTGTTCCTCTTTCCTTTGCTCTTTCCCTTTCCTTTTCTAGAACTTGATTCTTCCTCAACATCCATGTTTGGGTCTTATCTTATTATAGAAGTATCCTCTTCTCTTCTTGCAATTTCTTCTTCTTCTTCTTCTTCTTCTTCTGAATGATCACTCACTTCAATTGGTTCTTCTCTAGCTTCAGAGAGATTTGTTCTTTCCTTTGTGCTTCCACCACTTGAGAATTACCAACTACTTCTTCCCTTTAAATAGAAATAATCAATTTAATGCACATGTTACTTAATTGCATGCATGCATTTAAGACTCAATTTATTCATGTAATCATGCTACAAACATCATGGAAGTCATGTTCAGAGAAACATATTGAAATGGTTCGATCTGTAGTTCATTTCGGGCTCTCAGGGTATAACTACTTAAGACTAGCAGTTAACTCATCTTAATGCAAAGTAGTAGCAACACATTTCAACGCAAGACGTATGTGGATAATAGAAATAATGATTCATGTCGTAAGAAGAAGTAATAGTGACCCAAATCAATGTAATACTAGGTAGTGGTGAGTAAACACACCTTTACTCTCTTTATCTGAAAATGAGTAAAGCAACTTAAGATCAACGCAATGAATAGAGGAAGGTAAGCATTAGGTCCCTAAATCGACAAAGTGAATTAAGAAAGCAAAGCATAACGAGAATCAATGCAAAGCTAGGGAGGAATGCGTTAAATAAATTTTACTTTACTTTTTTAAAAAGAAATTAACTAAAGTAAATCCAAATCGATGGAATGAACTAAAGAAAGTAAAGTAGGTTATAATTGACATAATGAATGGAGACATAGGCATCAATGATGAAGTCATGTTACTTTACTTCTCTTAAAATAAAACAATTAAAGCATGATTAAATTGATGCAACATGAGGAAAGTAAAGCAATTCAAGATCGACACAAGACTAGACAAGTAAGGCAAGTCAAAATAAATCCAAAACTCAAAGTAAGTAAAGTGTGTTCAAATTAATGCATAACTAAGGAAGTATCATGACTTGTGGTCTTTTCGAAGTGCTTCTACTATTTTTTCCAAGTGAAGTAAAATATATTCAATTCAACGCAATGACTAAAATGTGTGGTGATTTGGAGTTACTCTACTACCATTATCAAAGGAAGTAAATCATTTTTGAATCAATGCAAAACCAACTTAAGTAAATGAAAATGATAGAAATCTCAAATAAAGCTTATGTGGTTAAATCAACCAACTCTACTTCTTTGAATACAAAACAAGGAGAAAATGACCAGATTGACGTAAAAAATTCAAGTAAAGCAATGCTTAATCGACGCAAAAAATACGGTTGAGAAGAAATAGAGGAAAATGACACAAAACAAAACTAGGGTAAAACTAGGGCTAAATTTTAATGAATTATGTTCGGAGAGTAGCAACGGATTTAATTACAGATAAAAACCCAAATCCCAATGAAGAATTAAACTTTAATTTCATATTTCAAACCATAGAAAACAAGGACCGAAAGAAATCATGAGCTATAACCTACAATGACAGATAGAAGGAAGGAAAACTAGAAAAATTAGAAAGAAAACAATCTACTAACCTTAAACACAATGGGTCCAAACCGATTCATGTCAATTCTTCTTCAATCGAGTCCACCGGATTTGCTCGAGATTTTGGGGTCCACAACTTCTTTCCTGCCAATAATGCAAATGCATGGATCCTAGGTGGAATTCCTTATAACTTTTATATTTTCCACCTCATTAAATGTGACTCGTACAAATGCCAACTCAGCTTTCTTTATTATGCGGTCTTTTGAAATACTTTTACTTCCCTACTTGTAAAAATAAGTAAATCATTCTCAATTCAACAAAATATTAATTCATTAGTTTTATATCTTTTGGATATTACTTTACTTCTTTAAAGGTAAAGAAGTAAAGTAGGTTAAATTCAACGCAATGAATGAGAATATTCAAAGCAATGGGGGTGAAGATTGATGCATGAATTGGTGAGAGTTAAGTGGTTTTTAGGAATTACTTTACTAAATTTATAAATAAAACAATTAAATCACTTTGAATTCAATGTAATAAATGGAAGGCAATAAAACACTATGAATTATATGCAATGAATAAGAAAATAAGCTAGTTATGTGTCCTTTTTGCACTACTTTACTTAAAAGTAGCACTATATCAAAATAGTTCCAAGAAGAAAAGTATTTGATCTTACGAAGGTTTTACAAAGAACCCAACACATGATTACTTAATGAGCTTCCCCCAAGCAACCTCCTACAACTTCTTGAAGAATCATCATGCACTCCTACAACCCAGATGAGTCAAAGCAACAACCTAGACATACACAAAACAACAAACCAAAGAAACAAATAAACATGAACACAACTCATCACAAAACATAAAAACCAAAAAATTCAAGGGTACCTCAATATTTTTGTAAGAAATATTGGGGACACCAGATGGCTCCATCTGAGGAAATATTTATTTCATTCCATAGGAAAGAAAATAGTATGAGATCCTAGTATATCTGGTTTCAAGTCTTGTTCATTGGTTCGAGTCACATAACAAGAAAACACAAAAAAATCCAACCTAGGAATTTATTTATATACATACAGGTTTTATCCTGAACCATCAAATATTGTACATCTTCAGGTGCTTCCCATTATATGGCAACGTGGTAGTTCAATTCCATCCTGATAATCAAAGATGAAACTATCAGATCCAGTGACCCTTGTAATAGTAAATAACCCTTTCCATAATGAATCAAACTTGTCATGCATCCCTTTAGGCTCATTTTTCTTATCCCACAGGAGCACCCAATCTCTAACTTCAAATTTCCTCTCGTGAGCCTTCTTGTCCAATATCACCTTTACTTTCTTCTAGTTTTCGGATAACTTATCTTCTACTTGAACTTGTACCTCAAGTAATTCAGATTAAATACATTACCCTTTTATTAATAACATCTGAATAAGTAACATCTTCCAAAGCATGAGTAAGTTGAAAGGTAGGAAATTCTATAGTAATAGGAAACTCTGCATCTCTTCCATACACCAACTGGAAAGGAGACATGCCTATATATTTCTTTGGAGTGATCTTATCTGCCCATAATGCATCAAACAAATTCTTGTGCTAAGTTCTCTAATTTTCAATGAATCAACTTTTGCATGATTGTTACCAGATTCTTATTACTTGATTCAGCTTGACCATTCCCTTATGGGTAGTAATTGGAAGAATGTACCAATTGAATTCCATGTGTGTAGAAAAATTCAACCAACTCCTCAAAAGATAATTTAGGAGCATTGTCTGCTACTATATTACTAGTTACACCAAACCTTATAACAATATTTTCCTTGATAAAATTGCATACCTCTTCAAAAGTAACATTTTTAACAGGCATGGCTTCCACCCACTTACTAAAATAATCTATGGAAATGAGAATATAATTATGACCAGCATTAGATGGCTTCAATGTTCCAATGAAATCAACACCCCATTATTGGAAGGGTTCTTCTATCACCACTGGTCTTGAAAGGAAAAGTGGAAGCTTAACTTTCCCAACAAACAACCGACATGATTGAAATTTTGAAACCCAATCAGTTATATCTTGAAATAAGGTAGGCCAAGTAATATTTGGCTTGAAGTATATTATGTGCGGTAACTCTCACTAAAAATTTTCCTCCACATGTTTTTTCATGAAACTTCTCTAAAAATATCTCTTACTAGGAATGATCCACACATCTAATGAAAACACCATCTATTCCTTCTTATACAAACCATTGTCCCAAAGGAAAAAATCCTTAGATATAAGTTTGATAGTTCATTTTTCTTTACGATAAATCTCATCCGAAAATATCCATATGTCGAAAAATAGGCAATCTTACTATACCATTCATCTACCATATTTACGAAGAGAACCATAGGAAAACTTTCATCCTCCTTTGACTTAATTGTCTTTGTCTCAGTCATTAATTCACAAAGGCCTCTTCCTTGAACCAAATTCGTAGGCTTGATATCTAAGTCATACTCTTGCACCTTTGTTACCCACATGCCTCTCAACAGCCCCAACTCTTGTTGTGTTAGGATAGACTTCACTGTAGTATCCGAAACATAAACCACAGTGTGAGAAGAAAGAATGTAATACCCGAATGCATTATATGCCTTCAAAAATTCATACTCATGTTTCTCCATAGGCATATACTTCAATTCATAAGCCTTTAAATGCATACTCATGAAAGAAATTGGGGCTTCAATGTCTTCTTGATTCTTCTACATCAAGATTGCTGACATTTAATGCTCTGAAGAACAACAATAAAGGATGAATTCTTTACTAAAATTTGTAGATACTAGGACTGGTGCTTTAGATAAAGTTATTTAAATATTTTCAAATTCTTTCTTTCCTTCTTCACTCCACTTGAAATATTGTATTTTCTTCATCATGTTTGAAATATGACAGTTAACTCAACAAAATCAAGAATGAATCTTTGAAGAAAGTTAATCTTACCGAAGAAGGAATGAACTTCTTTTTTAGAAGTCAAACTCGAATATATTTTACCCAATCATGATCTATTTTGGTTCCTTCTCTTGAAATGATATATACGAGAAACTTTCCTTCTATCATAATAAAGATAGACTTCTTGGGGTTTAGAGATATCCCATACTTACGGAATCGGATGAAGACTTCTTCCAAATCTAAAAGTTGATTTCCCCTTGTCTTAGAATAGAATATTAAATCATCTAGGTATTCCACTATGCTTCTGTCCTTGAGGTGAGAAAATGCCAAATCCATAGCCCTCCAAAATGTTACTCTAACATTGATTAATCTGAAAGGAATATTTTAATAAGAGAACGTTCCCCAAGGTGTGATGAATGTTGTTTTATATTGATCCTCTTCAACCACCTAAACTTGATTATATCCCAAGAAACCATCAAGAATAGACAACATTTCAAATCCATTAACTACTTGCAAGTGTGATCCATGATAGGAATGGGATAATTATCTTTCAATGAAGCTTGATTAAGATTGTGAAAATCCACACACAATCTAATCTCACCATTCTTTTTCCTTATGGGAACTATATTAGCTAGTCATTCGAGAATGATGAATGGGATATATTATCTTTGCATCTAACAACTTATGAATTTCTACAAATATGGTTCCTAAAATAGTCGATTATGCCCCAAAGCTTCATTTGAAAGGCTTCTGCTCTTGCTTCAAAGGAATATAATGTTGCACTTCAGCAATTTTATATGTCTTTAAGTCTTAGAAGGACCAAACAAAGAGATCTATATATTTCTTAAGAAGCTTCCTGAAAGTTTCTTTCTTCACAGTTGAACAAAATTTTCCCAAATTCACCAATTTGGGATTATATTTCGCTCCTAGATTTAATATCCGTATGTCAAAAAGAAGAGCTCTCTCCATACTCGTACTTTTTTTGTGAAATTGGTCATGCTTATTGAACATCTCTTCAAGAGACATTAGGCCTTTAGGAATTTTATTTCCCTTAAGCTGAATAATATCTTGATTGTCTTCTATCTTTGAGTTAGCTTCTCCAACGGTAGTCTGTCTTGAAGTGAATTACTTCCTTCATAATATATTTCTTCAAAATTCTCTTGTTGATGAAGGAAAGTAAGAATCTTCTTATCATCATTGAATACTTGCCATTATTCAACATTATCAGGAACCTTTGGATGAAACACCATTTCTACTTTAGAGTTACCTTGGTGAAAAACTACTAGTGGCTGATCTAGATTGAGAAAAGATGCAATAATTATCAAGGAATCTTCCTGGCATTCTAATCCCTTGTAATATAAGAGATTAAGAAGGTGTCAAATTCCATAGTAGCATAATACACCCCAGTCTCTATAATTTCTCGGCTTGTCTTTAGAGACCACATATTTTCTTAACAATAAGCTCAACATCTCCTATTGCATGCAACGACTTAAATGCCATTTTTTTAGCTTGTTCCATTCCCAATAGTAGTTCTTCATATTCAGCTATGTTGTTAAGAATTTCAAACATCAATTTAAAGGAATGTGCATGTACCTTTCCTTCAGGAGAAATCAAAACAACTCTTGCGTCAGATCTGAGTGAAAAATACTACCATCAAACTCTAAAGTCCAAAATTTATTATCTTCTATATGTGACTCATGAGTTACAGACTGAGCTTCCTCATTGTCCAACTCTAGGTAGTAAAATCCATGATCAGATTCTTGAAAAATACACTTGATATCTAGGATCTTCATATCTTGAAACTGTGTATTTGGACTTCTTCTCAAGTTCTAACTTTTGATTAACTCCTTTAATTGGAATATGAGCACAAGACCAATCCATCTTGACTTCACCTCCCAATTCTTTACAAAAGTTCCTGCTTAATAACATGTCATAAGAAATTGGAATATCTGCTACTAATATCATCATCTTGATCTTTTATTTGGAAAAATGCAAAATATTGCTTGTGCATCTTTTATCTGTCCAATGAGAGGTACTTGTATTTCCATTGAATAACATCTTCTAATTATTTTTGTCAGTGTAAGTCCCAGAGCATCTACAACTTTGGATAGCATGACATTATCAGAAGCTCCAGAATCTAAAATGCAGTTACTCAATTTATAACCATTAATAAGAAATGAAACATAAAATGGTTCAATCCTTTCAAAAGAAGTAGGATAGGAAGTTGTAGCATTATTCAATGGAGGATTATTTTTGGATTAGACAAGAGACCCCGTGAACCATTATTCAATGAATTATTTGAACCATTAATTTACACATACTTCACCAACTGATCGACTATTTTGGAAAACCCTCGGGTATTCAGCTTTTGATATTTATATCTTAGTCTTCTTAATGTGATCGATAATATCAAAATAAGGAATAAATAAACTTTGAATTACTTCAATTACTTGTCAGACATCCTTTGCCACTGATTAGAGGAAGTTCTTGCATGCTTATCTCATGGAGAAAAATAATAAGGAATTGGGTTGCCTCTTTTCATAATAGTAACATTGGGTCCAAGATCTTCTCTTTCTTTCCTTGGTCCACTTGAAGAAGTTTCGCCACCTTGTTGTGTTTGATACCTTGTGAACACCAAAAATGTGTGACCATCACTATCTTTTAAATATTCATAATAACCTTCTTCATATTTATAGTCTATGTAGCCGTAATTGGAGTTTCCAGGAGGGATCAATAAAGTCTTCTTCATCAAGTAACTCATCATTAGCATCAGCTTGATCTTCGTCATTTTTTCCAAGCTATTTCTTGGAGTGGCTTCAATTGCTAACCTCGTGGTATAACAGTAAGTTTGTTTCTATTCTGATTTTGACCATTAAAACTCTGAGTAGGAGCTACTCTTGAAGGATCATTGTTCCCTCCTTGAGATATTTACTTCTTAATTTGTAGCATATCATTTTTTAACTTTTGCAGCAGAGGATTAACAACATTGGTTGAACATGTTCTATTAGTTTTAGGGGTTGAAGATTTGATTTTTCTAGCCATAATTAAGTCATATTTAAATCTAATTGTATCATTTTGGGTTGCCAAAAACTTTCAAGTCGTGCTCTTCACAAATGGTATCCAACCTCGGGTAGCAAAGTGTTTATGAAAAACATCTTCTCGGTTTTCATCACTAAGTGCAACAGAAGCGGTAATCTTATGTAAAATCCTCTAGAACTTAGCAATAAAGTCCCTCATGTTCTCATGTGGTTCCTTCTTCAACTATGTTAGTTGAGTAATGAGTGTATTCGCATATTTTGTAGGCTTGAATCTTTTCGAGATCTGATCCCGCATAGTGTCCATTTTTTTATAGTCCTAGAGCTAACCGATAAAACTATTGTCCATCCAAGTCATACAAAGTCTTGATAAATAATATTACATACACGTCTTCATGCTCCATAGCAAGTACTCCACAAGAAATGTAGAAAGAAATCAAGTGATCATCAAAATTTTGCTTTCCATCTCCATAGAATTTTGGGAAATTCTTCCGTGAGCCTTTGGGCAATTTATGCAGAGGAGGATCTAATGCAAGATGACCAAAATCCTTGCCCCACGAGAATGGGAAACTTCGAGCCATTTGCATAGGAATTAATGATTGAGGAGTGACTAAATAAATAATACCAACAGTTGGACTATGCAACAAGTGATTAGCTGAAGTATGAACTCTTCTTACGGTGATAAACTATCTCGTCAGTCTCGAGCTTGAGGTGGGTAACTAAAATTAAATTATTCTTGAAGGTGAAAGAAATGATTAGTTCTACCCTAAGCCCTACTTTCACATGTAAATGGATGTCTTTCTAGTATGAAAACTTCTTAACACAATATATAATAAAATGATAAAACACGAACAACTTATCTTATACCCGAGGGATTTATCACAAGTATTTTTATTAAAGTTCGTTCCCAGGTAGAGTCACCAAAAACTGTTGGCTAGATTTTATGCTTGGCTAAAACATGCAACCTAGGAAGTCATGGGATAAATCCCCTTCATTTAATGGTGAAGCTCCCGTATACTTTATTTTTTTATTCTAACACTAATCTAACTTCTCAGGGGTATTACTTTAACTATAAATATCATGATCCATAGCTAAATATTTTGGTAGCAAGAAAACACATGTTTGGTGAGTGGAATGTGAGACGTACGAAAATAAAAATAGAGAAACTAAATATGAGTGTGAACAAGGATGTGTTGTGTAATAGGTAATTCTCAGAGCTAGTTACTCACACATAGAAATAACCAAATATTTTTTTCTAAAAACATTTAAGCAATTGTAAAAAGAAGCGTATATCTATGAAAATTAAGTCAACACAAATTTATCATAATAATAGAAAAATCTGCACGTCGGACGGTGAAAGACACAAATTTCATTCAAAGTATTCCTTTCTTCTTATTCAAACATTAACTCGCATACAAAAAGTGCTCTCATCTATTTCAACACAAAGTATAAAATAATCGATTACATCTTATAACCGTTTCTTTCTCAAAATTTCCATATTCTTGACCTGTAGGTATTCTCTCCTTTTTATAGTTACTACAAGCAAATCTTATGGAAAATATACATGTTACATTCTAATAAATGACCAACTAACAAACAGTTAGGAGTTGAGCAATTTACTCCTCAAAATATTCTTTTTGTGCCACCTAGTTGTTCTCAGAATGTTCGAACATTAAAACCATAAAAACTACTTTGTAACAACTTTCTAAGCTTTTGACTTTATCAAATGACTTAAAGTAATGGTGAATGCACACCACATTACTTAAGTCTTACAATGAATGTACTTAAAAAGAAGAAAAGTAGAACAATAAGTAGAAGAAGAAGAAGAATAAATAGAAGAACTATTCTAGATCATTAGTTATTACTCCCACTTTCTCCTTCCCTTTATTCTTATCTTGAGCTTTCTCTTCATCTACTTCATCCTTATGTTTCTCTTTGTAGATGGAAAATTGGTCCCTCATGTACTTGATGATATTGTTATCCGCATCA
Source organism: Taxus wallichiana var. yunnanensis (assembly GCA_018340775.1). NCBI lineage: Eukaryota > Viridiplantae > Streptophyta > Pinopsida > Cupressales > Taxaceae > Taxus > Taxus wallichiana. The sequence goes on along the minus strand of CM031239.1, from coordinate 203,141,501 downwards.
CCATTGTTCCTAATTCCATTTCAAACATAGGCGAGTTCCTCATCCAAAACCTTGCAGTCTCCTCTCACTTTCCCAAGACAATATCCCAACTAACTCGACAGTTTCCTAGATATCTTATAACTTGTCTAGATATTTTCTATCAAAATGAATAATAACCTTGTCCACCAACTGCTGGAATAATGGAAGAAACTCCTCAATACTTTGTGGATAGTTGGAGGTATTATACTTTGTCAGACCATAGATCACATCCTCAAGTTCATCCAAAACTTTCTCAACTTGTTCCTCCATCATCTCTATCTTGGTCATAATATGTTTCAAAATGTTGTGCCTGAATGAAAAAATATGTTTCTTCTATCTTCCCTTATTCACTCGATCACTCAGTGCAATATTTTATTTAATCAAAATATTACCGATAATTCATTAATCTCTTATAATCCTTGTTATTAAAATTCAGCAATTCCACTATCATTTTCCACCCCTTGCTTAAACTCTTTCAATTTATTCACCTTCTCTTGATACTCAACAGTTTTTATCAAAACTTCCTTGTAAAAATTTGTGGTTATGTTTGTGATATCTACTATCCATTCATCTATAGCTTTGAATCTATCACTTGTCTCCTCTACAATAGTGATTACTTGTGGATGTATTTGTTCTTCCATAATCATTTGTTGTGGAGGATTCTTGGTAACTTTCATACTAATGTTACGATTTTAAAATATTGTTCCTTCACTTAGCAACCTTTGATTTTTCTTCATCCAACCTCTAAAACGAACCTTTTATCAATGTCTCGAGTATCTTTCTTTAGACCTTCAGTAGTAACTTCACCCAAGGGCACCTTTGTGATCATCAAATCCTCTTTAGTCACTTCTCCTTTCTTCTTTCCAGCTGGTGGAGTAGCTATTTCAACAAATTTCTTCCCTGAAGGATCAATGATCAATCTAGATGTAACTTTTGGTGTTTTTTCCCTTTTCCTCTTCCTCTCAATTTTTATTAACATTTGAAGATGCATCTCTTCTAAATCAATTACTTTCTCGAAGCATAATAATATTGATTAGTCAACCAATTGGTAGACTCCTAACCAAAAAGATTCTAAGCTTCAGGATGTACAATTATTTCTTTACTAACTCCTCCTTGTGGATAAAATGCTACAATTTCCAGTTGTCTCTTAGGCTCTTTAGTGATTGAATTTTGTTGTAAAAATATTCTCAATTCAATCAATTATTTCTTATCACCTCCTCCTCTATCTCTTCGTCATTCTCAGTATCAATATCCTTGATGTTCCTCTGCACTTTGTTATCTAGTATGGTAGATATTTCAACTCTTTGAGCTACCTCCATAATAATCTATCATTCCTCCATCTCTACATATTTCATCTTATCCTTATCATTTTCTAATGTTTGAGCTATTTCTTGTGAAGTTAGGAGGTAGTGGATAAGAGGACATGGTGGGTACAAAAGGGCTACGAAAGAGAAGTGAGGAGTCTAGAGATGGAGAGGAATGTGAAGTATCTTATTATAATTGGCGCTTTTGATATTGTAAATCGTGGTATAATGAAGCTAGATCCCGAGTGCTCGAGGAGGAAAATTTCATGTGTGAGAATTAATAAGGAGGGGAAAGTGATTTGTAGGAGTAGGCATAGAAATGGGGACAATAGATGTAGGTGGAAGAGTGGTGGCATAATTGGGAGGATGTGTCATAATAGGAAGAGAAGTATTATTGACTGAGCTCATCTAGATTTGTGGCTTCCTCATGAGTAATGAATAATAAGAGATATAAGTCTTGAGGATGTTCATCAATATGATCCTGGAGATCATGAAGGTATTTATCGGTAAAGGGTTCATAAGTCTCATCCATGGAAGAAAAATCAGAAGAATTCCTAGAAGCAAGGTAGGGTTCAAGTGAGTGGGTTCACCAAATGATTTAATTTAAATATTGTTAAACATTAATTTCGAGTAATTACTATAAATAATTATATAAAATTTATAAACTATAGTAAGACACAAGCAATAAGCATGCAATAATATGAAACCCTAATCAAGAGAGAGATAAGGTGATTTAGTTAATTTTTTATTAACTTTGGAAGTGACGTGGGATGATAAACTACTATAATAGACTAGGGAGAGAGTCATCAAGGGTTAGTGAGGGTTGTTTAGCTCATAGCTGCACAAGACACAGTGCCCATGAGAGGAAAGGAGTTCTTGGGTGTCATTGATTGATTTGGGCGCTAGTGTCTACCTAGATGCTTAGAGTTTGATATTTTTCGTTAGGAAGAGCTCTGTTATTGATCCTCTTTTATCACTCTGGATTTTCTAAAATGTCGTTGGTCATACCTTTAACCTATAAAATAGATAGTTAGTTTCATGTGCCTACAAACCACATCAAACCTAATAGATAAGATGCAAAATGGGGAGTCGAATTGACCCCGATGGTCACCCTAAGAGTGATCTTATGATTAATCATTTTACTTCATCTTAGTCTTCATATAGTTACGTGTGTACGTGTGTGTAAATGATGACATATGTTTCCCTTATGTAAGTTTCACTATGATAGCAAGATAGATCTAGATTGCTCCAAGTATGAAAATGTGTGAGATGGAATAGAATAAAATTCCCCTCCTATGTTGTGTATGCAGAGTGATGCAACCCTTGTCCCTTATATGGATGTGCTAGATGTATGCCTTTGAAATTATCTTGTGCCTTGATGCAAGCTTAGGTGATGATAGATAATGCTTATTTTTGGCCCTTACTTTGGAGAAGTAACTAAGTATATATATATATAAATATATATATATATATATGATTTCCTTGTTTGAATTTTGTAATTGACAACCTGGAAGGAAAACCCAAAGTACTAAAAATTTCCTAGGAAGTAAAAGAGACCAAAAAATGTGAGAAAAGGATAGAGAGGGTAAGGAGAACCCATAAGGGACAGTGTGCATGGGTGTTGCTTTCCTAACTGGGTAACTCTGTCTCGAGGCTATAAAAGATAAATTACTCAAGTACTAGTGATGTTGTAAGATTTGTAAGACTAGAAAGAGTGCAAGAGATAAAGGAAAAAGGCCAAAATAAGTTAACCACTAGTTTTCTTTCTTAGGAATCATGTATATAATAGTATGCTTTAGGACCTAGAAATGTACCCAAGTGCATAGATTTTGTGTCTACACACCTTAAGTGATGATTTTAAGTGAAGAAACTTCAAAAATTATGGGGGTCACACTTTGGTGTCCCCTTTTCACCTAAATTACAAATTAAGAGGACACCAAGGGTGAAAATTTGTGACAAAGACATTTTGAGAGGATGACGACACCCATTAAGTGCATTTGAGGACACTAAGAGTTCATTTTCTATCCCAGGAGCATGGAAGAGTGTTTTGGAGTCAAACCTTACATGATTTTAACTCCAAATTACCTTTTAAGATCATAAAAACCATTATCATAATCCAATTCTATCTAACATTTTAATTTTTCACCATTCACCCTTTTAGCAAAAAGGAGCAATAGAAATAACTTGAGCTATCACGAAAATATTTTTATAAAAGTTATAAACTATAGTAAGACACAAGCAATAAGCATGCAATATTATGAAACCCTAATCAAGAGAGAGATAAAGTTATTTAGTTAATTTTTGAGTGACCTGGAAGTGACATGGGATGAGAAACTACTATAATAGGCTAGAGAGAGTGTTGTCGAGGGTCAATGAGGGTTCTTTAGCTCATATCTGCATAGGGCACAAGCACCCACGAGAGGATATGAGCGCATAGGTGCCAATGACTGATATGGGCACTAGTGTCTACCCAGATGCTCAAATTTTGATCTTTTTTGGTCAGGAAGAGATCTGTTATTGATCCTCTTTTATCACTCTGGATTTTCTCAAATTTCGTTGGTCATACCTTTAACCTATAAAATAGATAGTTAGTTGTACATGCCTACAAACCACATCAAACCTAATAGATAAGATGACCATTAGAGTGATCTTATACTCCAGAGTGATCTTATGATTAATAATTTTACTACATCTCATACTCCATATAGTTTTCTCAGTGTACATGTGTGTAAATGATGACCTAGGTTTCCCTTGTGCAAGTTTCACTATGGTAGCGGGCTAGATCTAGATTGATCCAAGTATGAAAATGTGTGAGATGGAATAGAATAAAATTCCCCTCCTATGTTATGTATGTAGAGTGATGCAACCCTTGTCCCTTATATGGATGTGCTATATGTATGCATTTGAAATGCTCTTGTGCCTTGATGCAAGCTTAGGTGATGATAGATAATGCTTATTGTTTGGCCCTTATTTTGGAGAAGTAGCTAAGTATATTTATGATTCCCTTGTTTGAATTTCATAATTGAAAACTGGAAGGAAAACCCAAAGTACTAAAAATTTCATAGGAAGTAAAATATACCATAAAAAGTGAGAAAAGGATAGAGAGGGTAAGGAGCACCCATACGGGACATGAGTGCATGGGCGTTGTCCTAATTGGGTGCTACTATCTAAGGCCATAAAAGATAAATCAATCAAGTACCAGTGAGGTTGTAAGATGTGTAAGACTAGAAAGAGTGCAAGAGATAAAGAAAAATGCCAAAGTAAGTTGTCAACCACTAGTTTTCTTTCTTAGGAATCATGTATATAATAGTATGCTTTAGGACCTAGAAATGTACCCAAGTGCATATATTTTGTGTCTGCACACCTTAAGTGATTATTTTAAGTGTAGAAACTTCAAAAATTATGGGAGGTCACACTTTGGTGTCCCATTTTCACCTCAATTACAACCTAAAAGGACACCAAGGGTGAAAATTTGTGACAAAGACATTTTGAGATGATGATGACACCCACTGAGTGCATTTAAGGACACCAAGAGTTATTTTTCTATCCCAAGAGCATGGAAGAGTGTTTTGGGGTCAAACCTTATATGATTTTAACTCCAAATTACCTTTTAAGATCATCAAAAACATTATCAGAATCTAATTCTATCTAAAATTTTAATTTTTTTGCCATTCACCCTTTTAGCAAGAAGGAACAACAACAACGACTTGAGCTATCATAGAAAATATTGAAGACTTGGGGGGGAATTATGTTTTCATAATGTAGAGGATTCCAAGACCTTTCCAATGAATAATTTTTTATTCCCAAATTCTTCTAGACTTCCTAGAATCATCTGGACAAGTTAGTTTTCACCATTGGAGTGTTCATTCCTTGTATCCAAAACTACCCAATCTTTCTCAAGTTGTTTATGAAATCAATTTATTCCACAAATTTTCGCGAAAATACCTTGGAAAATTTCATTTATCTCCTATACAACTTTTAGATGACTTGAATCATCCATGTAAACTTTTAAATGGTGGTTACCAGGTTGAAAAATGGCCAAAATGGCCTTTTCTAGGCCTCCGAAGATAGTTATTTCTCCTTAAAACTTAATGACTTCTTCAATCACCTTAGGAATACATACCTACACATTAAAAACACTTGAAAATATTTTTATCACATTCCTTTGAGCCAAAATGAGGGTGAAATTGAGGATAGGCTGGCCAGAGGAAGGGTTCACAGTGACTGGGAGAGAAAATTTTCAAGTGTGGGCTTAGTTGTCATGGCCAAAATTTTCAATTTTGCATGCTAGACATTTAGCATGAAAACACTATCATCACATGAAGTATGGGTATAAAATTTCATCTCAAAAGTATTATGAACTACAATCTTTGAAGGGTCTCTAAATAAGGTATAAAAATGAAACTCCAAATAGTCCTAAGACATTTTGTGTGTGCCACGTGATGGTGGAGAGGCATAAAAGCATACATACACAAGTTACCAAGAACCATGTCACATGAGTTGAATGATTCATTTATTTGATATAGGTCACTAGGGGAAGGTACTTGTCCGTGTAAAAATGTATAGTGGTCATATTGAGTAAGAAAACATTCCATGTTGAAATGTCATCGTGTATAATTATCACCGCCAAGTAGAAGTGGTAGAGGTTGTGATGCAAATAAGTTCCTATGAATAAAAAGTCATTTAATAACATCTTCCATTGTGTATCCATAAATGATAGCAATCTATGTAGTATGCACGCTCAAAAAAATAAAATTTCGGACTAAACCAAAAATTTGTCTCGCAAAATTCAAAGAGAAAACCACCACCCCGATTTCAAGACGTTATAAATTTAGTGTGATTGCAAAATAAATGAGACCAATAGATCAAAAATAAACAAATCACTTGATTTTGAGTTACCAACCTAAATTTATAGTGATTATATTTTTCCCATCACAAATATCTCAATTTTAATTAAATTTGCATAAAATTTAAATGCTCTCTTTGACTAAACAATAGTTTTAAAGAAAAGGAGGTGGGAAGAGATGAACCCAAGAGTAAACCATTTTATGCAGCATATAAAATTATTTAACCAACCATTATGTTTTCCCATATGTGTGTATAGCAAGCCAAGAATGTGTCTCAATGGCTTGCACTCTTAAGTGTTCCATTCTACAAGCGTATGAGGCAACAAAGAGAAGAAACACATGGAATAACACAGAATTGATTGATTTAAAAGGGGCTATAGTGATCATGAAGGTCACACATCTTGAGGGATGCGATCCCTACACTCTAGATCATCCTATGGTTTCCAAGGCCCGCATTAAAGATAGATAAGATTACCCTTCTAGGAAATCGCTTAATGGGAAAGGGATGTAGATCGATAAAAATATAATACAATCATGCATAATCAATATAAATAAAATATAACTAAAATGCAAGTAAATAAAAGATAAGGATCCAATCATATAAGAGTAATATGCTAACTAGCACCGATGTACATACACTATTAAGCTAACATAGAGAAATGGGAAGGGAAATGAACTAATTTATGAAAAATGACAAAGAGAGTTAGAGAAATTACCTATGGGGTGGTCAATGACGCATATTTCTCTCCGTAGAAACAATATTCCGAGAGAGAATTACTATAGGTAGATAAGGGGAACATTGTTCCTGTCCTAGACTCACTATAGATGACCCAATCATGCAAGAAATCCAACAACCAAGAAGAGTGTCCAATCCAAATCAAGTTCAAGATAAACCAGACCAGAGTGAACAGATGCAAAGATGGTGAAAAAGAGAAGAGAAGATGGTTAGTTCATCATTCTTTTCCTTATGAATTTTTGGGTGTGGTGTGCATATATACCCAACGCCATTGCCTGTGGGCGATGACATCATCCAGGGGAAAACCTAACACCAACACCATCACCCACAAGAAATGGAATCAACCAAGGATAACCTAATGTAAAATGGAGTGTAATTTATCATGGCTTAAGCAAAAATAAGTGAAAATTGTGTCAATGATGAATTCATATGCAACCAAGCGTTGAGAGTGCTAGTGTATACACCATAAAAGGACCGACAAAGGTAAAATTAACTAAAGATAGGACCACATAGTGATACATATCTCTATGTACTATCTCGACCCATAATGACCATGTGAATAGTCATATCTCAATCCCAACATGCCCCTTAAGGAACCCACTTGATAAATAGATGCATCAACAAACCTTATATGCACAAAAGAGTTGTTAGTAACATGTATGAAAATCTTAGGTGTATATAATGTGCACGAAATATTATCTAGCTATTTAAAAAATAAATAAACATGCTTGATCTAATTTTAAATGTTTAGGGAAGAATAAAGTTTGAAAAAAAAATTATCTGTTAGTGCGAAATCACAACACCCCCAAAATGAGTTCTAAAATCTACTTTTCTAAGGCAGACTCATTTGGTGTGATTACATAACATTGAAATTTCCCAAGGTGTGGACCTTGCAAAATGGGAAAGCTCTCCAAATCAAAGGTTGGTTTCTTATTCCTCTGCCTCGTGTGTGTGTGTGGGAGCTTGCATAGGGTCTATCTCTAAACCTAAACTAAAACTTGCCAAGGAGACAGGGATAAGAAAGGGGTACAAGAAATAAACAATAACTAAACTACCAGGTGATGCACTAAAGGAATGATGAACACTTATTTTGCTAATAGACACAAACCAACAAAATGCATACAATAAACAAGCACAGATAACCAGATATGTAATGGAAGACTAGATGAAAGCAAAAGAGACAAGAGATGATCTAAAATCGATCACAGACGTGTTTTATTTCTCTATAGATTGATACAGTCCATTACAAAGTAGCCAAGAGGTAGAAACGTAATGTAATTTTGATAGAAGGCCTGAACCCCATAGATCCCTTTGCTAGAAGGAGGAGGGAGCCTGCAAAACAAAGAATGTCCAACCATTTACAATGAACCCCGCCTTAAGTATTTATAGATTCAACTTGAAAGAAGAGAGAAAGAGAAGCAGGAAAATAGGTTGAAGCTCAACCACCACTATTAATGCCTCTGATGAAATCTCTCCCCAAATATGTCTTTACTACGTCAATACTTGGTTCACTGCCTTGAAGGAAGAGGAAATGACGGAAACAGATCGAATTTGATCTAGTTATTGAGACAGATGGATCTTGCATTGAAGGCCCAAAGACATTTCCTCCATTTTTCTTCACCCAACCTCCTCAAAATTAAAGTTTCGACCCCATGGCACGGGTGAGGCCTAGATCTTTCCAACATCATCAAATTTGCAATATTTTGAGCTCTAAGTCAAGATATATTCCCTTCAAAGTTTGTATTAGGTATGTACAGGAGGGTAGGAAAACATCTTGAAAAAGGGGTCCTCTTTTGATATAGGACACGTGGCAACTAGATTGGAACAAAAATCGGGCCTACAGGTCCGTAATTTATCTTTTTCCCTTTTCTTTCAATTCCCACTTTGGCTTTGACTCAGGCCCAAATGCTGACTTTTTCCTTGGGCGGAGTTGCGGGCCATTTTGTAACTTTTACCCCTTTTGAGATAACAAGGGGCAAAGAACCAACTTTTTACCCGATGATCTACTTACACCTTTATACTTAGCCAATTTTGAAGCCCTTTTCTGTCCACCTTTTGACTCTGTTTCCTCTTATGCGGGATCGTGGTCGATCCAATATTTGGCACGGGGGTGAAATATGGATAACAATTTGGTGACTCACAAGGGTATCTGCCTGCTAGATGAAAAGACCAATTGCCTTGTCATATCCATTGGGCATGGAATCATGAGTGATAACTGCTGCTGATCCGAACCTTGAAAACCGACCCTTGGGTCACTTGGAAACCCATTAAAACTAAAACCCGATCTCGACCAAATGCCAAGTCCAAACACTTCATGAGAGCAACAAAACAACACCACACTATATACAAAATTTGAAATCATACATGCTCCAAATGGAATATGTAGAGTGCAAAGCACTTAGGAGAAAAGAAATCTACACTACAACAAGACAATTTTCATAAGCACTTAGAGGAAAGATAAAACTAAACTAATATGTACAGGTGAGAACTCCCCTTTTAGTAGAAGTGCTTAATATAGATCCCATATACTGGAATCTGCAACTCTTCACCCTCCAATGTAGACAATTAGAAAGCATTGCTACTTTTGCATCTTGTGATCATATATGGGCCACTCCATATGGCGTCAAATTTGTAATGCCTTCCGGGTTTTCTCGATCTCGCATCCCATCGCAAAACCAGTCTCCTTCATGGAAGGTCTTGCCTTTGTCTTCTTGTCAAAGCATTTCTTGATTAAATCCTGATTCTTCTCTACTACTTAGAGAGCATGCTCTCTGGTTTCTTCTAATTCTATCAGCTCCGCATACCTGGCCTCCATTGGTCCAAATTCAGACATCTCTAGTTGCTTCATGAGCTCCAATGCTGGAAACTCAAGTGATATAGGCAATAACGCCTATTTCCCATAGACGATATTGAATGGAGAGCTGCCTTTAGATCTCCGGGTGTTATTCTATCAGCCCATAAGGCCGTTTTGAGCTTTGTGTGTCAGGTCTTCTAATTCTCATGAAGAGTTCTTCGATGATCTTTAGCGAGTTCTTGTTTGTGGACTCAACTCGGCCATTACCTTGAGGGTAATAGATTGATGAAGTAATCAAATAAGTCCCACTCTTGATGGCCCATTATGTGATCTTAGAACCTATAAATGCTAATGCATTGTCTGATATGATGGTGGCTGACACTCTAAATCTAGTCACTATCCCTTCATAGAAATCTAGGATACTAGACTCATTTTCTTCCTTCAGTGCCACTACCTCGGTCCATTTGGTGAAATAATCTTGTCAGGATCCATTTGTGACCTTGGCTTGAGTTTTGATTGATGACTCCAATGAAGTCCAATCCCCATTGCATGAAAGGTTGGTCAACTAAGATTGGGTGTAATGGAAGTGTTGCTAGCCTTTCCTTACCTTTGAAGAATACACAATTCTTGTACCTTTTGATCCATGTGTAGCAGTCACTAAACACTTTGGGCCAATAATATCCTCGCTTTCATGATTTTGAATGATGTCACTCTTGGAGAAAAATAACCTCCACTGCTTCAACATGGAATTCTTATAGCACCCTCTCCACTGATCCGTCCCAATGCATCTCGTGAGAATTCCATTGATGTCCCTCTTGAACAAGGCACCATCAAAAGAACATATGGGATGGCATATAGCCCGAAATGCCTTCTTTTTACTTTATCCATCCCATGAGGACACAGACATGTTTGAAGGAAGTGCACCATGTCTTGGGTCCAACAAGGAGCAGTACATCATCTCTCCCTTCTTCTTGATCACCTTGTAGAACAAGAACAACCTCTTTTTCACTATTTGTTTCATCTTGTTGACTCGAGGCTAATTGCTCACACAACCCCTTCCCACAGACCAGCTTGGTGACCTTGATCTCAATGTCATATTCCATGACACGGGTGATCCATCCTGTATGCTTTTCATTCAGGTCCTTGCTGAGAAGGAATTCTTTAACTCCCGCATGGGAGACCAATAGTTGGATTTTGTTGTTTGAAACCAAATGCTTAAACTTCTTCAATCCTCTGATTACCGCCAGGACCTACTTCTCAATGAAGGAGTACCTTACCTCATAATCTTCCAGACTCTAGATGAAGAAAGCAATTGGCTGTTTTCTGTACTTTCTTTATTCTGCTGCACCAAGATTGCAGAAATTGTGTCACTACCACCAAAGGCATATAATATGAAATCTTTGGAAAAATCTGGGTTCACAAGAGTTGGGGCTTGTGATATGGCTTCTTTGATGGCCTCAAAACTTTCTTTTCCTTCAGTTGTCCACCTGAATGTTAAGCTCTTCTTCAACGCATCAATGTTATTGGCTTAACAAGGGTAGCAAAGTTTGGAACAAACTTGTGGACAAAATTGATTTTTCCCAAGAAGCTTTGAAGATCCTTCTTGTGACTTGGAAATGGCAATGCTCTTATTGCTTGAACTCTTTCTAGGTCAATTTCCAATCCTTCCTTTGATACAATATGGCCTAGAATCTTGCCTTCATGGGCCAAGAATATGCATTTTTTGGGGTTTAGTGACACCCCAAATCTCCTACATCTCTGAAAAACTTACCTTAGATGAAAGAGATGATCTGTTGCATTCTTGGAAAAAATAGTGATGTCATCCAAATAGATCAGCACTATTTGGTTAATTAATCCCTTGAATTCCATATCCATTTCCCTTTGGAAAGTGGCTCCGGCATTAGACAACCCAAATGGCATTTTCCTGTAGGCATAGGTGCCCCACTTGGTGGTGAAGGCTGTTTTGAATTGATCATCCTCTTTCACCATTATCTGATTGTATCCCAAATATCCATCTAGGAGAGAGAACCTCTCTGATCTAGAAACCACTTGCAAAATCTGCTCCATCGAGGGGAGTGGGTAGTGATCTTTGAGAGATGCTGTTCAAATCCTTGAAGTCAACACACAACCTAATTTCTCCATTTTTCTTTACGACTTTGGGACAAAAATTGCAACCCAACTTGAGTGTTTAATTGGAAATATGATGTTTGCCTCTATCATCTTGTTCAGCTCCTTCTTCATCGGAGGCTCAATATGTGGGTTGACTAGTCTCTGCTTCTACCTGACGGGCTGATCAACTAGATCTACTTCGATTGTGTGTTGTGCTAGCTTTATATTGAACCCTTTTATGTTTGCATAACTCTAAGAAAACACATCAAGAAACTCTTGACAAAGTTGTATGAACTCATACCTTTCTTGTTTGGTGGCCACTTTGCCAATTTGAAGTGTTTTGTCTTATTCAACTGGGATTGACTCTGAATCTTCTCCTTTGATTTGTATATTAGCCTTCTCTTTTCTGGACTAATCATTAGGATTGAAAATAGATTCCAGTGTCACTAAGCCTTTGGGAAGCTTGTTTATATGTAGTTGTACTATCTGATTCTTGTACTGCTGCTCTAGTCTACTCGGTTTATAGCTGAGAATTTAGCTTCTTCTTGTAGAAATTTAATGATCTACTGATCATTCTCAAACACCTGCCAACATGTATTATTATTTGGCATTGCCGGCCTCACAACCACATGGATATGTGGCTATTCTCTATCCCTCTTGATGCATCAACCACATCAAATGTTTCTCCAACTATTGCAAGTCTATCAACAACTTCATTCTCCTTCATGGGTATGGACACAATACTGAAGGCCTCAAAATCCTCCATGAGATCCAATACCCTACTCTTGTAGTTCTTGAGTAGGTCATTTTGACAACATTTAGTTCTCTCGACTTGATTTGCAACCGGTTCACCGTGACCGAATACTTGCAAGTTCTTGATTCCCAGCTTCCTTGCCCAACGAAGACCTTGGAATAAAGCCTCATATTCAATAGTGTTATTTGAGCAAGAAAAATGGAATTTGAAGGATGAATAATATCTCATACCTCTGGGGACACAATCATGGCTCCTCCTCCAACTCCTTGTATACTCCTTGAACCATCAAAGAACAATTGCCATACCTCATTGTCATCCTTGTATTCTGTCTTGCTTAGGTCAGGAAGAGGTTGGTTCTCCTCATGTAGGAAATAGACACCTAGGTCGATTCTTCCATTTCCCGATAGGGGTCAAAAGCATGACTTTTTTGGCCTAATCATCAAGAGTCAAGTCTAGGATACATCTCTCCTTGGTATTTGCTTCATAAGTGCTTAGGAGGTCCTCTTGATCAAAAGCTGAGCAGATTGGCATTGATTGGGCTAGGCACATAGGATTCAATATGATAATCAGTAATAGGTTCAGATTTGATTGTGGCCTTTGCTCCATACCTTGTCCTAAAGAGCATATGTGACCAATTAGCAGATAGGTAGCCTCCAATTTTGGCAGTGAAGTCCCTGGACAGACACAAAGCAAAATGTGGTGGCAAGTCTATGATTGACACGTTTTACAAAATAGTCACATTAGGGAAAGCATGTAGAGTGAGACTCAGATCCTTGATGATTCCCATAGTAGTCACTGTTGTCCCATCTAATTGGACTACTCCTCTAGAGATGACCTCATATTGGAGACCCAACTGATTAGCTATTTATTTGGGCATCACAGAACTACGCCCTAGAATCAATCATACAATTATGTACTAATTTGTCTCCAATAATTAATGAGACATAGAAGGGAGGAGGTCTCATGTTTTTACCTTTTTTTCTCCATGGTTCCTCCCAGGCATGAACTGCATTGGCAAACACTCTTTCTTGCTGGTTAGGGGGTGATTTGAACTTGACCAACTCTACATGGTAGTCTACAATAGATCCCTCTACCCTGGAATGGCCAGTGACTCCCATAGTGAAATTTTCACACTTGTCCTTTTCATCTGCTCAATAATATTGAATGTGTTGTCCTTTTGCTTCCCCTTCCCAGACACACTTCTTTTTTGCACATGGGCTGTTACAACCGGTGCTTGACTAGGTTTGGGAGGTGGTCTAGGTTGGTTTAGCATGTTGGTAGTTATACTTGGAGCACCACCTTGTGGAGTGATGGAAGGTTGAGGGTCACCCGAGCTCGGTGGTTTTCCCTCTCTAATATTTCTCCTTTTGGACCGTGTGTTGGCAGCCACACCTTGAGGAGGGGAATAATTCATACCACATAAGTCTTCAGCCTGCCAATTGAAAATCATAGTCTCATTTGGGGTGCCACCTTGTTGAGGTCCTTGTTGCTGATCTCCCTCTTGCCAGTTCTTGTGGCACCATACTTGGTTTGCACCATCAAGGCCTGATTTAGAGCACCATTAAAGCATGTTGATTGGTTATGTGGTTGTTCACATGGAAAACACCAATCATATTCCTGTGCCATATTGTTTTGTGTTGGGACCAATGCTCTTGATGTTGAAGTTGTGTTAGGATCATATGGCCTGAAAGGTCTAGCAGCTTGGGGCTATCCTTGGTTCTGGCTCTGATTCATAGTATGAGGTGGTGGCCTATTCTGTACGATATTGGGGTCTAGCTTGATATTGAGCCTGGGGCTGGTATGGCCTAAAACTCTAAGCTTGTTGTCTTTTGATGGTCACTAGCTCATTCCCAAAGTTCTGAAGTTGCTTCATCACTACTTCTTGAAACTCTTTAGAGGTATTAGATGATGAAGTGGAAGCTTCAACTGAGCTTTGACTCTTAGGGGTGGGTATAGGAGCTAATGTAGGCACTTGGCTAGTATCTAGGCTTCCTAACTCAGGGTACAGAGGCATGGATGGCCTAGGAGTGATTTTTCCAGCTTGAATCAAATGGTTCTCAGCCCTTATGGAGAGGCTATAGGCTATAGGTAATGTAGTGCCCCCATTGACTGAATCATCATGAGAAATATCAAAATTTAAAGCCCTAAGAAATTATAAGAAGGAACCTTCATTAGTGGGCTTTACTATTGTTGGAATCCTATCCCAGGTCCATTGGAATATGAGGTTGAAGTTTGTCAGCTACTCATTCAGGGCTCTCTTGATTGTTGTTAGTTGCTCCAACAAAGACAAGTTATCACCTTTTTCCCCAAACTAATTGTGAAGAGCCGTGCACAACTAGTTCCAGTTCTGGATAGAGCCTGCTTCAAGACTCCTGAACCATTGTGAAGCTTTCCCTTTGAATGAAGAGGTGAGTAGCTTGACTGCAATGTCCATCTCATGGATCTCGTGGATTGTATAGACATTTGCAATATCTTAGACATGGTCACTAGGAGAAGTTTTATTTTCCCCAGTGAAATGTGGGATGCTCTTTAATGCTGCAATCGAAACTGGGTTTTGTGCAATCAAGGTGAGTGGACTACTACCGGTGAAGTTGTCATGTGGATTTGTTTGTGCCATTCTGATTAGCCTAAGAATCCTTGATGATTGAAAGAAAGGCCTTGCAGGTGGAGGTGTTGAAAAGGTTCTACTTATGGAGATGGAAACATCGAATTATTCTTCCTCTCCTTTTTATGCCTGGGGATAGATGCAAGTATTCAAATATACCTTCTTTCCTTTCTCTAGACCTGGTTTTCTCATGAATCTCCCAAGCTTGGGCTACTGAAACCAGTAGATTTGTTTCTTTTGGAGTCACCAGATGTATAATTTTAAGGCTTCTTAAAAGCCAAAATCACAACAAGTGTACATCAATCCCTACTGTAATAAGATGGATACTTCTTAGTCCCACCGAGAGTGTCACGAAATCCTAGCACCCCCAAATTGACATCTAAAAATCTATTTTTCTAAGGCAGACTCATTTGGTGTGATTGCATAACATTGAAATTTCCCCAAGGTGTGGGACCTTGCAAAATGGGAAAGCTCTCCGGATCAAAGATTGGTTCCTTATTCCTCTGTTCGTGTGTGTGTGTGGGAGCTTGCATAGGGTCTATGTCTAAACCTAAACTAAAACTTGCCAAGGAGACATGGATAAGAAAGGGGTACAAGAAATAAACAATAACTAAACTACTGGGTGATGCACCGAAGGAATGATGAACACTTATTTTGCTAATAGACACAAACCAACAAAATGCATACAATAAACAAGCATAGATAACCAGATATGTGATGGAAGACCAGATGAAAGAAAAAGAGACAAGAGATGATCTAAAATCGATCACAGATGTGTTTTATTTCTCTCGTAGATTGATACAATCCATTACAAAGTAGCCAAGAGGCAGAAATGTAATGCAATTTTGATAGAAGGCCTGAAACTCACAGATCCCTTTGCTAGAAGGAGGAGGGAGCCTACAAAACAAAGAATGTCCAACCCTTTACTAT
The DNA here is from genome assembly GCA_018340775.1 of Taxus wallichiana var. yunnanensis. Taxonomy (NCBI): domain Eukaryota; kingdom Viridiplantae; phylum Streptophyta; class Pinopsida; order Cupressales; family Taxaceae; genus Taxus; species Taxus wallichiana. The sequence goes on along the minus strand of CM031239.1, from coordinate 203,125,404 downwards.
GAACCCTGCCCCCGTATTTATAGATTCAACTTGAAAGAAGAAGAGAGAAAGAGAAGTGGGAAAATAGGTTGAAGCTCAACCACCACTGTTAATGCCTCTGATGAAATCTCTCCCCAAATCTATCTTTACTGCATCAATACTTGGTTCACTTCCTTGAAGGAAGAGGAAACGATGGAAACAGATCAAATCTGATTTGGTTGTTGAGATAGATGGATCTTGCATTGAAGGCCCAAAGACGTTTCCTCCATTTTTCTTCACCTAACCTCCTCAAAATTAAAGTTTCAGACCCCATGGCATGGGTGAGGCTGAGATATTTCCAATGACATCAAATTTGTAATATTTCGAGCCCTGAGTCGAAATATATGCCCCTTCAAAGTTTTTATCGGGTCTGTACAAGAGGGCGGGAAAACATCTTAAAAAGGGGTCCCCTTTTGATATGGGACACATGACAACTAGATTGGAACAAAATCAAGTCTACGAGTCCATAATTTATCTTTTGGCCTTTTCTTCCGATTCCTGATTTGGCTTTGACTCGGGCCCAGATGCTGACTTTTTCCTTGGGCGGAGTTGCAGGCCATTTTGTAACTTTTACCCCTTTTGAGATAACAAGGGGCAAAGAACCAACTTTTTCCCCGACGATCGGCTTAAACCTTTATACTTAGCCAATTTTGAAGATGTGGGATCGTGGTCAATCCAATATTTTGGCACGGGGTCGAAATATGGATAACATTATCTTTTAAGGTTAGGACATGGCAGGCTATAGAGAAAATTCATTTTGGAATGGTTTTATAATCTACTATATGGTTTTGGAGAGACAATTATCACCTACTTGGGAGGATCTTCCCTCCAATGAAGGTACGAAGACCGAGTTGAGTTAGATATATCACCAATGCAAGATAAATTTTCATCCAAGTTAGAGAAGTAAGCAAGGTCAAGGAAGATACGGGTCTGGTTTCGAACGAATTTATAGACACTTCCTTGAAGTGCACAATCACTGGATTTGCCAAAAAGGTTGAGATCAAGTGTAGATAATTTGAGGGATATTTTTGTTGCCAAGGTATTACAAGAGATTTCCCGGAGGGATTCCAAGCATGATTTACCACCACTCACATGAGACCCATCATACACGGCCATCACACTTTATATGCATATCAAATCTTTCATACATGGAAAAAGAACTATATACACATGAAAAGCATTTATACGTGTCCAAGGAACTCTATATGTGTAACACTCTCTCCTCATGTGGCCAATAAGTACCCATACAACTAAAAGAGATATTTCAAACACCTAAACTTCCCACACAACACCTATAATGGAAAGGAATGTGGCTTTTAGAGGTATGAGTGTTTCCAAGGAAGGTAAAACACCATAGAGAGTTGGAATTCCTAATGGAGAAACAATGTTTGTTTGAAGCCCTAATGGAGAAACAATGTTTGTTTGAAGCACTAATGGAGAGGAGCATGTTGTTTTAATAATGGAGCATATTTTCCACCAAATGGGTCTATGCCTCTGTGAAGCACCAAACCTACACAAAAATACCTCCAATTTTTACAAGTTTTTGAGATTTCTAAAAAAGCCATAATTTTTCTCACAAACCCCTTTTAAAAATGATAAAATTTACACATAAACTTTTGTAATGATTAAAAAATGGGATTTCAAATGTATTTACAACAAAATAACAATCATTTACCAAATCCAGATCTGATATTGTATCAGAGTAAGGCCCAAGATCGGGAGGAACATTGGATCAATGAATGCGTAGTTCAAACAAAAGTCAAACAATTGCACTAAGAAATGTTGTAAGTGAGATACGAACACAAAATATTGATGTAATATGAATGTATTATAATAAATCTACGACCACATAAATAAATCAAAATATAGGTGAACATATAGGATAGTGAATGTGTAACTACTCCTAGAATAGTGGGCAATAAACCAAGAATAGGAATGGGAGTTACATTCTTGGAATAACCAAATCACACAGTCAATCAATTAAGTATAAATTTTATGAAATACTAACCTAATAAGTACAATTAAGTGAATTCAATGACACATGAAACCTATATATGACACATGCCACACAATAAAACTTAACCATGAGAGTAGGAATACTCCATATGTGTAGGAATAATCCTAATAAACTAATAAAAGGAAAATAATATCCTACACCAAAATTTATTCACTATAGTAGTGTATAAGATGATTACATAATGATCAAAATATGGTGCATTGGTCCTAAGAAGCAAGTTGTTACTTTAAGTCCAATCATTGTTGAAGCAAACTTCTCATATAGCCTTGGAAGAAATCAAGCTGAAATTGAAGTTTTGAAACCCAAAAGAAGGCTAATGTTTTTGGTAAAGTGAAGGCATGCATAGGGCAAGTAGGTGTGTACTATTTTTTAAGGTAGAGCAATTAGGTGGGTGTTATTTATTGTGTGGGTGTTTAATATTATCTAGAGCTGCATATTATGACAAACTTTGGTTATATTTTTAACAATGCCAATTTATTTAATCTACTCAACAACTACCATTTTTAAGTTGAAAATATTAATATTTATTATGAGATAGGAAATTCTAAAGTAATAATTTCTATTTACGATAATATAGAATGGTGTCATTGACCTCTAAAATAAATATGATGCAATTTATGTTTTACAAAGTTATATCTTGGTTGTTTGTTTGACAAATTCCAATTTAATTAGACTCAATTTTTGTGTTCCTATTTCTTATTTTAAAAGATTGGAAAAACTTGATTCTAAGTGATGGGTAATTTTTTTTTGGTTTTATAATTATGTTGATGTTGCATATTTATGCTTGTTTGGCCATGCCTCTTTTCATAGGGATGTTTAACTTGCCATTGCTTTTTTCTAACATGATAATTATCATAACCATATATATTGGTTTCTATTCATTCTTACTTTACAATTTCCCTTACCATATTCCCCTTTCTTTTCCTCTGTTAATGCATTGGGTGGGTGAACATGTCCGATGAATACAAATAAATGTGATGGTTTCATAGTGGTGAGTTATTTCAAATAAATATGAATGCCAAGGTAGATCACTTTTAACCTATAATTAGCTTGAAATAAATAGGGGCATAGCTTTGGAGCCCTCTATTGTTTTCCACTGGGGCAAGGAAATATTCCACGTACATAAAAACATATAAGGGAGGCATATTCCATTCCAAGGAGTGTATAAGTTTGCAATAGGTGAAGATATGTATTAGACATGTTATATGCATACATGCTAAAAGAAGTGGCACACAACTAAATGCATAATTCCTTTCTACGAGTCTATAGCCTTCCAAAGTGTCATCCCGCACCAATCAAAGTATCCAATGCTACCTTCTAATGTGGCATTTGTAGACAGAAATTAAAAAATTAACTAGTTAATTCCAATTCTCTCCAAATTCTTTCATATAGTCTAGCTTATTATGAAAGTTTAAGGCCAAGAATTTCTTTTTTATAAGGTTTTAAAATAACTTTATAATAAAATTTTAATATTTTCCCTCTTATAGCTTGGCAAAAGAGGTGGAGGGTGAGAGCAGGCCCTTTGTGCAATTTTCCTTCGAAGAAGACACAAAGTTTCCTCTTGTTCGTATACCACATTAATTTTCATAAATGATGGAGCATGTTAATTGTGGAATGCATTGGTGGGGTTGGATTCAAATGGAAAAACATGTATATCAATATTTTAGAATTGTTTCCACTATGAAGATCTTAGAAATTGGATTTTGTGAAAATGCTAGGGTAGATCTGGTTTTGGATTTAAAAAGTAGGGCTACGATCAATTTCTAGAAAAATTCTATTTTGTTATCGACACCATAGGTTTGTACTTCATTTCTTTCCCCTTATTTCTATTGAGGTGGGTTTGGAACCACAACCTACAATGTAGTAGATATTTATGTAGGTGATTTGTTCAAGTTTCATGTGGCTGCAAAGAAAGAGGGTACAATTTTAGAATTAGCATCCTTTCCATCACATTCAGAGATAAGTTGGCAATTTTGAAGCCCACTAGTGATAACCTACACATACTATGCAATTTCATTTAGAACTAGAAGTTGAAGGTAATGATCGATCCCAAGAGCCCATTTGTATTTTTTTGAGGTTATGAAGGGATTTACTCACCCGTAGACTAGGTGATCTATATGAAAGCTAGCTATTTCACCCATACATTTGTTTAAATTTAGTTTAAAACAATATTTATGTAACCTCTTATCTTTCACTAAAATATGGTGTTGTTACATTAAATGTTTTGTATCACCTACTACATAAAAGAGAAATTCCACAAAAACATTACATTTGCATCCCTTCTAGAATTTCTTACACCTCAACTGCAATTGCTAGCTATGTTTTTTCGACAGAGATTCCTCATGGAGTTAATATACTCTTAAAAGAATTTAAAAATCAAAAACAAATTAACGTTAAAAGGTCTTCGTCATATCCTCGCTTCACTCCATCATAAACTATGCACAACACACATAATTAACAAGGTTTCTTCTTCAAATATCCTTTCCACTAATTATCAAAACATATGAAATCGCAATTGCACATGAGTGACTATGATTATATCGTCAAAAATATTTTACTCCAGTTTGTAATCTATAATCTCTTCTCATGAAATATCATAATTGATACTAACAGAAGATGTGCATCCTCACAAAACATTGATAGTATTTCAAAAAGGCAACCAATAGGTGTTCAATCTGATCAAGTATTTTCCATAATCAAAGCTTTGAAATAAAGAAAGGACATCAACAAAAGCATTATGCATAGTTGATTATGTGAGATGTTATAGTTGCAAGTGTCATTGTATATCGATATGCAAATGTGAAAGCATGCACAACACATGGGAAATATTCGACAAAATGGTTATAATAAATGTGGTCCCATGGATTGCAATGATTGCATGATAGGCACACAATGGGTTTGTTTAAAATGTCTTGTAAACCTTCAAGAAAATGCACTTGGCACTTGTAAAGCCATACTTTACAACCTTTGTCAACATCATCCCAACCTTTATCAAAATGGGATATTTAGAGCAAGGTATGTATATCTATTAAAGCATAATGTAAGTAGATTTTTATTAGATGTGGTAGATAGGTATGTAAAATGTTGAAACATACACAAAACATATCAACTATTTAACACCATACCTCAAAGAGGCATGGTCTCCTCAAATGTCATAATTGTAGGATATGCACAAAATAGATTTTGTAAGGATATTAAATCACTCTTTGAAGTAATGAAGTTATTTGGGACATACACTAACCATGTAAACTTTTTTCATTTTATTAGCATGTAGCCTTGTAGAGTTAGTTGCTGAGGGTTGTAAATACATCAATGGTGTAGTGCCTCTTACAACAACATTAAGCTTATAAAAAAGGGACTAGTTTTTTTAGTTTCTTTAAAAAAATATAAATGTTTGGAGATATGTACCACATTGTTGATTTCATAAAATTGTGTGTGTGTGTGTCACTACTTCTATAGATTGATGATGGATTTGTAAAAACTTTGTTTCATAAATCAATGAAAGTGTCATGACAACTACTTTTATGAAACTTGTGCATGTTGAGGATGATACATTAAGGGAGGTGGAGCAAAGGAAAAAGAAAAAGGTGATTCTTTAGAACTACCTTAGTCATTTTGTATGATCATTTTTTCTAGAGTAATAGTATTAAATTGTGTTCATGTTGGGACTATCATTTAGGTTTGTATTACATGTTCAAGATTACATATCTAACTTTATATATGTTTGTGTGTTTTGTCCCGTTTATTTTAGAAATTGTTTATGTTGATCTTGAAACTATCACATTGAAATGAATTTCCAAACCAAATTTACATTTGTATCCCTTCCAATATATATATATATATATATATAGTAGTCTTTCATCTTCTCCTTCATTGCATTGTCCTATGGTAAGATTTTGTTGGGTGGTACTTTTCCATAATACTTGGTAGGAGGAGAAAGGAAGATTTTAGAAGTAAGTAGACACGAAGAGGTTAGAAAAAGGTGAACAAGACAAGTGTCATTGAAAGGATTAACTATTTGTCTTTGAGTTTTGTTGGATTTACTTAAAATAAATAAATAAATTTGTAAAGGTATGTTTAAATATTTCTTATATTTCATTATTCATGTAAAAACAATTGAAAATGTAGGGGAGGGTTTGAACAATTTTAAATTTGGGAAATAGAGATTTTAACTTTTATGAATAGGATTTTATATCATATTAACAAGTAAAATGATACAACATATATGTCTCTTAAGTTATGTTCTAGATATTTAGGAAAAGTACATTTTAAGTGTTTCTTTATAACATTTATTATTTCAATTTTTGAAAGTTTATAAATAAAATTAATATTTATTTTATCATATTTTTAGATATGTGAAAAGGGATTTTTTTATTTTTGGATTATAAACACGGAGTTCTAAGCGGGATTTATTGTGATTTAGATTCAAATAAATTTAAAGGTTCACTTTTAGATGAATTGTAAAATTATGTCAAAACTTAATATGTATATGAAGGACAATGCCACAAATAAGGAGTCAACTATTAAATGGTATGACATACCTAATTTTGCTTCAAATAGCCCTACCCCCTGCAAGATTTGAACTTGTGACCTCTTTCTCAAGAACACAAATTCTTTTCATTAGGCCTCAAATACATTAAAGAACAAATAAAAAGCTACTCCAATACAAGGAAGATTATTTCCTTTGACTATATCTAACATCATAATATAAGGATTACACTCTTTTAGATGGAAGACATAACCCGTCTATAAAACTAAATTTGTTAATAATTTTATAAATCAAAGTTCACATAACAAATTTTTCTCTCCATTAAAATTAAAACTATGTTTTAAAAATATAATTATTTTCTAAAATAGAAACAAAAGGAAAACACAACAATAAACCCCAAAAAATAACAAACTAATGGTTGATAACTTTGAGACTAGGGTCATATAAAAAAGAGAAACAATCGCCAATGGGGTCTTGGTTGATTGGTAAAGTCCAGAATTTATTAAGAGGAGGTCCAAGATTCAAACCACATTGACATGTCTCGTGCATGAGGAGTAATCTGACCGAGTCCCCGCATGTTGACGGAATAGTCGACCAACGTCCCCGAGCGTGGGTCGGTTATGCGAGGTAGTATGAAACCTAGGCTCCACTGCATGCGAAGGCACTATGAAACTTGTGCAACACTGGTGGTCCCTTTCTCATGCTAGGCTAATGTATACCAAGGCTAGGAGACTCGAGCTCAAGAATGTAAATGTAACGATTCCTCATAATAAAATGAGAAATAATGATGTATTTAAAATATAATTTATGACCGCCTTGGTGAAAGGTTTTCCCTGACAACTACATGACTATCCTTGCTCACAAAGTGAGTCATGTTGTCCCCTACGCTCGTAAAGCATTCACAAGTGTTTAGTGAATGTTCCTCTTTGGAAAATCCATTTTGGCTTTTAAAAATGGGAATTTGGGTTTAATCTAGGTTAGACTTTTGTCCCTAAATTTTGGAAGTCAAGTATATACTCTTATAGCTAAAACTACTTGATAGATTCGGGTTTTGATCTGATACCCAAGAATAAAAGGAGATTGATCTATGCTAGGTTGTGTAAGCACTCCTCTTAATAAGGAGATTTCAAGAAAACAAGGCTATCTTCCAAGCTCAAAATTTGAACTCGACACATCAAATATAAAGGGAATCCTTCATCAATGTAAATGTAAAACAAATGGGCCATGATACCAATAGAAAAGAGTATCATGTATGGAAAAAGAAGGAAGCTTTAAACCAAGGCTCTAAGAAGGAAGAAGAGGAATCAAAAAATACCAAAAGAAGATCTTAAAGCTACATCTTTGATTGGGAGAATAGGAAAACACTCGAGATCCTTCTTCTCTTGGAAGAGGAACAAGGGGCTAATAAGGGGTCATATGAGAATGAAAAAGAACAAACTCATATGGTTATAGCTATAAGTTATCCTTTTGAAGTTCCCTCATAGGTTGTTGGGCCCCAATTTTGTCTAGACAAAATAGGAAATTTGACTAAGTTGTGCATAAGGCATTTCTTTCTCTACCCACAGACCTTTGTTACTATCAAGTTTGTTGGTGTGCACTTGTATAAGTTCAATGTATTCCCTACTAACACATGCGGGAGGTCTATATGGGAGTATAACTTGGCACCCAAAGTTTTAAATAGAGTATTCAAAGCCTCACGTGCACAAAATAATCGGATACACTCATGAAAGATCCCCATGCGAGATTGGTTGAAGAACTCTAGTTAAGAACAAGTTAAGGGAAAGTCAATTGCCATTTTCGGTCCACATACATGTCAAAGTGCAAATCAATGGTGCAATCGCAACAAGGAAGAGACGGTTCATTATAGGGCACGATCGCGCATTATAGTGAGACATAAGCAATGAATCAATGAAGTAGAATTCCCATGGATCTAGAACCTCCATTTAATGTAAAACGATATGGAGTGGCACCATTTTTCAATGTGTGCCACCATCTTAATTAGGGGAGGACTTTGTAAACACACTCAAGGGCTAATATAAATAATCTTGAACTAATGAAGGGCAAGACCTCGCAATATTGATACCCCTTGAAGATTTTGTGTAAGGGGTGGTCTTCATTGGATGAATTAGGTTGATGTCATGTTATGCATTTGATTAGTAGTCTCCCAACTTCTAATATAAGATTTTTTTTGCGATATGAATACAAAGATACCACTCTAATGGGATTCAATTTAATGGAAACATTTAAACAATATATCAATCAATTGCTAGACTCTTATGATTACTCTCTGCATATGCATTGTGTAAATCATCGAGCTAATATTGTTGTATGTGATTTCATGTGTAGATTTTACTATTCTCACTAATCTGATTGTTTCTTGGGTGAGTGAACCCTCGAAAGCACGCCAAGTTAAACTTGGTAAAGAACTCACCATTCATGTCGAAGAGACAAGGACAAGTCTCTTTCCTCGCACTTGGGTGAGCGTGCCAAGAGCATGTTTGGTGTGATAGGTCAGCATGTGGGTGTTGTAAGAACTTGCGGTGTGCATCGACAAGGAGGACTCGTGTGTGCAAACATGATCTTAGAAGATAGAATTTAGGTGTGCAACAGAGGTTACGATGTTGGAGGAGGATAAAATTTCTTAAATTGACTTTGAGGATGTAGAGATTGGAGATAAGGTACAAAAATGATAGATCAAGAGCAAAACCAAATTTTGGACCAACATGAGAGAGCAAAAGAATGAATCCCCTATGGTAGATCTATTTGAGATTTCCAATTCTTGAATTCGACTTTGGAAAGTGGTGAGAAGGAAGTAGTTGCGGAAGAGGGGATGAAAGATATAAGAGGAAAAGACATTCAAGAGAATTTTGCTCGGGAATTCATCTTGGTTGCTACTAGGAATGGAGAGAGGAGAGTGAGGGTTGTAGCCTCCCGAGAAGGGACCAAGTTCAAAGAATATGAAAGGGGAAGGACAATATAAAGCTTGCATTCAAGAATCTAGAGGAAGATGGTTGGAATGTTGTGTCATACAAAAAAAAAAAAAAAAAAAAGGAACGAAATTTGATTTTGCCACGTGTTCGAGTTACAAGGAGCGCTAAATTCAAAGAGGAAAATCAATCCAAAAATTCACCCCGTGTAACCTTGTATTGAGTATATTTGTTGTAGACTTGTTGTTAGGTTGTTGAAGGTTTCTAGACGCCTAGTGCTTTGGGTTGGGGCTTGATCTTTAGCGCTAGTTTCTCGTTATCCTATTAAAATGGGCGGAATGACAAATACAATTTAATTACCTAGAACGAAAGGATCATCCACATCTATCTCTCTTTTATAAAATGAAAGAAGGGGGAAGGAAAAAAAAGGAGAAACAGGGGATACCAATTTTTTTTAACATAACATTAAAGAAGGAGAAACAGGGAAAGGGTCATCCACATCTATCTCTCTCTTTAATGTCTGCAGTATCCTAAAAGAATCATAAATATACACTTAGATCAGAATACAATAATTATCAGACATGTGCCATTCAATACCAGCGATGGCAGGGAATGCCAGTGGAACTCCATTTTAAATCTCAAAATTGCACAGAAGTCACATATACATGCATTGTAGAATCTGATTCTCGGCTGCTCTTTGTACAGATTTCAGACCAGCTGGTTCGTGAAAAAAAAAAAAAAAAAACCCAATATGAATACATATTTATTACAGAGAAGAACAGATCTCGGCTCCTTATTTACTAGAGTTTCGATTCCTCCAATATTTCTCAATCTCTTCAGCGCTTCGACCAGGAAGCCTTCCAGCAATCAGAGCCCATCTGCAAAACATTTCAAATGATCACTCTAACGAAGTAATTAATTACTATTACCAGGTTATACTCCAGAAATAACCAAAAGTTTAAAATTAAGCAGAGAAGGGAAAATGTCTTACCTGTCACCGAGCAGATTATATAGCCTCTCTATCAGGTCTTCTTCATCTCCTGAGAAATGCTCCTGGGATTCATCACTCTTAATATTTCCTGCACCATTCAATCCATAATCACTTCTGATTGAATATCTAATCAATTTGTTTTCATGAGAGAGATTGTATGCATGTAATCACCACCCACTTCAGTTTTAACTAATATAGTCTATTTATTAAGATGGAAAGCAAAGTAGCAACTTCCCTTAATAAGCGACCATCCTCAAATATGGAAAAAAAGATGTCGATAAAAAATATATATATAAATACAGAAAAATACAGTCTCACTAATCTTCCAAAACTACATTCTAATATTTTACCACTGGAAATACGAAATTTTATATGGTTAAATGAAAAAGGGAAAACTACGGAAAATCTTTAAGATTGTACAGTATTGGTAACTATGATTCGAAGCATCCGAAGTGAGTTAAGTGGGGCTGGAGGAAACTGGGGGGTTCAAGGAAACTTAGGTGGGCTTGAGTTACAAGTTGTATAGGCTTAATTTGGTTTAGTTGAAGTTAACTAGTATTATAATAACTACGTTATGTGGGGATGGGTCTCTTAGATTTTGTTGGTCCTGAATATTTCAAGAATTGGAAGATTTTGAAGAAAAATGGACGAAATAAATTACCAGAAAACTGAACATGTAGTTCATTGGACCTATATTTAAAAAAATGGATATGAATTTCCAAGGAAAAAGCAATGCAGCTAGACAGTCTCATGATCAAGAACTTGTAGCTGCTTGAAATTAATTTAAATGCATGTCACAGAGAGTAGAGAGTGTAAAGTACCTTGTGAAGTATCCTTGGTTGAACAGGTCTTGCTTCCCATCATTCGGTAAACTAACAAATTCTCTGAATTCAGAGATGCAGAGCAGACAGAACAGGGATGTGATAATGATGACGATTAGAATAAATAAGAGAAGGTGCAGTGCAATGATTGGATTAGAAGCTGTGGAAGTGAGTTGAAAGCATCGAATAACAATTATTTTGTCTGTATTCAAAACAGACTGGTAGATGGAGGTTTGAGTGTTAGGTAAAAAAACATGATATAATTATATTGTGAGAAAGAATGTCCGTTGAGAAAAGAAAAGCAATAATGGAAGGTGTTCAAGGAGATCTGATGTTTATCTTTTAAGTACAGAAAACACTGGACCATGCAATGTTTTCCTTTTACAGATTATGTCGTATGTCTGCTCTCATTTTTGTATTCATTCTTTAAAAATTGTTGGGAGGGGGGCTGAGGTCAGGCTTGGAATTGTTGGGAGGCTGACATTGAAAGAAGTTACAGTAGTTAAATTTTTCAAAACAAAATAAAACTAATAATTGGTACTGTTTTAATAGGAAAACTCATTTTTAAGTATTATTTAATAAATCAAAATTACTCCAAAAATTTAACATCTACCGAAGATCCAAAGATTTTTTTGTGCAGGTGTCAGGAACACCTTTCTTGATCCATCAAAATATGATGTACTAATTTTGTAGGCTATCATATTCACCGGTCATATACGGTCCAAAGCACTCTAAAAAGAATAAAGTACGTTGGGCGTGTTCCTATTCTAAATAGGATAGATTTTTTATTTAGTGTTTATGCAATTTTATTTTATTTTTATTAGCAATCACATGTGTACAATATAATGTGAACACCGAATAGTATAAGTTATTTGTTTTAGAGGGATAGTTATTACTTTTTTAGTTAATGTTGATAAGGGATGTGATTGATTTTAGTTGTGTAGAAATATAAATAAACCACTTCATTTAAATAGCGCAAATATGAGTTCTAACCTTTAAAACAATTCAATATGAAAAAGTGATATAATTTACAAAGTTTTGGATGGAAACAACTATACATTGTAGGGTTCTTTCTTGGCATTTAAAAACTATAGGTATTTGTATGCAGATATAATGAAGAAAACATTAAAATGTGTTGTTTTGGTTTACATAAAGAAGCGAGCAATAGTAAAAAGGAAAATTTGAACATGTATGTTGAAAAGTGTTATTTTGTAAGTGTAGAAATATAGATGAACCACTTTTTTTAAAGGTATCATCTCTTCATTTCAAACTTGTTACAAATTCGTACATATACAATTTCAAATCTTATATCATGAGTGATAGCATTTTGCAGACTATTTTATCTGAACTTAATATCCATCTCTATTTTATTAAAGTTATTGTGTTCATTGAGAGTTGTCAAGTTGATCATGTATATGCCTGAAATCACTTCTCATTGTTTTTTTCCTTGGCCGTTTGTGGGGGTGTGATGCCTCTCTAGAGTGTCAAAGGTACCTGCCAACAATACCAAATATAAAACAAAGACAAAGATGAATACCATATTCTTTTATTAATTTTTGGCCTCTTTCTAGAGTTTTGAAGGTATCACTCCTACTTGTTTATTTCATTGTTCTTCAAATTTGTTTTCACTCTTACCCTCCATTTTCTTATCCTATCCATGGTCCTCTGTTTTAACATTTCTTGTAATGGCTTGGAATCTGTCTTGGTAATGTGATGGAGGAAATGAATACCTAGAGTTGTTGAGGAAACTCATTCTTCATAAGAATAGTGAAGGACATTGGTTCCAAGGCTATAGAGGCCTTAACATGCATGAACCAATTATTTCCTCAAGGCCAACATGTTAATTACAATAGGTATTCAAGACAACTGAGTTACCAACAATTAGAGCAACGTGAACTTAATTGACAAGTAAAAGCCCTCAATTCTATTGTAATCTATGAACAAAATACAGACTCCTAGAGAGCACATATCTATACAACATGGTCCACATCTATAAGACACTCTTTTAGACCACCATGGGTAAGACGTTTAGGCAGGAGACAACTGATTCAACCTCTTTATCTAAAACAATCTTACAAGAAAATATTTCTTGTTTATCCTCAGGCTCAAAATGAATATTAGATCTAAAAATCCTAGATACCCTCGGCCTCCTAGGATTTTTGTCTCCCTCTCTGCCCATAATCATCTCAAGGGCTTTGTCAAAGGAAATTGAGTTACCATCTTTGTCGAGCCACTTGGTGTGAATAGGAGGTTGTTCTGGAAACTGAAAACTATTAGCACGACTAAAAGAAGAAAGGGACATGTTCTCCATTACCCTTTGACCTGCCTACATGTTCACTCTCATTGTCTATGTCCGTCCCAAGACCACCGATGAGGGTTGTCGATCCTCGCCATTAATAATGTCAATCCAGTGGTACTGTGTCCGATGGTCGTATGCATTAAGAGAAGAAGATCTTAGAAAACAACTCCGCTTTAAACACAAACCAAACTTGCATAAAATAAAAGCACACATGCGGAAATTTAAATGCACACTTGCAAAAATGTAAACACACTTGCATAAAGGAAATCACACTTGCAGAAATGTAAACACACTTACATAAATTGAAATTGTTGAATGAGAAATAACTGAAAGATAAAAAGACACCTACATGTTCACAAAAAAAAATTGTACTAAAGAAGGATCACATAACATGAAATCAGAAGTTTACAACAAAAGAAAAAACTGCAAAAATAAAGAAACAAACATTAACACATTAATCCATCTTCCTTGGAATGAGTGGCCAGCTCATTCCTTGGAAGAGGAATTCATTCATATTTTTAATTCAGAACTCGTAGGATAACTTTACTTCAAAAGATTGGAAAGAAAGAACAGATCTTGATTACTTGGGAAAAAAATTACATATCTAAGTGTGGAAGGTTGCATTTATAATTCATGCATCTAACCAACTCCTTATTTGAGGAAATACAATCTAATCTTATCTTTATTCCAATCCTAACAACTAAGATCTCCATTTTCACAAAATATGGGGAGAGATATATTATTGGGGCAAATCTTATCTTAATTATTTTAGGAAGATTTTCTCCCAAATCTTCTCCTTGCTTTTCTCGTAACAAGAATCATAATGATTTTATTCTTCTACATTATTGGAAGGAGGATTTTTCTCAAAATATGATTTTAACCAAATACCTTTCTCGGATTTTCCATTTGACTTTGTTGTTTTTGATGTGGAACTTTTGATGCTTGTTTGATACACTTTTTCCTCGGACTGTAGTTCACTAAAAGTTAGATTTCTCTTGATTGGTAAAACTTGTAGCAAATATGAATGATATTTTTGTTAAACACATTTCTATGAACAAAAACCTCTCTCATATTTTCCATTTGAATTTTCTGTTTCTATTTATGGAACTTTTAGTGCTCGTCTAATACACGTTTCCTCGACTGCAACTCACTAAAAGTTAGATCTCTCTTCATTGGTAAAATATGTAGCAAATATGAATGAGTTTTTGTTAAACACATTGCTATGAACAAAAAATTCTCTCATATTTTCTATTTGACTTTTTTCTATTTATGGAACTTTTAGTGCTCGTCTGATACACTTTTCCTCGGACTGCAGCTCACTAAAAGTTAGATATCTCTTCATTGGTAAAACATATAGAAAATATGAATGATGTTTTTGTTAAACACATTGCTATGAACAAAACCTCTCTCAGATTTTCCATTTGAGTTTTCTTGTTTTTGTTTATGGAACTTTTAGTGCTCATCTGATACACTTTTCCTCGAACTACAACTCACTAAAAGTTAGATCTCTCTTCATTGGTAAAACTTGTAGAAAATATGAATGAGATTTTTGTTAAACACATTGCTATGAAAAAAACCTCTCTCATATTTCCCATTGGAATCTCTAAGTTTTCACAATCCCTCAAAACTATCATTCTCATGATGCAAGTTCCTAACTAAAGTCATTTTTTTATGCAAGTTCGAACTAAATCTACAAGTTCGAACAAAATTTGATTTGTTCATGAATTGAAAATTCTGGAACTAACTCGTCATTCAATTGATACAAGTTCGAAAACTAAATCTGTGAGTTCCAAAACTAAACCTGCAAGTTCCTAACTAACTCCTAACTAACTCTGTGAGTTCCGAACTAACTCTGCGAGTTTCGCAGCTAATTTAAAACAACTATAACTTTTGCATGCGACCTCGGATTGAGATGATTTTTTTGAACTTGCATAATTTTTTGAGAGGAATTTGAATATGAAATCAAATTTGATTTTAAATGTAATTTTCATGATCAATTCCATTTTTCCCAATACTAGCATTATCTTTCCTTTATGCCCTGCATACACAAGACTTTGCATATTTTCCCAAATAATCAATAGGATTACTCAACAAGATAGATAACAAAATATTTCCAAAGAATGAACAAGATATATATCATATACTCTATCTTAAGCAAACTATAAGTTCCTAGATTACATTTAAATCCACTTTCAAAGGTAACCTATAAGGACAAAATAATGGTAATTTATGGCCAATTTATGGCCTCATCTACCACTTTCACCTAGAAGCCACACATTTAAAGATTCAAGATCTTCCTTGGAATCCACAAGAAGCTGCAAACTCTGACCGTGCACCCCATTAGGAGGCTGAGGGGCTTGTGAAAGTCTTTCCCCAAACCTCTTATATCTGCTAGCTCGTGGAAGAAATCCAGTTTGAAGAAATTGCCTCAAGTTAGCTTTATGCACCTCCAAAAGAGAAGAGCTCAACAATGAAGAACAGAGTGACTTCATTAGTGAAATGAGTAGGGTCGCTGCCCTCATTATGAAACAAGTCTTCATTTCTTTTGTTTTGAATTCACCACAAAACTTTAGTAGAACAGGAAGCCAAAGAGTATAAAAACAATTTGAGTGTTTTTGACATTAGAAATAGAAGTCGTCCCCATATATGACATTAGCAATATAAGTCATCCAAATATCTGACATTAGCAATACAAGTCATCCAAATATTATCCCATGTAATCCCTCTTCTAACAAAACATGACCATTCATACATGTTACCTTTCCAAGCTTTCTTTGCAAAAAAATGTGCTTTATAGTTTCAAGCACATGATACACCGAGAAGTTAGAAACCACCATTCCACACTTTCTCAGAACTTACGGAAACAACAAGCTTATGCCATAGTAGTTACTATCTAAAATGAGATTGATTTGATACAATAATAGAGGACCATATAAGATTAAAACTCCCAGCCCAATCTTGTTCAGTGTCACTCACATGCCAATTTCATTAAGTTTGAAGTACTAATCCAATTTTTTGACAAACAACTTGATAAAGATCATTAGAAGAAATCCCTGTAGAGGAGTGTTATTCATCCAATTGGTGTTAGCCTAGTCTTCCTCATCGTCCTAGTCAATAACAAGATCATTATGTTTTCTAGGGAGAGCTTTAAATTAAATAAGGGTGAGTTCCTTTGGAACTATCAGGAAGCTTATACCCAATATTCGACTGATCCCACTCTAACCACTATGTCCATTTCTAAAAATATTTACAAATCACTTGATCTCTCTCCTAGACCATGCTAGGGTAGAACAACCTCTAATATTGGCCAACCTTACATTCTTAAAGGCAAGATTCCACCAAATAAACCTAAAAGCCTTGGTGCTTCTTCCCCATTTGAGAGAGCACGAGATACAAAACAAGCTTAACTCCGAACCAAGATTTCCAAAATAGAAGATCCTTCATACTTTAAATAAAATCTCCAAAAAGGATATCAAAAATATTCCCCCTCCCCACTGTTTCTTGCCTTGAGGAGAAGCTCTGCAAATATTGTTTCTAACAAGGACTTTCCTAGGAGCATTGCCAACCTGGGCTTTGAGGATCCATTACTCCATCATATTGCATGCCTCTTCTTACTTCCTTTCCCATCAAACCATAAGATAATCCCTCACAAAGTGTGCTAGTGATTGAAATGGGATTTGATGCACATCCAACAAGAATCATAGTAGATATTATAGGAAGATAAAACTTTCAAGCACACCTGAATCCTACCAGCAAGAGATGACAAATGCCCGTCACCTCCTCAGCTTCTTATTAATCTTTTTAAAAATCCATTCTCACACATCTTTGAAAGAGGGAACAAACACAAACCCTCAATTCTATTGTAATCTATGAACAAAATACAGACTCCTAGAGAGCACATATCTATACAACATGGTCCACATCTATAAGACAATGCACACTTTATTGGTTGCAAATGTGTTTGCCTTAAATGGACAAGATGGTCTATAACCATAAGGAAACATAGATTTTATTGGTTCCAAAACCTATTTAGCTTTAATTAGGTATTCTCAATTTTGGGACAGCTAAATTTGAACTGATACAACAAATTGGTATTCTTGATTTTAGGAGCTAAATCTAAACCGATACTTTCATTGTCTTGAGAAATACTCTTAAACCACTAAATAAT
This sequence comes from Taxus wallichiana var. yunnanensis, assembly GCA_018340775.1. Lineage (NCBI taxonomy): Eukaryota > Viridiplantae > Streptophyta > Pinopsida > Cupressales > Taxaceae > Taxus > Taxus wallichiana. Next base: position 203,107,674 of record CM031239.1, on the reverse strand, counting down.
CACTCACAAATTTGTTAGGCTAAGAATAAGTGTGGACTTCAAAGTAAATAATAAATCTTACGACAATAAAGAAATGAAAAATCACAAGCCCATTTCTGATTGACCTAAATTCCAAGTATTCCCTTTAGGAAAAGGTAAAAGGATGTAATGCCTCAAACTATCAGTGTTTGTTTGCACTCTCTGGAACCATATTATGTTAATAAAATCCATTAATTTACCTCCATAAACATAGAGCAACAAATATTACCTGTGTTGGCGATTTCAAAACAATTGAGTTACAAAAAAATTAATACAGGGGAAATTTTAGACACGGCAAGATTGAATTGAGAGTTGAACAATAATGACACCAAGAGGAACTTGACGAATATCCAACACACCTTCTCACATTTCCATGGCTTGAACCTGCAGCCTCAGGATGACCAATATCCATAAAACAACAGCAACGCAGGTTCGAATCTTGTGGACTCAATTTGATCCTTTTTCAAGTCGGGAAAGGAAACCAGGTGGGACCCTAGCATATAATCGACCCTCAATCCCATAACCCTAAAGTCAACCCCCACACAAGCCATAGACGTGATCTTGAGGCATTGTCTTGTGTGGCTTCGATGAGCTCAGATGACATCAATAGCCACGTGATCTAGGGCGGTGGCGAATATGTTGAGAGTAAAACAAAACGTGACCAGTCAACGAAAACTATGCAAAGGAGCTCAAACCATGGGTGCTAAGTAGTGTAGATGGATCCAAGCATGCAGAATCCCAAAAACTGTTAAAAATATTCGCAAAACATGAAAACGTCTAAATGACCGTTAAATCGTCAACTTTAACACAACGCAAATGCCCGCAAGGGCCTTTCCCATGGGGGAACGCCTTTGGTGTAAATATAATTGAGAAGAGAGATAACGAAAAATCTCAAACTTTTGTAAGGTCCAACAACAAAATTTCTCGGAGGATTTTTGTTACATAAGTGGCCCCAAGTTTAATAAAATTTCTCCATAGTTTTTTTAAAAAAATATAAATTAAAAATTAACTTAATTAATGTGTAAATAACATTTGGTAGGAAGAAATATTATATTTTCTTTATAAAGATGTAGATTCTCATTGCCTATAGTTAGTCTGGGCTCATACTACTTTTTGTAGGTATGCATTATTCTACAAATTTAGGAGAAGATTTTATTATTCACAATTTAATAACAATTATTTTTAACATGAAACATCCTACACCATAAAAATAGAAACAACCCTCTCCATGATCATATTTTATATATATGATGGATCAAAAACAATGATTTTATTAATCAATTAAAATACATCGTATACCTAAAATAAAAGTCTTTCCTTTTCCTAATATATATATATATATATATATATATATATATATATATATATATAGAGAGAGGTGACTTTATTAATCAATTAAATTACATCATGTATCAATTAAAGCCTTTTATTTTAGATACATGATGTATTTTAATTGATTAATTCTCTTGTAAATATCCATGATTTAATCAAATAAAAAAACAAAATATTGCACAATAAAATAATAAAACCAGAGATATTGTAATTCATTCAGGACAAATTCCCAATGGAGAGATTACATATAAATAGCTCAATGAACTCCTATAAGTAAGGAGTCAAGGCTAATCTCTAAGTCCTCTCAATATCCCAAATATCTCTCAACTATGAGTTGTGCATTACAACTATTTTGCACACTCATATATTATTTTATAAATATTAAAAACTATTACTACCAAATAACCCAAACCACTCCTAAGTGTTCACACTATGAACAATATTTCTGTAACAAATTCTTAGGTGTAAGCAATTTGTACACTAGAAATATATTCTTTTATTCATCAACAAATCCATTGACAAAGATCATACAAATTTATAAGAAAGACAACTCCTCCATACGAGGAGGTTGTTCAAATAACTTACCTATAATGAGTTGATCTAACTCCTCATAACAATAAACTTATTTGCTAACCATACGAGATATATTGTTATAACAATATATCTCAACAACTAGATATCAAAATATTGTTTGTAACAATATTACCATCAAATATTAACTAACACCTATAATGTAAACAATAATTTCCTAACATTCCCCCCCTTAATGTTTACATGGTAGCAAAAGAAATTTCACACTTCCTCTACAAAATTGTTGTTCGTGCTTTCTCATGATCTTGACACACACTCAAACTTGAAGGTAGAAGAAGGAACACATCAACTTATTCAACCTTGTGCTTGTTGGGAACACATCTGACCGACGAGGATGGAAACACATTCAGGAATCATCTGCTTATCAACCACTCACTCTAGGGAGCACATCTAACCTAGTTGTTTCACCAATAAGTTACGTACTTATGAACAAAATAGATAAGGTAAAGGTGACAAGGAATACCAATGGAGCAAAGGTAGAAGGTAGAATGTGCATTTTGTTGACGTTGTCCAAGCATATTGTAGAGAACTCCTTTTTGCCTAGAAAGGACTACTATACATGAAAAGCAAGACCACAAGAAGAGTATTAGATAACATATGATATTGGACTGCTGGCGTATGTTAAATCCAAGAAGTGTGGTACTTTCTAGAAAGGTTGTCACCTTTGTTTAATAATAATTTAATATAAATATGAAACTAAAATAAATAGGTCCTATTATTGAATGTAATGATTTAGGTTTCTCATACACACAATAGAATTATATTATATGCCGTATATCAAATATAACACTAAATCTGATTAGGATCGTGGTTTTTTCAGATCAAGCATGTTTTTTGGGGGTCCAGTAAGGGTATGAGGTTGGAGGGTTGAGGTCCGGGCCGAGTTTGGGTGAATGGGATACTAGTTGGTCAAATAGTATTACCATCTACAAAGATCGGTATTAGTCGTGTGATCGATAATCGATATAGGAAAGGAATCGACAATGGTTAAGTAACCGGTGTAGGTAGGGGCAATTGGTGGGAAACTATTAAAAATGGGTTTTGAACCTCTTTGTGATTGCATAGAGAGTGGGAGGGGTGTAAATAGGGTCATAATATTATTAGGAAGACTCGGGAATGTTGACAAGGGGGTTGGAAAGGGTGTAAAGGCTTGGGATGGTTGAATAGTGGGTTGGTGGGAAGAAGGTGATATGCGAGTAATGGAAGAAATGAAATACGAAAGAAGTAAGAGATCTACACTTGAATAAGAAAAAATGATGAAAATCACAATACTTACTTGGTATTTTGACAGATCCTGTGAATGGAGATGGTTGATGGTTGATCAAAGAAGAAATGGATGGGTCTTGTCTTTGTGGCGGTGCAACCTGTGTGCACCCGTGAGTATTCCAATGATCTAGAAGGAGAACATGCTTCTTGTCTTGCACTGTGGTTGTGTGTGTTCATAATTTGGATGCGAGACTTAAAGATTCGAGCTTGAATGCAATAAGAATCCAATAACTGAATGACCAAACTGGGTAAAGATTTGTGAAAATGTATATAAAGTGACCAATGGTAGTTAGGTAACCAGTGACGACCGAGGATAAACTAGCATCGGTTAGGGTGAAATAGTCCTTTTACCAAAAATAGGAAGATCTTCCTAGATTTGGCATGTTTTCCAAGTTAAGTTTGCTTAGGAAAGTGGATTCTCATTAGAAAAGGTAGGGGTATCATAGAAGAAGTGTGGTTAGGTTTGGGAAGAATTCTTAGTTAGTTAGGTCAAGTGGTGACTTAGTGCTGAGAGTGATGACTTAGTGCTTGAGAGTGATGACTTGGTCACTATGAGTTAAATGCCCCTGGAATGGGTCTAAGGTGAGGTGTCCTGATGAGGTGGATGTGTGAGGATTAAATTAACTTAATTAAAATAATTAAATTAATTAATAACGTGAGGATGAATATTAATTCAATTGTAAGTGATTAAATTAATATCAATGTGGGGTAAGGGGTCATGGCTAGGTAAATGTGTTACATTAATTAATTAAAGGGGACCAAGGGGAGTGTGACCCAAATTTGGTGTCTACATTTTCCTATTTTTCTCATGTATCTTGTATTGATAAGCGATGCTTTGAAAAAAAATAGGAATTCGGTGCCCCAAGTTTGAGTTAAGGTTAGGTTCCCCAAGTATGGGTGGAGGTGATCCCCCTTAAACTAGGAACCGATAAGGTCTGAAACAGAGTCGATGAGTGGTTTGATAAATGGGTAAGTGATGAAAATTAGGGTGGTTTTGGTATAGGTGTGATGAGACCGTCAGGGTAATAAGCGGAGGCATTCAAACACACGCACACATATAGAATGCAACAAGGTACTAGATAAAGATCTCACAAACTCTACATCGTCAAAGGTCGATAGGTTTATCCAAACAAGGTTGATGTGATCTAGGTATCCAAGGTATAGGATACGGTCTTGAAACATAACTAGGTGAGGTGCATGAACGGGCAATAGGTATGTTCTAAAGCACCAAAACATTATGACATCATGCAAGCCAAGGTCATTAGGCTAAACAACACAAGTAGCGCCTTCACAAGGTATAGCGAATAAGTGAATGCGAGTGTCAAAATGGGAGAGGTTGGTCTGGTGTTTCGGGTAAGGCCATAGGTAAGACCAAAGTAGAGGAAAAAACATGCCTTAAATGATAAAGAGGTTGGGTTGTCTATTTATGGAATGTAGGTTATGTTAGGCATGGTTGAGTCATACGTGTGGGCATGGTTTATTAAAAAATATCCAAGTTATTGTTTACATGGAAATTAGGTTGTGTTAGGCATGGTTGAGTTAAAGTTAGGCATGGTGGGGTCGTGGTTGAATGCGAAGGTTTAGGCATGATGGAGTCTAGGTTGATGAGGCATGGTTCAAAAAAATCCAAGTTCTTTGCTTTTATGGAGATTATGTGTTGTAGATATGGTTTGGTTAAATTTCCAAGTAATTGATATCATGGAAATGTTAGATGATTCAGGTATAATGAAATGATGTATGTTTTGTGATATGTCAATTTCCAAGTTATTGTGTAGATGGAAACTAACTAGGTTATGACGTGTGTTAAAGAGAGGAAATGGTTAGGGGAAAGAGTGGTTGAGCTAACCTCCAAGGGCCCCATGCCCTCGGAGTGTTGCCTACATAGCCTCGGTGAAAAGGGGCCTCAGGATGATGTAGTTCTCCCATAGGATAGGGAAGAATATGATGAGGTAGATGGGTAGGTTGGTTGGTTTATAAATGGGTAAATGGGAAATTTATGTTAGGTATGGTTGAGTTTAGGTCGCTTAGGCATGGTTGATTCTAGGTTAATTAGGCATGGTTGAATCTAGGTCATTTAGGCAAGGTGGGATGTTGAAAATGAGCTGATGAAAATAGATGAGAAATGTTGAGGTAGGTGAAAGAAGAAGAAATCCCATAATGTAAGTATCGGATGTCTTATCTTGTATAGAAAAATCAATAAATAAGCAAAGGGTGAATGGCATAAGAGGTGAAATGCATCATAATTGACAAGGACCATGATGAGCATACCAAGAATGGGATTATGAACTTAAACCCCTAAAGGTGTTGCATGTTTGAACATCCTAAAGGTGAAAGTAATTACATGATCATGAAGTGTTGCATGTGCACCACATCCCTTGAATAGGGAGAAGATAAGAAAGGAAGGAAGGTGAGGTGGAGTGATTTGTTTTAGCATAAGCTTGTTGTGAGACAACATGCCTCTTCTACAAGATACCCAAAACCAAAATAGGAAAGTCCATTATGAACAAGTTTTTTTTTCAATTTTTGTATTTTCTTTTTCTTTTATTTTCATAGATTGATCGATGCAAGAAGTCTACATGGGATGAATAGAATATTTCCTTGAGGTCTTCTTGAATCTGATCGATGCGGGAAGCTTCAAAATATTTTATTTTATTTTGACAGAAATAGTCTTCTTTTGGGATAGACTATGTGCAATAGGGCTAGCTTTTGTATAGCTGTCCTTCGAGGAAGCAGTCTATTCATAGCATAAAGATAGATGCCATTTTTGAGGGAGTCATCTATTTACAAGAATTTTGACTCAAGGAGTTAAATTTGAGAATCTCATATATTACTTTTGATTTTTTTTGGGTTTGTAGGTCATTGATAAGACTATAAAGGAGTATAGGCCTCTTTTATAAAAGGCAAGACCATAACACGCAAAGGGTAACTATGAAAAAGGAGTTATAAGTGATGAAAAACCTTGGGATTCTATCTTGCAAAGGATGAAAAGTATCCATGAGAATCATGCCATGAGTAGAGCTGCAGTACTCATATTGAAGATAAGGTTAAAAGGTGATAGATAATCACATTATTCTTATTTAGTCATTGGTCTTTAAAATAGGTAAGTGGAAAGCGAAGGGTGCTCAAGGAATGAGCATTTAATAGAGAAAAGGTGATGTAGAAATTGTAGTCAACAATAGAATGGTTGAAGATGCAAGGCATTAAGGGGTTCAGTTCTGTTTTACCTTGAGAGAGAAGCTAAACGATAAGCACCTAAGCCATAGGTATGTGTCACAATGTACAAATCTAAGCCAATTAGGAGCAAACTTGCCCCCATGTTTACTTTTTTCACTTTTGTTACATGTTGATTTTCCTTCAGGATGAGGTAATCCGACCTTAAATGCTTGTTCATGGACACATTTTTCATAGGCACGTTTGATAAATTTTTGGTTTATTTGAAGATGATATAGAGTATTTAAACGACATTCATCTAATAACTCAAGTTGAGCCAAATGGTCTTGGTGAAAGTCATCATCGTTGAGCATGTCTTTGAGTGAGATACGTAGAGAGGGAATTTGAACTTTGAGAGGTAACACAACTTCAATTCTATAAACCAAAGAGAAAGGTGTGGCAACAGTTGAGGTACGAATAATGGTGTGATAAGCACATAAGACTAAAGGAATATGCGCGTGTGCCAATCCTTACTAGTATCGTCAACCATTTTCATAAAAAAAAATTAGTTGATTTGGCTTGTCCATTGGTTTCGTGGTACTATGGTGAACATAAACTAAGTTGAATACATAATTTATCACAAAGTTTTCATAGGGTTTTGTTTTTAAATTGTTTTCCATTGTCAGTGATGAGGCGATGAGGAACACCAAAGTGAAAAATGACGTGATGGTTGATGAATTCACATATTTTCTCAGCTTTGGTAGAAATGAGAGGTATGGCTTCCACCCATTTAGTATAGTATTTAGTCACTGTGATGATCCATTGGTGACGTTGAGAGGAATGAGGGTTAATCTTGCCGATGAGATACAAACCCCATTGAGAGAAAGGCCAAAGATTCCTAGCGACCTGTAAGGTGTGACTTGGGGTATGATGAATTTTAGCATGTTGTTTACATTTCACACAACACTTGACATAGTCGTAATAGTCTTGTTTTTAAGGTTGGCCAATAGTAGCCGAGGGTGAAGTATGTGTTTAGCTATGACATGGCCACAAAAATGACCTCCAAAAATCCCATCGTGAACTTCCTTGATGGTATATGATATTTCATAACTTGTAAGGCATCGTAGGAGGATACCATAAATCCATGCTTATACGTAAGACTACTCATGATGACATAGTGAGAGACACATTTAAGAAAGTCTCTTTGTCTATTGTGAGTAAGATCTAGAGGAAGAATTGAAAGGGAAAGGTAGTCAACAAACTACTTATACCAAATGTCGTGTGGGTCCATTTCAATTATTGCCACAAAGCTAATGTATTGGAATAGATAAGAAGGTGACCGTAGAATCGTTGGATGGTGATAAATATTTTTTAGTTCGAGGGTGAATCACGTATTTGAGAAGAAAGGTAAGCCATGGTATCTACAAATTTGTTAATGGATCGTGGAATAGTTTGGATGTCGTAATTATCAAAGGTGGTCAAAAGCATGTCAACACTATGTTTATAATTTTTAATTATTTCATTACAACCCTAGTATTATCCATTGAATTGGTTGACAACCAGTTGAGAATCATCAAATATATTAATAGTCTTAACATCTAGGGCAACAAAAATTTGGAGAACTAATACGAGTGCTTCGTATTTAGCCACGTTATTGGTACAATCGAAGTCGAGTTTAAAAGATAAAGGAATAGGCTCACCATCACGAGGAATGAGAATGATCCCTGCGCCACCCCCATGTTGACATTTAGAACCATCGAAGAATAAGGTCATCTGATAAATGATGTCATCAAGGATGAGGGTAGCAATGGATTCATCATGGAAATTGAAATTAGAAGATTGATTTCTAGAAAGTGGTACATCTACAAGTTGGTCGGTGATGGTTTGTCCTTTAACCAAATTTTGATGGATGAATTCGAGATCTAGGTCTACAAGAAGAATGAGCCACCGAGAAACACGTTGGTGTTGGTAAGGTTTAGCATACATATAATGCAAGGGGTCAGTGTTGGTGACGACAAAGGTTTTGTGGTTGAGTAGATAATGGCAAAGTTTGGTGGTGAAAAGACTAGGGCTGAACACCTTTTTTAGAATGGGTATATCTAGTTTCTTAGTCTAAAAGAGTATGGATTATGTAATAAACCACTTTCTCCCTGTGTTGCTCATCATGATGAGCGAGCATGACACCTAAGAAATGATCGGTGGTAGAAATTTAAAGGTATAATGGTTATTTATCTTGAGGTGAAATGAGTACGGTGGGTTGGAGAAGGTATTTTTTAAGGCATCAAAGGCTTTATGTCATTCATCATCCCATTTGAAAGAGCCATCCTTTTTGAGAAGATGATGAAATGGATGACAACGATCAGAAACTTGGGAAATGAACTGACGAATAGATTACAAATTTCCTTGCAAACTATGAAGTTGGTGAAGGTTAGTGGGTGGTGGCATCTCAATAATTACCTTGGTTTTAGTAGGATCTACTTCACCGACACAAAAATAAATGAGGAAACCAAGAGCTTACCTAAGAGAACAACGAAGACACACTTCTTTGGTTGAAGGAAAACACAATATTTGATGAGACGGTCAAAGATGACCTTAAGGCTTGTAAGGTGTTCAAATTCCCAATGTTTGGACTTGGTAAGAATATTGTCGACATAATCTTCCAATATACTATGCATAATGTCATGAAACATATAAGTCATAGCCTCACTGGTATTTTGTACCAACATTTTTAAGGCTAAATGACATGCCATGATAACAAAAAGATCCCCCAAAGGGGATGAAGGTGGTTTTGTGCTGATCTTCCATGGAAATTAATATTTGGTTGTAACACGAGAAACCATACATGAGTGATAACATCTCATGGCCGACGATGAGATTAACTAGTTGGTTGATACTAGGTAGAGGAAAGTCATCTTTGGGAAAATTTAGGTTAAGGTCACATAAATCCATGCAAATGAGGAGTCGCCCCATCACTTTAATGAAAAGAACAATGTTAGAGATCCATTGGGGATAATCAATGGGAAGAATAAAATAAATAGAAAGGATATCCTGGAGTTATTCTTTCACAAGAAGGCCAATGCAAGGATGCATTTTTCATAGCTTATGTTTTACTGGTTTAACATCGGAATAGTTACGATATTGTGGACCATGATATTTGGGTCAATATCTGGGGCATATCGGCATAAGACAAGGCAAAAGTGTTCCTATGATCTCTCGAGGAAAATGGTGAAAGATTCCTGTTCAACAACATCTAAATATTGGCCTATCTTTAGAATGTGCGGGTCATCTTGAGTATGAATGTTGATTTCGGTGGTGGATTCATTCAACATGGTTCATGTCTTAGAAGGTAACGACTGGTGAATATAAGAATCTTCTACACAAAGGTAGGTGAGAATAGACTCATCGTCCCGACACCAAACAATTTTGATAGAAGGCGTGTTGTCATCGGTCATGTCAGGATACAAGAAGAGAAGGGAAGAGGGAGCCTCGCCATCATATTGATAGGTTAGAGGTCCTAGGGAAATTATGTTTATGAAGAAAAAAAGCAAGGAGGAATGGATTCTGGATCCATAGACTCCGTAGGTGAAGGTGGTGAGGTAGATCAATGTAGTGGATAAGGTTTATCATCCTTAATGAGTTCGACTATGGCCTTCTTGGAATATGGTTTAGGAAAGCTGATACCACTAGATTCTTTGTGTTTACGGGTGGTGTAAGGAATGATGATATGATGGTCTTTCTCGTAAAGGAAAAATATAAAACCCTTCCAGGAACAACGATGAAGGAAGGTGTGGGTGAAACGACAGTTGGTGAGAGATTGGAGGTTAGAGGAAAATGGTTGGGTTTGGGAAGGTGGCTCAGATGAGTAGGTAGAAATATCAAGTCCCCCATACGTTAGGTTGGTGCAAAGGTGGAGAGGACCATAGTGGAAAAATTCACCTACTCGGTGATTATAGTGTGGGTGTTGATGCAGTTTACATACTCCCGAGGAGTAAGGAATGTGTTGATGTTTTAAAGGTGGTACTCCTCTAGAGTGAGGCATTGAAAAACACCTTCTAAGGGATCAAAATTGGTATATGAGTAGCTAGGATAGAGGAATCACCGAAGCCGAGAAGAAGAAACATCGGTGTTGACAAAGTAGTTGGGTTGGTTGATGGGTTAGATGCGGAAGCTATGACAATAATAGGAATAGAGGGGTTGGTTATGGAAGACATAGTGATAAAAGTGGTGGATGAGGTAGTGATGGAAGAAGCGTGGTAGTGGTAGTAGATGCCTTAACTGGTATAAGGACATCGTTAGGTCGGTAGAGCATGTTATAGGTTTTGAAGGGTGAAGGATCTACCAAAATGGTGTAGTTGTGTCCTTCATGTTCAAATTTTAGACAACAATGTAATGTCAAAGGAACATAACCCATGGCATGAATCTAGGGTCAGCCAAGTAGTAGATTGTATTGAAATTACCCTTCTAAGACATAGAATCACTAAGGAATGGTTCGTGGGCCCACATGGATGTGGAGAATGATGGTGCCGAGGGTGGAAGTTATGGCATTGTTAAATGAACACAACATAATTAGGTTATTATGCATATAATTGGAAGGGATGCACATTTGTTTGTACGCATGAGAGGAGATGATGTTGGAGCTAGTACCCCGTTGATTATAAAAATTTAGACACATGTACTATCAATGTAAATGGATATGAAGAGGGCGGGATCATAATCATTTGATTGGAGAGGGAGAATCTATTCGTCGAAAAAACTTAAAGCAGATAATTTATGAGTGATAGTGGGGGTAGGAGACAAAGGCGAAGTGGGGAGAGTAGCCACATGATGAGGAGTGATAATAGCAGAAAATAGTGTGGGGTTATTCGGTGAAACCTCAATAGATTTCAAGACCTCAATAAGGGCCTAGTGATGAGAGTCGACGTTTGGATGAGGTCATACAAAGACATTTTAAAGGGTGATTGGTGAAGTTGTTTGATCATGGTACGATGTGCGACTCCGTCGTAAATGAGATATACTGGCCCACATATGGTGATTTTAGGTGCAGGTGCAGATGGAATATTGGGTACAAGTGTAGTGGATGGTTTATTGTATTTTTGTGTGTGAGTGACAAATTGAATCATGTTAATCTGTGGAAGAGAGGGAGATGAATCATGAAAGGTATAACGACAAGAAGAACAAAAACCCAGGTGTGGGGTAAGAGCCTTATGAAATGAGCATGGTGCATTATAATTTTGGGGAGGTTTGGTGAGTTCTATAATCTAGACCATATTGATCTCAAATGTTGAAGGAGGATAAAAGGGTTGTGGAGGTGGAGATTAAATTTGCTGAATAGATATGGGGAAAAGTTGTGGGGTGATTGGAAAAGATGGAATGGGATCCTCATCCAAAATTTCATCTTCATCAAAAAGTTCTTCAGGAGAACACAGTTGAAGAAGAATATTCTTCAGGGCCTTAAATTTTTCAACATCATGCCCTAGCACACAATGGTAAGTGCAAATATTGGTATCATCAAACCCTTCTAGTTTAGGTTTGAGGGGGTCATAAATTCCCGAGAGGTGGCAATATGAGGGTGGAAGTTTCTACAAGGTTAGCAAGGATTTTAGCGTAAGATTCTCGCGAGGACCACAATGAGAAGTGAGAGTGGGTCTTTTGTGGAAGAGGTACGGTTGGAGGTGGAATTGGAGGTTGAGTAAGTTTAACTACTGTTTGGTTGATAGTGTGGTTTTGGGCTTAGGTTGCACCTTCTTGGGTAAAGGTACATATGGTGATGAGGTTAGAGGTTGTGTAAGTTTAACTACCTTTTTGGAAGGTAGTAGGGTTTTGGGTTGGGTTGCACCTTCTTGGGTAAAGGTGTAGAAGGAGTGCATGATGTAGATGGTAAGGCGGATGGTAGAAGGGGATGGGTTAACCAAGGTAATAGTGGAGGTGTCGTGAAGACATTGGCGAGTGGAAATGTAGAAAGAACTAGTTGGGGAGAAAGAAATGGCATGGGTAGTGATGAAGTCATGAGAAGTGGAGAAGACATAGAAGATAGAAAAGGTGCAGGTAATGGAGATGGCTTAGGAAATGTAGAAAGTTTAGGTTGAATAGGAGGTTGTGACGAGGAGGTAGACGGTTGTGTTTTAGGTTTACCTTGGGTAGGAGGTTGCTTGACCAAGGTTGATAGGTGTGGTCCTAAAATAGATGGAAGTGGTGAAGGTGAAAGAGGCGTAATGGGAGAAATGGGTTTATGTGGCCTAAGAGGTTGGGTCTTCCTCTTAGGTGGGAGGATAGGCCCGGTGAAAGTTTGGAATGATGTGGTTAAATTGATCTTAATGGGAGGGTGGACTAAACTTGGTGTCGACACAACCCTTAACATGGTGGTAAGTTTAGGTGCGAGATGCGGAGTATAGGTGTAGGAAAAGGTTTGGGTGTAGGTGAAGTGATGAAGAAGAGGATATTATAAATGGCTTAGGTGTGACAAAGTGAAATGTCATAAACAATTTAGGTAAACTGTTAAAGTTTCAGGAGATAAAATTTACATTTTAATCGAGATAGAAAGTCGCAAGCGTCCCCAAAGCATGGAATAATTGACATACTCAAGCAAATCAACCAAATGTGAGAATGGCACATAAGTAGAGGGGGATGAAGCTGATTTGGTAGTAATCCTGTAAAGAAATCGCATATGTGAGATAGGGAAGTGGTTGGCTTCAAACTCTGTGGGTAAAAGAGACGATAGTAAATTGAGAGGGTCTTTAAAAACTAGTGGGGAATTGTCACCAATAGGGAAAGATGCTACAAACGGATCCTCTATGGGTAGGGGAGGTGGAAAAATGGCTGATGTAGACTCTAAAACTTGTGAGGAAGAAGGGAGGTTGGGATATTCCATCGGTAAGAGTAACTAATGCAAGCTGCTCAATAGATAGAGAAACGAGCAAGTTAGATGAATTTGCAGATGAAGAGATAGAGGAAATGGGCAGCTTGGTAGGTGAAGTAGAAGATATGGTCAACTCCTCCCAGGGTAGAGAAGAAGATAATGTGGACTCCTCCATGGGTAGAGGAGTAGATGATGTAGGTTGCTCTGTAGGTGAAGTAACTCATGCTAGGATTTCCTCAACTGATGGGATAAGAGGAAACTGGGTAGAAGGGGCTAGTATGATATCAAAATGACGTGAAAATCCCAAACATTTTTTTCATTAATTGATGTTTTTCCAACTTGATTGGATGATGGCGTATGCTTTATGGGAATGACTTCTTGAAAATATGGAGGTTTTGGTTAGCGGTGCATTGGGGTTATCTAAGATAAGATAACCATTATCCAACATATCCTAGATGATGTTTTTAAATGTTATGCAATTACCGTCACTATGACCTCGGACATGGTGATAATTACAATAATCATTCTCCTTGTACCATCCAGGCATAGGAAAGGAGGGGTCAAAACTAGTATGTGGTTTGATGGGTGGAAGAGTGTTTTCTACGGTGTTTAGAATATTTTCCAAAACGAGGAGTAAGGTTCTCTAATGGGGTTATATTTTCATCGTTCTCACTTGAAATGGAAATTCTAAATAGCGGAAAGATTGGAAGAGGGTTTTGATTGGTTTGACAAATGAGATGGGATGGGTTTTAGAACCACTACGTTGGTAGATATTTTTCTTTAGAATAATTATTTTGTGGTTTGAAGAAGAAGAAGTATCATTGGGTTTAAACGAAGTGCTTTTGTTGTGTAAGTGTAACTTCTTCTCCTCAATAGCGTGGATTTATAGTTTTCGAGCCACTTTGTGAATGCCTTGTGAAAGATAATAATGAAGTGTAATGGGTTATGATCAAGGAGTTTTGTGAATTCCTCATGACTAGTAGGTATGGTAAGGAATTGGTTGGGGTCCATAGGTGATGAGATGGAAGGTGGAAATGGGCTAGGTGGGAGAAATTGGAGGCTAGTGTGAAACATGAGAACGTTGGCTTGTCTACGAGTTAGAACCATGTGACAAATTATAGAGCTAGTAATCTAAGTTCTACCGATGATACGAAACACCGAAATATGAAGTAGAATGGATCTGGAGGGTGGAATTTTGTTGTTGTTTCGATTTGAAAATTAAAACACAAAGATCAGCATTGATATTGGAGGGTAACCGATGCACCGGTTGATGGACCGATCTTGGTTCTGTGGAGAAATGAAGGATTTGAAAATCTACCAATAAACGGTGAAAATCAAGTGAGACTGGACTCTGAAGAAGATATCATAGACTCGAGAAAATGTAATGAAGTGACATAATAAGTCACAAAAAGTATCGATGTGAAGTAAACACTATTTTGGGAAAATGACCAAAACAACAACAAACCGATTTACTGCGTCGGTGAACCAATGTTGGTATGAAGAGGTAATTGATGGCGATCATTGAACTGATACCAACTACTATAGATGAATAACATATTAAAATTTGGAGATTAAAAAAAGTGTGAATGAGGTGAGCACGAATGTTGTTGGTGATAATAGAACCCATAAAATGTGATGAAGTGACGAGAACAAGGCCATAAAGCACAACAATGTATATTGAACACTACTTTAGCAAAAATGACCGAAACAAAATCAAAACCGATGAAGATTCAGTTGATCGATGCCGGTATAATGATGTAACCGATGGAGGTCACTTGATTGATACCTGAGTTACTTATGAAATATGGGAAGAGGTGAAAAATAAATTTTGGTGATTTAGATCAAATAAAAAGGCCAACTCAGAGGCTAAGTATGGTTGTGATGAGTCCTAACACACCCAGAATAAATTGGAATACACCAATCACGATGGGGGACGAAGGATGATAAAAATGAAGAAAATGAACTCACACCTCAAAACATAATCAGTCAAAAATCTAACAAACAAGAAATCCTATACTTGTAGATTTTATGTTGTGGTTTATGCCATTTAAACTGATTGGTGAGTAGAACATAGTTTTTGGTGAATGAGGGTACCCTATAAACAGATCTCTGTATGGTTTTAGGTATATTTTGGATAAAGGAACATGATATACCTTTCAAGTACATGTAGTACAACTATGATTTGATGAATGGCTAGAACACTAGGCTGGTTCTGTTGCTAATCTGATTATTATTCATTAACGGTAAATATTGGGAAAGAAGATGTTTAAGAAATGTATTTTTATTTAAGTGGTTTGGTTTGGGATTTTTGTGCACAAAGTGAGCTATGCTTCATTCCCACCAACCATCGTCTGGTCATGACCTCCAACATATAAGTTGTAAATAAATTTAAATGAGCTAAAATGTGACATACATAAGAATGATACACACCAATTTTAAACTAAAATTGACAATTGATTTCGATGTAGAAAATAATGAATAGGTCAAGAACATGCTCTTTCACTACTATGAAAATGCAAGAAGAAAGAAATGATTTGTTTTAAGCACCAAATCACAAGTGTCTTTCGAGATCAATTCGAAGAAAAGAATATTACCAGGAGAAGATTAAATGTGAATTTTTTAGAAAGAAAGAAACACACAATATTTCTCCTATATGAAGAAAATGTAATGAACCCAAGAGAGGGTCCTACCATGGATGCCAAAAATTTCAGTAATAAGTTTCGTACGTATGAGAAAAATAGATAAGGTAAACGTGAGGAGGAATAACTATGGAGTGAAGGTGGAAGGTAGAATGCGTACGTTGTTGATGTTGTCCAAGCATATTGTAGAGAACTCCATTTTGTCTAGGAAGGACTACCTGTAAATGCAAAGAAATACCACAAGAATATTATTGAATAACATATGATATTAGATTGCCTAGCATATGCTAGATCCAGAAGCATGGTACTTCCTAGAAAGGTTGTCAATCCACTATTTAATAATAATTTAATATAAATATGAAACTGAAATAAATAGTTCTTATTGCAATGTAATGATTTAGGTTTCTTGTACACACAATAGAATTAGATTCTATGCCAGATATCAAATATAACACTAAATCTAATTAGGATTGGGGTTTTTAGGTTAGGTAGGTTTTTCGGGGGTCTAGTAAGGGTCTAAGGTTGGTGGGTTGAGGTCTGGGCTGAGTTTGGGTGAATGGGAGGCTAGCTGGTCTAAGAATATTACTAGCCATAAAGACCGGTATCGGTCGGGTGACCGATGCCGATATAGGAAAGGAATCAACAACGGTTAAGTAATCGACGTCGGTAGGGGAAATTTGTGGGAAACTATTAAAAATGGGTTTTGAACCTCTCTGTGATTGCATAGAGAGTGGGAGGGGTGTAAATAGGGTCATAATATTATTAGGAAGACTCAAGAATGTTGAAAAGGGGGTTGGAAAGGGTGTAAAGGCTTGGGATGGTTGAATAGTGGGTTGATGGGAGGAATGTGATTTGGTAGTAATGGAAGAAATGAAATACAAAAAGAAGCAAGAGATCTACACTTGAATAAACACAAATGATGAAAATCACAATACTTACTTGGTATTTTGCAAATCTTATGAATGAAGATGGTTAATCCTTGAATAGAGAAGAAATTGTTGGGTCCAGTTCCATGACATTACAACTTTGTGTGCTCCTGTAAGTATTCCAATGCTTTGGAAGGAGAACCAACTACTTGTCTTGCACTATGGTTATGTGTGTTCGTCGCCTGGATCCAAGAGGGATTGAAGATTCGAGCTTGAATGCAATAAGGCTCCAATAACTGAATGACCAACCCGTGTAAAACGTTTTGAAAATTTATATAAAGTGACCGATGGCGGTTAGGTAACTGGCACTGGCCGAGGATAAACCGGCATCGTTTAGGGTGAAATAGTCATTTTTACCAAAACTAGGAAGATCATCCCAGATTTGGCATGTTTTCCAAGTTGATTCCACATAGGAAAGTGGAGTTATCATTAAAAAAGGTAGGAGGCTCATAGAAGAAGTCCAGTTAGATTTGGGAAGAAGTCTTAGTTAGTTAGGTTAAGTGGTGACTCAGCACTGGGAGTGATGACTCAGTGGTTAGAGTGATGACTTGGTCACTTTGAGTTAAGTGCCCCTGGAATGGGTCAAGGGTGAGGTGTCCTGATGATGTGGATGTGTGAGTATTAAATTAAATTAATTAAAATAATTATATTAATTAATAACATGACGATGAATATTAATTCAATTGTAAGTGATTCAACTAATATCAATTTAGGGTAAGGGGCCATGGCTAGGTAAATGCATTACATTTAATTAATTGAAAGGGGACCAAGGGGAGTGTGACCCAAATTTGGTGTCTACACTATCGGTGTGGGAACTCAAGTAGGAACACATCTAAATAATCTTTAATGGTTTTCCGAGGCTAACCACAAACTTGGGTATGAACATGAACACATATGACTGCTCAACCTCTTCAAGACTCGTAATGCTATTTTTCTCTATGTTATCTATTCTTCAAGATGTTATTACATTGAGAAATTTTGTAGGAATAATCACATACACAAGTGTATAGGAATATACCACATCTGCTTTTGATTTTTCACACCACGTTAAAATCCACACCAATATGAAATGTTGAAATCAAACACACTTCACACACGTGCCACCAAATTAGTGAAGTGGCCTCGTGTTGGTGACTGAAGAGAGGTCGTTGGTTGTCCTCCACCTCGATGCCTCCGTCCTCCATCAATATGGTACAAGCTCCACTTTGGATTTGAATCAAACACTCAATAGTTTCCACATTGTATTATTGATATAGTACCACTCCCACCATGTGAAAAAGCACATATTACATACCTTAATCGAATGTCGATTCCATCGATAATGCATTCGTAAGGTAAATTTTTTATTTTGACTCATAAAAATAACTATTGACTCATTTTTATTTTTACAAAATGACTAATGACTCAATGAATTTTATGACAACACTTTGAATCAAACAAAAAGACTCTACATTGAATTGAACTTGACAAACTGATGACTTTAAACTTTTGACACTATTGTATTTAACTTGAGACTGTACTAACAATTCTAATAGACAATACAATAATATTTTTGACACTTGAATTTTATAATTTAGACCATACATGAAAGAAAATAAGAATATATAACTTACAATGTTAATGGACACACATAAAGTAAGTCCTAGACAAGCTTATTTTGGACTACTACAATAATAGACCTCTTGAAAAAAATCACCTATAAAAGACTATAACACTTTAATAATACACTTTTTATTAATTGAAAAATACGCTTACAAAAATCATACAAATTTATAGGAAAGACAACTCCTACATACGAGGAGGTTGCTCAAACAACTTACCTATAATGAGTTGATCTAATAACTCATAACAATAAAATTATCTCATAACCATACGAGATATATTTTTATAACAATATGTCTCAATAAATATATATTGTAATATTGTTTATAACAATATTAGTATCAAATATTAACTAACACCTATAATGTAAACATTAATTTCCTAACATTAATAAAATCACCTTTCTTGATCCATCATTAAAAATACAATTTACTAATTTTCTACATTTTAAGTATTTAAATTTATTGGAATGTGTATCCATCACATATGACATACGTATTAAAAAAACTAAAGCCCATTCGTAATGTTGCCATGATAAAAGAATGGATTTCTATTAAATATTTATGTAATTGATTCGGCTTGAATATAAATGAGAGTAAATAGTTAGACAATATTTTTTAATATATAGTTGAGAGAAAGAAAGAAAAATCATTTTTAAGGTTTATGATATCGAGTACTGTACTTTGGGTATATAAGGTAACTTATGAGATACGAGACCACCTCATACCCCCCATATGGCACCTAAATAAGCTTTAAATACTAGGTTTATAGACCTTACATATTCTAGAATTACGGCTTGTGACTTCCCTTTCAAGAACAAGTTCATTGCCATCCGTCCAACTCAAGTTTACTAATTAAATTGTTATATCATATTTAATTAATAAAAAATTGAGAGGAAATATGTAACATCAATTTCGACACCTTTTAAAACACTTAGACCATTGGTTCACATTATAATCTAGTTTTCATACATTTTCCCCTTTTAGTCAATCCCTCACCACTTTCGTCGCCTCTACTTTCGCATAAATATTCTCGGGATCAATTTCAATTATCTTAGGACACCTATTTCACCTTTGCAAGACACACATTCATATTCTGAGCTTTTCCCATTAATTTTATAACATGATCGATGGTTATCCATACTAGCCCCCACACCTCCCACCCTCAAAATGGTTGTTTTTACACTTAGACGTTTTTTAAGGTTGGCCTAGATTTCAACAAGGGTTGACTTGCACAAATAAACTTACAAACACCAATATAAACAAAAAAATAGTAGAGGTCATTTACACATCACAAATCACTCACACCATGCATTTATCATTTGGAGATCATTTTTACTAAAGCTATTTACATCCTAAAACACTCTAAAGTACACAAGAACAACACTCAAACATCTAATAAAATTTGACATCTATATGTTGTCCAAAATTGGTATTTCCAAGTGTTTTGTGCCATAAAAATTCATATCATTGCATTGAATGAGAATATAGAGAGAGTGTACGGCAAACTCACATGGGTATTTGATCTACATTGAACTACATAATCCCTAATGCACAATGGTGTAGACACTAAATCATGGACTTGGGTATATTTCTAAGACCTAAAAGAATACTAGCATTTATATGATTCCTAAGCAAGAAAACTAGTGATTGATAACTATCTTTGGCCTCTTTTTTTGTCTCCTATTTTCTATTTGGTCTTACACACCCTACAACCCAGTTAGGACTTTAGTTGTTTATCTTACATGGCTTTAAACACTAGCACCCAACCAGGCGGTAGTTCCCAAGTGCTCCTATCCCTCTTAGGTGCTCCTAACCCTTTATCACCTTATTCTCTCTTTTTGGGTCTCTTTTATCCTTTGGGAAATTTTATTTGCTTATAGGTTGAAATTCTAGTTGTCAATTATGAAATTCAAATAAGAGAATCATATAAATACATAGTTATGTGTTCAAAATCAAGGACCAGACATTAAGCATTACTATCATCACCTAAGCTTGCATTCCAAAGGCATTAAAGAACTGAAAATGAATCCATCTAGCATCCATTCAAGGTATAAGGGTTGCGTAATTTTGCATACACACCGTATAGGAAGGTGAAGTCTATTCTATTCCATCCACATATGCTATACATTCTACATTTTAGCAAAAACAATATTAAGTGCAACTTACACAAGGACATCCTATGGCATCATTTCTACACACACACACACACAATAACTACATGGAGTCTAATATTTAGTGTAGTTCTCAGTCGTAAGTTCACTCTCGAGGTGGCCATTGGGGTCAATCTAACTCCCCATTATGCATTCTCCTTTTTAGGTTTAATGTGGTTTGTGGGTATGTTTAGGTGAATTTATCTTTTGCAGGTTATAGATACCTTTGGTGATCAGAAAATGAATATTAGGTGATTAATAGGTAACAAATGCAAAACCCTTGTGACACAAAAGAAAGTGAGTTCCTTCACAAATACCAATGTCCGATTTAGTCACTAAGACTCCAAGCACCTTTGTCCTGTAGTGGGCGCCCCTATCCGACGTTATTCTCACATTCTAGATTTCACAGTGAACATTTACGACATTGTTTGTAGTATGTTTAACACTTTTACCAACCCATATTACTTCATGTGCACTCAGAAATCAGCCAAGTCTTCTTCTCTCTCCATCTTTCTTAGGATTTTACATAATGGCTTGTTTATTTGCTTAGATCTTGTTGTATATTTTTGTACAACAATTAAGAAGAATAGTTACTCTACAATCAGATTTAATTATATTTAAATTAAATCATTTGGGAAACCCCACTCTTGATCAAACACTTGGATCCTCATTTTTCCTATCCTAGCCAATCTTATTACATGGATTTTAAAAATCCTCTAATCTCCTTGCATGACTTACTTCAAATGCACCCACCTTACAAATATGTTCTCTAAAAATCCTGGACACTATGTATCTCCCTCGTAATATGCCACTGTACAAGTGAGTTCCATTTTTGATCATCTATCTAACGACTCTATTGTTCCTAATCCTCCAACCAATATAGCTATCTTAGAGTCAATTCAAGCTTTACACCATGTTTTTCAAGATAAATTTCACACTATGGAAACCACAATTACATCTCTTAAAGATGAAATCCAACATCTCAAGGATGCTTCTTAGGCCCATGCTAGTTTTTCTTCTACATCTCATCCTAATATTATGTCCTCTACATGTGCTCATGTCAGTGAACCCCAAGTATTAATCCTACCCACACCTCTCAAGTTTTATCTCAATGATAAACAACATGATGTTCTTCCTTAGATCCTCACTCACCAGTTGATTAACTTGTAAAATACTCATTGTTATCCTCCTTATCGACTTGCCAAATACCAAGGTCTCCCATTTTGCAATTATCATAGAATTAATGGAGATAATGACAATGATTTATATTCTTTAAAACAAAGAATTAAGAACCTTGAACATTAAGGTTTTATCTCATTTGTTGCACAACATTCTGCTTCATGCTCATATTCAATTGTTAAATCCCAATGGGATCCTAAATCTGGTCCTTCCATGTCTCATAAGCATAAATCCCTAATCACTAATGTTCCTCTTCTTGTTAGTCAAGAGAAGCCTATCCAACATATTTAAACTAAACAACCACCACTCAAAATCCATCCTCCATCTTCTCCTCATGTCAAGCAACCACCACTCCAAATCCTTCCTCCATCTCCTCTTCTGTCAAGAAACCACCACTTAAAATGTGTAATACATCTCCTCCTCTTGTCAAGAAACCACCACTCAAAATTCACCCTCTATCCTCTCCTCCTATCAAGACATCTATGGAATTACCAATTCCAAATAAACAACCCCCAACCAAGAAAGACCAACAAACCCTAGATGACATCTTTAGACTTCCTTCTTTCAACCCAAAATCCAACCATGGTTATACTCTTGTTCATGCCTACCATTTTGATGAATCTCTTTATTCTCATGACAAAACTAACAATATCCCACACTTTGTATCTCTCACATTCTCACATAAATCTCCATTACTAGCACACTTGGGAGGAATTGCACTTCTCTCCCCTTCTAGCACTATCAATTGTCTCTAGCATATACTATCACACTTTAAGCTTTGTGAATTATTTCTAACCTTCCTAAGTACTTACAAACCCTTTAATACACACATTGTATTATCATTACCCTATGACACAATCTAGTTCTACGGTTCATACTCGATTGGTGAGGGTCTAATTTTGAAATGAACCTCCCATCATCTACATTTTACGCTATGTGCTTCATGGTACATATTTCTAGCATCTCCCCTCACACAACACACAAATCGATGACAAAATCTTGTTATATGGTTCATTATTAAATGTTAAGGGTTTCTATAAATGAACCTCATCTCATACACATCCGTTGTGGGCCACGTTGGTCCTATCATCTACACACTTTTCATACCATTCCATCAAACTCTCAAATTACATTTGCATATCTTGGTTACTGATTACTCTTGCTAGTTTTTTCTACTTACATGTTGTAATTTGCTTACTATGTTAGCTAGATATTTAGTATGCCATCATATTTACACACACACACACACACACACACACACACACACACACACACACACACACACACACACACACACATGCGTGTTCACTTGGTCTTGTGAGGTGAATGTAGATCTATTCCAAGTTATTACACGTTTTAATGATGCTTGACACTATACCCTTTCTAGTCCCACCGAGGCTCCTAGAGGCATCTAATTTCACTACTATCACATACTACACAAGTTATTTTGTCACATATTATTATAGTTACTTTACTTTTCACCGATTCATACATGCTCTTGACATAGTATTTATTTCACTAACATGTTAATGGGTGCTTCATGTGTAGCATTTAATTTGTAGGATTATATGCTACCATGGTTATCTCGATACATTTTTATCATTATATGTTATTGTTTGCGGGTTATGCCCTATGTATTTCTTGATAATTGTTTGTTTTTTTATGGATGCTTCGGCCTTGATTGTCTTGTGACATTATGAGTGATGTCCCATGTTTGAAACCTACTTTTTGCGGTCCACTTTGTTTACACACTTGCTTGTTACATTGTATTTTATTGTGTGCTTGCCACTTTTTCTACAAACACGTGTTACTAACCACTCTATTTTATATGTGCCTTTCTTTATACCATACACATACCCTACCCCTACGGTATACACTATATATCAACATCAGGTCTTCTCTTTTGGGTTGTATCCTCCTATCATCATCGAATGCACCCCAAATGAGGGGAATACATTGGGTGAACAAGTCACCCCTACAACAACTTAGAGATAAAAATAGCATAGAAAAGGCACATGAACACGATCCACGGAACACCCCGAGAATTAGACTTGAGTCAAAATCATGGTGAAGACACTAGTTCTCCGGGTGCTTTGCGACCTATCTTGGTGCTAATGTACTTGGGGAAAATATAATCATATTCTCATATCAACACAGGTTTACAAAAGTATTCAAAGTGGTTCTACAAAGGACGGGCATAGTCCTCCATCCACAAAATGCATTTAATTCAATCAACACAATTTGGAACAATCGAGACAAAATAAACAACATGTACCAAATCACGATGCACCATTTGTAGTGGTACTTATTGGGAAGAGTCATGGAAGGAGAGTAAAACTAGACCTCTCTCCCCAACATTTGCTTATTGGTATGAGATCGCCCAAAAACTCGCACTTTGCGTGAGATCACCCAAAAACTCGCACTTGGTGTGAGATCGCCCAAAAAAATAAATCTTCAAAATATTTCAAGACACTTTTCTATCCTTTTACACTCTTTTACATCAGGTGCACACTTTAATTTACTACTACTTTTACATACTTTTCTTGTATTTTCATATACAAGACTTTGATTATTATTTCACTCTTCTTTTGTAGGTCCTTAATACATGACAAGAAGCAACCTACAAACACACATACAAGCACAACAATAGGTACATACAACACATACACTTCACACCTAGGGTCACTTTCCTTTCCTAATCTCCATGCTTCACTTTGCAATCATTTCACACTCCACTTATCTACTCAACACATTATTTTGTGCATGCTCTACAAAATAATATGGTACACATATCTTATCTACTTTATGTTATCAGGTATTCACTCAACAACATAAAGTGGGGAAAATGTAGACACTAAATCATGCACTTGGATACATTTATATGTCCTAAAAGTATGCTAGCATTTATATGATTCCTAAGCAATAAAACTAGTTTTTGACAACTATTTTTGGCCTATTTTCTTTGTCTTTTGTTTTCTATTTGGTCTTAGACACCCTACATTCCAATCATAACTTTACTTGTTTATCTTACATGTCCTCGAGACACCAATTCCTAGCCAAGATAATAGTGCCCAAACAATCCTATCCCTCTTAGGTGCCCCCGACCCTTTCTCAACTTACTCACACTTTTTGGGTATGTTTTATCTTTTGGGAATATTTTTCACTTATGGGTCGGCCTTTCAGGTTGTCAATTACAAAATTCAAACAAGGAAATTTTTGGCTAGATTTTATGCTCGACTAAAACATGCAACCTAGGTAGTCATGGGATAAATCCCCTTCATTTAATGGTGAAGCTCTCGTATACTTTATTTTTTTATTCTAACACTAATCTAACTTCTCAAGGGTATTACTTTAACTATAAAGCTCATGAACCACAACTAAATATTTTGGCAGCAAGTAAGCAGTTGTTTGGTGGGTGGAATGTGAGATGTATGAAAACATAAATAGAGAAAATAAATATGAGTGTGAACGAGGATGTGCTATGTAACAGGTAGTTCTCAGATCCAGTTACTTACACACGGGAATAAACAATTTTTTTCTTCTAAATAACATTCAAGCAATCAGAAAAAATGCGTGTATCTATGAAAATTAAGACAACACAAAGTTTATCATAATAATCATAAGCTACATAGTCGACAATGACATATACAAAGTTAAATCAAAGTATTTATTTCTTCTTATTTAAACCTTAACTACATACAACAAGTTCTCTAAGCTATTTCAACACAAAGTCTAAAATAACCGATTACAACTTATAATAGTTTCTTGCTGAAAATTTATAGATGGCCTTGTTGATGATGGGAAAGTAATTTCCAATGCTTACTATGATCAAGGAGGTGATAGTGCTCCTCTACTCCCAGTTTCTCATACTACAAATTCAATCATGGAAGGAACATTAAAAGTGTTATTATACACTCCTCAATGGTTGAATAGTCAAGGTCATTGCTTGGAAGAGTCAGTGATGAAGGAAATCACTCAAATTAGTACTAGAAAGGGAGAAGATATCAATCAGAGTAAAAAAGGACAAGAAGGTACAGGAGATAGCAATGGCTTGGCTCTAAAGTTATAGCCGTTCTGAATAACTAGAACAAAGAATCCTATGATTCTAAGAGTTGTCACTGAAAGAACTTATAGTATGGAAAAATCATCGATATTACTCCTAAAATTCAAGAACTCTCTGCTAAATAATATATTATATTACCAACATTGAAACTAACTTCTTTTGTATTTCTCACCACTACCTTAGAAAGTGTGTTTCCTATACCACCTCTTTGTCCACCACCAGCTACTCCTCCTCATCCTCCCTATCTTGAAGAATTATCAACTGTGACATGAAAGGAGAATCTTAATGTTCCTTACACCTAATATTCCTACCTTTAATGGCCATGATGACCCTCAGGAACACCTTTGATCCTTTCATGTGATATGTATTAACTATGTAGATGATCTTACATTATTGGCTGAATTATTTCCTCGAAGATTACAAGTGATTTAACACATATGAAATTTGTAAAACCCTAATTGCAAAGTGACATATGATAAGTAAATGCTAAGCAACTTCTGGAATGTAGATGAAAAAAGCAATAAGCTAAATAAATGCAAAAACCTAAGTGCAAGAGAGAGGGAAAAGGACTTAGCTAATTTATTCCTAATCCGCCACTGTGCAAACTATAGAAAACTAATGAACAGAAAGGGAAAACTTGTTGGTGTGAGGTGTATTGACACCTCACTAGGTGAGTTATCTCACTTAGGTGTTAGCATAGATCATAGGTTTCATATTAGTTATGATAGATTTTGTCATGAAATCATCATATGTGTAAGCGTGTATCATAGGAGTTACATTCCCCTTTTGGATGTAAATCCTCTTCTCCATCATAGAGGAATCATTATCTCTACATGGGAGTTACTCATCACTCCCCTATATGTACACCTTTTCTTCTTGATCTATGAGCATGGGGATTGATCCTTGTTTCCCTTAATGCATGTATAATATTCCCATTGTTGAGTTATCTATTGAATCTTGAAGCTACATCATTCCACGATTGAGTACAACTCTTTGATGTGCACGAATTCCCTCTAGGTCTTCATCCTTCCTCCCTCCATCATGGTATCATATATCAGGGATCAGAATCATTCTACTTGTAAGTGTCTCTTACTACTCTCCACCTTGTAGTTTCATGTGCAAGTCCTTAATCTTGCTCTATGCTCTACTTGCATTTTTAGGGTTCTTGTTTTGTGTTGGGTGTGCTTTTTGTTGGTGTCTATTATGTTCAGTTCAGCACAAAATTTACTGTGTTTGGAGGTTCAATTTTTTTGGTTTTAGAAGGTTGAAGGGCTATTCTTAAGGACCAACTCAGCCCCGCATCACCGAGTAAGGAACTGAGCTTCCTAAACAACTCGCCTCACATTGGTTTGGCCGTCGTCACATAACTTTCCTGGTCGTTCATGCATTAGATTTGACTCAATTCATTCATGAACTGCCCAACTCAGGTTTTCTTTTGTGTGATCCTTTTCCTTTACATTGGTTTGAAGTCAACTAGGCTTGCGATTATTTCCTCTGACTCTTGCTTATTCATGCTTTAACTTGTGGCAACATTGAAGTTGGTTTAGCATTTCCTTGGATCGGGTAGATC
This sequence comes from Taxus wallichiana var. yunnanensis, assembly GCA_018340775.1. Lineage (NCBI taxonomy): Eukaryota > Viridiplantae > Streptophyta > Pinopsida > Cupressales > Taxaceae > Taxus > Taxus wallichiana. Next base: position 203,080,330 of record CM031239.1, on the reverse strand, counting down.
TAACTTATACTGCTCTACCATAAATGAGATTTTGGTTTGTCACCTTGCCCTCCATTTTACTACTCTCATGTTCGAGCTCATGTTGGTTCAAACCTTCCTTGAACTTGATCACTATGTGTTTAGCCTCACTTGATCTGTTTGCATGAGCTCTTGTATTGAAATGAGCCCCTAACTCTGCAGGTGTGTTTGGGACCAACCTTCTCGACTTTTCTCGGATCACCGGTGCATTGCTCTTAGCACCCTCGGTGCTGGTTCAACTCTTCTTGGGTCTCTGTGTTTGTTTTACATCATGTTGGTTGGGGTTTTGGTTATTGGACTTTGTTTTGCTTTGGTTTTTGTTTGTTCATGGGTTTTTTTGGGCACTTTGGTTTTGCATTGATCTTTTCTTGCTCGTGTTGTCATGTTGCATGATCACCCCGCCGTTATGCTTTGCCATCTCCGTTTCATGCACCCCCTTTCTGAAACATCCACTTGTTCTTACCGTCCTTTTTCTAAAGTGGCTCGCCATGGGACCATGTGGGTCACTCCACGTGGCTCCATGCCCCCTTTCCCATTGTCTTAACCACCTCACCTACTTTTCTAACCCAATTTCAAATCCTTGTCCCACTTTTTGTTAATTTTGAATCCTATTCATGTTATTGTAGTCAATTTTAATTATTAAGTGGTGGTTGTGGATCGGTCTTTTAATAAATGATTTTTTTGTGGTTAAAATGGTTATGTTTTATAAAAGGGTAAGGTTTAATGGGATATAATTAGATATTGATTTTATAATTAGAAACTAACTTAATTAAAAAGAGATTTAATTAATTCAATTGGGAGATTTATATATGGAGTTTTTAATCAATTTAATTAAGAATTAAATTAATCAAGAATTCATAGGTTTTTAATTAAGTACCTTATTTCTTTTTATGCATTTTCGAAATTAGCAAAATTGGGCAAGAATTATTCTAAAACTAGGGTTACTCGATTTTTTTTCATTGCTATTTTGTGGGTGTGTATTTCCTTCTAAAGTGCTTAGGTCACGTTGGACCCCTTTTAGCATTTTCTCGGTGGTTTTGCACGCATTATGGAGCCGTTTTGGCATTTTGGGCCCCATTTGACTCATTATTGCATTGTAGTGCTCCTTCTTTACCTACAACCAACCGGTGAGTGCATCTGCCACAACCTTGCAAGAGAGCCCCATTCTAAAAAAATGGGATTATCACTATTTTTCAAGTGTTGTATTACACAGAGAAACATTCTTGGTTGATTCCGATGTCTTGCCACCTTTCTTGTATCCACACACCCTTCTTCTTGTGCACCTTGCACTTTTTCATTCTCGCATCATGGAGGATGCTCTTTCCATACTTGAGATTTGTAGGATCGGTTTATAACCTCGAAATTTTACTTGGGAGAGAGAACTACACATCATGTCATGCTTATATGGATGACTACTTTTCATACGAGGTTCTTTCATACTTTCTACATGGGCCAAGTCATATACCCACCGATCACCGTTGTCTTGTGAACTTTCTTGACACATGCAACCATGTTGTTGGTCACTTGTTGCATGTCACTGCACCTCTCCACATTCATGTGGTAGAATCGATCCTCCCACACCATATGGATAATATTTAAGTCTTTTTTAGAGACCCTTCATTCACTTCCACTATTGTTCTTATTGATACAATTATATCCTCTTCGATTCATGCGATGATAGTTCCATTGATACATACTCACTTGGTTTTATCTCTGATGTCAAGGATTGCACTTCTACTTCGATGATGAGAGTCCTACCGAAGACAACTATATTTCTCTCACTATTCTATAGTATGTTGAAACTCCCCACTTCTCATCGATATCGTGAACTCTCCTTCTCAACCTTATATAGTCATTGCACTAGCATCCTTTCCAATTCTAGTATGCGAGGCCCTTTCCACTCCTCTTCATTCATGTGATGATTCATACATATATGACATCACTCTTTTATTTATTAAGCCACCTTTTTGGGACGAGTATCTACCCAACCTTGGTCATCTCTTTGTAGTTCCTACTTGTGATGTAGTACATGTTTCTCATCCTTCTATAGGTGTTTCAAAGGATTCCATCATCTCCTTTATTAGGAGCACCTCTTCTAGGAATCTTATCCCTTCCACTTTTTAGGAGACCATCATTGATCTACCATTGCATGTGGATCATTTTTTTATTGTGGGGGTTGTTGCATTTCCTTCACATCACATGGGAATCCTTTTGGAAAATGTTCCTCTTATTCACTATGAAAATTCTTCACACATATAATTACCTTCGGTTGCTTGACACCTTATTTCTAGACCTATGACACACTTCCATGGAATAGATTCATAGTTCTTTGTATTGTTTCCTTTGTATTCCTTCACAGCAGAGTGGGAAAAATACCAAGACACCATTTTCATCCTTCTTAAGGAAGGCATATAGTTTGGTGCGCATGGCTTTTTTTTCAGTCTAGAGGCAAGAGAATCATACCATTGACAATATTCTTGGAGACTTCCTAGAGTCACAGAGTTCAAATCCATCCATGGAATATTCTGTGTTCCTTTCATATCCTCCTTATTATTCTCTCTTATTTTGCTTTATGAGAGGTTTCTTTTTGTACATGGGTACCTTATTAGGATCCTTAGTTGTTGGGACCCATTTGTGGCATATTTCATAGATTAGAGAGTGTTTTTATCTTTTGTGGTGGATGTTTTTCCAATTGGGGTTTCCTCCGCTTCTTGAGATTCTTGTTGTTCATGGGTGCCTCATCAGGCTTAGTTTCATGGACCCATTTTTCATTCTCTATGTGTTTTGTTGTCTTGCCTTGCCTCATCCTAAGTTACGATGAAAGGGGTTGTTAGTGTGAGGTGTATTCCTACCTCATTAGGTGAGTCATCTCACTTAGGTTTGAGCAAGGATCATAGGTGTCATGTTACTTATGACAGATTCCATCATGGAATTTGTTATATGTGTGAGTGTGTGTCATAGTATCTAAATTACCCTTTTAAATATAAATCCTCTTCTCCATCATGTAGGCATCATTATATCTGCATAGGAGTTGATCATCACTAACATATATGTACAACTTCTCTTCTTGATCTATGAGCATGGGGATTGAGCCTTGTTTCCCTTAATTTGTGCACATTATTTCCATGGTTGAGTTATTGCTTGAATATTGAAGTTACACCATTCCACTATTGAGTACAACTCCTTGATGTTCACAAATTCCCTCCATGTCTTTTTCCTTCCTTCCTCTTTCAAGACTGTCACAATTTTACACTGTAAATTGTGGAACTATCGAATGGGTCTGGACTAGGGCACATGGACTAATGCGAGGTGCTAAGGTGATAAAGACCTTGTTGGGCACTTATGAATACACAAGAGCTCATAATCTAGTTTTTCCTATGTCGTGAGGTGGTTGCTAATATTCACTATTGATTTCTTGTGTGTCGCACTATGATCACATAATTCACTTGAACTCCTGTAAATAAAATATAACCTATAAAATCTTCAAAATACATCAAATCCTAAAAAGAAAATATGTAATATGGGGATTCATAATGACTTCGATAGTCAACCGAATGAGTGAAATTACAACCGAGAATTGCACTACATCTTAGAATCCATGTAGTTCTTGTGCGTGTGTGAAGTAATCATGCCCTAAGAATCCCTTGTGTAAGCACACTACATAGTGGGTGATTGCTAGATGTACTAATGTAAATAGATGTGTGGATGGAAAAATGAACTTCCCCGCTTATGCATGTATGTAGAAATTTAGTCCCTTTTCCCTTAAATGAAAGCTATATGGATTCCTTCGATGTTCTCGGATGCCTTTGATGTAGGCTTAGGTGATTATAATAGATGCTTAGAGCTTGGTTTGTTATTTTGGTCAAATAGCTTTGTATTTATATGATTCCTTTAGTTGAATTTTGTAATTGACAACTAGAAGGCTGACCCATAAAAAATAAGATTCCCAAAAGATAAAAGAAGCCCAAAAGAAACGAGTAAGATAGAAAGATGTTGGGGGCACCCGGAGGGGACAAGGGAACCTAAGTATAAAGAAATGAGTGATGGTGTCCAAAGTCAAGAAACATAAAGAAATGAAGTTAAGAATAGGTTATGGGGTGTATAAGACCAAAGAGAAAGAAAGAAATATAGAAAAGATGGCCAAATATAGTTGTTAATTGTTAGATTTATCACTTAGGAATCATGTAAATGCAAGCATGTTATTAGGACATAAAAATATACCCAAGTGTATGATTTTGTGTCTACATTTTTTCCCACGATATTTTTTGAGTGAATAATCAATAACATAAAGTAGATATGAGACACATACCTGATAACCATGGAGAATGTGATGGTGAGATCATGTTAGGGAGACAAGTGAAAACGTGTAGTGATAAAAATGAAGTGTGGAATCTAACAAAGAGGAAGTGACCCTAGGGGTGAAGTGCATTGCATTGTACCATGTTGTACCCTCTTGTTGTTTGTGTTTGTTGATGTTGGGATACTTCTTATTTCATATTAAGGATGAACCTATAAAAAAAGAGAAAAATAAGTAGTCAAATATGTGTATATGATTTTTTTTGCTTAAGTATGTACAATTGAATAAAAAAGTGTAAAAAGGAAACTGTGCACCTAATTTGTGAAGAGAAAAGTGTAGAAAATTTCTTAAACTCGCTATGAAGAGAGATTTTTTTTTGGGCGATCTCACTCCAAAAGTGAGTTTTTGGGCAATCTCATGCCAAGAACAAGTTTTTGGTGATCCCACACCAAGTGCAAGTGTTTTAGGTGATCTCACGCCGTTCCAAAAGAGTGTTAAGGAGAGAGGTCTAGTTTTACTCTCCTTCTATGAATGCTTCCTAAATAATCAGTACTACATATGGTATGTCCCATGTTTAGTTTTATGATAAAAAGAGATGGTAGGATATTGCATACATTTTATATTCTCGAGGCCAACACATGAACCTTTTATACTTATCTCGTTAACTAATTTGAAAACTATGATGATATGAGAAAGTAACTGTAACTGCCCCCTGGGCATAGGAACCAAAGAAAGGTCAAGAGTGACTAGGATCTAGTCTCTATATCTCAGCATTGGTGTTCATTTTGTATTGAGGACCCAAGTCAGATTTTGGGTTAAATCTATAATTGTATATTGTTCTATTCATGTAATGTAGAGGCATGCAAAGAAGCTCGAGCTGCTATATGGGGTGATCAAGTTATCCAATGTATGCTCCCTTATTTGGGGTACATGTGACATTGATAGGATATTTCGGTCCAAAGGAGATGACCTGAAGTTTATATGAAACTAATACCCAGTAGGGGGAGAGAATGTGCATGGTCGAAACTAAGGCACATGCAAACAATATGGCTAGAAATATGTGTTATTGGAAAAGTGGAAATCATGCTATAAAAGACAATGTAAACAAGAAATAGTGCAGACAAAGTAGACCATGAAAAGTGGGTTTCAAACATGGGACATCGCTCACAAAAGACAATTAGGGTTGATGTGGCCAAAAACATACAAGAAGTGATATAAAATACATAGGTCAAATCCCGTTAACAATGGAAAGCAATGGAAAGAAAAATTTAACAGACAACCATGGTGGCAAATAGTTCTTGCAAAGAAAATGTTGCACATGAAGCACCCATTATCATGTTAGAAAGATAAAATCTATGTCAAAGCATGTATGTATCAATGGAACAAGTAGTGTGCTAGTAATAATATGAAGCAAAAGATAAAAATGAAATAATAACACTTGTAGTGTGTGAGTAGGTATATGCCCCTAGGATCCTTCGTGGGACTCGGTAAGAGGTACAATGCCAAACAACATTGCATCATGTAAAGGTATTTATGAATTATGCATTCATACATATAGAAAAATTAAATGCACATGTGTATATAGAAAAGATATAGTGACATACTAAGTGTCTCAGTATAACATGGGAAACAAAGTGTAAATGTAACTAGTACAAACAAGCAAGATTATGTGCGACCAATGTATGCAATATGTTGTGAATCCATGAGATGGAATGATATGCAATGTGAATGTGATAGGAGAAATGTCCCCTCGAGTGGATTTTAATGAGAATGAGATGAGATTAATTCATAAAATACCTATCGATAGTCAAGAATGAACCATAAAAAAGAGTGCGCCATGGGAAATGGTTTAAAAATGATGCTTGAAAGATTTATCATAAATCAAAAGTGTGAAATGTAGGAGTGGTGAGGTTCATTTAAAATTTAGACCTCAGCGGCTTGAGTATGAACTGGGAACTAGAATGTGTCATATGGTAATGGTTTGATAAATGTGTAATAGAAAGATAGATCAATGAAGCACATAACATAGATTGTATAATAGGATAATATGATGTGTGAATAAAATTCTAGAAATATGTACCGAGAAGCATGAAGCGTGAAATGTGTAGTTTTGAGCTTTATGAATGTAGTATACCCTTAATGTCAAATAAGTGCGAATCAGTAGCACAAGAGTGCATCATAGGGTAATGGTTTGAAATGTGTGATAGATAGATAAAACATGAAGGAGGTCCATTTCATATTTAGATCCTCAAAGAATTGAGTATGAACCATGGAACTAGAGTGTATCGAGGGTAATGTTGGGAAGACAAGATATGAAGAGTGAATGGAAGAATGGGGCACATGAGAGTAGCAAAGACAAAGGTGCATGTAGGCAAGCTAGAAGTAGAGTGCATGTGGTTCACGCCCAAACACATAAGATTTAGGACTTAGCCTATTTTGCTAAGTACGAGCTAAAAATAGAAAAGTAGGATGGAGTGCCGACCAAAGAAAAGGAATAAAGCATGGTGACTTGGTGGCTAATTAAAGGCTATCTTTAGAATATGAGCATGTAAATCGAGCACACACATGAAGGCTATTAATAGGATTAAATCAATATTTATTTATAGGATAATCTATTATTAGTTGTTTTGTAAAGCATGCATGTAGTCTATTTTGGGCACACCTATTATTAGGAGAGTGCATGGGCGGTGAAGGGCAAGTACCCACCCCTATATATACTTGTTGTAGAGCCATTTTTTGAGAGAGAGTTGATATCAATATTTAGTTCTAGTACTTGGAGTCTTTTATATTTTCCAACTAAGTTTTGATGCTTGCGTGCATGGTCTAACACTCGACATAGTGTTTGTTATGTATTCAACTTCAGTTATGTAGTACTTTTGATATAATGGAACAATGTGGATGGATTATGATCATTGATATGTCTGAGTATGGAGGTTTCATGGTACAATTGTTATTATTAATCTGTTTGATCTATTATGTTTCCTTATTACATGCATTTCCAAAGTGCATGTATGCAATGATTTAAAATGTTTGAATGAGTACTTGGTTAATTATCATCATGAATGTGCATGCTAACATCTTGTCAAGCAAACAAAAATGAGGGACCTAGTAGCTACACATGCTTGAGTGAGCATTCAAGTTCTTCTGAATGAGGTGCCAATGTGTTTAGCACTTAAAGGGAAATTAAAGACTACATTTTGGTTCCTTTATCGGGACCTCTTTTCAATTTATCTAGCAGGATGTTTCTTGCAGATGGCATATCGACTATCTCTGGAGAGTATTGGAATATGGGTGGAAGATGAACATGATAATTTTATGCATAGGGATGACCATGAACCTGGTTCTAATGCACGAAAGTGGGTAGGAACTGATATTTATCATGAATTATATAATACGTTCTTTAGTTTCTTCCCGGTAAGAGTTGTATCAGATTGCTTGCAACATACACATCAAACAAATCTTGGTATCCTAGGTCGAGGGTTTGGATAGAAGAAGATTATCAGATGTTGTTTGATGTAGATGAAGCATGGACTAGGGATGTAAATAGTTGGTGGGCTGGTATACTACAAAATTATATGTTGGAGTATGTAATTACCACTCATTGTTTCCTAGAGGAAGATGATTTTAAGTTTTTTTGTGAGCCCAAAGGATATTATTTGCGCCTTATCCCTTTAGCTATTAAGATATTGATGACAAAATAAAATTAGAGAGATTACCTATGGCTAGCTAAACCCCCATTGTGCGCAGGGGTAGAAGCAAGTGTGGAGAAAATGGCAGAGGCCTGGTAGAAGATAGGTAGAGAGAGGAAAAACGGATAAAATTTAGCTTGAAAGAGGGACATGACATGTGCTAGGGATATTGCAACGTCATTAGAACTAAGCATAATGATGGCTTGCAAAGGTTTTGAAGGTTTCATGGAAGACAAGGAGCTATAACATTAGATTCTCCCAATGTTGGGAAATTATAGTAGAGAGTCCCAATTAGCTTCGATACAAGCATGTTAGAGGAGAGATTGAGAATTCCGGACATGCATCCGACTCTTCCTAGCTACCTAGCCCTTACACAGGTTTTCTAGATCTATAGGTAGTTGTTGGAAGGCATTCTAGTGGAGGTAGATAGAAAGATAGAAATACATATTATTTTATATGTAATTTAGAAGGGAATCAAACTAGTAGTGCACCCATGGAAACTCAACATGCACTAGTGTTTGGGATTTCTATTGTGGGGTTATTTTTAGGTGTGTCATTAAGATAGAGTATTAGCATGCATACCGTTGGGATTAATTTAGTAGGATCTATGACCACACAGATTGTTGGTGTCTAATTTAGTACTACAACCAGAAACAAGGGATTTTATCAAGCTGGATCGCAACTCGCAAAGAGGTTGCATGGGAGTTTTAGGAGGATCATGTCAACAATCACTGGGGAAATAATGGTGGAATTTAATGATATGTATTTGGTGGGAAAGGACCGCCACCACCAAATCAACCACCAACTCAACAACCAAAGGTGACCGACACCTCATGTTTTCTTTGAGATGTATCTTTATTTACCATATTATAGGGGAATATATTTTATAACATAGAATGTGCATAAGTGTTAATTACTATGACACACAAAGGGTATTATAACTTTAGATAGAATGGTAAGTTAGTTTTCCACTACAATTTAAGGGTATGTGTATAGTTGGTATAGGAAGTATGATCCACATCAAACCGTGGGGATTACAATGATTTGCACACTACGTTTTTAGCCGAGTTTCACATTTCGTAGTTTGAGCAAAGTAGATAATTAGTGTGCTTAAAGATATTAAGAAAGGATTGTCAAAAAGTGTTCAAAAATATGTCTTTCACTTTAAGAACATATTATCTAAATTGTCTTATGATATCCATGTAAATCAAATGCCCGACGGTTTCTTGGGGATTACTAACTCCATATAAAGAGATATAAACCGTAAGACATATGTAGATCTGCACAAATCCTCGAAAGTGGCTTTGTAAGAAAAGGTAGTTGGGAGTGTTGATATTGGATTTAGTCCTTTCCTAGAAGCACATATCACAGCCATGGAAAAACAATTAGAGAATATTTCTACCAACTCAACACATGAGACATGGAATGGTATCTCGTGCACTAATTGTGACATTGAGGGACATACTAAGGATATTTGTTTGTGTAAGTCCATGTACGCATTGTTACTAGATTGTTTAATTTTCCATTTAGAATATTATGTCCAAAACTATCCCCTTTTGAAGCACATGATTATGAAAGACTGAATCTATGTATTGTAAGATTTTTAAGATACACACTCATGATACAAAGGATTTTCAAGAAATAGAAAAAATTCACGAGGCATGTGAGACTGTTTTAAGAAAGACTACGATGGTAAACAACTCTCAAGGATAGAATGCACAACCTTTGGAAGAGTGTAACAATAGAAGGTAGAAGTATATTCCCACGTGGGACATGCTATACTTATGAATCCCTTGATCATTACCAATGTGATCTGTGTCTGCAAAATATATTTTTCTCATGGTATGGAAAACAACATAAGTTGGTGGATTATCCAGATCTATATGAACACATGAGAAAGAACAACAAGAAGAAAAGGGTGTAAGGATGATCAAGGTAAAGCACACGAAGGGTGACAAATGGATATCAAAGAAGATATCTCGACCCTAAATTGCAATATTTTTATGTCACTATTCATGCTTTGAATCGAACGTGCATATGAACCTCTTAAATCTAGACCACTCATCACACAAGAATAATTCATGCATGTAAGGTACCTAGATGGCACATCGAAGGAGTTTTATCAAGAAACAATGGGATTCATTAGAGAATTACAAGGTGAGATATAATGCTTTAAGGAATAGGCATGCTAGAGGGATCACGCGAAGCATGTTGAGCTCCCATAGAAGGATGTGGATGACCTAAAGGATGTATGTAAGATGTTACACTAGTAGAATAGCATTCCCCAGCTTAGGGGAGTGGTTGCATGATACTGGTACCACACACCGACATTGAGCACGAGTGACATATATTATATGCAAACTTACCACTTCGGATCATGAGTATGATAAGGAGATCACTTTGGATGAAGTCATTAGTGGATGGTTGGTAAGAAATATTTTTATAGATATAGGTGCTGAAGTGAAGGTACTCACTCCAAATGCATGGAATCATATGGGAAGACTAAAGTGGAGCCATCCTTGAATGTGTTGTATATGGAAAAAGAAAAGGTCCATGCCTATTGGAGTATTGAAGGATGTTTCTATTACAATCTAGGGAGCCAAATTTAATGGATATTTTAAGGTATTAGAGCTTCAAGTAGAAAACTTTCTAGCATTACTTGGGCAACCGTAGTGTTATGCAAACAATGTTGACTTGCACTTTAATAAGGGGTACATAAGTTTTGAAAATAGGAATGAGCATAATCATACCTCTAAATGAAGCAAAAGCTACACCGCATGTTGAACATTTGAGTGAAGAAGACCTCGAACAAGATTTATGCACATATAGTTCATGATCTTGAGATTGTGGAACCATCTAAGGAAGTCATGTTACAGTGGGGAGATGCATAGTTAGTTAGCGACACCACAAGTGTTGCTTGTGATAATTGGGCCCATGACACATATGAAATGGTTAGGCATGAGATGAAGGGATGGGTAACTGAATGATTAGGTCACACATGGTTATGTGCATGGGAAGAGTTCTATTTTTGCAATTCACTAATGAAGAAAATCCCGAGTCTTTCCTCGCCGCCATGGAGGAACATTAGACGAATGATGGTGATCAAAGAAACATGTTAGTCTATACCCTACATAATACAATAAAAATTTGGTGGATGAAACATAGAGATAACTTGTTGGGATGGTGATAAGTTAGAATCACCTTTTCAACCAGGTTCACACGAAGTAATAATCCTATACATATATGTGAATAGTATGGTAAGACTCCTAATTTAGCACACCTCCATAATTGTGAGAGATTATGGGTGCAAGGTCGGATGCCTTGCCACCTTATTTGTGGGTGCATAAGTTATATTATAATCTATGAGGCACATGCATGGTATGTACATGTTGAGCATAAATAAGAGAATATAGTCTGGAGAGGTTTGACTAAAGGTATGGTCCCTACATATGATTATTTTTCTAATAAAACTCTAGTACATGAAAAATTACATATTGTGAGGCATAACACATTGGGGGATGTCTGTAAAGAATGAAGAGATCATAAATGACTTGATTGGAGAACTCGATATAGAGGCACACCTAAATGTGGAGGAAATGGAAGAGTTATAATAAGGTCATGCCTAGAAGGAGAAATAAAAAGTAAAAATGATGTACCTCATTGATGATGAAGAGGTTGAGAATTTGGAGGTTAGCCATATAGAAGGTGAGTGTGAAGTTATGGATTCAATGAGATAAAAAGGCATGTGCATATCATGTGCCCATGAAGAAAATAAGGTAAATATTGGCACCGAAGGCACACCAAAGGAAGTCATAATCAGTGATTACTAGTCATAGCAAGAGGTAACAAATATTATTGAGATTTTGCGTAAATTCTAGGATTCATTTCCACACAATTACCATGATTTGAAAGGAGTGCACCCCTCATTGGGAGACATGAAAATAAAGTTGAAGGAAGGTGTGCACCTAGTCCTGGAAGAGTCCTTATACGATGAATCTAAAATTGTACATACAAGTAAAGGAAGAAATAGATAAAATTCTTATGTCTGGAATTATTGAGCCAGTTGAAGAATCTGAGTAGTTATCCCCATGGTAATTAGTATTAAGAAAGATGAGAAGATCAAGATTTGTGTGGACTATAGAGAATTGAATGCTTCATGTGTTACAAATCCTTTTCCCACACCATTTACAAAAGAAATCCTTAAAGGAGTCACAAGGCACAAAATTTATTTGTTTACGAGATGGATTTTTGGGCTATCATCAAGTGTGGATTGCATGCGAGGACCAAGAGAAGTAAATTTTTACTACTAAATGGGGAATATTTTCTTAGAAATTTATGCATTTTGGCTTTAAGAATGTTCCCGCCATGTTCTCATGCGTTATTTTGTAATATTTTCATGATTTTATTCATAATTTCTTGCAGTGTACTTGGATGACTGGAGTATTTTTGGGTTAGTCGAGATCATTGTGATAATTTGAGACTCATGTTTGAAAGATGAAGGCAATATAGCATCTCTTTAAACATTAATAAGTGTATCTTTGCTACACCCTTTTGAACTCTACTCACATCATTTGTAAAGAAGGATTGTTAGTAGACATTGCCAAAGTAGATGTGATATGGGGTTTAGAAGAGCCCGCTAATAATAGTGAGGTGCATGGATTTTTGGGAGATACTGTCTACTACTACAAATTTATTAAAGGCTACACAAATATTTCGCACCCTTGGAAGAGTTGTTAAAGGTAAAAGGAAATTTTTATTGGGGTGATCCAAACAACAGAATTTGAAACATTGAAGGATAAGTTTACCACCGCACCAATTTTTCTCTTTCCTTCTTGCAAAAATCCTTTCATGTGAATGTTGATGCCTCTGGTATAAGTATTGGTGCCATCTTAATGCAACCTAGAGATGGAAATGTGGATCATCCAATATTTTTTTGTAAGTAGGAAGTCAACACCCGTGAAGTATAATTACACTACCACGAGCGCGAGGCATTGTCCATGATCTATGTGCATCATAAGTTTAGACAATAATTTTTGGTTACTTTTTTTATCTTTTATATGAATCACATGGCATTGAACTATTTGGTTAACAAACTTGTTTCTCAAGGGCACATATGTAGGTGGATACTTATTTTTCAAGAGTTTGACTTCACCATTGTTTTCAAAATAGGAAAGATAAATTCAAGGCGTGATCATTTATCGAGAATTAATTTTGATGAGGATGTGTAGAAAATTTATGAGACAATGTTGGATCCACGAGTTATTTAAGTTGAACTGTGCACCCACATATTTGGAGGATATAACAATATTTCTGTGTACTAGATAGTTACCTGAAGGCATGAAGACAATGGAGAAAAAGTAACTTTCCATTCAAGTTGCATCCTATTTGTTGATTGGAGGAGACTTACAAAAATGGGAAGAGATGAGATCTTGTCCTGTGTGTACTTGAGCATGAGTGTGAAGCTATTATAGAGGAGGATCATGGTGGTATAACAAGAGGACATTATGTAGGTGATATAATTGTGCACAAGATTCTCATGGCTTGAATTTGGTGGGAAAATTTTTACAAGATGTTAAGGCTTTTTTGAAAGATTCGATCATTGTCACAAGACATTGGAAATATAAGTAATACAGATGAGATTCCACTTAGACCGATTGTGAATACAAAACCTTTTGAGAAGTGGGAAATTTTATTTTGGGACCTATTACATAAATTGCACACAAAACTAGAACAATCTATATAATTAATTGTACTTACTATCTTACAAGGTGGTTAGAGGCTACTCCTACAAAGGATTTTACTACAAATACAATAACAAGGTTCCTACGGGAAAATATAATCAGTAGGTATGGTTTCCCAAAGAGCTTGATAAGTGATAGAGGAACTCATTTCTTGAATGAGACAATTATAATTTTGTTAATAGAGTTTATGGTGGCTCACCATAAAACCACCCCTTATCATCCTTAAGCTAATGGTAATAGAAGATTTCAATAAGATTTTGGGACAAACACTGACAAATTTTTATGATGTGGGAAGAAAGGATTGGGATGATAAAGTGTCATTTGTACTTTGGGCTTACATGACAACTTATATAAGGTTAAATAAGGCTATACCATTCTAGCTAGTGTTTAGAATAGAAGTAGTACTACCAATAGAATTTGTGATACCATCCTTGCATATTACACACATAGGTGGATTAGATGAAGAATAATCTATTTAGGAAATCATTGAAAAACTAATGTAATTATATGAGTGGCGTGTTATTTTACATTGGATCCAAAAGAATGAGAAGGTGGAACATAAGGCTTGACATGATAAGTACATTAAGAACAAGACATTTGCAGTTGGCAAGATGGTCCTTCTCTATGAATCTAATTTTACGCACCACCCAAAAAAAGTTGAAGGTACATTGATTTGGGACCTTTTTAGTAACCAATATATTTGAATCGAGACACATGTCGATTGGAGCTGTTTGGATGAAACAATGTTTCCCAGATTATTTCAATGGGAGTAGGTCGAAGCCCTACTATAAATAATATTCTTGGTGTTTGTAATAAGGCATTATTTCCATTTATATTAGGTTTCCCTTTCATGTTTTATTCTTTCTTTTCATTATTTTATTTCTTTATTTTTTATAATAACCATGATTGCGTACAAGAAGATGATTACTATATATTGATTTCATGTGTAGAGGACCACACATACTTTTAGTGTGGGGTGCACCAAGTGTAAATGTGCAAAAATGAGACCTTGTTGGTTCTTAAAGGTGAGTTAAAGTAGATACAAATGTACTCATAATGGAAGAAGAATGGTGTGCTAGTTACATGGTGTGTCCACAAAAAGAGGAAAAATGTGTTATTAGGAATAAGAAGGATGGTGATAAGAAGGAAATTACTCTCAGAATGAAGACCAAGCATGGAAAAGGTTTGTGTAGTGTAACACAGGGTAGGTAGTACTAGGATGGACTACTTGGTGGAAAGTACAAAGGAAATATGCATAGCGACACAATGAAGTGAACACAAGGAGACATGTGGATTTGAAGTAATAGGTGTGCCAAAAGGTTACAACTACATCTCGCGAAGAAAGAAGTGAAGTGAAAGTGCAAAAAAAGTGAAAAAGAATAATTAAAGGTGAGTACAAATTTGTAGGTGAAGATTAATTAATGTAGGAAAATTATGAAATATATATAAAAGGGGTGTAATAAAATCCATTCTTACTTTACATGCTAGAGTGTTCTAGCCTTTAAGAGTGATTAAAATAAAAACTAGTGTAAAAATATTGAGTAGGAGAGAGACCCGATAAACCCGAAGAAAATATGGTATGGCCTAAATGGGAGCTCCATCCTGGAAGTGTGATAGCAAGGAAAATTCATAAGGAAAGGATAATATAATGTTCAAGGGTTGAATTTCAAAGCTAGGGTTTAGGAAGTGGAATTCATAACTAGGGTATGTAGGTTAGAAGAACCCAATGCAACAAGAAGGTGAAAAATTGTAAGAGCAAGCGCGTGGTGAGTAATCCGATACCTAGAGAAACCTATAAGTTGAGAAGATTTTATTGTTGGAATAACAACTAGTAATGACACCTAAGAAAACCATGAACAATGACATGAAGCCTGTGGCAAAAAAAACATTGGATGAATGGTTTGTAGAGATGCAATATCTAGGTGAGTTCATAGAGGGGAAGTCATGGAAGTCTTAGTTGAAAAAATGCAAGATTAACAATTTTAATCATTTCTTGGAGAATAATGAGTGTGACATTGAGAAGGACACATTCATCAAGACAAACAAGGGGATGGAGTTAGGGAAGATAATTTATGATGACTCAATACATAGAACCCTCGGAGAGTGTTAGTGCTTCACTATATGATCTTCCCTTCTTTAGAAAACCCTAATTCCTTTATCAATGGTTAGTATCGTGAGTCCATGAGGATTATTTTTATTGTGAACGTATGTGAATGTGCATCAAAGGAAGTTGATATGAAGAGTGATAGAGCTACGTAACTCGGGAGAAGAGATAGAGCTAGATTTGGATGATGAGGTAGGCATATAAGCTACTACGATGGTGCGTAACTACCATAAGGGAGGTCACATAATAGATGTGTTAGGCATCGATGACCCAAAGAATAAGAGTAGCCACGTTTTTGATGAGATACAAGTTAGGTGCATGTGAAAGATGGAAAGAGGTGAATAAGCGTTGGTTGCATATTACACACAAGATGGAAAATGAAACCTACTATAATATCACATAGTACATCGGTGAAGGAATCATTGAGGAAGTGTGCGTGCAAGAAGATAAAGGATAGAAAATTACTTGGGGCACCATATTAATTCTATTGGTATTTGTGAGATTGGTGTACCAAATGGGCCCAAAGAGAAAATGTGGATGTATCCTATAGAGAAAAGTTTCCAAACCGAGGTTTTCTCAATTTACTTGTGAAGGTAATATCACGGGCACCTATAAGAAACAAGTTGAAAATTGGTACGAGCGATGCATGAAGAATTTAAAGGAGAATGATGCATACTTGAGAGAATTCCCCTTGGTCCTAGATGGCAAAGAAAATTTTTTAGCCTATCAACATTTCTGTTTGGGCATGTTTTATATGAAGGATGAGGATAAAAGCCCATGGCGTAAGATACCATTTGCGTTTACCACATGATACTTAAAAGATTCTTTAAGTAGGCTATATGATGCAAGGAAGTTGAGATTTTATGTTGATAAGGTAGACACTGATTATCACATACTACGGAAAACCTATGTCTACCCCAACAAGACCACTTATAAAGAAACGATGGAGTCAAATTATATCAACATCACTCTTGAAAATTTTGTAGTAGGAAAGATAGAAGCAACTCGTGTATATGTGTACCTAAGGCACAAGTTTTAGGATAGTAAATATGTGGGTGTCGAAGATATGGAGTTCCTAGAGGCCTAAAAATAAATCATATTGCAGGCACCAAGAGGACATGTGAGGATAATCCTCCAAGGAAAGAAGAGGAATAAATAAATATTGATCTTGAGGCTAATAAGATGAAGAAGGAAAAAAGTGGTGTGATTGACCAAGGCCATAGAAGAAATATAAGAAGGAAGCATAAGGCGTTGAGCGGTGGCACAAGGACCTCATAAGCTATTAGAAGGCCACCAAGGACAACACCACTTAAGACAATCCTAGAGAAGAAAAGAAGAAGAAGTGCAAGATGCTTTGCACAAGAGTGATAATGATGAATAAGGGATGTTAGATTAGGCAAGCATAACACATAGTCCCTACTCATTCATGATGTGGAATATGAAGAATATCCTAGGGATGAAGGGACACATCACGATGTGGAGATGCCTAGTGATCACGAAGAAGGTTCCACTAGATTAGGTGATTAAAATTAAAGGAGCTAGGGTGAGCCATTTGGGGAGCATGAAGGATATTTTTGTGAAAAGAAGGGGTATGTTCTCAAGGGATGAAACTCATATACCCATAGGAGGTGATCTGTGGCCAAAGGGGAGAATAAATTTTACACACCCCAAACCTTGAGTATGTCAATGACCCTATGAAGATAATACGTGTAAGGTTTTAGAGAATGCTTGCTACCGAGTGGTTGTATGGGTGGGAGATGATTGATCTAGAGGGTGTGAATATGTGCACTAGAAAGATGTTTTCATGGAGTATGAAAACCCATATGGATGAACCCAAGTTCAAATTGAGAGAAGAGGAATGTATAAGGTGTAGGATGAAGAAGGCACCTCATGCTAACCATATAGTCAGAAACCCATAGAGCTCATTGATGAACAGAGTTAATAATGCCTTAAAAAATGGTGGCAAAAGTGGATTGCATAAATTTAGATAAGGGGAAACTCTCAGGACAATGATTGATGATAAAAAGAATAAAGAACATGAGGTAGAACAATTTATTTAGGCATACGCAAGAACATAAAAGTGCATGAAGGTTGTCATGGATATGTCAGTCCATGTTGGCGATGAAATTTTAGTGGCGTGCCTAAAATTTGATGAACGAACTAAGGATAAGTACCCATAGGCCTAACCTTATTTGCAAGATTTGGTTTGTATGTTACTATAGGAGAAACTGACTATGCAAGGGGAAACACAAGGAAACATGGAAACATAGAAGGAGAAGAATAAGAATATTGTAGTGTGAAAAATTGTGGAGCTTAATTCCATATTGCAAATGATAAGGGATTATTTGAAGAAGGTGGGATGGAAATTTCACCATAGTCAAGATCTTAAACCCATCCTCAAGGCATACACCACTCGGAGGATGCTAATTTAGTAATCTCTCAAGCTGCAAAGAAAGAGGGGAAGCTCGGGTGAGAGGAGATCATGGCTGAGATAATATAGAAGAGATATGTCATGAAGATTAAAAGGGACACTTATGAAAATAGGATTAAAGAGATATGCTCCTCGTCAAAAGTAAGATGGATAATTTAGAGGGGCTGATCTCTAGTCTAGCCGTGAGTCATAATGGAGTTGAAGAATAAGGGTGAGGATATGATCCCCGAGGAGATGGTGGAGGAAACATGTTTAATCCCAGAGACAACCATAAAATTTTTGGTAGATAGGGGTAATTTGGAGAGAACCCTTAACAAGAAGTTCCCTGAAGTATTGCAGCCGATTGAGAAATAGGGCATCAATGCGTGCTATAAATTATTTTATTATTTTGACTTATTCTTATATTCACATTCATTATTATTTCATATTTCGATCCAAGTGTTTCTGAGGATGGAAAACATACATAGTGTGGGGTAATGTTTGGAAGACAAGATATGAAGAGTGCATAGAAGAATTGGGTGTGCAAGAGTAGCTTGGAGGTGCACATAGTTAAGCTAGAAGAAACACGTAGGGGTTCGTGTCTAGGCATGTATGATTCAGACTCAACTAATTTTTAAGTACGAGATAAAAATAGAAAATTAGGATGGAGTGCCAACCAAGCAAAGAGATAAAGCATGATGACTTGGTGGCCAAGTAAAGGATATTTTTGGAGGATGAACATGCAGATTGAGCACACACATGGAGGATATTAATAGGATTAAAGAAAGATTTATTTATAGGATAATCTATTATTAATTGTTTTTAAAAGCATGTATGTAGTCTATTTTGGGCATGCCTATTATTAGGAGAGTGCATGGGTGGTGAAGGGAAAGTCCCCACCCCTATATATACTTGTTGTAGGTAATTATTTTGAGAGAGATTTGATATCAATATTTAGTTCTAGTACTTGGTAAAAGGAACGATAACCAAATCGTGCTAAGCCAAGAACACATATGCTAATCAAACACCATGATCTATAAGATGAAATAAATTCGCTAGAATAACTTTACATAAAACCTATCAAACAAATGAGAAGAAATATTATATATTATTATGGAACTCAATGAAATACAATGAGAATGGGCCTTGCTTATATAGGAAAGGAATAACAATCTAAGAACCACCAAGATCGTAGATCAAGCCAAAAATCAAGGAAATATCTAGTCATCAAAGAAATACTCAATACCATAGATTTAGGAGAGAACTAGAAATCAAGGATCTAGTCAATACCATAGATCAAGGAAAGAAATATACCTAAAAATAGATAATATCTCCTAGTATCTAAATAAAATAAAATAAATATCCACACACAAAAGTGGGTGAGGATAAATACAATAAAGGTAAATAAAGTACCTAGGTGAACATGAGCTAAGGTAAATACCTACCGTAACACTTGGAGTCTATTATGTTGTCCAACTATGTTTTGATACTTGTGTGCATGGTCCAACGCTCCGACATAATGTTTGTTATGCATTCAGCTTTAGTTATGTAGTACTTTTGATATAATATAATACTGTGGATGGATTATGATCATTGATATGTCCGAGTATGGAGATTTCATGGTGTAATTGTTATTAGTAATTATGTGATCTATAGTGTTTCCTTATTACATGTGTTTCTAAATAGAATGTATGTAATGGTTTAGTATGTTTGAATTATTACTTGGTTTGATATAATCATGAATGTGCATGCTAACATCTTGTCAAACAAATAGAAAAGAGGGACTGGTATCTATGCCCACTTTTAGTGAGCATTTATCCTTTTTGAATCAGGTGCCAACGCGCTTAACACTTGAAGGAAATTAAAGACTATAGGTAATGATGATACAAATTTTATCAAGGGGTATCTAATGATACTTAGGAAATATTAGACATCTAGTGCGGGCGTCGATTGCATGAGATGATAGAAACATTTGATAACAATACAAGGGGGAGAAGCTATAACACCCCTAGTTATGTGAGTGATGAATATCTAGGAGGAAATGTGAGAAGGGTCTTGCCATTCTAACAAATTTTGAAGTGGGGCCTAATGATTAAAATAAGGAGTATTTTTTTGACAAAATTAATTATTGATATCTTATGTGGGATTGATAACATTGCAGAAGAGTTAGGAGGAGTTAGATTTATTTTAAGAGTTGGTTACTTAGTTTGAATTGATAATGTCATAGATGACTTGAGTGGAGGGGGAACTATAATGATTTTAAGAGATGGTTGCTTAGGAGGTGGTGGCAAAGATAAAGAATTAATAAGAAGAGGTGATGTAGGATGGATCTTGAGAGGTGATTTCTTAGTTTGAGTGGGTTGTATAGGTAGTGCTCAATTTACATGAGAATGAAAATTAGAAGTGATGACATGATGATCATTATACATAGATGAATCAAATTTAGGAATCCAATGATATTCTACAATTTGAGATGAAGATGCAACAACAGTTTGCATACAAAATGAAATAAAACCATAATGCTTAAGGTGGCCAATTTTTTGTTTGAGAGTATAATAATCATTTTCATTATGTATATTAATTCGATGATAATTGTAATATGGATGACCTTGATATTGTGCAAGCCGATAAGGAGGATAGTAATGAGTAGATGGCAAGTTGATCAATCTATGTTGAATAAGATATAGAATAATGTCATGTTGCGTAACATTGAAATCAAACTTGAGAGGTTCCTGGTAATGGTAAGACTTTAGGTTCACTGATATGAGCACATGTAGAATACATAAAGTGGGGATGAAATGTAGAAGAAGAACAAGCATGGGCTTGAGAAGCATCCTTGAGATCTTGGATTTCAGCTTTGAGATATGTAATTTTGGATACCATAGCCTGAATTATGTCTTGAAATAAACAATTCAAATATTGAATGGAATCTAATATGGGTTAGTTAGATGGAGGAATATGACGAATAGAGTCATCATATAGATGATAAAAAATGAGACTCACTTGAGTGGTTGACATACAACGAGGTAGATACATAGTGTCTAGGTATTTGTGAAGAACATCTTTGTAATGTGGGTGCATTTGAAGAAATTCATGAAATGATATTAGAGGATTTTTAGGAGTCATGAGAGAAGAATAATGAGGATCCAAGAGTATTCCAATGCAGGTTCACCATATGATTTAACAAATATGGAATTTTTAAAACCCTATTTACAAAGTCACATATGATAAATAAATGATAAACAACTGTTGGAATGTAGATAACACAAGTAATAGGCTAAATAACTATAAAACCTTAACTACAAGAGAGAGGGATAAGGAATTAGATAATTTACATCTGATCCATGATTATGTAGACTAGAGAAAACTAATGAACAAGAAGGGAAGATTGTCACAATCACACACTATAAATTCTAGGACTATTGGATGTGTCCGGACTAGGGTATCCGGATTGGCTAGAGGGTGTTAGAGACCTCTATTGGTCACCTATGATTGTGAAAGAGATTAAAATAAGTTTTTTCCTATTTTACGAGGTGTTTTCTAATAGTCACTATTGATTGCTTTTGTGTCGCACTATCATCCCATAATTCACTGTAACCTTCAAACAAAAGATGACTAAAAACCCTCAAACTACATCAAATCCCAAAAAGAAAAGATGTAGTATGGGCAGCAGATTGACCCCAAAAGTCACCTAATTGAGTGAAATTATGACCAAACACTATAATACGTCTCATATTCTATGTAGTTATTATGCCCGTGTGAAATAAACATGCCGTAAGTAAGCCCTTGTGCAAGCACACATGATAACGCATAATAGTTAGATGTATCAATGTGAATAGATGTGTGGATGGACAGATGAACTCCCCTCCTATGCATGTATGTAGAAAATGCACTCCATTGTCTCTTGGATAAAAGATAGATGGATTCCTTTGATGCTCTTATATGCCTTAGGATGTAAGCTTAGGTGATGATAATAGATGCTTAGAGATTTATCCCTTATTTTGGTCACATAAATTTGTATTTATACGATTCCCTTGGTTTAATTTCATAATTGAAAACTTGAAGACCAAACCATAAGAAAATAATATGTCGAACAAATAAAAGAGGCCCAAAAGAAGCAAGTAAGATAGAAAGAGGTCGGGGCACCTAGAGGGGATGAGGGTGCACAGGCATTGGCATCCTAGTTTGGGTGCTTTGGTGTCTCAAGTCAAGAAAGATAAAGCAATGAGTTCAAATTAGGATGTGAGGTATTTAACTCCAAAGAAAAATTAAGAAAGACGAAAAAATATGGCTAAAGATAGCTGTCGATTACTATTTTTCTTGCTTAGGAATAATGTAAATGCAGATATGTTGTTACGACCTAGAAATGTACCCAAGTGTGTGATTTCGTGTCTACAACAATATTACGCCATTTTATGGTTTTACAATCTACCTTTCCACTTAGTAACCTCCTTTAAATCATTATTCGATACTTTCCTTTCTCAATTCTCTATCAATATTGGAACTAAGATATCATACGCACACCTTGATCAAATTAGACAAGGATTTGATGAGAATCTTGTAATTATGTTTTGTGATATAAGAAAAACCTTACGAAGATGACCAATGTTCTCATTGATTTAGAATTACAAGATCTCTTTATTCAAATTATTTTACCTCTACTTCAAGAGAGTGTCATCTTTGAGACTTCTCCCTCCTTTGATCAACTATGCCATACACTTAAAATGCCTAAATAAATCTTTTATCTATGGAAAAAATGAAATATTATTATACTTACTCATCCTCATCCTCAAGAAAATTTCAAGCTAAATCCACCTTTATACCCTCCACTACTCCCATTGAAGCTAAGGGATTTTGTCTTGATCCTCGATAGGGATCCTTCGCGCTCAAATATTGTAACATCCCTTCCTAGAAATTCAGTTTTTGAACTTAGTCTTTTTGAGCCCTTTGGTCGGGCGCATGGATTTTCACCGTAACACCACATTTTGGTGCGCCCTTTAAAAGCCTTCGCGCATGGTTTCCCATGTCAACACGTCTTTCGGTGCGCCAAAGCATGTTAAGCCTTATTTGCAGGCGCCGAGGCGCATGCGCCTCGATGTTGACATATCATTTGTCATGCGCTTTTCCCATGCGCCAAAGGGCGATGCTTTCCTCTCACAATAAGCTGCACGCGCTTTTCAAATAGTGGGTGGCGATTTATGACAAAGTTTTGATATATATATAACAATGCCCGCCTGCTGCTTTTCATTATTTCCATCGAGCACGTGATATCCCCGACTCACACCCCGCTCTCGTCATTTTCATCAAGTTGTGGACCCGCCAAGGATTTTGGCTATATTGTTAAGGTAAGAGGTTCATCCTCTTTTCATTTAGTTCTTGTGTGTGCCGGCTTGCTGGTTTTCACGCTGTATTTGTGCCCGGGCTTGTTTCCTCCTTGAACTTTTTGTTTTCTTCCTCCCGCCTCGTCTCAGGCTTTCTTTCTCCTCTCCCTCCCTCTTCTCGGATTTGATGGAAAAGGGAGGGATGGTTTTATTTTGGCTTGGTCTGATCCTATTTTATCAAACTAAGTGATGCCAAGCGTCCTTTCAAGTGGAGGTTGAAATGTGTAAATGCTTAAGTATTTCAAGTATTCCCATGGCGCGTTGCCGCCATGTTGCACCTTAGATAGCCGCGCCTCTACGCCTACCCAAAGATGATGCTCAGAAAAAATCATGCGCCCTAGCGCACCCTTTCGGCCCGTAACACGCCGAAACCGCGCCTCCTTATATCCCTTTCGCGCATCTTTACCCCCGCCGCATCCTCTTCTATGCGCTAAAGGGCGCGCCTACTTCCATGCAACGCAAGAGTTATTTCATGCGCAAGTATAAAGCCTCCAAGGCGCGGCGCACCTCCCGTTGCAAGTACTGATGTTGTGTAGACCCTCCATGCGCCGCGCCATATACCTTTGCGCGCTTTTTTTTTCCATGTTGCACAATCCCGCCCATGCGCCTTCTATAAAATGCAATCAGCTTCATCCATGCGCCATGCGCGCTTTGCGCCAACTTAACCTCTCGTTGCACCCTTTTCCCGTGCGCCTTGACTATTCAAATTTCTGTTATATACATTTTTCATGCGCCCGCGCCCGAATCTTAAAAGTTCTAACTCTTTCTTCTCGCTAGTATTCCAATGGAAGATCAAATGACTAATTCAAGCTTCTTGATTGGGTTTCGCTCCTTCTACGTGCAGATCATCAAATAAGCCTCAAGAACACATGTCTACGCTGCAAGCAAGAGACCCACCAAACCAAGAGGGAAGGCAAAGCTAATGTAAGAAGAAATGAAATACAAATACCAAAGGGTCGAATGCCCGAATCACAGCAGCAGTGCAATATGGATGTCGTGACTCGAATTAGGTCACATTGACATGGAGGAATTCTGGTAAGGACTCGTAAAGTGACAAGGAGTCCATGGATGGATAAATTGATAGCAGCGCCCGCACTTCACCGGTGGGATTCTCCAAGCAAAGCAAGCAATAACGAGTTTATGATGGTTGTTGCACAATCCTTCAACAAAGACACAAGATGTGTCGAGAATAAAAAGGGCGAGGTAGTTATAAACCCATCGCCTGCCGCTTTGAGTTAATGCTTGCATCCTCATCACCGAACTATGTGGTCATAGCCGCCAAGAATGTGTCAAGACTCGGGAGGACAATGAGGACTCGTGCATGCAATTAATGAATGAAGTCTACCTCAAAAATAAGAAGGTAGTGACCTGGGGCCCCGCACTATCCACCGGCGACTTCTCCGAAGAACTCAAATGACACCATCACTTTCCCGAGCAGAGTCTTCTGCTTTCGACGCCCACTACTTCCATAAATGGATGCCATGTACTGGAGACGATGAACAAGAATTTGCCCGATCGCCGCTACTGGGGGAAATAATAAGCAGCCGCTATTTCTGAGCAAATACAACAAATTTGCCACAACAGAGTGTTTCATATGAACTCCTACGTAGTGTATGCTACCGCGCCTCAAAGGGATTATCCAGTGGCTGCACTGGCGGAACTTGGCCTCGTGCCAAGATATATGAATACTACCCAGAGCTAAAGCCGAGAATAGCATCCAACACTTTTCAAAATCAATGACGCTTTCTTCTACCATATTATATGCATGCCGCGACCAAAGTTGACTCATGGCCGCACAATTAAGAATACAAGCTTTCGCTGTGGAAAAGTGGGGGCCTGTTCACCCAATTTCCCACATTCACCTATCTAAGGGCGGCCAATTTCTTGGGAGAGCCCACCAGTCACCAAGATATGCCGGACCAAAGTCCGGTTCTATTGAATTGTCAAGGCAAATGGTCACATATCATGAGAAGTGCCGAAAAAGAAAGAAGGGTGGAACTCCTTTCCCCTCACAAGAGGCCGATACACTTGTTCAACCTATCACAAGGCGAAGGAGATGTTTGCTCACGAGCTAGAATTGCTCAACCCAAGCATGATTTCCCAAAGAAGGCCTACATTCGACCTAAGGGGCCGCTTTTCCAAGGGCTAAGCTTGATCCGATCCATGTCCCTCAAATTGAGGACATTTACATCGACGCCATCCATGAGGTAGAACTCGTAAGAAAGGATCACTCTCGCTTGGCATTAACGGAAATCAGCCATTACGGAGTAGCCATTGTCCCAAAAGGCTTCCAAACCACAGAGGACGAAGTAGACAAAGTGTATAATGACACGTAAGGGGATGATTGGCCCTTCCCGACATCGACAAGCAAGGCTCCTCGACAATTGAGGAGAGAGTTAAAGAGACTATGCGAGGACAGAGCGCTGGTGCCGCATGAATGGGTTAATCTACCTCTGTGTAGATTTTACGACTTCTCCTTTAGGTAATGCACCTCCAAGGTCAAAGAAGCAAACCTAAAAGGCAAAGTCATGGAAGGTGAGCCTAGCATCATTCAGAGGAAGCCCCCGAAAGTCCTCTTCCTTCGTAGCTCGAACAAGTAATAACTCGGATTCGCCAGAGAAAGAAGCAAATGAGGATAGTCCTATACGCCCATCCACTCGTGATGTCAGGCACTGCTATAACTTCGTGAGGTCCCTTCTGTCCCTTTTTCTTCTCTTCCTTCCTCCTCGTGTGACTCCCGCGACCACCCCTTTGTCGCGTCCTCTCGCCCTTCTTCTACCCTTTCCCCGCCTCTTCGTCCATTTTCTCCTCCTCGCTGATTTGTCTTCTTCCATTTCTTCTCTCCTCTCCGAGTTCCCTTCCCTTCCTATCTCTTCTACTGCGTGTTTCCTTCCTCCCGTGGGCATGTCTTCGGCTATTCTTTCAATGCCGCCGCCACGTGTCTCCACGCTTTTCCCTCTTCTACCGCTGCCGCCTCCCTCCGCTCCTCGGTCCTTCTTCTATAGACCAGCTGATCTCTCAACAAATGAGCCAACCAAAGAGGAAAGTCCCCATCGCTCCGATGGACTTTTCACCATTCCTACTAAAGGAGCAAAGAAGCACAAGCTACACGCTTCTCCAAGAGCGCCGCAGTGAGAGGGTTATGGAAATAGCCTACCCCGATCCTACCAAAGAGAAAGAAGATCTGTCTCCGCAGATTTCACAAAGACCCAAGTCACAATGGGGACATCCTCGTAAAGTCTCCAGGGGAAGCTCTTTCCGCAGCTGATGCACTCGCGAAAAGCTTCGAGAAACAAAGGAAGAAAAGAGGCTACTAAAGGAGCAGAATAAATACCGCTTCAAGCCCTACAAGATGGGAAGTGCACCTCCCACAATCGCCGCCGAGACTCCCGAGCTGCTCACCAGAGAAGATCAATGAATATTCAAAGATCGGCGAGCAGGTGGTATGGTCAAGCTTTCGCTGAGGAGCCAAATCCTTAAGGATAGTGAAAAGGTGATCGCGAGTATATCGCTTATACCGAACATCGAGAAGGCGAATAAGGAACTCCAAACATTAGCAAGTCCAGTGTCAGAAGAGCTCGAAAACGCAAGACTCCAACACGAGGCCTTCCAACAAATGTTCGACTGTTCAGTCGAAGATTTGGTCAAGTTTGGAGTATTCGGTCATCCAAGGACCCTCAACAAGACTATGTCCACTCTGGACTACAGGATAGATCAGCTCGAATTTGTGTTAGAGAAGATAGACAAGGTGAAGGAAGAGGCCCTGGATGCGATGCATCAAATGGAGAAGATTGTTCTATCTATGACTCCAGGGTTGCTCACTCCTTCCCTCACCTTGAGATCAGCTGACGATACTATCCGAATTTTCAAGGAGTTAGCTTCTCAAGGGACAGGGCCAGAAGTCACTTTCGACATCGAATCCATCAACAACCTACTGGCCTGTAGAGACTTCATCGGGTCCCTAATCGAGGCGGGTAAAGACTATTCCAAGGTCCCCGAAAAGCTCATTGATGAGCGGAAACTTGCATAAGCAATCGCTGAAAGGCACCAGTGATCCGCCACAGATCAATTCGGGCCAATGATCAGCAAGTTCTTGGAATACCGCGCTCACTTCCAAATAACATCACCTGAGCAGCATCAGAAACAAGCTACCCCTTTTCGGCTGCAGGATGATGATGACGAGTAGCTGTTCTTCTTCTTCTGTTTCTTCTTCTCCCTCTTCTCCGACTTTCTTTTCGCGATATCTCAAGTATGTTGGTACAAACGATGACATCATCCATGTTGCATCATGGGATGATGTCATCCACTCAAAGATGTAAAAGTCAACATGACTTTGATATTTTGTAAATATCTGTAAGATATTTTGTGTGTTGTTTTGTTGGCTTTTGTCTTCTCTCCTCCTCATCTTCTATATATACAGAATACTTGTTGTATTCGGGGTGAACATTTTTCGTATAGAAATAGAAGTGAGGAGAGAAAGACTTTGAGCTTTCTTGTAATGTAAAAGAACCATAATACAATTATTCGACTTTGTGCTCAATAGTGTGTTATACATTAGATCTTTCTTATGTTAGATCTCGCATGTGTTTATTCTCGTTGAATTCATATCTACTTTTCCGTCACTTGTTTATCAAGATTGCTTTGTTTATCTATGCAAGTAGGTTTGGCTCATTTACCAAACTAAAAGCATAGATCTTCCGACCCTTCTCGCTTTGGAATTCATTTCTTTTCTCCTTCGGATCTGTTCTTTCTCTCTCCTTCTTTTATTCCTTTCTCTTCGCAGCCTCAGAACACTCTACCGGGATGAGATCCCAACCCCGAAGGCGTAATCTGTGAGACTTGCATAGGTTCCTCGCTAGTAGAAGTAGCAATAAACCGCCGCTTTTGTCATTGCCTCAAAGAGGGGCTAAGCCCTCGCAACACTGCTGCTCTGCCTATCCATAGATCCGCCCAAGCCGATGATTTTCGGACCAACAGCTTTTGCGACTCACTGGGATTCAACAGATCTCATAGATCTATGCTAGTAGAAAGATAAAAATCAGGAAAAATCAGCAGGTTGCTGCCAGTTTGCAAATCTAAAACCTTTTGTTAGAAATCCTAAAAAATTTGCAAAAGTGCTCAAATCGAAAATTTTTCTTCTGAGAGTCATAGATCGGGCCTAGTTACAGATCTTTAGTTCGCTGAGTTTTTATCAAAATCATTATTTTTCCGTAGATCTGGATTTTTAACTATTTTCCAAAAAGTTTGAAACTCCCTGAAAAAGTAAAGACCAGATCGGAAAATCAGCTTACTATCTTCCCTGCCATCTTATCCTCGCTGTTATTTGTCATTAACCGCAATCGGTTTTTCGAAGAGGATAGTTTTTAAATATCCGTAGTAGTATGCCTGCTGGTTTTTGATAGAAAACCAGAAAATCAGCAAGTACACCCAAAAATAAAGTTTAAATCTGCGCTGTAATATTGCAGATCTGA
The DNA here is from genome assembly GCA_018340775.1 of Taxus wallichiana var. yunnanensis. Classification (NCBI taxonomy): domain Eukaryota; kingdom Viridiplantae; phylum Streptophyta; class Pinopsida; order Cupressales; family Taxaceae; genus Taxus; species Taxus wallichiana. The sequence goes on along the minus strand of CM031239.1, from coordinate 203,051,219 downwards.
AAGGTACACTGGCGAGTGAACCTTTTACGCGCAGCAGGAGAGCCCGTGGAGAAGCTGATCCTACTTTCGATCTGCTTCAGAGGCACAATTTCAGCGTAACGCCAAAGACGCTTTTCAGCGCTAAGCTCAAGCTAGCATGGCCATCCAGAGTGTCTCACCTCCACGAAGAAAAGCCTTTACAAGGAGCATCCACGTCCCTTTGTAGAGTGCTTTGCTACTCAAATGAACTACACTTCCACTCGTGTTCTCTTTCCGGCTTTTCGATGGCGGTACCATGGGGAAATGCTATGGGTCCTCTCGCACCGCCACATCCAGCTTCACGCGCTCCTCACGGAAACCGAAAGAATTTTCCCAAATTCGACGGAGCGGAAATCAAAGCACGGATTCCCACATATCTCGCTTTCATTATGTCATGCAAGATTTTGGACGTGACTCACGAAGATGTGTCGGTCCGCCTTTTTCTCGAAACCCTACAAGGGCCCGCACTGAATGGTTTCAGCATTTGCCGCCGGATCTATCACCAAATTGGGCCACCTTACGGATGCTTTTGAAGACAGATACAAGCCTTCGTAAGATGCATTTGCATTGCTATCACGGATCACGCACCAAGAAAGAAGCCAATGAGACCATGCGTGATTTCGCCGCCTGCTCAATGCGTTGATCAACCGCGTCCCTACTACCATGCTTCCAACGCCGAGAATCGGTGTTTCTTCGTGAACGCCATGAGCTCAAAAGTCAGCTTTTGCTCCTTCAAGAGCGAGTAGCTACTCTACCTCTTGCTCAGCCGCCGCCATCCTGATAGAAGACAATTTAATAATATCTCGCGAGTTGAAAAGGAATCATCCAAGTCCAAATCTTCGAATCCTCGCCCACCACTTCATCCGATCCGCATTCCAAAAGATGGCGAATGACCTACTTGCACTAAAAAGCAAATGCCCAAGCCTCTCCTGGCTTCCTCGACGGATATCCCGCGAGGAATTTTGTTCCTAACAATGCTTCACAAAGGCCGCGCTTGCCTCAGCACTGCCCACGGCCAAGGCGCTGAGGCCCTCCGGCAATGCTCCGCCGAAATTGAAGAGGAAGAAGAGCAAGATTATGAAGAACCTTCGCCTCGTGGCGAAGATGATCAAGATGTCGGTGAGCCGACCGGCGACTCTACTATTGGATACATGGAATTTGACGAGGATGAATCTGATGAAGAAGAGAGTACTGTGGGCTATGCAAGCGACAATCCTATGCTGCTTTTACCCGCCGCAAGGAAAGGAAGCGAAGTTGCTGCCCATACGCAAAAAGAGAAGGCCGTGTCAAACGCGCTCCAACCATTGTTAAAAGAGGTAATCCTCTTCCCACTCAACTCCTCGTTAAATCTTGCAAAGAAGCCTTTTCTACCTATCTCTCCTCCGAATCAGCCCTCTCATATTCCTATCAAGATCAAGAACCCTATTCCATCATCGCGGGGTGAAGGACTCATTCCTTTACCACCGCAACCCTTGGCCGCATTTGATATAATAGATCATGCAAAAAAGACCAAGATCCAAATGTCTGAAGCTGAGTATCTTCACTCAAACCCCGAACAAATTTGTAAGATTGACTAAGTATATCCAAAGTCAAGTCAAGTTATATCTAGTCAGGCTTCCCCTAAAGGAATCCTTTCTACTCCTCCTGAATCCCACATAAATGTTGCCTCAACATCTGCATCAGGCAAGATAGAGCCTTTCTATCTCTCCCTCCTAATCAATGGCCATAAGTTGAGCAACTGTATAATTGATTCCGAGCTTCGATAACGCCATGCCGCGAAAGTCGCCATGCTTTGGGCCTCACTCTTACCAAACCTTTCGGCAGATGTTACTCATCGAAACTAAGCAAAGCCATTGATTGGTCAAATCAAAGACGCGCAATTTGCGCTCGCAGATTTCCCGAAAAGAGGGTAAAATGACCGCCTGCGCCGACATTCCGGCAATTCTATGGAATTTTGGCTGGAAGGAGCTTTTGCAATGGGTTGGTGGGGAAATTCATATGGATCTGTCTAAAGCTAGAATTCCACCAAAGGCGTAATGCAAACTTTGAAGCCGGAATCCCAAAAGAAATACTTGGTCACTAGCTCAAGACCCCAAAGCCCAAATCCTTTTCGAATCATCGTGATGGGGAACTACTTCTTATCCACCGAGGCGGATACAAAGGAAGTTTTCGCTCAAGAAAAGGACCTTAATAAGGTCCTGACCTTGCAATTTGATGGCAGCCGCGCAACTAGTGGATGCGGCGCTGGGTTGTGCTAATATCTCCCGAGGAGGAGGTCATTCCTCTCTTTTCAAATTGCAGCTTTTCAATACGAATAATACACGCTGAGTATGAGTCTCTCTTACTCTGTATGCAAGCCGCAAAGGAAAGAGGAATAAAAATCTAAAAGTCCAAGGTGATGCCGAGCTAGTCAGTAATCAGGTCAAAAGGATTTACCAAGTAAAAATGAAAGGCTCAGCACTACCGTAATGCAAGATGGGACAAAGATTGAGGAATTTGATGCCTTTTCAATAGGAGCGATTCCAAGAGCTCGTAATGACATGGTGATTCGCTGGTCGCTTCAAAGATCTCTCATGCTCCCACACCCGGCTCAAGACGAACAAGTACACCATCAAGTGGTTTTCCGCCCAAGCGTGCTGCATAACTCTCAAGATTGGCGTATTCAACGATGATAATCACCTTATTGCCTTTCTAGAAAAATCAAAAATTTTGATGAGTTGTATTTTGAAGGATCCACCTCTCCATGCCGTGAATCAATCAACAAATAAAACCACGAAACAAAGGAGAACGATGGCATTTGTCACCTTAAGGGAAATAAAATTCCAAAAGGCCTCGGTTTTCTTCCGGAGCGCCTGCTTGATGTGCATGACCGCTTTGTGAAAAGAAAAGGCGAGATGATCCTAGCTCATCTCCGCAGACGTAACTACCAATATAGGTTCTGAGGCACATCCGCAATTCGTGAACATCGGGAAATGTTGCACGCCAGAAGAAAAGCGGAAATTTGTCAAGTTGCTGAAAAGATATATGGATGTATTGGCATGGTCCTATGCGATTTAAAGTCCTTCAAGCCGCAGGACGCTCAAAGATAATATACCACCGAAAGAAGATGCCAAAGCCTTCCGTCAAGCAAAGGCATTATAATCCCAAGGTTTCGGCACCATTCAGCCGAATTCAAGATGCCGACGCAAGAATCATCTTCCCTATCCATCACAAAGACTTGGGTGGCAAACATTGTGCCGGACGCAAGAAAAACGGTGAAATACGATCTCGCGTGAGACTTCCGAAACTTGAATCAAGCTTCACGAAAGACAACTACCCTCTTCCCATAATGGACCAAGTTCTCGCAAGAGAATCGGGTCGAGATGCCGTTTCTATGCTTGACGGTTTTTCGTGCTATAATCGATTGAAGTCTCGCCAAGATCAATTCAAAACAGCATTCACTACTCCATGGGGTACATTTGCCTACAGCAGAATGCCTTTCGCCTAACTAACGCCGGTGCCACTTTTCAATGGGCCATGGACTTTGCATTTCAAAGGCATGATGGGAAAAGTCATCAGAGTTTACCTAGATGACTTAACCGTGTTCTCTAAACAAATGGGTGATCATTGTGATCACTGAGCAAGTATTGGCCGATGTCGAAACATGGAATTTCCCTAAATCCCAAAAAGTCTGCTTTTTGGGGTTACGTAAGGAAATCATAGGCCATGTGGTTAGCAAAGAAGGAACCAAGATCGATGCCGAAAGAGTTAAGGCTATCCAAAGCCTTACTCGCCTACAAGCAAGAATGGTGTTCATTCTTTCTTCTGAAGGTGAACTTTCTTAGGCGTTTTGTTCCCGATTTTGCCGAGAAGACCCGCCACATATTGAACATGATGAAAGGGTCACCCACTTTCGATGGAGTGAAGAAGGGAAAAGATCATTTGAGGAAATAAAACTTCGTTGCTCATGCACCGGTCCCGTATGTCCGGATTTCTCCAAAGACTTCATTATGTATAGCTATGCATCGAACATACCGTGTCTCGCAATCCTAATGCAAAAGAACTCTGAGGATATTGAATCTCCAATCGCATTCATGAGTTCTCCTCTTAAGCCTCACGAACTGAAAATGACTCAATTAGAAAAGCACGCCTTGCCGTTGTCAAAGCGGTGAAGAATTTCAGTATTATATTCTCAACTCACATACGGTGGTGCCGGGTTCCCGACATCATGGTGAAGTCAATTCTAACTCAAAGCAGAGTTAGGAAGCTTGAGAGGGAATTGATCGCAAAGGTCCAGAATATGACCTAGATATTAAACCCACCAAGCCGGTGAGGGGCAAAGGCCTCGTGTCACCTAATGGCCGAGAACAAGGGTTCGTAAAATCATGATGAAAGAGAAAATTGTACCAATGAAGAGCAAACCCCTCTGTAAGGGCCCGATTCTCTCGCCTCTGGGTTCTATTTCAGGGCAACTAGTGACGAATGGTACTCCGACATTGCTTTCTTCCTCACCTACGGCGAATGCCCGATGCACCTAATCAGAAGGAGAAGCGCATCAGAAAGCTCGAGCAGCTAAGTATGTCATCCGGGATGACGGTTTATATAAGCGCGGATAGACGGTGTCTTCTTCCTCGCGATGTGTTGACAAGCCCCAAAGCAAGTAAAACCGCTGGAAAGTTTTCACAATTCAGCCTCGTGGAGGCCATTTTTCTTCTTCCGTGATAAAGACACAAGATCATTCGAGCTGTGTACTACCGCCGACGCTTTTCAAGATACGGCTACCGGGTGGCAAAGTGTGAACCCCACAAGAATTGCCGGCAAGCCCAAGTCGGGCTGCCCTCCCCTAAGGCCGGCATTATCAATGAACCATTCAGTGCAATGGGGAATTGATTTTATTGGTGCACTCAATCCTCAATCGAGTGCCGACATAGCTATGTCCTCACGGCAATGATTACTTCACTAAATGGGTGGAGGCCATACCGCAAGCATGCCACTTCGAGGTGGTTTGCAGCTTTATCAAGGAAAATATCATCACAAGTTTGGCATTCCAAATAAAATCGTTGCCGATAATGCTTCTAACTTCTCTTCCCGAAGTTATTAGCTTTTGCTATGAATATGGGATAACTTTAGCACATGCCTCGATTATTATCCTCGTGGAAATGGTCAGCAGTAATCCAAGAATAAGAACTTGGTGACCATCATACGGAAATTAGTAGATGAAAATCAGCGGATGTGGCACAAGTCTTTGACGATGCTTGTGGGGCGGACCGCATTACCCCCAAGAGATCCCGCATGTCACCTTTTCAAGTGTTATATGGCACCGATGCCGAACTTCCCATTTCTCGCGGAACTTCCTCGCTCTACGCTGGCACGAGCAATCGAAGATGAAACTTTTCGAGTTCTCTAGAAAAGAGAATCATGTATTTGACATGTAACTTGAAGAAAAGAGAGTAAAGGTGGTCGACAGATCACCGAACATCGAATCAAGTAAAGAGGCTTTTGATAAGAAAGCCAAACAGAGAGATTTTCAAGTGGGAGATCTCGCCCTTCTTTCGGGACAAGCGAAGAGAGCCAAAGGGTATGCACGGAAAATTTGATTCCCTATGGAGGGGGCCCTTCAAAATCAAGCAACTCAATGGAGAGAACAGCTTTCTATCTCTCATATTTGGATGGAGCTGAACTCCCGCTTCCCTATAGCGGCAACATCTCAAGATCTTCGTGAAGTAGAGCTTGCTCTCTTCTTTGTACATGCTTTATTTTGGTTGTGTGTTTGCTTTCTGGTTTGTTGTGTGTTTTCTTTGTTCTCCTCCTGCCTCCCTTGTTTTTGACTCCTTGCCCAATGGATAGGCACATGTGATCTCGGGATTCTCTACCCTTAAGTTTCACTCAAAGATAGTCCCCGTAAAGAGCTAAATTATCCCGTAAAATCGACAAGGGCAATTTTACCGATAACCATACCGAAAATTTTGTCTTGATCCTCGATAGGATCCTTCGCTCAAATATTGTAACATCCCTTCCCGGAAATTCAGCTTTTGAACTTAGTCTTTTTGAGCCCTTTGGCCGGGCGCATGGATTTTCACCGTAACACCACATTTTGGTGCGCCTTTAAAAAGCCTTTGCGCATGGTTTCCCATGTCAACACGTCTTTCGGTGCGCCAAAGCATGTTAAGCCTTATTTATAGGCGCGAGGCGCATGCGCCTCGATGTTGACATATCATTTGTCATGCGCTTTTTTCCCATGCGCCAAAGGGCGATGCTTTCCTCTCACAATACTGCTTTCGCGCGCTTTTCAAATAGTGGGTGGCGATTTATGACAAAGTTTTGATATATATAACAATGCCCGCCTGCTGCTTTTCATTATTTCCATCGAGCACGTGATATCCCCGACTTGTCACCCCCTCGCTCCGTCATTTTCATCAAGTCAGTGGACCCGCCAAGGATTTTGGCTATATTGTTAAGGTAAGAGGTTCATCCTCTTTTCATTTAGTTCTCGTGTGTGCCGCTTGGTTTTTCACTGCCAGTATTTGTGCCTCGGCTTGTTTCCTCCTTGAACTTTTTGTTTTCTTCCTCCCGCCTCGGTCTCGTGCTTTTTTCTCCTCTCCTCCTCTTTTCTCGGGATTTGATGGAAAAGGGAGGGATGGTTTTATTTTGGCTTGGTCTCGATCCTATTTTATCAAACTAAGTGATGCCAAGCGCCCTTTCAAGTGGAGGTTGAAATGTGTAAATGCTTAAGTATTTCAAGTATTCCCCATGGCGCGCTGCACGCGCCATGTCAGCACCTTAGATAGCCGCGCCCTACAAGGCCTACCCAAAGATGTCAGCAGCTTAAAAATCATGCGCCTAGCGCACCCTTTCGGCCCGTAACACGCCGAAAACCGCGCCTCCTTATATCCTTTCGCGCATCTTTACCCCCTCACAGATCCTCTTCTATGCGCTAAAGGGCGCGCCTACCTTCCATGCAACGCAAGAGTTATTTCATGCGCAAGTATAAAGCCTCCAAGGCGCGGCGCACCTCCCCGCTGCAAGTACTGATGTTGTGTAGACTCTCCATGCGCCGCGCCATATACCTTTGGCGCGCTTTTTTTTCATGTTGCACAATCTCGCCCATGCGCCTTCTATAAAATGCAAATGCTTTCATCCATGCGCCATGCGCCTTGCGCCAACTTAACCTCTGCTGCACCCTTTTCCCGTGCGCCTTGACTATTCAAATTGTTATATACATTTTTCATGCGCCCGCGCCCGAATCTTAAAAGTTCTAACTCTTTCTTCTCGCTAGTATTCCAATGGAAGATCAAATGACTAATTCAAGCTTCTTGATTGGGTTTCGCTCCTTCTACGTGCAGTGCATCATCAAATAAGCCTCAAGAACACATGTCTACGCTGCAAAAGAGACCCACCAAACCAAGAGGGAAGGCAAAGCTAATGTAAGAAGAAATGAAATACAAATACCAAAGGGTCGAATGCCCGAATCACAGTGCAGAGTGCAATATGGATGTCGTGACTCAATTAGGTCACATCGACATGGAGGAATTCTGGGTAAGGACTCGTAAAGTGACAAGGAGTCCATGGATGGATAAATTGATAGCGCGCCCGCACTTCGCCGGTGGGATTCCCCGCACAAGGCTGTTAATAACGAGTTTATGATGGTTGCTGCACAATCTCTTCAACAAAGACACAAGATGTGTCGAGAATAAGCAAGGGCGAGGTAGTTATAAACCCATCGCCTGCCGCTTTGAGTTAATGCTTGCATCCTCATCACCGAACTATGTGGTCATAGCCAAAGAAGAATGTGTCAAGACCTCGGGAGGACAATGAGGACTCGTGCATGCAATTAATGAATGAAGTCTACCTCAAAAATAAGAAGGTAGTGACCCGGGGCCCTGCACTATCCACCGAAGCGACTTCTCCGAAGAACTCAAAGACACCATCACTTTCCCGAGCAGAGTCTTCTGCTTTCAGACGCCCACTACTTCCATAAATGGATGCCGCATGTACTGGAGACGATGAACAAGAATTTGCCCGATCAGCGCTTTGGGGGAAATAATAAGCAGCCTTATTTCGAGAGCAGCATACAACAATTTGCCACAACAGAGTGTTTCATATGAACTCCTACGTAGTGTATGCCGCCGCGCCCAAAGGGATTATCCAGTGGCTGCACCGGCGTGGAACTTGGCCTCGTGCCAAGATATATGAATACTACCCAGAGCTAAAGCCGAGAATAGATCCAACACTTTTCAAAAATCAATGACGCTTTCTTCTACCATATTATATGCATGTCCGCGACCAAAGTTGACTCATGGCCGCACAATTAAGAATATCAAGCTTTCATTGCTGGGAAAAGTGGGGGCCTTGCTTCACCCAATTTCCCACATTCACCTATCTAAGGGGCGGCCAATTTCTTGGGAGAGCCCACCAGTGTCGCCAAGATATGCTGACCAAAGCTGGTTCTATTGAATTGTCAAGGCAAATGGTCACATATCATGAGAAGTGCCGAAAAGAAAGAAGGGTGGAACTCCTTTCCCCTCACAAGAGGGGCCGATACACTTGTTCAACCTATCACAAGGCGAAGGAGATGTTTGCGAGCTAGAATTGCTCAACCTCGAAGCATGATTTCCCAAAGAAGGCCTACATTCGACCCAAGGGGCCGCTTGCCAAGGGCTAAGCTTGATCCGATCCATGTCCCTCAAATTGAGGACATTTACATCGACGCCATCCATGAGGTAGAACTCGTAAGAAAGGATCACTCTCGCTTGGCATTAACGGAAATCAGCCATTACGAGTAGCCATTGTCCCAAAAGGCTTCCAAACCACAGAGGACGAAGTAGACAAAGTGTATAATGACACGTAAGGGGATGATTGGCCCTTCCTGACATCGACAAAGCAAGGCTCCTCGACAATTGAGGAGAGAGTTAAAGAGACTATGCGAGGGACAGAGCGCTGGTGCCGCATGAATGGGTTAATCTACCTCGGTGTAGATTTTACGACTTCTCCTTTAGGTAATGCACCTCCAAGGTCAAAGAAGCAAATAAAAGGCAAAGCTGCGGAAGGTGAGCCTAGCATCATTCAGAGGAAGCCCCGAAAGTCCTCTTCCTTCGTAGCTCGAACAAGTAATAACTCGATTCGCCAGAGAAAGAAGCAATGCGAGGATAGTCCTATACGCCCATCCACTCGTGATGTCGGCATCACTGCTATAACTTCGTGAGGTCCCTTCGTCCCCTTTTTCTTCTCTTCCTTCCTCCTCGTGTGACTCCCGCGACCACCCCTTTGTCGCGTCCCTCTCGCCCTTCTTCTACCCTTTCCCCGCCTCTTCGTCCATTTTCTCCTCCTCGCTGATTTGTCTTCTTCCATTTCTTCTCTCCTCTCCGAGTTCCCTTCCCTTCCTATCTCTTCTACTGCTGCGGTTTCCTTCCTCCCGTGGGCATGTCTTCGGCTATTCTTTCAATGCCGCCGCCACGTGTCTCCACGCTTTTCCTCTTCTACCGTTGCCGCCTCCTCTCTCGCCTCTCGGTCCTTCTTCTATAGGACCAGCTTGATCTCTCAACAAATGAGCCAACCAAAGAGGAAAGTCCCCATCGCTCCGATGGACTTTTCACTCATTCCGGCTAAAGGAGCAAAGAAGCACAAGCCGGTTACACGCTTCTCCAAGAGCGCCGCAGTGAGAGGGTTATGGAAATAGCCTACCCCGATCCTACCAAAGAGAAAGAAGATCTGTCTCCTAAGCAGATTTCACAAAGGACTCAAGTCACAATGGGGACATCCTCAGAAAGTCTCCAGGGGGAAGCTCTTTCCGCAGTTGATGCACTCTGCGAAAAGCTTCGAGAAACAAAGGAAGAAAAGAGGCTACTAAAGGAGCAGAATAAATACCTGCTTCAAGCCCTACAGAAGATGGGAAGTGCACCTCCCACAATCGCGCGCCGAGACTCCCGAGCTGCTCACCAGAGAAGATCAATGAATATTCAAAGATCGGCGAAGGTGGTATGGTCAAGTTTCGCTTGAGGAGCCAAATCCTTAAGGATAGTGAAAAGGTGATCGCCGAGTATATCAGTTTATACCTGAACATCGAGAAGGCGAATAAGGAACTCCAAACATTAGCAAGTCCAGTGTCAGAAGAGCTCGAAAACGCAAGACTCCAACACGAGGCCTTCCAACAAATGTTCGACTGTTCAGTCGAAGATTTGGTCAAGTTTGGAGTATTCGGTCATCCAAGGACCCTCAACAAGACTATGTCCACTCTGGACTACAGGATAGATCAGCTCGAATTTGTGTTAGAGAAGATAGACAAGGTGAAGGAAGAGGCCCTGGATGCGATGCATCAAATGGAGAAGATTGTTCTATCTATGACTCCAGGGTTGCTCACTCCTTCCCTCACCTTGAGATCACCGACGATACTATCCGAATTTTCAAGGAGTTAGCTTCTCAAGGGACAGGCCGTAAGTCACTTTCGACATCGAATCCATCAACAACCCACCGGCTCAGAGACTTCATCGGTCCCTAATCGAGGCGGGTAAAGACTATTCCAAGGTCCCCGAAAAGCTCATTGATGAGCGGAAACTTGCAAGCAATCGCGAAAGGCACCAGATCCGCCACAGATCAATTCGGGCCAATGATCAGCAAGTTCTGGAATACCGCGCCGCCCCAAATAACATCACCGAGCAAAGATCGTAAACAAGCTACCCCTTTCGGCCGCAGGATGATGATGACGAGTAGCTGTTCTTCTTCTTCTCGCTTTTCTTCTCCCTCTTCTCCGACTTTCTTTTCGCGATATCTCAAGTATGTTGGTACAAACGATGACATCATCCATGTTGCATCATGGGATGATGTCATCCACTAAAGATGTAAAAGTCAACATGACTTTGATATTTTGTAAATATCTTGTAAGATATTTTGTGTGTTGTTTTGTTGGCTTTTGTCTTCTCTCCTCCTCATCTTCTATATATACAGAATACTTGTCAGATTCGGGGTGAACATTTTTCGTATAGAAATAGAAGTGAGGAGAGAAAGACTTTGAGCTTTCTTGTAATGTAAAAGAACCATAATACAATTATTCGACTTTGTGCTCAATAGTCGTGTTATACATTAGATCTTTCTTATGTTAGATCTCGCATGTGTTTATTCTCATTGAATTCATATCTACTTTTCCGTCACTTGTTTATCAAGATTGCTTTGTTTATCTATGCAAGTAGGTTTGGCTCATTTACTACCAAACTAAAAGCATAGATCTTCCGACCCTTCTCGCTTTGGAATTCATTTCTTTTCTCCCTTCGGATCTGCTTCTTTCTCTTCTCCTTCTTTTATTCCTTTCTCTTCGCAGCCTAGAACACTCTACCGGGATGAGATCCCAACCCCGAAGGCGTAACTGTGAGACTTGCATAGGTTCCTCGCTAGTAGAAGTAGCAATAAACCAGTTTCGCTTTGCCATTGCCTCAAAGAGGGGCTAAGCCCCGCAACACATTCCACCACCAGCTTATCACATTCTCGCATCATGATTATCGTGCTACATTCTCCTCCAATTCACTACATATTAATGCTTCTATTATAACTTATACAAAAAAAATACCTTGGTTCATCCATCGACCCTTTATAATGCATGATCCATGGCATTATTATTAGCTATCAAGTGTCACACTTCTCCAAATCACATTTTTGGTCCTTAATTGTTATTATAATTTCATTCTTCCCATTACACTTGGGTGTCTTACCATGTTTACACTATTCATTGTTATATCTGAAATCAAAGTCTATGACATAGTCCTAGGTCTTCCTTAGCTCCGCACTACCCAGTGCCATTGCTTCCATACATAACTTATGTCTCAAGTTCATCCATAATAAACAAATTCTAACAATCAAGGGTATTCCATTAGGGAAACCAATACCTCGCCCACTCTTTCCTCTAACTTTTCACCAATAATGACATATAGGTATTTTGTGTCTTTCAATTATAAATCTAACTATAAACCTAGCTCTCATATTCACACATAACCTACATCATGACCTAGTCTTCTTCATCACCATACGTCCCGAATTGTTGGCCTAAGTCCCCTATTCAGAAGACCATTCCTATAGGTAAACCCCACCTCTTTTCACCACCTCGGCCTCATCCCCATGGACATATTTACTCCCCTACACTAAGATCTTAGACCATGGTAACATGCATTTTTATACCCAAATATCAAGTAGAGCTCCTCACTATTGTTGGATAAAATTCTATTCCCCACATACTTGGGGGCATAATAATTTCTTCCCCTTCATCAATATTAGTTGTCTCTACTATCTACATACGCCTCTCATTACAATATGTGCTTCATGTCTATCTTTTCAATCATTATTACATCTTTGGTACATACATTATATCATCATTACCCGATGATGCACTCTAGTTCCATGGTTCACACTTGATCGTTGAGGGTCCGCTTTATTAAATGAACTTTAAATCACCTACTTTTCACTTCCTTGCTATATGATAAATGATTCATGATCAACCTCTCTAAGCACTTTAACATCTTTGGTATGCACATTGTACCATCATTACTCGATGATCAAATCTTGTTATATGGTTCATAATTGACTGCCGAGGAGAATATATCAATGAACCTCATCCCGTGCACACCCGTTGGGGAAAATTATGATCCTATCAACTTCACATCTTACAAATCATGGCACACCATCATATTCATTCAACATCTACACATCTTGGTTACATTTTTCTTGTTAGCATATACTATTTATATGTTGTACTTTGTTTCCTATGATAAGTGGATACTTAGTATGTCATTATATTTTTCTATACACACATGCAAATTCACTTGGTAGCTTGAGGTGAATGCATGACCTTCACATATTCTCACACAATACACATGATGCTCAACTATACTCTTTACCGGTCCTTGTTGAGGCTCCTGTGAATCTACCTTTACTACTCTCATAAAAACACATCATATGTCCTATAGTTACAATCTTTACTACTTCTTACTATCACTTTACTTTTCAATGACCTATATACATGCTTTGACATACTAAATATCTTTCTAACATGTTAATAAGTGTTGCATGTGTAGCATTTGATTTACAAGATCTACACAACCATGGTTATTTTTCACTCTTTTCTTGTTATTGTTTGTGGGATATACCCTATGTCATGCTTGTTAATTATTTACTTGTGGCCATTTCAGCCTTGATTGTCACATGACATTATTTACGATGTCCCATATATGTAATCCAATTTTTGTGGTACCTTTTTGTTTTCCTAATTACTTGCTACACTCATTTTCTATTACATGTTATCTCATTTTCACTAACACTTGTTACTAACATATCTTATTTACATATGCCTTGGTGTTTACCATGTAAATCCCATACCCCTTGAAAGTATTAACTTCAAATTAGTATCTTATCCTCTCATTTGGTCCCCATTCTCCTAGAGTCATCACATGCACCCCAAACTGGGAGAATCTATCAGGTGAAAAAATCACCCTTACATCTGCTCGTAGTTCTAGAACAACACAATACATAATTAGCAAAGGAAAATAATTAATGAGTGGTCCAAAATAAGACTTGGATCACATATATAGAGAAGAAACTAGTTCATAGTACTCAAAAATAATAGTGGGCACTTGTGTCCCCCTAGCAGCGCTTATATCTTGGGGACAAAAATAGTTAATCTATTAATTCAACACAATTTATAATAGTTAACATTACATTTCTCTAGCTATGGCACTTGCCTTCGCTTACAACATCCATTCAATGCTTATAAGAGGATATAGAATGTTACGAATTAGGGATGTGCCATCTACAATGGAACTTATTTGGGAAGTGTTATGGAAGGAGATAGAATCTATACCTCTCTCCCCAACACTCTTCTCTTGGTATGAGATCGCCCAAAAACTCACTTTTGGCGTGAGATCGCCCAAAAACCTCACCATTGGAAACAAATCATCCAAATCTAGAATTATATCCAAAACAACATGATAAATCTCTATCTTTTACTCTCTTATACATCAGGTGCACACTTTCCTTTATACACTTTTTATATACTTATACACATATTACTATGATTTTTCATATACAAAACATTGACTACTCTCTCACTCTTATTTTGCAGCCCATATTTATACACAACAAGAATTAGGTCACATTAGTAAATACAAGCTCCAATAACACACTACTATCCATTCACTTCACCTCTATGGTCTACTTCCCTTTCCTAGTTTCTATATTTCACATTACAATTACTTCAGTTCATTTTTACTTTCCACACTATCGAAAACACTCTTATTTTCATGATTAAAAGTTACACATCTTATATCTACTTTAAGCTATCTAGTATTCAATAAAAACATAAAGTGGGGAAAATATAGACATTAAATCTATGCACTTGGGTACATTTATAGGTCCTAAAGCATACTAATTTATACATGATCCCTAAGCAAGAAAAATAGTGATCGACAACTCCTTTGGCCTTTTTCTTTATCTCTCGCACTCTTTCTAGTCTTACACATCTAACATACTTGACCAAAATTGACTGATTTATCTTTTATGGCTTTAGACAACCAGCTTAGGGAAGCAACGCCCATGCACTCCTATCCCTACTAGGTACTCCCCGACCATATCTATCCTTTTCTCACCCTTTTGGGTCTCTTTTACTTCTCCAACATATTTTAGTACTTTGGGTTGGCCTTCCAGTTGTCAATTATGAAATTAAACAAGGGAATCATATATATAGTTTGTTACTTCTCTACAATAAGGGCCAAACACTAAACATTATCTATCATCACCTAAGCTTGCATCAAGGTATAAGAGCATTTTAAAGGCATACATCTAGTACATCAATCCAAGGGACAAGGGTTGCATCACTCTACTTAAAAACATAGGAGGGGAATTTTATTCTATTCCATCTCACACATTTTCATACTTGGAGCAATCTAGATCTAGCCTACTATCATAGTGAAACTTGCACAAGGGAAACCTAGGGCATCATTACACACACATACACATAAAACTACATGGAGTTTGAGATGTAGTGCAATGGTCGTGTGTAAGATCAACCTTCAAGTGACCATCGAGGTTAGTTTGACTCCCATTATGCATCATAAATATTAGGTTTGATTTGGTTTGTGGGAATGCGTAACTAGCTATCTATTTTTCATGTTACAAGTAATGATTTGAAAAAATTGGATAAAAATAGAGCGATAAAAAAGAATAAAAACAAAGATCTTATTGACCAAAAAATATCAAAACTTGAGCATTTAAATGGAAAATAGAACACGATCAGTCACTAGTACCCATAAACTCTTTTTCTCATGTAGGTGCTTCTGTCTCTATTTAGTTTTGAATTTCATAACTCTCGATGAGACTTGATGACACTCTACATAGCCTATTCTAGTAGTTTCTCAACCCATGTCACTTCTAGATTAGTCGAAATTATCTAAGTTACCTTCTCTCTCTTGTTTGGTATTTCTTATTATTTCATGTGTCTTACTATAGTTTATCACTTGTGTGTCATTATTTACAATAGTTACGTTGAAATTAAGGTTTAATTCTATTTAAATTAAATCAAGGTGTTATTGGGAAAAATGGATGAGTTAAGTGACGAGGCCCAATTTTCATGATATATGAACCCCTTGGTTTCAATTTTCACCCCTACTATCCCCTTGGCTTATTCCAAAGGTTTAAAGAGGATAAGGGGATGAAAAATTGTGACCCCTAATCTTGGAAAACTTATCACAACTCACCCCTCACCACTTTCACACCCAAGTTTCACTAAATTGAATTTTCCCTTGTCCCCCTTTCATGTACTTGGACCCGGGAAAAGTTTTCCCCCTTGGATTGCACTAGTTTTAAATGGGGAAAGGGGGACAAAAAAGTGTGACCCCCATCCTTCTATTTAGCTCATGGTCACATGAATACTCATTTTTATCTCCCAATGATCATTCCAAAATCCCTAAATATCATCCACAAGGAACTAGAAGCTGCCACCTATAACAACCTCATGCAAGACATGATTTTGTGTCCCTTGTGTCTAATTTGTCCCTCTTACACCAACACAACTCCTCTTTAACCATATCCAAACCCTAATTAAGATGTTAGGTTAAATGAGTGAGTTAAAACATGTAATAAAATGAATAACTCTCGTCCTCTCAAAAACATAAATTTTTATCATTCAAAATGTTGTTATATTTCCCTCCCAAACCTCCATTTTCACTAGACATGCTGCTGAAATTTTACTAGACATCCATGCTCCAAAATAGAAAAATGCTCATAACTCTTTAACTTTGCACATGGTCTTCATCAAATTTTACTTGTGCACTACTCCCAAACAACATTTAATGTGAATCTAAGAGAATTTCCATTGATTATCTATATAATGTACATTTCACCTAAAATTTGTAGGACTAAAAGTTTCCTTTTAGATCTATGGAGTCATGGCAAATGAAAACATCAAAAACTAGCAAAAAGAGGGGTCCTATAGTAACACCTAAAATTTTGAGACCAATTTCATTACAATCTGACTTATATAGGACTTCCATATAAAACTAGCAAGTGTGGAATGTTTTGCATATCCAAATGTAGTAATTTTACAAAAATGGCAAACTCTCAAAGATCCTTGTTACTCAAAACAAGGGAAAACCTCCAAAATTTGAAAATTGAGGAAACTTTCTAAAATGGCCATCCTAATTAGGACCTGCTAAAAATAGAATTTTTGCAATCGGATTGGATCAGTTGTATTAACTCACACTTTGCATAACTCACTACGTTTTACCATAACCGGAAGGCCAAGAAGTCGAATCATGGCTCAAATAGGAGAAAAATCACGCGTAGGCTCCCAAAAGTTAGTCTTGAGGTGAAGTCCAAGAATGTGTTCTTTAATACGTCTTGATAGTCACATAAAATGATTCATCATGTTTAAGTGATTTGGGACATGAAAGGAAAGTGAATCAAATAATGTTTGTAAATGTGATCCTCAATTCTCAATCTCCTTCTCCCGATCCGCATGGGAATGTGTCCGATGAGTATGATGGTGAATGAAGAGTTTATCCTTTCCTCATTTATAACAGAAAACATTTTCAACAAGAAATAGGTGAAAAAGAAGGTACTTGAGTCTCCTCATGTTGATTCCATATAAAAAGGATATATCCTTATCACTAAGGTGAATTTTGAAGCTCCCGTAAGTCACAAGAAGTAAGGTGCTAATCTTCATGTTTCAACTCCAAACTTACATTCAAATATATTTCCATGAGGAGGGACATCATATGATTCACATCATGCCAATAAACAAGTCTCGGATGAAGTACTATGTGTAAAATATTGTCACTTAAACAATAGGCTACCGAGGTATCTAGGACTATCATGTTTATATTATCAAGAAGTCATCATAGGTAGTGAAATGTATCACAACAAGGTTTTTGAACAACCATTCAATGCTTTGGAGTGTGTGTTCATCTCATCAAAGGAGGAGATTATAACCATAATATTTCTTTCCAAGAGGAGGTCGAGGCACATAGTTTCATTAAGAGAGAAAACCTTTATCGAAGGAGAAGACCTATTTTAATGAAGAGGATATGTGTAAAAGGTGTATGGGAATCTAAAGTTTATTCTATTCAAAAGGGAAATATCTATGTCAAAGAGGTGAATTTCGAATAAAATAATAACAAGGTGGTGATCTCCATGTTTTTAATATGACCTTATATTAAAAAGTATCATCATGTTTCCATGATTGGGAAACCATCTTGAGTTCATATTTTTCAATTCACTTCATAGTTTTTTTGAGCACTCATTCAATTCCTTGAATGTGTCCACATCTCATACGAGGAAGAATTTGTAATCATCGTGTTCTAATTTGATGGGTGGTTAAGGGTAATGACCTTCATTCATGGTTCATTAGAGACTAACTCTTCATTAGTAAAATCTTTTTCTTCATCGATTGATCAACCATCCTCTATCTCTCTATCCTCTTTCATCCCTCTCTATATTCTAATTCTTCATTAAGAACGTACTTATTCACTATTTTGTCTAATTCAATTAAGTGACCTTCAACTCAACATTATATGAGTCTTATTTCATTAATAATAAAAATGATCTCTTTTATTCTCTAGGAATATGAAAGTAATGGGGAAAGAGAATAGTCATGTGGGGGAGAGGAAGAGTCATTTTTAAAGTTATAAATTAGAATGGCTTCTCCATTCTAAGGGGTTGGAAATTTTTATGCTGTAAGTTATTGGATTTCATTACTACTATAAGCAATGAAATCTAAATTTATTCTATCTCCTTTTCTATGTTACTCCATTCTCTCTACATTACAATTTTGCATCCATTTTGATCTTGTAAAACCAAGAAGGAACTTTGTGTCCTTGATTAATGAATTCATATAACTTTGTGTCTCTAATTTATTAGTCTTACTATTGATTACATGGTTGAATTATTCTAATTGAATGTGGACCTACTCTGGTTATTATTGGTGAGAATCATAGCTCCTACACACGACATTAACCCTCTCTTCATATTTCTCCTACTCCCCTTTACCTCTCTCCAAAGTATTTCCTCCCTTCTACATTATACATGTATTTTTCATAGGTTTAGTGGAGAATTACCGTGTGATCCCTAACCTAATGATCAATCTATAGTTTTTTTAGTTTACATTCAATAATGAGAGCCTCCCCTTACACTAGAAGGATGGGCATAGCCCCGTGACCACTAATGAAAACCAATAATCTACACTATGAAAATCATTTCACCAAATTTTTTTGGCGACTCCATTGGTGAATATTTTCCCTTTGTACACCCTTAAAATATCTCTTAAAATATTTTAAAAATCACAAAATCATAAAATATAAATTCATATATTTGGACTTTATTTTTGAAAATTCATTGTTACTTTTTCCTATAAACCTGTCATTTCTAGGCAGCAAATTTCGATTTACATATTGGAAAATATTTTACAAAATGGAAGAAAATATATATACTTCATCTAATTGAGAAAGTGTCATTTTTGATCTCGCATTTGAAGAACTACAACAAGCTGATTTTAGACTTCATATTATCTGGGTAGCAAGACAAGTTTGTTAAAATCCACTTCAAGATCCCACCAAGAAACAATTATAGAACCAAATGATCTCATTCATCTAGAAGAATAAGAAGAATAAATGGTTAGAACTATGCCACGAGAGACAAAACCATGGTCTGCTAGCATTTTCCCTTCACTTCATGAATCACCATAAGGATCAAGAAAGAAATCTCCCAAATTCTACGGAGATAAAAGAAAATTCCAAATGATCATATTACATATTTTATTATATCCTATGACATTCTTGGAGTAGGACATGAAGATGTTTCCATTCAACTATTCATATAATCATTGTAATATTCCATTGTGGAATGGTTTTGATACTTGTCATCTCACTACATTACTGATTGGGATGACATGAAAGCTATGTTTGAAGTAAGATTCGAGACCTCTAAGATGCATATTCCATCTTTGCTCAATTGGATATGATGAAGAAAGAACCATAAGATTCCATGAGATAATTTTTAGAAAAAATTAATAATTTAATTGATAATATTCCTACTAGTGCTTGTCCTATTATAGATAATAAAAATTATTCTTCATTAATACCCAATTTCTTGAAGTTGGGTTCATATTATAGAGAGGTTGACCAAACACCTTATACAATGCTCAAGAAATTTCCGTGATGTGGAAGATGACATCATCATGTCAGGGGAAAATAAAAGGACTATTTAGTAAGAAATAAGGTCCAAAGTTTTAAAGATGAAGTATGTGATCCGTTCTTGCTATAAAAATTGGTCAATGATTTGAATACAATGAAGAAGTAAATTTCTCAAAATGCCTCATATCAAAATCAAAACAGGAATCAAATTGTTGGAGCATGCCAAAGGTTTACCTTAGAATCCACTGGTTAATGCAATATGTGGAACCTATGAAGATGAAAGATAAGAAATTGTTGAATCAAAAATTGAAGAAGAAGAAGATGAATGTGCCAAGATTGGGTACTTTGAATACTCACCGGATGCAGATTTTGAAGAATTTATGGCTGATAAGAATATTTACTCTTGTGTAGTGTTCACTCACTCAAAAACAGAGAGAAAATAATCTTCTCACACTTCCAAAGAAAATAATTTGAATCCTTAGATTTCAAATCTAAGGAAAAAAATATAATGAGGATCATCATGATTTGCTTCCACAAGGTTAGTCAAAAGGAAGACCATGACTACCTTGGTCAAGAATCCATCAACCTTCTCAAGTAAGTCTCTTTCATCTCCTCTTGTTGAATTAGTTTGCACTTCTATTTATCACAAGAATGATAATCCCACTCTTTTAAAGGATGCTAAACTCCTCATATGCCTACCACTTCTTCACCGTTTGACATCATTGACCACGTTAAGAAATCCAAAATTCATATTTTGAATCTGAATACTTGAAAAATCACCCTACACAATTTTATAGACTTGTCTAGTTTATTAAAGGAAGTAGTTAAAATTCATGTTCCAAAAATACCACTACCAAAGAACTACCTCTCGCTCCTCATACCACTCCTTCTCATAACCTTCTTTCTTCAACATCCTCCTCTTCTAGGAAAGAATTTTTTTCATCTAGCCTTTTTGGTCAACAGATATAAATTGAATAATTGCATTATTGATTTCAAAGTGCCTCTCGAAAATGTCATACCTATAAAAGTTTCCAAAGCTCTTGGTGATGAGACCCTTTAATTATTGTTTTAATTGTCTCATCTGTTTTATATTTTGTATACCCTTGGACCGTTTATCCTGTGATCATGTTGGAAATTTCCACTTGAGATTTAACTTATGGAAATTATATTAATTAATATAGCTATTACTAAGTTACTCTATTTCATGGATTTTGAATGTGCATGTTAATCTATTTGATACAATGAAATGATTAATAGTGCTTTTCCTGAATGTCATACTTGTTTACAAGAAGTTGTTATATGTTGCCACTAACATGCAACCAAAGAAACTTTGTCCCAATGTAAATGGATTCATCTGTAGAAACTAACATGCATCAACCGGGAATCATCCATAGAAAAACACCCTGCGGGAAAAGAATAACACACACATAAACAAAGACCGTGATCGTGGGAAGAGTGATCAATTTGGATACTTCACCTATGTTTACACATATAAATAGAGGGACATTTATGACAAAAAGTAGATCTCATGCCAATACCTGATTATGCTCTACAACTACAACTATGGAACTAGTTGATTTAACTTGATAACTAATTGTTAGAATGAACAATTAGTTATGTTATTGTATTAGAACACCTTTTCTCAATTCTGATTGCATGCATAAGAATCTACATATTTCTTAGTAATGATCTTTTACTTAATCAAAATGTAATTGTTAGTTTGAATGAGTCTCTTCACATCTTTGTTGAATATAAATAGAATGGCGAGACTGCATTAGATATTGATCCATAGTTAAGGAATTACTGTAATTTTCATTATGAATCTTCATGTTGATGAATAAAATTTGAGTTCTATCATTTTTCTGTAGACACAAGCCTTAGGAAGGGTTAACACCCAAGGTAGGGCCCACTTGTGGTTTGCTAAACCCCTTTTCTTTTTGTTTGCTATTTTAGTTCCTTGCATGCATAGATTAGAATTGCAATAATTCATTCTTTTACTTGTGTTATGATTTTATTTTCTTATTAATTAGCTTTAAAATTTTCTTTCATCTACAATATAGTTTATTCCTAGCATTGTATTTCCAATTATTATGACAACAATATTTTAGTTTATACCTCTTAAGCACCTGTAAATGTGTATACAACACTGAGTTGAAAGTTTATGTCCCTAGGTCTAATGAATAAATGAATGTGGATTAGTGAATAGAATATTAATTTTTGTGAGTTAAATTGCAGAACCATTTTTAGCATCAAGTTTAGGGACACTGCCAAGTTATTAGGTTTTAGTGAGGGTTTTTCATTCCTTAGAAGTAGTCTAGGTTTTAGGAATTTACCTCAAATTAAACCCCCAAATAATTACCATTGAATGAGTTGAGTATTTTATGCATGCATCATCTAAGGGATGCCCATGGTAGATTTTTACCTAATCCAAAAGTAGCACAAATATATTCATTTACCTTTGAAGATTCTAAATATTATGAAGAAGAAACCTCTATACTCGGTTTGCTTTTTGAAGACAATCTTCCAAGTAACATTTTTAGAGCTACTCCTGAGCAGCTAGGGATGGTAGAAGAGGTAGATCGAATACTTAAAATGGGGAAACCACCTTCGAATTCCCCATCACTAACAACAATGCAGCTATTAGAATGAATAATATTTCTCCATCAACCTTTCCAAATTTCCATGGAGCTATGTCAGAATATCTAGACACCTTTCTCTTTGAGTTTGATGTTTTGTACAAGAGCTATGATTATACCACCGATGCACATAAATTGAATTTTTTTCCTGCAACACTCAAATATGCAGCTTTAAGGTGGTTCATGGGATTGGGAAGGAATGTTGTTACTACATGGGTACAAATGAAGGAT
The DNA here is from genome assembly GCA_018340775.1 of Taxus wallichiana var. yunnanensis. Taxonomy (NCBI): domain Eukaryota; kingdom Viridiplantae; phylum Streptophyta; class Pinopsida; order Cupressales; family Taxaceae; genus Taxus; species Taxus wallichiana. The sequence continues at coordinate 203,028,697 of CM031239.1, read as the reverse complement.
AAGTTCCTCAATAAGTACCAAGACTATTATAGACCAAACAACAAAGGAGGTGATGAAATCTAAAAATGCAACAAAAAGAGGATGAACCATTAGAGGAATATTTGGAAAGGTTCCTATTCTACGTTCAAAATTCAAGGAATACCATTGACATACCACTTGACTCCCTCAAATTACTCTTTTTGAAGGGATTTAGTGATGAAGACATGGATGCTATGGATCTGATAGGAGCAATAGATAATTAAAATGTTAGTTTTGAAGAGATCTGTGACACATGTAAAAACTATTCAAGAGATACCATAAAAAGAGTAAGAAATGTAAGATCAAGAGGTGGAATTTATACCAAAATAATGGGGACATCTCTAAGTCAGATATTGTTAGCATGTTCAAAAACATGAAGCGAGATATTGTTAATGATATGGCTAATCAACTGGATCCTCTATACAATAAAAAGCGAAAGAAGATGCAAAAGAAACACTCATAGACTACTATCATGCATACAAAAGGAAGAAATCATACTGTAGATGCAGAGAATTGGCCAACATTACTCAAGAAAGATAGGCTTCACCTAATTTCAAAATATTGGAGAAAAAGATGGGAAAATTTTTGTATTTCTCAAAGGAAACCATGTCCACCAAGGAAAAGAGGTATTCCACAAGACCCTATGCAATTATTTACAAGTTGATCTAATAATTCATATGTGCAGCCCCCACCTTGGGCTAACCCTCAAGGATGGGCCCCATATCCTAACTAATACCAAAAATAGTGGTAACCTCCATATAAAGGCCAACCATAACAACAATGGAAAAAAACTTCCCAATCATAGAAATAACCATGAAGGGGACAACAATGGAATAACCCACCTCCTAATTACCAAAAATCTTATCAAAAACCTCCTTATCAACATTAGCAGCAAGCTCTGATGCCTAATCCCCAATCAAGCTCCCAACCAAAGGCTACACAACTACCTACTCAACCAATTACTAATCCTAACAATAAAGCTACCTAGTTGTCATGTTCCACTAAACCATCTCAATACCCTACCTATTCTGTTGATGTCAACAATATCCATCTTCGCTCAGGAAGAGCACTCCCTTCACCAGCTATAAGTACCATTACTAAAATTGTAGAAAAACCATAGTTGTTGCATGATGACTCGCAAAAGGACAAAAACATTACAGGGATGATCTCGTAGTAACTTTTGTGTAGACTTCCAATAAGTGTAAAACACAGGATAATGAGCCACCATTCCTTGAAAGGTTATAAGAAAAGAAGACTGACCTCAAATCCAAATATGATTCTAACTTTTTCAATCAACTTAAACAAATTTGTGTCAAAATACCATTAATACAAGATATTAAGTATGTTCCCATCTACAATAAGATAGTTAAGGACCTATACATTAATAATCTAGGAAGGAAGAGAAATACCCATCTACTTGTACATGTCATTGGGCAATGAACGCCATTATGCTTGGTAACTCGGTTACTGCTGGAGTATATTGATCTAGGAATCCCTTCAAGAACGTCACAATCAATAGTACAATGATAAAAACACACCGATTGACCCAAGAGAAACAATAAATGTAATGAAAAAACAAAACAAGAACAAAAACCACAGTCTTACGGCTTGTAGACATATCAACAGATTAAGCTTCAAGGAGTTTTGGAGGATATAGTAGTGGTGGTAGACTCTTGGGAGCACCTTGCTGACTTCATTATTCTCCATCCAAAAGTAATCTTAGGAGGATATCCTATCATCCTTGGAAGACCATGGTTAATAATTGCTGATGCATTCATTAGATGTAGATCTAACTGTTATGTTTGTGGAGCTGTTTTCATGTTAGAGTGTGGTACACCTTCTATGTGTTACACTCGGGTATTTTTACGGCGGTCCCGCTCACCGGTGAGTGGGTCAAGGGGTTCGGGGTGAAGCCCCCAAAGTAAATTTTCATGGGTGGTTTATTAACCCATGGGTAATGGGTAACCATTATGGGCTGTTTTTGGGCCCATGGTTTTTCGATACCCATTGTTTTGATACCCACGGTTTTTGCCCATGGTTTTGATACCCACGGTTTTGTATCAAACTACTTAAGCAATTGTATATTTATATGGTCTTATGCATATGATAGATAGACAAGAAAATGTATTTCATATATGCTTTGAATTCGGGTGTGAATTCTATAGAGTTTGTTGAGCATAGCTCTAAATGGATCTGGTATTGTATTGAGAGAGTGGAGGCTTGTAATAAAATTTGAGCAAGTGATTCTTGGTGGATGTAGCCCAAATTGGGTGAACCATGTTAAATATTGTCTCTCTATGTTGTGTTATTTATTCTGCACTTTTATTTGAGATCTGTAATATTTTCTGCATATTAGTTTCTACTGTTGCGATTATGTAAGGGATTATTCCGCATATTTTATCTCTTATTTCCTAACAATTGGTATCAGAGCCTAGTTTGGTTTGCTGAAGTGTTGAATTGTAGGGAAAGTTTTTAGCTTGAGTGGGAGCTATGGCAGATGATGGAAGATCTAGGGTTGATAAATTCAATGGGTAGAATTTCAGTCTTTGGAAGATGTAGATGGAAGATTACCTTTATCAGAAGGATCTTTATACTCCATTGTCTGAGAAGGTGAACAAACCCTTGAGTATGACAGATGCGAGAATGGGATTTTTTGGATCGGAAGGCACTTGGAATGATCCGAATGTGTCTTGCATCTTTGGTATTATTTAATGTTTCAAAGGAAAAGACTACAAAATAATTGATGGATGCATTAGGGAAGTTATATGAAAAACCCTTTGCCTCTAATAAGATATTTTTAATGAAAAAATTGTTTAATATGAAGATGTCTGAGAATGGTTCAGTAGTAGATCATCTAAATGATTTTAATATAGTTGTAAATATGCTAGCTTCGGTTACAATAGAATTTGATGAAGAAGTTAGGGCTTTATTAGTTCTGTGCTCTTTACCTAAGAGTTGGAATAGCCTAGTAATGGCGGTAAGTAACTTGGTTCCAGCTAACTCAAATTTTAAGTTTGAGGATGTTGTAGGGGTGATTCTAAGTGAGGAAATGTGAAGAAAAAGCTCTAGTGAATCTTCTACTTTAGGGAATGCTTTGACAGTGGAAACTAGAGGGAGATAGAAGAATAGAGGAAACCATGGAAAATCAAAGGATCGAGCAAGGTCAAAATCCAAAAGCAAGATAGTATGTTGGAACTGTGGAAAGTCTATGCATGCAAAGGACTGTTGGGAGCTTCAGGACAAGAAGAAACAACAGGAAGAAAACAAGGAGGCAAATGTGGCATCGGGTAATGTATGTCGATTCTTTGATTCTTTCTTTGCATAATATTACTCGAATCTTGGGTTTTAGATTCAGGGCTTCTTTTCATGCTACTCCACATAGGAATTATTTTGTTGATTATGTTCAAGGGGATTTTGGGATTTTTTTCTTAGTGATGATGAGCCTTGTAGTATAGTTGGAAAAGGTTCTGTTTTAGGTTAAGATGCAGAATGGGAATACATGGCTATTGAAGGATGTCAGACATGTGCCTACATTAAGGAGAAATTTGATATCGACGGGGCAATTGGGAAGTGATGGTTGTACTGTGATATTTACAACTGACTCTTGGAAGGTTACCAAGGGTGCTCTTGTGGTGGCAAGAGGTAAGAAGGTTGGAACCTTGTATTTAACCAATGATAGTACTAATGATTGTAATCTTGTGGCTTCAGATGTAGATACAACATTATGGCACTATAGGCTCGGTCATATGAGCCATAAGGGCATGAACATCATAAAGAAGAATTTTCCTGGATATACAAAAATAGGTTTGGATTTCTGTGAGAACTGCATATATGGGAAACAAAAGTGAGTAAGGTTTCTCAAGGTTAGACCTATGAAGAAAGAGAGTAAGTTAGAGCTGGTACATTCTGATGTGTGGGGCCGGCTCAGGTATCATCTCTCGGGGCTCAAGTTATTATGTTACTTTTATTGATGATGCAACAAGGAAAGTTTGGGTTTATTGTATTAGAAACAAATCTGATGTATTTGATACTTTTGTTAAATGGAAAGCCTTGGTAGAGAATGAAACAGGTCTTAAGTTAAAATGTCTCAGATCAGATAATGGAGGGGAGTATTACAATAATGAATTTGATGATTATTGTTCTAAGAATGGAATCCGTAAGAAAAATATGGTTCCAAGAACCCCGCAGTAGAATGGGGTGTCAAAAAGGATGAACAAAAAATAATGGAATGTGTTAGGAGCATGAGGATACATGCAGGACTGCCTCTTTATTTTTGGGTAGAAGCGGTGAGCACAGCTATGTACTTGATAAACAGAGGACCCTCAAGTGCCTTGGATGGAGGCATACCTGAGGAGGCTTGGTACGGTAAGAAATTCGATTACTCATTTCTTAGAGTCTTTGGATGTGAGGTGTTTGTTCATATTAACAAGGATGATAGGACCAAGCTAGAGGATAAATCAGAAAAAATGCACTTTTATTGGTTATGGTGGTGATGAATTTGGATTTAAATGTTGGAGTATTAAGGACAAGAAAATCATTTGGTCTAGGGATGTGGTATTTAATGAAAAGTCATGTATAAGCAACGATTCACAGAAACTAGGGAAGAATCTAAGAAAGAATATGTAGTGGTAGAGGATCTTCTGGATGGGACAGTGACCCATGAATTAGTTTAGAAACCTACTCAATAGGAACCCCAAACTCCTATAGTGAGGAGGTCTTCTAGGGTAAGAAAAGAACCTGAACATTTTTTTTCCTTCTCTTTATTATTTATTACTCACTAATAGTGGAGAGCCGAGAGCTTTAATGAAGTAATGCGAGGTAGATGCCGGAAGAAGTGGGAGCAAGCCATGGATGAGGAGCATAAGTCTCTCATGGAGGACCAGACTTTGGATTTGGTGAAGCTACCGAAAGGCAAAAGAGCATTGCATAACAAGTGGGTGTATAGAGTTAAAGATGAAGGAGGAAAGAAAATATATAAGGCCCATTAGTGGTCAAGGGGTTTACACGAGAAAAAGGTATATATTTTGATGAGATTTTTTCTCCCGTAGTAAAAATGACTTCTATCGAATCTGTTTCTTGGAATAGTGGCAAGAGTGAAGACTTGCACTTAGAACAGCTTAGATGTAAAGACTACATTTATCCATGGTGATTTGGAGGAGGAGCTATATATGCAATAGCTAGAAGGATATGAATTCAAAGGAAAAGAGGAGATGGTGTGCAAGTTGAAGAAGAGCTTATATGGCACGAAACAAGCTCCACATCAATGGTATAAGAATTTTGATAGCTTCATGATGGAGTAAGGTTATATTAGATGTCATTCGACCATTGCGTGTATACAAAGAAATTTGAGGATGGAAGCTATATTATCCTATGTTTGTATGTTGATGACATGTTGGTTGCACGTAAAAGATACATGAAATAAAAGTACTCAAGAAACAACTAAGTGAATCCTTTGATATGAAGGATTTGGGGGTAGCCAAACAAATCCTTGGTATGAGGATAACTCGGGATAGGAAGGAACGAAATCGACTTTATCTCGGAAGAATACATTAAGAAGGTATTGGATAGGTTTAACATGCAAGATGCTAAACCGGTTGGGACTCCTTTGGTAGGACATTTTAAGTTAGCAAAGGAGCAGTGTCCCAAGATAGAGCAGAAATAAACTAGATATCCAAGGTACCTTACTCATCGGCTTGGCGCTTTGATGTATGCTATCGTGTGCACTAGGCCTAATATTACCCATGTAATGGGAGATCTGAGTAGATTTATGAGTGATCCAGGTAAAGAGCATTGACAAGCAGTAAAGTGGATCCTTTGGTATTTAAGAGGGACCATGGGGACAGTTTTGTGCTACAATGGATCAGACACCACTTTACGTGGTTATGTAGATTCAAACATGGCTAGAGATGTTGACAGTAGGAGGAGCATGACAAGTTATATTTACACTGTAGGTGGGACAGTAGTGAGCTGGATTTCATGACTACATAAGCTAGTGGCTTTATCAACCACAAAGGCTGAGTATGTTGCTGCCACAGAGGTAAGCAAAGAGATGATTTGGTTACAACAATTTCTTGAGGAGTTGGGGCATAAGCAGGAGGAATGTAAGTTGCATAGTGATATTCAGAGTGCTATACACCTAGCTAAGAACTCTGCTTTCCACTCCAGGATGAAGCATATATAGTTGAGATATCACTTCATCAGGACAGCTTTGGAAGAAGATAAGTTGAAGTTGGAGAAGATTCATACCAGTCATAATTCTGCAAACATGATGACCAAGGTGGTCATAAGGAATAAACTAAAGCTATGTTTAGGTTTGGTTGGCCTTCGCAGATGACAGTGAAGGGTTGAGAAGCTTTCTCAGTGGAAATTAGTCTCCAAGTGGGAGATTTTTATGTTTGTGGAGTCTGTTTTCATGTTAGAGTGTGGTACACCTTCTATGTATTACACTCAGGTATTTTTACGGCAGTCCCACTCACCGATGAGCGGGTTAAGGGGGTTCGGGGTCGAAGCCCCTGAAGCAACTTTTCATGGGTGGTTTATTAACCCATGGGTAATGGGTAACCATTATGGGCTATATTTGGGCCCATGGTTTTTCGATACCCATTGTTTTCATACCCATGGTTTTTTCCCATTGTTTTGATACCCATGGTTTTGTATCAAACTGCTTAAGTAATTGTCTATTTATATGGTCTTATGCATATGATAGATAGACAAGCAAATGTATTTCAAATATTCTTTGAATTTGGGTGTGAATTATGTATAGTTTGTTGAGCATAGCTCCAAACGGATCTAGGTATTGTATTGAGAGAGTGGAGGCTTGTAATAAAATCTGAGCAATTTATTCTTGGTGGACGTAGCTCAAATTTGGTGAACCACATTAAATCTTGTCTCTCTATGTTGTGTTATTTATTATGCACTTTTATTTGAGATCTGTAATATTTTCTCGCATATTAGTTTCTCTTGTTGCAATTCAGTAAGGGATTATTCCACATATTTTATCTCTTGTTTCCTAACACTAACAATATAATCATCTCTAATGGAAGTGGCACCAAAAAGCTTATGCTATACTCCATGTGCAACCATTCAATGAAAAAGATCAAACCATTTGGGTAGAAGAACTAGAAGAATACCAGAGCTCAGTTCAGTAGCTTATGATGCTGGAGAAGTCATGCATAATATAAGGATAGGAGGAGGATGTTGTTCTTTCAAACATTCTACAGAATAATTATGGTAAGAATGAAGAATAAGATGGAAAATTGCAATGCATAAGCTATCCTAAAAATCAAATCTTACTGCAACAAAGTACTAAGAATGTTCCAAGTAAGAACTACATCCTACACCAACTTATTCCATATGATTGTATCTTAAATTTTGTAAGTAGTAGCATTTTTTCTATGAATGAATTTCTAGTAAAGTGGAGATTACACTAGGCAAGCCACTCAATGTGAATAAAACATTGAGCATACAACAAGAGAAATTTTTAATTACACTTCTCAAAAAGCACATGATAGTATTTACACGGACTATGGAGACATGCGTAGAATCCATCCTAAACTCTATACTCAAAAGATATACATCAAAGACAACTGCAAGCCAATAAGAGAACAACAAAGGAGAATTAACCCAATAATGAGGGATATAGTGAAGCAATAATTAAAGAAATTATTAGATGTTGGATTCATATATCCAATTTCAGACATACCAATGAGTGTCACCACTTGTTATTGTACCTAAAAAATAGAAAATGGAGAATTTGCGTAGACTATAGGGAGATGAATCCAATAAAAAAGAAGGATTATTTTCCGCTCCCTTTTATTGATCAGGTACATGCCACTCTTAGTGGGAAAAAGTATTTTTCTTTTCTAGATGATTACAAAGTGGCTACAAAAAAATTAAGATTGCACTGTGAGATCCCGACAAGACCACATTCACATGCCCATGGGGAACTTTTGCATACTTTGTTATTCCCTTTGGTCTATCCAATGCACCTGCCATATTTTAGAGAGAAGTTCTTAGCATCTTCTCAGATCTAAAAATGATTGCATGGAGGTATACATAGATGATTTTACAGTCCATGATAACACTTTTGATGAATCAATGAAGAACTTAGACAAAGTTCTCAAGAGATGCAAGGAACATAACTTGTCTTTACGCAAAAAAATGTTATATGATGATGTTTGAGGGGATAACATTAGGTCATTTCCTGTCATGTGTTAGAATATAGGTAAATCCAACAAACATATAAATGATTATAAACCTACCAACACCTAAGAAGTAGGAGGATGTAAGAAGCTTCTTGGGCCATGCTTGGTATTACCAAAGATTCATTCAAGATTTAAACTGAATTGCAACACCATTATTTGTTTTGTTAGGAAAGGATGCTGCATTTATATGGACTGAGAAATGTGAAGTTGAATTCCAAACTTTAAAGAAAATTCTAACTTCTACGCATATACAAACCGATGCGTCGAATCACACCATTAGAGATATTTTGGAACAGAAAGATGGGATACTCAATTATGCAATCTATTATATTAGTAAGAATGTACAACATGTGAGATTAACTACACAATCATTGAGAAGTTTTTAGTAGTTGCATATGCCATCAAAACGTTTAGGCATTATATCATGGGATATCTAGTATTTATCCACATAGACCATGCTTCCATTAAATATCTTATCAACAAACTAGTTGTAAGTAACAGGATAATCAGATGGTTTTTTCTCTTACAAGAGTTTGATGTAACAATTGTGGATAATCCTAGGAAAGACAACTTTGTATCATGTTTTCTCTCAATAATGGAGGATAATAATGAGGAAACAATAGTGAATGAATATTTCCCAAATGTGCACTTGTTTTCCATTTCCACCAAGACACCCTGGTATGATGATATTGCCAACTATTTGGTTTCAAGTAAGACACCTCCACACTATCTATATTTTGAAAAGAAATATATTGTTGAGAAAAGTGTGAATTTTTCTTGGATAACTGGTTTCCTATTCCACACAAGGTAGGATAATGTTATGAGAAGATGTATAGATGATGAGGAAATTTATGATGTCCTCAAATCCTGCCATAGTGAACCATGTGGAGGACACTTTGCTGTAAAAATAACAATGCAGAAATTATTAACAACATGGTATTATTGGCCTACACTACACAAGGATGAAAACATTATATGTAAGAATATGTGATAAGTGCCAAAGAATGGGAAAGCCTACCAAATTAGATGAAATGCCATTACAGCCTTAGCTAGTATTGCAACCAGTTGACAAATGGGGATTGGAATTTATTGGTCCAATTGATCCTAAGTCTAAAAAAAAGAGTACATTCTTGTGTTCACAAACTACCTCACCAAATGGATAGAAGTGAAAGAATTATGAAATCATAAGAGTGAAAAGGTTGCAAAATTCATATATGAACACATCTTTACAAGGTATTGAGTGCCAAAAGATATTGTTACAGATCAAGGTACCCACTTCCTCTTGAAGTTATTTCGATTTAGCTACAAAATATGAAATCGGGCATAGGAATTCTACAACTTATCATCCACAATCCAATGGCCAAGATAAAGTAACAAACAAAGAAATTGAGGCCATTTTGATAAAGAGTATTGCACTTTGCACAAAAGGGATTAGTCGAAAAGAATTCTAGAGGTAGTTTTGGAATTCAATACCAAATGGAAAATAACAATTGGATTCACACCTTTTGAGATACTTTGAATAGTAACATTTCTTTCCCTATTTGAGTTTGAGCATAAGACATTAAGAACTGCATTGAAATTGGGCATAGATTCATCTGAAGCTTAGAAGAAAAGGATTCTTCAACTCAATGAGTTGGATGAAATGAGGAGGAAGGTTGTTCATAATAGAGAGGTGGTACAAAAACAAAGGATCAAGTGGCATGACATTTTCATCAAAAAAGGAAATTTCAAGAAGGTGATTAGGCACTTCTCTTTGACTTCAAATACAAGGACCATATGGGATAACTCAAGACAAGGTGGCTAGGTCCAAATGAGATTGAGAAAATATTTCCCAATGGAGCTATGAAGCTCACCACCATTGATCCTGTGAGATTGAAACTACTGGTAACTATTCATATATTGAGGTTGTATAAAAATCCAACTGATAAGAACACATTCATACAACATTTTAGAGGAGGCCAAAGCAGGATTGGAATGAGAACCATCGAATTAAGGACAAAACTTGAACTTCTGGTTCATCTTCTAAATTTTAGAGTAATGAAACCTTCAAAGGGCCTTGGTATATCCAAATTTCTAGATACCCCAGGGAGGAATAAAATTTATGTGATCAACCATCATGGTGATCAACACCACTCACTAACATTTTTTATTTTATTGACATGTTTGTTTTACAAGATTGGGAGCATTTGCGGTGAGTTCATAATCTATGATGAAAGGAGGTCATGCAAAGACTACATCCACTTGCAGAGCATATAGCCAAGGCCCTGTTTTGATTTAATTTTTATAGAACTTGATTGTATGAAGAGTCAAGAGCCCAATTGAATGATCAAAAAGAGATGAAGATATTTAGCACTAGAAAAATTCAATCTTCCCTCTATGGGAATTAATTTAATTCGTTATGGAGCTTATTCTACACAAAAAAACTTCAGCTATAGATCCTGTAACAATAATACTTGCAGCCACGCACCCTCATGCATGCATCCAAGGGCGGGAACTCCAACAAGGCACATGTCACAATCATTTGACATACACATCGAGTTAAGTGTACTAGATTTACTTTAATAAAGTAGTACTAGAATAATTATATTTAATTAATATATGTGTCAAGTTGTCAATGAAATTTATTAACCATAATGTTCTTCCACCTCCTATAATGTGACTTGTCTCCCACGTCACCCCATGATATTAAAAACATCACTTCACATGTGGATATCTTTCAATTAAGATTAATGCCCACTTTTCAAGTTGTTTGCAATATTGGTCACAAATTTCAAAAAGTTGAACACTTGAGTTCTTCCATTCATTCAAATTTTGTATAATCAATTCCAAGTGAAAGACCTCTTGCTTGCAGAGCTTGTGGAAGTTTTAAAACTTAAAAATGGGGGAATATTTGATAATAAACAAACCTATGGACCATTCGAGCTTAGGAATCAACCAAAAATTCTACAATACTTTCATTATAGTGGTTGGATGGATTTTATCAATAAATTCCAAGGTTTTAATGAGGCTATGGTCATAGAATTTTCCACCACCTTTAGGGATGGGAAGACAATAGTAAATGGTTTGTAAGTTAAGGATGACGATGAAATATTGGCTGCAGTCAATCGGACTACCGACGAGAAGGTGAAATTTTTCATGCAAAATCCAATCTCGAGGAATCTCGTGTAGAGTTTTAGATGAGGATGAAAACTTTGTGACAAACAAACACAATACTCTACAAACTTATTTAAAACCCTTTTGGGAAGATGTGTCAAACTATATCATAAAATATTTTACCTGTGAGGGTCAGTATTCACAGTTAAATACTATCCATTTTAAACCACTCAATCATTTAAAGAATGACATAAATGTGAATGTTCCAAATTTCTTACATGAAAGTTTTAAGAGGATGAGAAAGAAGTCAAAAGGGGAAGGTATGCCTTGTATCATCATTGTCTTATCACTTTAATTATGAAACATGCATTGGAAACTAAACATCCTACAATAAAATGGGGAGAATTTTCTAGAGCAAATCATATTAATGATTTGTTGGGGAAGGGTAAGAAAAAGAGAAGAATCTCAACTAGTTCTTCTATGCCTCCACCTGAACCCTTAGCTTTAGCCTCCATTCAGTTAGAAACCCATACTCTTGTAGAAACCCCCATTCCTTTAGAAGCTTCCATACCTAAAGAAACACCTGTCCATGACAAAATTCCATCTCCAAAACAAGGTCACAGCCCATCTCTCCCGATAGAGTTCTCGTTTCAAGCATTGCTAAATATATCAACACTAAAGTCCTCTTCCTCCAAAGGTAAATAGAAATCCTCAACTAAAGTCTCTGAGCCATCTAGGAGGTCAAATAGGCTTAATACTAAAAATACCAAAACCTCAAGGCCTAGTAGAAACATTCAAATTTTTCTAGATAGTGATGAAGAAGGACTAGAAAAGAAGGAGGAAGCTATTCCAATGGAAGTTGAGCAAGAAGTCCATATAGAAACAGATGAAGACATAGTCATGGAGGAATAGACCAAGGAAGTAGAAAAGAAAAAGGAGGAAGAGTTAGGTGAATAACCTGCTAATGAGTGCCCTATTGAACCAATTGAGGTTCAAACAAAGGCCATTCATGCTAGGGAAACCCACATGCAACATGAAGAAGAAGTATCAATTGAGGAAATTTAGGATGTAATCAAGGGTCACAAAAGCCTAATGAAATAGTGGTTGTTCATGCACAACATGAAGAGGATGTAGTAACTAAATAAATTAAGTAACCACTGTGGCTACAAATAATGAATAACATCTCAAGCAAGTGACAACAACAATAATACATGAAACACATACCAATGCCATGGATACTGAAGAAAGTTTTCCACTTGATATAGAAGATACAATTGAACACATTGTCTAAACCTTTGAATCAAAACCTATTGATGAATCTATTGAGCTAATGCACATAGAAAGTCCTCTAGTTGCCCCAGATATAGCTCATGTAATCTTAGAACCTGTGTCTCCACCAATTCCACTACCCAACCTATAGCCACATGTTATCATATAATAATTTTTAGAGAGCCTCCTAGGCCAAAATGTAGAAATATGGAAACCCAAACCAATTTAGAATATTGGGTGTAGAAGTTTGAGAATTATTGTAACAAACTACAAAGAAGGTGGGAAAGGAAAAGTAAGAGTTACTCTTCCAACATCAACATGATATGGATGAAAAGATAGATGTTGGACCCCTGAATTATTGGCTAGGTACCAAGAGGCACGCGCACGGGACCCGCGAGAAAAAGGGCACTCGGGGAAAAGAACTTAGGACAAAGGGGTTTAAGAAGGGTTTAAGAGAATCCAGGCATGTGCGGAGGAAGAAGACATGTTTAAAGTACTTATAAATATTTGGCATTATAGAGGAACTTGAGGAAAAGTGTGAGGACCCAAATAGGTGTGATGAGTGGATAAGGTGCTAGCCTATAACCTTGGAGGCCAAGAAAAAGATATTCCATGTAGGGAATATTCCTTGAGACATCATTATAGAGAGTGGAGGGTTCACTAAGGGATAAACATTCATCCGTGGAGGACCACATCGACACTTGGCATGCGATCTTCTTAGGAGAGAAGGCATGGCGGTGGGTGTTGATCTTATATAAAGAAATGCTCAAGCCAGAGACACATATATGGAGAGATAGATAGATGAAGAGAGGAGAAGATATACACATAGATAGATAAAGAGACGTAGAAATACATAGAGTAACAAAGTGATGCAGTAATGCTAGGGTTTAGAGCACTTAGTGCTAGAGGGTTGTAAATGATACCATAATAATATGTATGGGTACTGCGGGATCTATAACAAGGGTTAGTATGGAAAAATTATAGTTAGGGTTGTCATCACCAATCCAAAGACTATGATAATTCTTCACCGAAGTCCTCGTGCTATGATTATTTACTAATGCACACCTTTAGTTTGGTGGATGTAATCTGAAACAAAACAACAACATAACACAAGAATACCATCGACTATGATAAGACGGAATGATGACAAATCTGAAATACCAAAGTAAATTATAATATTAACATGAAGTTGTTACAATCTCACCCATGAGGTACTTCAAGTGTTATTGAATTCACTTGCCTTTCACCAAGACTATGGGAGAAACTTTACAATTACACCTCTTAATGGCTTCTTCAACACACCTTTAAACTGATGGCTTCCTTCGCACACTTCCTACAATATTTCTCACTACTTCCTTCTATGCTAAATGAGGGGGGTGGCCTCTCTATTTATAGAACTTCCAGGCTTATCCATCTTATCTCTAAGATAGGATAAGAAATCCACTCTAACGAATCATATTCCATACCTTAACTCTTATCTGTACATGTAAGCTTATCTTTTAAGATAAGATAAACCTTATCATTTTACATGGGTTCCACATTTTTAGAATTTTTACAAATAAAATACACAAAATATTTATGACCTCACTCCTTGTCCTTATTACCAATATAATATTTCTAATTCCTAATCATGTAGACCCTACTTCTCTAATTACCCAAACTTTGACATTTTAACATTACCGGACCACTTACGACAAATATTTACTTTTTACAACATTCCTATTGTACTTTGATACCGTACCGTACTCCACATTATTGGCGGCACCATCGACGGTGCCGCTTATCTTCTATCGACGCTACTACTAATTATACTTAACAAAGATCCTATTCCTAATACATACATTAATGAAATAGAAATTATGGAGGAAAATTTTAGTGTCGACATCTTCCCCCTTCCTAGCTTCTACTCCGTCCTGAGTAGACTATTCTCAGTGCTTGGAAAATCTTCAACTTGTCGTGGTTGACCCATTTTGTAATGGGAGTGCCATCCAATTCCTCCATCAGTGCGTACCATTTTCATGCATAGCTACTATTTTGTAGAGCCCCATCCATTTTGGAATAAATTTTATCTGTCTTCTTTTTTGTGTAACCGGAATCATATACTAGAACCAAGTCATTCACATGAAATGGAGACCACCGGATCTTTTGATCAAAGTATTCCTTCTACTTTATTTTCTTCTTATGGCTTGTATCCTTTATCTATTTCCCTCATTTCCTCTAGCAAATGAAGATGTACCAACCTTTCTTTTACTGAATCACTTTCATCCATCCTTTCATTTTTCATAACTCTCATAGTGGGAATATCAAACTCAATAGGAAGAATTGGATCAATGCCATAGGCCAACTGAAATGGGGAGTATCCTATTGCTGACTTTGATGTTGCCCTATATGCCCACAATGTTGCATGAATCCTTTTATCCCACTTATGTACCTGCAAGGCTACATCTTTTGCTATAATTTGACACAACACAAAATTTGTTCGTTCCACTTGTCCATTTGTGCTTGGCTTGTATGTTGTTGCCTTCCTGTGCTTAATAGAAAACTTATTGACTAGGGCTTCTACCACCTCATTAATGAAGTGGCTTCCTTGATCTGTTACAATTTCTAATGGACAACCAAATCTGGTGATAATGCGTTCATATATGAACCTTGCCACTTCATCCATGGAAGTTGTTTTCAATGGCCTAGCTTCAACCCACTTGGTTAAATAATGCATGCAACTACAATATACTTATTTTGGCATGAAGTAGTTGGAAGTGGACCTACAATGTCTATTCCCCACTTTTCAAAGGGCCCAAGTGGAAGAATAGGGCATAATGGAGTGATGAAGTCTTACATTACCATGTGTTTGACAAATATTACATGTCTTATAATAATTATAACAATCTTTAAAAAGAGTGGGCGGTGATAACTCGCATCCAAGATCCTTCTTGCTTGTAAGTTGTCCAGAGAAGTTCCCTCCACATGTACCATTGTGGAATTCTTCTAGCATTCCTTCCCTTGATCACGTCCAATCCGCCCTCTTGTCTTGTCCATCGTGTCCTATTCGAAATAATACTCCATGCGAGAATAGAATATGGACGACCGGCTTGAGTAATCTTTCTCTTAGTCTTTGCATTGGCACCATCAGGAAACTTGAATTCATTCAGATAATTCCAAATATCTATGTATTCACTAGGGATTGTGTCAAGGGATAACAAGGCTGCATTAGGGAAATCATCATCATCACAAGATGATCCTAAACCATCATAGGCTCGAGAGAGTGCATCTGCATTGACATGCTTCTTTCTTGGCCTATCTATAATATCAAATTCAAATTCTTGTAGCAAAATTATCCATCTTGCTATCCTCCCTGATGGGTTAGGCTTATTTACAATATATTTTAGAGCCTGATGATCTGTTACAACTAGAAATTTTTTCCCTAGCAAGTAATTTCTAAACTTCTTTACAAAAAAATGATAGTCGAGCCTCTTTTTCGATTCATGATATAATTTACCTCAAAGACTTTGCTCATTTGTCTCGCTCCCAAAGTAAATTAGATGTTCATTCCCATTTTCATCCTTTTGACTCAAAGTACTTCCTAGTCTTTGCATCCGAGGCATCAGTGTACACAATGAATGGCTTGCTCCAATCTGGATTCTTCAAAATAGGTGAAGACACCGTGTCTTCCTTGATTGTCTAAAAGCTTCATGCGCCTTATTTCTGGTTCATAAGTAACATCCTTCTTCAAGAAGCTGGGTTAGTGGTTGTGCAATCTTTGAGAAATTCTTGATGAACCTTCTATAATAACCCACATGGCCTACAAATGATCTCAACTTACTTTTATTCATAGGAAATGGTAAATCTTTGATTTTGAAACTTTATTAGGATCAAGTACCAATACCATCTTTGGATACAACATGCCCTAACAAAACACCTTTATAACATCCAAAGACACACTTTGTAGGGTTTAGTGAGGCTTGTGCTTCATCTAACCTTTGAAATGATGTCTCCATCATCGGCGCAGTGGTCCAACTTGATCCCATAGATGCAAAAATCATCCAGAAATACTCTGATGAAGGTCCCAATGTAGGGTTCAAACACCCTATTCATCAAACGCTGGAATGTTGTTTGGAGCATTACACAACCCAAAAGGCATAACTCTATAAGCAAACGTTCCCCAAGGAGTGGTGAACGTGGTCTTCAGCTGATCTTTCTCTGCTATACGAACTTGGTTGTAGCCGCTATATCCATCAGCAAAACTATAACACTCCTGGCCAGCTACTTCGTCCAAGATCTGATCTGAAAATGGAAGAGGGTAATGATCCTTCTTTGTTGCCTTATTGAGCTTCCCTAATCAACACAAATGCATAGCTTCCCATTTTTTTATTGAGATCACAATGGGAGAAACCCATTCGAATTCTCCATAGCAAATATGAATCTGCAAATCAAGCAACTTATCTATTTCTTCTTTTACAGTCTTGGAAAAATTAGGATTCATTCTATATGGCATTTGTTTTATGGGCTTAGCACCATCTACCACTCAATAGAATGTTCTACCCAACTTACTTGATGGAGTTCCTTGTAATTAAAAGTGAATAGGTGTATGTACCTTCGAAAGAGTTGGAGGTAGGATTCCTTCTCACTCTCCATCACAGCATCACCAATCTTTATTTGTTGGAGATGATCATCAACTTCTTCTTTAGATAATTTTATGGGGTCATGAGTTGGTGTGACTAGAAGGATATCCATGACTGAAACATCAACCTCACTTTCTTCATCTTCAGTGTCCACTTCACTGGTACTAGAGTAATCAGAGGATGTCCAATCATCAGTTTCATCACTTGAATCCACAGGTTTTGCCTTATGATGTCGAGGGATCACGTTTATCTTCACCCTCTCTCTACCACGTCCAAGTGTCATGAAACCTTCATTCCAGTAGTTTCTTGCATGAACTCTCCTTAGCCATGGTCTTCCCGAAGAGCATTGGAGTGCACAATGCAGTACCATTTTTCATCACCGAAAGTCTACCACACATACAACACCCATAACATATATTTCCACATTTGAAACTACACCTTCTGGTTTAGTTTTCCTTTATTTAATGACCTTAACATAAGTGTTGAAGGGTGATCAATTTTAAACCCAACATATTCATTACGAGACTCGGTCATTACATTAATCGCAACACCTCCATCAACTAAGACATCATGAATTGAAATACCATTACATAATACCTCAGCTTGTGGAGCATAGGGATCTACCTCCTGCCTCCAAAACAAGGACCTCAACCTCCTTTCTTCGCCGAGCATTGAGTCCACTTCGCAACTCCCGCCTCTTCTCGAAGACATAGCCAAGAGTTGACCATATGTAATATTTGCAGCCTTTTGGACAGATCTTCCAAGATGAAGTATGGTCCTTGCCCTGTGAAATCAAAAATCCTGCACACCCAACTTTCTTCTCCTATGTTTCTTACTAGTTTCTCTTTTCACTTTCTTAGGATCATTTCCATCTTGATTATCTTTTTCTTTCTTTCTTTTTGTTACAAACACATCTACTTCATTATTTCTACTCTTATCTACTACATCAAAAGAATTCATAGGTGCTTTTCCTTTATCATTATCTCCTTTACCAGATGTAGAAGCTCTATCTAGACAATTATACTTATAATGACCCTTTTTATAACAACCATAACATACAACTTCAGAAATATTTCTTTTTGGACCTCTATCTCCTCCTTGAGAACTAAATTCTTTTCCTTGAAGAAGATTAATAGTTAACTGACCCATATTTTTGAGCAGATCTTCATACTCAGTAGATGTACTAGGAGAAATATTTGTGTTCACCGGGAGTGGTTGTGGATTCTGGACCAAAGGTGCTGGTGTAGGCTCTAATTTAGCAATAATTTCTTTGGGCTCCTCTTCCATGCTTTCTTCTTGACTTCTTGTAATCTCCTTTGCTTGTTCAATGGTAGCTAGGTGGTCATACTTCACTCGTTGTCTGATCTCTGGATTCATCCCAAGAATGAAGTGCTTACAGAGGATATTATCCATGCCATTCATCAACCCATCCGCTAATCCTTCCTTCCAGATCTGGGCATCGAGCTTCCTCCTTAGCTCTAGAACATGAGCATGATAATCCCTTATCTTCTCCTTCTCTCCTTGGGATAGCTTTGTGATCTTGATCATGAGATCTGCATATTTCTATTGTTCACCAAATTCTTCAAGAAAACTTTCAGTTAATAAATCCCATGAATTTTTCACATTATCACCTAGTGTTTCAAACCACCTAAGTGTTGAACCATCCAAAAAGGTAGGAAAAATTTAGTCCATTGTTCCCTTCTTATAAGGCCATTACAAATACAAGATCATTTAAACTCTTGAATGAAAGAGGAAGCATCTTCATTAGATTGAGCTGAAAAAATAGGAATCTTTCCCATTTTCAAAAGTAACCACCGTGAATTACCAACCCACAAGTACAATCAGCAAGACTTATGTGCACAAATAATTGGAATCACTATACTAAAAGTGACTTTACACCTTTCTACAAAAAATAGAAATGACCACGGTATGGTAAAACTTGACTTATCATGCGGTAAAAACTAACTTTATGCGGTAAACACTATTCACGGTAAAAAGTGAAGTTCTTTGCGGTAAATACTATTCACGGTAAAAAGTGACTTTACTGCGGTAAATACTATTCCCAACAAAAATGACTTTACCATGGTAACTACTATTCATGGCAAAAATGACTTTACCATGGTAACTACTATGCACAGTAAAAACAAGGTTACCCTCCAATTGATTTTTGACTAAGTGGGAATATCTCTCCAGAAAATCCACCAACAAGGAATGGTCTCGGCAACGGAACCAAAATGTCATCACCAATCCGGCACTATGATAATTCTTCACCGAGAACTCCTCGTGCTATGATTATTTACTAATGCACAGCCTTTAGTTTGGTGGATGTAATCTGGAAACAAAACAACAACATAACACAAGAATACCATCGACTATGATAAGACGGAATGATGACAAATCTGAAATACCAAAGTAAATTATAATATTAACATGAAATTGTTACAATCTCACCCATGAGGTACTTCAAGTGTTATTGACTTCAATTTCCTTTCACCAAGACTATGGGAGAAACTTTACAATTACACCTCTTAATGGCTTCTTCAACACACCTTTAAACTGATGGCTTCCTTCGCACACTTCCTACAATATTTCTCACTACTTCCTTCTATGCTAAATGAGGGGGGTGGCCTCTCTATTTATAGAACTTCCAGGATTATCCATCTTATCTCTAAGATAGGATAAGAAATCCACTCTGACGAATCATATTCCATACCTTAACTCTTATCTGTACATGTAAGCTTATCTTTTAAGATAAGATAAACCTTATCATTTTACATGGGTTCCACATTTTTAGACTTTTTACAAATAAAATACACAAAATATTTATGACCTCACTCCTTGTCCTTATTACCAATATAATATTTCTAATTCCTAATCATGTAGACCCTACTTCTCTAATTACCCAAACTTTGACATTTTAACATTACCGGACCACTTACGACAAATATTTACTTTTACCGTACTCCACATTATTGGCGGCACCGTACTAATGGCGTTGTTATCTTCTATCAGATGCTACTACTAATTATACTTAACAACATCCTATTCCTACTACATACTTTAATGAAATAGAAATTATGGAGGAAAATTTTAGTGTCGACGGGGTCTCATATCGGAGAAGCTTATAGGAGTTAAGTCTCTGGAATTTACTATATATGGTTTGAGATGACCCTTTTAACTATAATTTGGCTACCAAAACTCTTTTAAATCAATATATATGGGTTCATTATGTATAACTAATTTATGTGTGTAAATCATCATGTTATATGACTTATAATGGCTCATATATGGTTTATTGTTATACTTCTTCAATATTATTTAGCTTCGTGATGCATAAATGTGTATATCTATTAGTTACAACCTCTACCTTTGTAAGTAAGTGAATCTACTTCTATTTCTGTAAATAATCCTCCATTAATGGTAGAACCTTCTCAAAAATCTCACATAAAGGAGGGGTTTAATGCCCATGTGTGCCTTGGGTGAGTGTGCAACGCCCACTGGGTGATAGGCCGGTGTGCTTAGGGTTAAAAAAAGGTATTAAGGGTAAATAAATGAGTACATCTAGGTTCTATTTCTGGGATGTTTTTTCAAAGCTATTGTGAAAATGATGTGTGATGACAAATTGCTTGACCTTAGACAGTGTCGAAGCATGGCTTAAAAGCACATAGGATGAGTTTTCTCAAATATTTAGTATTGGGCTTGAGTTTGATCCATGTAAATGGGTAGAGGAGCATCTATATCATGAGCTATATGAGAACTTATTTTGTTTTTTTATAGTGGAGTTGTATGAATGGCTTTCGGCGTATGCATCTAAATCAAGTTGGCACTATAGAGACCTCACATATGGACCCAAGATGAGTATCAGAGGCTACATGATGCTGATCTGACTTGTACATGTTCTATTGATCATTGGTGGAGTAGAGTGTTGATGAGTTACACCTTGGAGTATGTAGTGTATATGCATTCCTATCTAGAGATTATTGAGTTTGAGTTCTTAAGGGAGAGAAGAGGATTGTTATTTCAATCTATCCCTTTAGATATAAATATCCTGATCATTACACTAAGTTTGGAAGCATTTCCTATGGCCATCTAAGATTCTTCTGAGCATTGGACAAGGAAGCTAGGGTGGAGGAAGATGACGGACCTTGCAGGCTGAAAAGAGAGGGAAGAGAGATGACTCAAGTATAATGAAGCTCATGAATGATAGTTAGATAGATAACATGAAGTTGTAGGAGTGATGGATTCATGGAGGTAAATGTTACGGGAAGGAATTGAGGTTCACGTGGAGGACATGGAGCCTGAGCAATCTGTGCTACCCCATCTTGGAAAGCACATGAGAGACACCCCTTCACTTTTGTTGAGAGCTCATCACTTGGAGAAAGGAGATCCATTAGCATGCATCTGAATCCACACAGTGACCAAGACTTGGTGCTTAGTTTTCCAAATCTAGAGATAAGTATTACTAACCCAGTTGGTATTGGTGGAAGTGACCGATCAACACCTAGGAGGTATAAATTTTCATTTAGCACATCTATGACTACACAATCATTTCTGTGTTTGGAGGTATATTGTATGGAGAAAAATTTGAGAAAATTAAGGGTACACAAATCTTTGGTATTGCATCTAGAAGTGTCATGGGACACACATCCGGTAAAGGTGCAATATCACAAAATATTAGCACAAATTTTAGTACGACGGTGGGGACACAAGGCATAACCACTTCGGGTTTACGCGCTATGGGAGGTGGATCTGGTGGGTCAGGTGGAACAGGAGCTAGCAAACTTGATGGCCTTGGTAGATTTGGGGGATCTGGTGGGTCGGGAAGGATAAACACCGGTGGATCTAGTGGATCATGTGGTAGAGACACCATCGGAGGAAATCAAGGTTCCGAGATCAATTGACAAGGTCCTCAACCACCTCATCAAGTATCCTTTGAAATTTCCTTGCATCTAACATATTACAAAGGTGTTGAGAATGTTGTAGAGCATGTACAAAAATGTGAGATTCTATGGCATACGAAGGGGATCACTACCCGAAATGAAAGGAAAGTCATTTTTTAATAACGTTGCAAGGGCACACACATAGTTGGTACCAGAAGTATGACCCCCACTAGACAATGGTATATTATACTTTGCACCGCCTAATTCATTCTTAGATGAATTCCATATCCCCAAGTTTGAACAAAAGTGCATTAGCACACTGAAGGATATTGAAAAAGGAATGGAAGAGAGTGTGTGGGAGTATGATACACATTTTAAGACTCTCTTGTCAAAACTATCTTATGATATTCATCCTTCTCAACATGCTCAATGGTTTCCTAGAGGATTAATAATGCCTTTCAAGAGAGCACTGTCACATAAGAATTTCACAGACCCATGCGAGGCCTTGGAGGTTGCCCTGCATGCTAAGGATGTAGGAAGCATGGATACCTATGTTATTCCTTTTCTTGAAGCTAAGATTACTGCAATGGTAAAACAACTAGAGAAGTTATCTCTGCAAATCATCCCATAAGACTCGCAATGGCCTATGGTGCATGCATTATGAGGTAGAAAGGCACACAAAGGACAGTTGTCCTTGGAGATCAGTACGCACCATGACGATAGACTATGAGATTTTCCAAGGAGATCATGATGCAAGTAGGTGTCTGCTATAGTAGTGCAAGATCCATAAAAATGTGTTTTTTTATTACAAGATTTTCACCTCTCCTACTCATGACACCAAGGATTATATATTAATTATCTAGATACATGATGTCAATGATATTTGTGTGTACCAAACCAGCATTGCAAATAATTCCGAGGATGATGGTCATCACTATAAAGAACATGCAAATGGAGGAGCTTGTGGAAGAAGATTTTGGGAAGGATTTAGAGGCGGTGGAAATCACAGGAGGAAAAAGAGGTGAATCCCTTCGTGGAACTGTTATAACTATGGGTTCATAGATAATTACAAGTGTGAATGTATTGATCTGCTACAATTCTCATGGTGTGGTAAGAAGCAAAATTATGAGGAGTGCTCGGAGCTATTTGAACATATGAACCAGTAAAAATGGAAAGACAAGGGTGCCAAGATGATAAGCGTTAAGAAAGAAAACTCATAGTGGATACCAAGGGTGGTGCATGAGTCGATTTAAAACCTATACCAAGGATGACGACATGAGATGAGGCTATGCACACCAGAGAAATACTAAAGTAGAGACCACTTGATTACAAAAGAAGAGGTGGTGTATGGGAAGTATTCAAACCCTACCCATCGAAGAAGTCAATCAAGAGACCATGGATGTAATCGGGAGTCTTCAATGGGAAATTAAATATCTTAAGGAACAATCCAGGAAGTTGGAGAAAAAGAAGAGTGATGAGGCTCCAAAGAAGGATTTGGATGATGTCAAAGAGGTATGCAAGATGGTGACTCAATAAAATATCATCCCCTTACTAGGAGAATGGTTAAGAGAGAAAGTACCTAGCGCTGGAGTGGAGTGCAAGAGGCAAGTTTTCATGCTAAGCTTACTCCCCACAACGTTGACTACGATAAGGAGATTACCT
This sequence comes from Taxus wallichiana var. yunnanensis, assembly GCA_018340775.1. Taxonomy (NCBI): domain Eukaryota; kingdom Viridiplantae; phylum Streptophyta; class Pinopsida; order Cupressales; family Taxaceae; genus Taxus; species Taxus wallichiana. The sequence goes on along the minus strand of CM031239.1, from coordinate 203,004,952 downwards.
TGAATGCAGTTTTGATGTGTGGCTCTTAAGAAATATTCATATTGACATGGGCACGAAGCTAATGTTCTCACTCTGACACCTAGAATCAAATGGGAAGTCCCCTATTACAGCCATCTTCAAATGTGATGTATATGGCTAATAAGACAAAGGAAATGCCCATTAGTGTTTTAAAATATGCTTCTATCACTATCCAAGGGTGAAATTCACTTTGGATATTTTGAAGTCCTAGCACTTGCTAAGGCGGAAAACTTTCCACTTTATTACTTAGGCACCCATGCTACTATAAGAACAATGTTGACTTACATTTCATTAAGGGGTATATAATTTTTGAGATCAAAGAGCAATGTGTTATATTTCCCTTAACGAATGGAAAGTCAACACCCTAAATTAAGCCTTTAGGAGAAGAAGACCTAGATAGAATTTATGTGTGCACTATTCGGGACCCTGAAGTTGTGCAACCAATAAAAGAGGGCATTTTTCAGTGGGAAGACATTGGATCTATAAGTGATACAATTAGTGTGGCATGTGATAATTTGGTGCATAGGACATATGAGTTAGTTGGAAGGAAAGTAAGAGGTTATGTGACGAGAGTAATAAATGTGCTCTCAGTCAAGAACCTAGGAGGAAAGAAGTTACCAAATTATTTTGGGGGATCTGACCCTAAGGTTTTCCCCAGTAAGAAATAGAGACCCATTAGAAATGTGAGATAGAAAGGAGAAGGATGCTTAGCTATACCTTGCTTGGGAGCACACCATGTTTGTGGGTGACCCATTGTGATAACCTTATAGAGTGGCATGAAGTGAGAATCAAATTCTCATTAGATTTTCCCGATAAATGTACCTACTATCATACAAGATTATCATGGGAAGGAACCCGCCTCGTTTCACATCCAAGCATGTGAGAAGGCCTGGATGGAAGGCATGAAAGCATTCCCACCTTCTTTATGGGTGCATAAGCTATACTCCACATTACAAGGCTATGCATGTGCATGGTACATTTACTTATAGATGTTCCATTAGATAGGAAACCGACGGAGTTGATGGCTGACCTCCTTCAAGATTTCAAATATCAGAGTACTAAGCCATCGGTGGATGAGGTGTTGCAGGTTGTTAAGCACCTATCTATGGGACATAGTGTCATGGAGAAGGATAGAATACTAGAATTATTGGGTGAAGCTAGCTTATAAACACGTTTTGATGAGGAAGAATCGATGGGATACATCTTGAGTGCACATGCATATAAAAATAAAGGAAAATTGGTCTATGTGATCGATGGTGAAGAAGTAGAAAATTTGGATGTTAACCATAATGTAGGTACACATGAAGTTATGGATAGTGCTGATGAGAAAGCACATGCCTATCATGAAACCATGAAAATAAAGAAGGTTAACATTGGTTTAGAGGCAGAACCTAAGGAGGCTACTATTGGAGATTACTGGATAGAAAAGGAGGTTTCAAAGATCATTGATCTATTGCACAAGTTTCAAGACTTATTTCCATATGGGTACCATGAGCTTAAAGGAGTTCACCACTCTTTGGGAGAAATGAAGATCAAGTTAAAGGAAGGTGTGCACCCAATTTGGAAGAGACCTTATCGCATGAATCGAATCTTTATATCAAAGTTAAGGAGGAGATTGACAAGATGATTGCATCAGGCATCATTGAGGCTATTGAGGAATTAGAATGGATAAGTTTGATGGTCATCAACATTAAGAAGGATAGGAGGATAAGGATATTTGATTTTTACAAGGATTTGAATGTGGTATGTGTCATTGATACCTTTCCAACCCCTTTCATTAAGGAGATCCTAGAAGGAGTAGCTAGGCACTAGATCTATTATTTCACAGATAGGTTCCTAGGATATCATCAGGTTAGAATTGTAAATGAGGACAAAGAAAAGACAAATTTTTCCACTGAATGGGGAAGATTTTCCTACATGATCATGCCTTTTGGACTGAAGAACACACCTGCTGTGTTTTCGTGCATTATGGTGCAGGCATTTCAAGACTTCATCCATAAGTTTCTTCAAGTATACCTTGATGATTAGATGGTATATGGATTAGTGAGGGATCATTGTGAAAATCTAAGGTTGATGTTTGAAAGATTTTATCAATTAAGGATATCCGTTAACATTAAGAAATGTGTTTTCACTACTCCATTTGGAACCCTTTTGGGGCATATCAAATATAAGGAAGGTTTGTTAGTGGATCCTACTAAATTTTCCATTATTATGGGATTGGGTGAACCTACTAACCAGAGCGCAGTGCGTAGATTCCTTGGTCATACAGGGTATTACCAGAAATTTATAAGGGGGTATACTAGGATCATTGTGCCATTAGAAAATTTTCTAAAACACAAAAGTACATTTCACTGGGGAGAGCCATAATAGATGGTGTTTGATACATTGAAGAATAAACTTATCACTGCACCCATATTACACTTTCCTTCTTGAGATAAGCCATTCCATGTACATGTTGATGCTTCAGGAGTTACGATTGGGGAAATCTTAGCACAACCTAGAGAGGGAATTGTTGACCACCCCTTGTGCTTTGCTAGTAGAAAGATAACCCCAACAGATCGAACTATACTACTACTGAGTGTAAAGAATTGTCAATGATCTATGTGCTACAAAAATTAAGGCGTGATTCATTGGCAACAACCTTTATATTCTACATGGACCACATGACATTGAAGTACTTGGTAAACAAGACCATTTTACAAGGGTGCATATGCCGTTGGGTCATGTTGTTTCAAGAGTTTGAGTTTACAGATTGTTGTGAAAATGGGTAAGAGTAATTTGGGACTTGACCATTTATCAAGGATTGACTAAGGGGATGATGCATAGAGAATTTAGGATATAATGCCGATGTACAACTATTTATATTTTGTTGCGCGCCTCGACTTAGAAGATATTGTTTTGTTTCTCAAAATGGGTGTGGCACCAGAGGGAATGAAGACTTTGGAAAGGAAGAAGTTAGACATACGCGTCGCACCCTACATGTTTATTAGTAAATACTTATACAAGCTAGACCATGATAAGGTTTTACGCCGGTGCATGTTAGAGCATGAATGTGTTGTAATCACGGAGGAAGCACATGGTGGAATTATAGGAGGACACTATATAGGGAATGCAACCATGTGTAAGATCATTTTAGCAAGTTTTTGGTGGGAAAAAATTTACAAGGATTGTATCGAGTATTACAAGGCCTATGACCACTATCAACACCTTGGTAAACTAGGGAAAAGAGAAAAAATTCCATTAAGACTGATTACCAATGTAGAACCGTTCGAGAAGTGGATAATTGAATTTGTAGGACCTATTTCCCACCCACGCGAAGGAAAATTTCATGCTATATAATTACATACACACATTATCTTACAAGGTGGGAAGAAGCGACACCTATGAGGGATTGTATAGCATTAATAGAAGCTAGGTTATTATGGGAAAATATAATCAATAGATATGGATGCTCACCGAGTTTAACAAGTGATAGGGGCACTCATTTCTTGAATGAAACAATTAGGATCTTGTTGGTAGAATTTATGGTAGCCCACCAACAAACTACCTCCTATCACCCACAAGCCAATGGGAATGCTAAGAAATTCAACAAAATTATGAATCACACGTTAACCAAGATTTTTGATGTAGGAAGAAAGAATTGGGATGATAAAGTTTTTGTTGTGTTATGGTCATACCATACTACTTATAAAATAATGAACAAGGACACACCTTTTCAATTGGTGTTTGGTGTAGAAGTGGTGTTACCTATTGAATTCATGTTACCATCACTATGTATAACATGCAATGGAGGATTAGCTGATGAACAAGAAATTGAGGAGAGGATTAATAAGTTAATGCAGTTAGATGAGAGGTGGGATATTTCTCACTAAAGTCGAAAAAGAAAAGGCGTCGTAGAAGACGTGGTATGATAGACACATCAAGAACAAATAGTTTGAGGTCGGGCAGATGGTTTTATTGTATGATTTCAAGTTTTGGTTCCATCCTGGGAAATTGAAATTCCATTGGATGGACCCATACATTATATCCTATACACTTGATTCGAGATCGCGATTCTAAACACTAGATGGAACACTATTACCAAGTCATTTCAATGGGAGTAGGATGAATCCCTACAATAAATAAGTCTTCCTCATGTTTACAAATGAAGTAGTAGTGCTAGTTAGCCTAGGATTCCCTTTAATACATTTCCTTTCTTTATGTTTCTTCTATCATTGATTGTTCCCTTTATTTTTTGTTTGTTGTGTGTGGGTTTGTGTGTTGGTAGCCACTTATTATTTTAAAAAAATTCTATGTGTAGAGGACCGTGCATCTATTTTTGTGTGGGGTGGAGTGATGTGACAAGTAATGGAAGCTGGTATTGGAAGTTGTGTTTTGATGGCCCAGGTTGAAGGATCAAAAGTGCGTAGTTTGGAAGAGCACACATAGGAAAGGTGAACATGAGGAGTTTGGTGTCAAAAATGCTTTACAAAAACCACGTAAAAGGGTGAGAAGTGTATGAAAAACATGAGGTAGGTGATGTCAAAAATCAGGATAAGGATAGAAGAAGTGCCTTCGGTCTTGGAAAGCATGTGCGTAAGGATCTTCGGTCAATAAGGGTTTCGCGTGCGAGAAGGTTGTATAAGTTTTCATGTAGGATTGTGCGAATGGGTAAAAACATTGAAGGTTAGTAGTAGAAGAAAAATATTCCTTTAATGCAAAAGTACATTGGTAGATGGCATGGCATTTATTATGGAAAAAATAAAAAGATATAAGTAGAAGGTTAGGGTGCATTATTGTTTACCTTGTATTTTTGATATCAAAGAGATCTCACAAACTAGGGAATCCTTGAAGAAAAGTTATGCGAAAAAGGGTTGTGAATATTTACATGCAAAGATAGTTTGATCAACAAACCAAGTGGAAAAAGAGTACACAGGTGTGAGTGGAGAAGGTCGTATAAGAGGATCATGTGGGTGTTATGCCATCTTGTGGAAAAAGGATTTCCAGGTTAGGGTTCCATAACTAGGGCACATGATTGAAGGGATTTTTGCAAAGGATTTGAGCCACATAGTTGAGAAGAGCTAGGATTAGGAGAAAGAAATAATTTTTAGTGATCTGATGGACAAATGGCACCAAGGAAAGAAAGAAACATTTCACCGAAGAAGGGAAAGGGAAAGGGGAAACATGTTCTCTCCACTAGTTTCAATGAATAATGGTATACAGAGATGCAATATCCAGATGGCATATTGCTTGGAAAATAATGGGTGTCTCATGTTAGAAAGATGGCTATGAGTGAATATAATCATTGAATGAGCACCACAGAGAATGAGATGGCATTGGAACTGGTTCACCCTCTGACAACAACAGACACCAAATGGAATTCCTATCTATGATGATGAGGTAAAGGTGAAAATGGAGAAGTTCGAGTTATTGCAACTCTATGAAGACCAATGGTTAATGTCGCATGTACATGAAGACCATTTCTAATTCACAGGATGAAGGATGTGAATAACTCCCCAATTGATTTTTAACTTTACCTATCTTATCTCGAGAAGGAGAAGAATTCGATGATGAATTGGACAATAAGGAGGGCATTAAGAAGAATGTTGAAGCTTATGACTACAAGAAGGGTTCACGATACTTTGACATCTATGGGATTTATGAACCTATAATTAGGATGGCCATGTACTTGGTCATAAAGTTGAATGGGTAGAAGAGATGGACATAGATCAATAAGGCTTGGTTGAACATTTTAAGTAAGATCTGAAAGGGGACCATCTATAACCTTTTGGGTTTCATAGAAAAAGAAATCATCAATGCCGCGCATACGATGGAGAAAAGATCATGTTTTTAATGTCCTCCTTACCATCATATTTTTAGAGATAGGAGTGCACGATGGGTCAAATAAATGTTTTTGGGAATACCTAGATGATAATCCTTCCCCTGCCAAAAGATTTGAGAAATATACTTGTGATACCATGACGACCGCCATCAAGGCATTCCTAGAAAAATGGTATAAGCAAATGTGTGACGTATTTGGTGCTGATTGGAGAATACCTAGGCGATTACTTGTTTTACTTGTAAGGCGAACATGAATTCATTATGTACCAATATTTTTGTATTGGCGGGTTTACTTTGGCAGAGATGGCGCGAGGGTCCCTGGTGAAAATTTGTGTTCTCCTTCACAACACAATACTTCCAAGTCGGGTCAATTGATTCAAAGAGGAAAAGAAGCTAAGGTTTGACCTTAGTACGGTAGACCAAGATTACTACGAGCTGTGCAAAACATTGATATATCCAAAGAAGCGCACCTATGTGGAGAAGTATGTCTCCCATAACGTACATATGTTTAAAGCGTGTTATTACTCATTGCTTCAGGAGGAATTCGCAACAAGGGTATACCTACGTATAAGGCCTAAAAATGAGAAAGAAGAGTACGTTGAAAATTATTTCTTTATCCTAGAAGACCCCACCATAAGGGAAAAGGGCACCAAGGAAAAGAAAGAGAGAGGAGGATCCTAAGAAAAGGCACCAAGTACACATACAGTGTGTAGTGCAGCTGTAGGTGTGCAGGAGTCAAGCGCAAGACCATTCACCTATACACGAAGGAATAATTACCCCTCAGAAGAGAAAGAAAATACACCTAAGGAAGAGATGTCAGAGCAAGAGAAGTCCCCTACAAAATAAGAATCACCGGCATTAAAAGAGTCACCTAGGGAAGAAGAAAAAGAAAAGTCTCCTATATTGGAATCACTAGTTAGGAAGAAGCAAAGAGTAACATAAAAGGTGGAATTAGAAGAAACAGAGAGCATGGAGGCCGAAAAGGGCGATAAGGATGATGAAGAGCACATTGAGGCTCATAACCATCCTGTGTATGATTTACATGAGTCAGAGGAAGAAGGAAGTGAAGAGAAGGATGAGGACGAGGAAGGCGCCCATAACCAGGGAGGGAGTGAAGAAGTAAACATGAAGGATCAAAAGACTCCAAGCCTGACTAAGGAGTAGATAGAGGATTCCATAGAGAGGGAAGTAGTAGGAATTATAAAGGACTTAGTAAAACAAGAGGTAGAGCACAATTCCAAGGAAGTATTGAAAGAGACAAAGGAGAGTGCGAGCATTGGGAAGCAGTATGGAAGCATGCGTGGGGATAACATCTTGGCAATAAGCTTCCCAAAGGCAGCGTACACATGTGGAAAGGGTATAGTAGTGATGTAGGAATAATAAATGAATTACATAAATGATCCAAATAAGGTACTACGTTTGGGTTTCCAAATTACCGTGCCTACAAACCAACTCCTTACACGGTCTTATTTTTATGAAGAGGGTGCATACCCATGCACGAGGAAAATAATGTCTTGGGATTTTGAGTCCCATGTTGATGAGCCCAAATTTGAGGTCAACCGAGAGGCATTGATGAAGATACCAGATACCAAGGGAGTAAACCCTCTGGTGAATGCCCAACAACTATCAGATGAGTAGGTTTATAACACACTCAACAAGGTGTCGGTAGAAGTTGAGGTGAGACTCTTCAGGAGAAATGAAAAAATAAGGGTCTTGGAGGAAGATCTTGAGAAGAAAAATGAAGAGATCAATGAAAGAGATAAGGAGATAATGCAGGAGGAGCTGATCAATGCACAATTAAGGTGTGAGTTAAGGGATGAGAAAGCTAAAGTGTGGGAGGTTTATAAGCGGTAGAGGAGATTACAGTCTTTATCATTCTAGTGCATCCAAATCTAACTCCTCTAGACTAGAAGTAGAAGTCATCTTTGTAATTTTTGGAATAATTAACTTTGCATCCTCACCATGGAAAGGAATTAGAATCAGCGAAGAGGTGACGACATGCCAAAATGAGGAAGAAAAACTGAATATTATGGAGACAGCACTTGGTACTTTGATCTCCTTACCACCGTAAAGACCACCGCGTAAATGAATGAGGCTGTATATGACAATTGTGATGATAGAGACAAGGTATAAAACATCTTGTTTGCTATGCATGAGGTGGATCTGAAGGAATTTCAAGAAAATAACAAAGGAAACAGGGCAGAGCATGATAAGATCCTAGCTAAGGTTGAGAAAAATTTGGAAGCAATCAAAACCTTGTGGGGTTTGGTTAAGAATCAGATTAAGGAGCTATATCCCCATGTCACTTGCAGAATAGACATGCTTTGGATGATCTTAGCAAACAACTAGAAGGAATTGTAGATACATTAAATGCTAAGAGCAATGAATTAAGTTTTGATGAAGTGAGCGCTCTAGTAGGTGACCTACTTCAATAGGCACAGGGTGAGGTAGATGCCTAGGAAAAGATTGAGGAAACAATGAAGAAAGAATTCCCACTCCTCCTACAATAGTAGCAGATTCTTCTATTCTTTCATTCTTTATTCAGATTTTCCCAGTTCCACTATTCTTTATTCTTTGAAGAAGCAGGATGTTTTCGAGGATAAAGAACATGCGTAGTGTGGGGTGATGTTGGACCCTAAAATATTGGCTAAGTACCAAGAGGTGCATGCACGTAGGACCAGTGAGAAGAAGGGCGCTTAGGGGAAAGCACACGGGAAAAAGGGGTTTAAGAAGGGTTTATGAGAAGTCATGGCACGTATGGGAGGTAGAACATGAGTTTAAAGGACTTAGCCATATTTGGCATTCTAGAGGCACTTGAGGAAAAGTGTGAGGACCTCGACTAGGCATGATGAGTGGATAAGGTGCCAGCCTAGAACCTTAGAGGCCAAGAAAAGGATATTCCATGTAGGGAATATTCCTAGAGACATCATTACAGAGAGTGGAGGGTTTACAAAGGGATAAGCATTCACCTATGAAGGACCACATCAACACTTGACATGTGATCTTCTCAGTAGAGAAGGCATGACGGTGGGTGTTGATCTTATATAAAGGAATGCTTGAGCTAGAGACACATATATGGGGAGATAGATAAATGAAGAGAGGAGAAGATAAATACAAAGATAGAGAGAGGTAGAAATACATAGAGTAATGAAGTAAAGTAGTATTGCTAGGGTTTATAGCACTTAGTGTTAGAGGGTTTTAAAGGATACCATAAGCATATGCATGGGTACTAGGATGTGTAACAAGGGTTAGCATGAAAAAAATATAGTTAGGATCTCATATCGAGAAGCTTATAGGAGTTAAGTCTCTGTCATTTACTGTATATGGTTTAATATGACCCTTTTGACTATAATGTGGCTACCATAACTCTTTCAAATCAATATGTATATGGGTTCGTTATGTATAACTTGTTTATGGGTGAAAAACCTCATGTTATATGACTTATCATGGCTCAGATATGGTTTATTATACTTCTTACAATGTTATTTAGCTTCTGTGATGCATTAATGTGTAGATCTATTAGTTGCATCTTCTACCATTTTAAGTAAGTGAATGTACTTCTTTTTCTATAAATAATCCTCCATTAATGGCAGAACCTTCTCACAAAGCTCACATAAAGGAGGGGCTCGACACTCGTGCGTGCCTCGGGTGAGTGCCCAGCACCCATTGGGTGATAGGAAAACACTCTTGTGGTTATACAAAGGTATTAATGGTAAATAAATGGATACAATAGACAACCAAGGGCTAAAAACAATGAGATTGCAAGGCTAAAGAAGAAATAAGAAGTTACAAGAGAGGTGAGAAATGAAATATTCAAATGTATACCACCATCAAATATTTATGTTGCTTTTTTAAAGGATAAAATGTTGCAATTGAAATACACTAGTGTCAACAATGACATACCATTTGATATAAGTGGAGCAAGGGGTTTCTTTAGAATATATCTGAAATGCCCCATGAGAACTAATTACTTATTGGTGAACTATATATGTATAATTATACTTTAGAATATGAATTAGACCTGGATCCCTATTCTCTACATTGGGGATGTAAAAGTTTGGTCATTGTGTTCTTACTTCCAAAATGAGCTATACAAGGAAAAACAAATGGTGAAGTAGAAAATAAAATAGATGGTATATAAGATGAGAGAAGAAGTCCATGATGAGGTAAGAAATCACATTAGCCTTCAATGGTGTGGGTGTTTAAGCGCACTCATTTTATTTTCCTTATCACTTTGTTTCCTACTTGTGTCATTCCATCCCACCTTGTATCATGTGTTTTCCTTTTTAGGTTGTCATTCCCATGGTTTTCCACTTTTTCCACCTTCTTCCATGCTTCCATTAGCCTTATTTGTTTATAGCATGTTGACTACACTTTAGGAATCCAAATTTCCCTCTTCTTTGGCGTGTGGTTCAAAAATAAAAACATTCAAATATGTTTCAAAAATATTCAAATATTTTTTCTCAAAAACCTAAAAATAGTATAAAATTAGTGAAAATCCTAAAAATCAAAACATTTGAAAAATAAAATCCCAATATTTATATATGCATATATATATATATATATATATATATATATATATATATATATATATATATATATATATATATATATATATATATATGTCATTTTAAAAAAACCTTCACACAATTTTATAACTTAGTTCATCAAATTCATCTTATTGTTCCAAATCATTTGCACTTTTCAAAACAATCATGTCACCCTTTACAATATAACTTTTCTTGAGGGCACACTGCTGCTTCGCCCCAATACATATCACACTTCAGTTAGATATGACAAGAGTATCTTCTAGAGTATCCATGTCTCACTCTACTTTTTGAACCAATCCAATCCTCTCATGTTCTAAGCTACAACTTGGGGGCATTTGACTATGTCTATCATTCACTTTGAAACACATTAGAAGTAGCTTGAGACAACGTTGTTGCAAATTTTATTATATTTTTACTTGCTTGTTAGCTTTGATATAATTACTTTTTCAAACTATTTGTTTTACACATTCTATTGTTAATTTAGTTATTTCAATAATTTTTCTATGTAATTAGAATTTTGTTGTCTTTATAGACCAATTGTATGTTAATTAATGGCATCTTAGTTCATATATAACTTTGGTGTAAGATAATTCCTATTCATATTGGGTTTGTGTGACTTGTTTTATTTTACACTTTATGTTACTGTCTTGGTTTATTATATAAGTCATGATTTGTTTTACTTATTTGGCATGTGTATGTGTTAAATTTGTTGACTTTTCAATGTACTTATGTTAATTACTTATACTTTGTCTAGCATGATCACATCTATATCACATCATCTATTAATGACATCATCATACATCATAAAAATAAATGCTAAGCTATGAACATGAAAGCTAAGCTACGCGTCACCATCACATCATATCATATAATCACAATAAAACATGCGACAATACATCTCATAATCAAATGTAGTGTAAAATTGTCTATATATATATATATATATATATATATATATATATATATATCATAAATCCTCATAATGTCCATATACCAATATATCTCTATCAAAATCATATACATCTTGGTATGACACCATGGGAAACAATAAAAAAATTACCTACATATAGTATATCATCTAACATGATTCATCATCCCGACTCTCTCCTACACAAATACTTCCCAACCTCTAACTAGGTGGGGGCATCCATGTACTAATTGCCTTTGATCTCAATGGCCTCTAAGATTAGGTAGATTTGTTTCTTGATCACTGGCTATATGTTAGATCTCTCGACCCTATAGTACTGACAACCCGATATAAATCCTTGTAATAACTAGCCTCACCGATGTCGCTAGAAGCTTTGGAATCATATCTTCAACACTTTGCATGACTATTTTTACGATTTAGAGCATCACATTTTAAATGTAAACCTAATGCACATGTATCCTCAACTGGTTCCTCTCGAAACCGTTTGATCCCTCTCTATGGTCACCTCATCCCTCTCTATGGCTCTTTGTTACATCTTTCACCTTAGGCTAATATAATCTAATGTGCTCTAGTCTATCCATCTCTGTAGAGTCTAAACGGTGATAAGTGCAACATCACCTCACAACATGGCTATGTGTCTTTCTTCCTACAATATGGCCACCGATGGCCCACGTACTAATCCACACACCACTCGTGGTGGTACCTATAACTGTCTCCTCCATCTCCTCCATGTCCTACCCGAATACCTAGTTTAGATGGTCTAGTTGATGATGGTGGAATCAGTAATGGTACTTTTCTTGGTACCTACACTTATATATTTGGATATTGTAGTCATACCTTTTGTGGCACCCACTGTAAAACTTGTTGTATTACCTACTACACTACCTATGCTATATGCATCTCTTTGAACTACCGGCATAAATGGCACTGAGAAACCTATCCCACTAGAATGTGACCACTATGTACTTGTGTTGGTGGCCCATATGCCACCTAAACCTAAAGACCCTTTCCCTGAGCTTGTTCCTCTCCCTCCACCTCCTCCTAGCCAATACTTTCTCCTAATGTTTCCTATGAAATGGTGATCCTCCTAAGCATAATTTTTGTGTACCATACATCATAGTCTTCACTCGTACTTGTATCCACCACTGTGTTTGAGCATCCCATGTCTATGGGATGACTCCAAAGAAACTCTTCTTAGAAATTGACACTCTAATATGTAGTCCAAAGTCAAATGTTTTGCATGCCATCCACACCTACCACTGTTCCCCACTTGGTATACCCTATACAACTCTAAACTATCATTGGACCCTATCCAACCTATACATCTCCATGATGCAGCTATAACTACCTCTAATAAAGTGTTCAATCTCTATATTGCATAACTCTTTAGCATCCATCACCCAACGATATAACCTATATATTCTCCAAGTTACCATCCATAACTGTAAATTGTCAAAGGCCTACCTATAGAAGGTGATTTCACCCATATGGATCTCTATAGCATGCTTCATTTGTCTCTCATCCTCTAAATGATGGTTCATCTAGTAGTCTCACTCTCATCATTCCTAACAGGTATTCCAATGGCTATATGGTCCCATACCCATATCTATAATAATGTCACTAGAATAAGGATCCTCATTTCTCTGTAAGTAATCAAATACATGTATCTACACATATGTGTAAGGATATATAAACCCCATGTAAATATCTCTCCCACTATCAATCTCACCACAACTCCTATCAAACCAAGATACAAGTGTGTACTTATCTTATGAGGAAATAAAGAGCCATTAATAAGATTCATCAAGTAAAATAATGGTCAGGTAACTCTCCTCTCATCAAAGCATCAATATAAGTGTACAATCACCCCTCTCTAGGTATATCCCCTTGCAAGAAAACATCCCAAGTGTGTCCTCATATACGGGCCACATTCAAATCATACTTAACCAAAATCCCCTATATCAGTACCCAAAGGATCTTACTCATATCCTCTAACATTATTGTAATTTCCACTTTGTTGGTAATCCGAATGTATGACTCTCACCATGCCATCACTTCGCTAATGTCGTCGATGCAATGATCAAGTATGATCTATGGAAGTTCTACAATATAATCTAAACTGTAGCCTCCAACATCACAACTAACCCTCTCTCATATCACCGAGGAAAGATCCTTTGGAATGCCTATTGATGTCCATGGTGCTTTTTCACATCTAGTGATAGTGCTCTCTCCTATAAATCATCCAAAAATATCAAGTAAAACTCATTTCTTCACTTCTCAACCTCTAAAATCTTCCTAACAAGTATTTAAGTATGCAAGCACAGCCTTTTGTATGCTAGCACGTGCACTTCAATGCCTACTCTCCTAATTTTACCCTAGTGCATTCAACACGTGATCATATTTCCCTATTAGCACTTATATTATCTTGTTTACACTAGTGCATTTTTTCGGGCTATGCTAGCATTCAAAATCAATTTTATCCTACTAACAACTAGTATTAAATGCACTCAAAAATGACATTTTTGAGGTACCTACCATCACACCCTCATCTTCTCTCCACCCATACTCTTGAATGAAATCCATGTTATGCCTCCTCTATAATTGTCATGTTATCATCTACTAGCTCGGATCTCAAATCTCTCATAAATAAAAAAATGGGGTGTTGGAGCTCAAAATTTCATCTGTGATGTGATTGTGATGGATCAAGAACTTTGAGGAAACAATGGGACTATCTCTAAGTTGTGGGACCTTGCGCACTTTAGATATACCTCTAGAGAAGGTCAGTTCTTATACCTATTCCTAATGCTAACACGACTCTTAATGATGGAAAAAAAATATCTATCACTACTCTATGATTCCAAGGGACCAGGGTGATAAAGAGATGCATGAAATAAATCCTAAGCTATACGAAGGTGATAGCACAAGAAAGATGGTTGATCAGTATCCATGAGGGGAAGGAAAGTGATAAACCACAAGAAAGAGGTGGGCGAGGCACACACCCCAACCAACCACACGAATTGGCTCCCGGTGCATTAAAGACACGGTGAAAATGAAACTTGCAAGTGGGAAATGTGCACAACATCCCAGAAATTTTGAATGGAGAGCCAAGACACAATAGAATTGATAAAAGGGTAGACGGAAGTGCCACAAAACCTGATTTTTATTTTTTTAAGGGATGCTCAGTCATTTACATTCATGGCAAGAGGTAGGAATTCATTACAGGGACCAAGTCCAAGGTCTAAAACTCATGAGAAGTTGGACACCATTTTGGCATGGTGTCATTACAATAAAGAGGAATCCATTTCAATGAGAAAATATCTACAATTTATAAAAGAAGAAGGAGAGAAAAGAAGGAGAAAGAAAAGGTAAAATCAGATTTGAATCTTTAACCACTAACCAACAATAAATACATGCAAATCCACCTTAAAACTAACATATGTGCCTCCCCATGTGTATTTGGCATATAGGAGAAGGAAGAGGGAAGGAACTGAAGGAATCATTTGGTTGGAGTCGATTAGATGCATACATTAATGATCAAAAGGATGTTTCCCTATTTTCCACCTACCAAATCCCACCAAAATATAATTTTAAAACTCCAACATATAGCCCACATCAACAGGTTTTCAAATGAGCCTAGGCACACATGTTTGAGCCACTGTAGCAAAATTTATTGCAATCGAAAGTCTATAGTGTAAACTAGAGACTTAAGACACATGATGTGTGCTAATTGACTAAAGGATTTGGCAAACTATTGATTTTTTGGTAATTCTACCACATGCCACACTCTAGTTCATTGCAAGGATTTGGCACCTGTTGGCACACTTTGATAGGTTACACGTTACACACTCAAAACGATAGGTTCTGATGTGGCACAGTGGATCAGTGCGGAATAATGCACAAGGTACGCATGGAAGCAAGAGGCACAAAAGAGGAAAGAAAAGGAAGGGTGTACAAAGTTAATGTGTGCAATATAAATAGACGCATACTTGTAGGAGTTAAGTATACAAGTGGTGTGTGAGAATTTGTTGATAAATTCACTACGACAAAGAGAAAAGAGTGAGTGGACCATGTTAGGAAGGAAAGAAGAGTACAACATACAAGTTCAAATGTGTAATGTGCAAGGGAAGAATGCGGTCAAGGAAAGACAACATGGTAAAATACGTAGAACTCGAGAGGAAGGGTATGCATGCGGGGAGACATTCCGGTGAATTAGACGCAATTGGAAGGTAAGTCTACATATGTGCACATAGGGATTGCGCGAAAGACTAGGAATGAAAGTGGGTGTGCAAGAGGAAGGCGCAAAGCAAGTTAAAAAGAGATAGAATATATAGAAGGAATCGAAAGCTATGTGAGAGGATATTAAGGAAGAATAAAGCATGAGGAGGTAGTAAGAAGGGTGCACAAGGGTGTGTGGAATAGAAACACTTATGCCAAAGTGATAAAGAAACTTCCAAAGTGCATGCAACCTGAAATTATGATCATCGAGTCGAATATAATTTAAGTTGTTCAAATAACTAGGGAGTTATTTGGGAAAAATAGTTTGGAAAATTTTGGGGCCATCTTCTGTTAGATGAAGAGACCAAGTATCCTTAGAATCATCCGTTTGGCATGGAGTCATCCTAAAAACTCGAAGACTTGGTCTACAACATGAAGAACACCCTTAGAGTCACTTGAAACACTTCTTGAACTCGAACTATACTGTTCTTACTCTCATGTGAAGACATTCTAAATTAAATTTGTGACAATGGAAAGCGTGTGTGGACTTTTGGAAATTCTTCTTTACGAAACTTGAACTATCATCTCGGAAGTAATCAAAAGGGGCACATAAACACACATGAAAGGAAAGAACACAACGCTAGAAGGATCACACCAAACAACAAGAAGCACAACAACTATGTACAAAATCTAAAAAAATCATACATTTTCCAAGGGGAAACATGTAGAGTGTGCACAAGTACTTGTTTTACTGAAATCAAATCTAAAATAACCTATTCTAACTAGAGGAAAGGGGTGCTCACACAAAACACCGTTAACAAGCAGGGATAAGTAGTTTCCTTTCCTCAAAAAATTGTGACCATGTAACTGATTTGGTATTGAACATAGTTTATGACAAGAGTGAAGAATTGACTTGCAGTTGGTTATCTACCCTCTTCAAATTATCTACAAAAAATAAAACAAATACCTCCTTTAGTTACTTTACATTTAGATTTGGGATTCATTTCTTCTAACCTTTATTGCACAAAATTTCTACCTCATGCTCTTAAGTGATCATGATCAGTGGAAAATTTGTTGATGGCTCTAGAATAGCCAAATATCTAATTAGCCATAGTCTAATTCTTGTGTTTTTCCCATTACTTTGAAGTTCAATCCTGTAGATGGGATCCTCATGTAGACTATTGTCTTGGAGTTGATTTTTGTAGGGTCATTTGGGTAGCATAAGGTTTTTCCTCTATAGGAAATTTTATCTCCTCTAAAAATTGTGCCCTCGAAACTAATTGATCTTCTTCTAGGATATACACAATCTTTTTCTCACTCAGTATGATCTCATCTTCCCAATTAGATTCATACCATTCTTTATATTTTTTCAATCATCGAACATGATGGCATTAGTTGGATATGATGCATGTGAGGGGATGTTCATTTGCAACATGGTTAGATAGAGGGGACTCGGACAAGGTTGGAAAGAAAGGTGTGGAAGGAACAAAAGGCGCACACACGGAAGAGTGGGATCACGCATAGGAGGAATGATAGTGGAGAGATGAAGTTGATATGAAAAGGGAGAAGATTGAGAAGGAACATAACTCTCAATAGGGGTAGCACATGTAAATCTGGGAACATTAACATTGGGCTAAGATGGTGTAAGTTAGGGAGGAGGAATGGGAGTGTTGTAGGATGGTAGGACATGGTTTCCATATTAACGGGGTTTCCTAGCACTATATTCATGAGGCTCCATTAACAACACCCACTTTCTAATATGGGCAAACATCTAAAAAAGAAACTCTAGCTTCATTGGGTGCTAAAACTAGTCGAGGCATAAAGTCGACCCATGGACAAGGGACCTTGAAGCCAACTCTAGCTACCTTTATGGAGAATTTAACTTTGAGTTACATCATGTTCATCTCCATTTCTTGAACCTTCCTCTAAAAATAAACATATTCCATGAAGATATCGCCATCATTTTCAAAACCATGTTCTTGAAAAATATTTTGGTTAGAAAAATAACCATATGAGTGTTGGGGTGTGGAGCCTGTTTTTGGTCTTCTCAAATCAGTATTGAAGTGTGGAGTTTGAATTGGGAAGATGAAAGGTCATGAACATTTCTTTTCCAACCATGGGAAGATGAAAGGTCATGAATTTCAAACTTCTAGGGTCAACTTTTGGACTTCTTAAAGGATTGTAATCCTATAAATAGAGGTGTTAGGATATATTGAATATATCTTGTGTGTTCAAGAGGTCTTGAGTCTTAGTGATCAAGAGGTGATCGAGAGTGATCAAGGTTAAGTAATTGGGTTTCAATTGTGGTTTAGATGTGGTTTAGCATCTTTGGAATTCTCATTGTGAGTTCATAATCGAGAGAAGACCGTGAGATTTGTTTTAATCTTGTTGATAATAAAATTTGAGCAAGTTCTTGGTGGACATAGCCCACATTGGGTGAACTATGTTAAATCTTGTCTTGTCTTCTTTTTGCATTATTTATTTATGTTTTTATATTTATGCATGTATACTTCTATATAGTTTCCCTCTTGTTGTGATTTGAGGAATTGTTTCCGCATATTTGTTCTCTAATTCCTAACAACTAGTATAAGAGCTTTAGTGGTTTTTGCTGAAGTGGAAAATCACAAGGAAAGTTTAGCTTGAGTGGGAGATATGGTGGATGAGGGCATATCAAGGGTTGAGAATTTCAATGGGCATAACTTTGGTTTGTGGAAGATCTGAAAATGGAGGATTACTTATCAAAAGGACCTTCATGTTCCTTTGGCTAGAAAAGCAAAGAAACCTACAACCATGTCGAATGAGGATTGGGAGTTCTTTGGATAGAAATACACTCGGGAAATTTGGTTATACCTTACATCTTTGGTTACTTTCAATATATCGCAGGAGAAGACCATAGAAGGTCTCATGAGTGTGTTAGGAAGTTATATGAAAACCCCCTACCTCTAATAAAATATTTTTGATAAAAAAGTTATTTAATATGAAGATGTCTCGAGAATGGTTCTATTTTGTTCATATGAATGAATATAATACGGTTGTGAGTATGTTAAACTTGGTAAAAATTGACTTTAATGGTGAGGTCGGGGATTTTTTGATTTTGTGCTCCTTACCAGATAGTTGGGACAACTTGGTTATGAATGTAAGTAATTTAGTCTCTAATAATTCAAAGCTAAAGTTTGAGGATGTAATAGGTGTGATCCTAAGTGAGGAAATGCAAAGGAAGAGCACCAAAGATTCTTATAATTTTGGAAACACTTTGATGGTGGAGAGCAGAGGAAGACAAAATAATAGAGGGAAAGGTAACCGTGGGAAGTCGAATGATCATGGAAGGTCAAAGTCCAAGAGTAAGTTAGAATGTTAGCACTGTGGGAAGGTTTGTCATGCTAAGAAAGATTGTTGGGTATTTGGGATAAGAAGAACAAGAAGGAGGAAAATAAAGAGGAAAATGTGGCAGTAGGTGATGTTTGTCAAGACGCCTTAATTATTTCTTTACATAATATTGTTGAGTCTTAGGTGTTAGATTCGGGGGCTTCTTTCCATGCCACCCCACATAGACATTACTTTACTGATTTTGTTCAAGGAGATTTTGGACATGTATATCTTGGTGATGATGAACCATGCATAGCATAGTAAGGAAAGGTTGTGTTCAGGTGAAAATATAGAATGGTAACACATGGCTACTTAAGGATGTTAGGAATGTTCCTAAGTTGAGGTGGAACTTGATATCAGCGGGTCAGCTAGGTAGTGATGGTCATGCAAATGATCGGTTTTACAATAGATTCTTGGAAGGTTATTAAGGGAGCTCTTGTCGTTACAAGAGGTAAGAAAAATGGTACTTTGTATTTAACCAGTGGTGTTGATTATTGTAATTTATTTGTTGTAGATGGAGATGTAACTTTGTGGTACCAGAGACTCGGTCATATGAGTCACAAGGGCATGTAGATTATAAAGGACAAGTTTCCCAGATTAGAGTTAGATTTAGACTTCTTTGAGGGCTGTGTTTATGGAAAATAGAAGTGGGTGATATTCCTCAAGGTTAGACCTACCAAGAAGGATGGTAAGTTGGATTTAGTGCATAAAAATGTATAGGCGCCCCTAAGGTAAACTCTATTGGTGGTTCATGTTATTATGTCACTTTCATTGATGATGCAACTAGAAAAGTTTGGGTATATTACATTAGAAAGAAATCTGATGTGTTTGAAACCTTCAAAAGATGGAAAGCCTTGGTTGAGAATGAAACAGGTCTCAAGTTGAAATGTCTCAAGTTGGATAATGGAGGGAGTATTGCAACAATGAATTTATTGATTACTTTTCGGTAAATGGGATCTACAGGAAAATAACGATTCTAAACACTCCACGGAAAATAGAGTGTCGGCGAGAATGAACAAGATAATCATGGAACATGCTAGGTGCATGAGGTTACATGTCTGTTTTGGGTGGAAGTGGTGAGCAAAATTGTTTATCTCGATTAACGAGAGGACCCTCTATGGCTTTGGATAGAGGTACACCCGTGGAGGTTTGATCAGTAAGATAATTGATTACTCATTTCTTAGATTATTTGGATGTGAGGTATTTGTTCACATTGATAAAGATGATAGAACCAAGTTAGAGGCTAAGTCTGAGAAATTCACCTTTGTTGGCTATGGTGAGGATGACTTTGGTTTCCATGTTTGGTGTCCTAAGGACAAGAAAATATTTTGGTATAAAGATATTGTATTTAAGGAAAAAGTCATGTATAAAGATCGATTCACAGGAACAAAAAGAGGAATCAAAGAAAGAATACATAGTGTTAGAGGACATTGTGACATCAAGGTGTCCAAGGGGCCAGTTCAGGTGCAACATGTTCTGCAGCACACCTGGTTCATGAACTGCTCATCAGAACCCCAAACTCCTGAGGTGAGAAGGTCTTCTAGGGTAAGAAGGGAACCTTAATGATTTACTCCATATTTGAATTATTTATTGCTCACTGATAGTGGAGAGCCAGATTGCTTTGAGGAAGCAATGCAGGTGGATGCTAGGAAGAAGTGGGAGTAGACCATGGATGAAGAGCATAGATCTCTTATGGAAAACTAGACTTGGGATCTAGTGGAGCTACCTGAGGGCAAGAGAGCATTGCAGAAAAATTAGGTGTATAGAATCAAAGAGGAAGATGGAGGCGGAAAAGATACAAGGCCCGATTGGTGGTCAAGGGATTTGCATAGAAGAAAGGTATATACTTTGATGAAATTTTTTCTCTTATTGTTAAAATGACTTCTATTAGGATTGTTCTTGGTTTAGTAGTAGTAGAAGACCTACACTTGGAGTAGTTGGATGTGAAGACAACATTCCTTTATGGTGAGTTGAAGGAGAAATTTTATATACAAAGAGCCACGGGGTTATGAGGTCAAATGGAAGGAGAGAAAAGTGTTCGAATTGAAGAAGAGCTTGTATGGCTCAAACAAGCTCCACGGTAGTGGTACAAGAAGTTTGATAGTTTTATGCAGGAGCAAGGTTACTCCAGGTGTCACTCAAACCATTATGTGTACATCAAGAAGTTTCTTGATGGTAGTTATATTATTATTTACCCGTATGTGGATGATATGCTTGTTGCGGGGAAGAAAATGTAGGAAATAAAGGTACTCAAGAAGTAACTAGGTGACTCTTTTTCTATGAAGGATTTGGGTGAAGAAAAATAAATCCTTGGTATGAGAATAACTCAAAACAGAAAGAGAGGAAGATGGTGTTATCTCAAGAAGAGTACTTACAGAGGGTCTTGGAGAGGTTTAGTATGCGGGATGCTAAACCAGTTAGTATCCCTTTGGCGGTCACTTTAAATTATCAAAGGAGAAGAGCCCTAAGGCCGAGGAGGATAAAATACGGATGTATGTACAGGTGCCGTACTCATCGCGGTTTGTAGTTTGATATATGTTATGGTATGCACTAGGCTTGACATTTCCCATGCGGTGGGAGTAGTGAGTAGGTTTATAAGTGATCCGGTAGAGAAACCTTTGGCGGGAAGTGAAGTGGATCCTTTGGTATTTGAGATGGACCATGGGAGAAGCATTATGTTTCATGGATTAGACACTACATTGTGTGGTTATGTAGATTTGGACATGGCAGGGGAGATTTGGATAGCGGGAGGAGCATGAAAGGTTATGTATTTGTGGTTAGTGATACAATGGTGAGTTTCATTTCATGGTTACAAAGGTTGTGGCTTTGTCAACCATAGAGGTTGAGTATGTTGCTACCACGAGGCAAGAAAGGAGATAATTTAGCTACAACAGTTGTTTGATGAGTTAGGTCATAAGAAGGAATTCGGGAGACTACACAGTGATAGTCAAAGCGTTATTCATTTAGTGAAGAACTCAGTTGTTCACTCTATAATGAAGCACATTCAGCTGAGATATCATTTCATCAGGGCAGATTTGGAAGAAGATAAGTTGAAGCTGGAAAAGATTCATACTATTCAAAATCCTATGGATATGATTACCAAGCCGATCACAAGGGAGAATTTGAAGTTATGTTCAACTTTGATTGGCCTTCATGGTTGATAATGAAGGGTTGAGAACTTTTCTCATTAGGAACAGTCTCCAAGTGGGAGATTGTTGGGGTGTGGAGCTTGTTTTTGGTCTTCTCAAATCAGTATTGAAGTGTGGAGTTTGAATTGGGAAGATGAAATGTCATGACCATTTCTTTTCCAGCCTTGGGAAGATGAAAGGTCATGATAGTTTCTTTTCCAGTGTGGGAAGATGAAAGGTCGTGACTTTAAAACTTCTAGGGTCAGCTTTTGGACTTCTTAAAGGATTGTAATCCTATAAATAGAGGTGTTAGGGTATCTTGAAGATATATTTTGTGTTCAAGAGGTCTTGAGTCTTAGTGATCAAGAGGTGATCAAGAGTGATCAAGGTTAAGCAATTGGGTGTCAATTGTGGTTTAGATATGGTTCAACATATTTGGAATTTTATTGTGAGTTCATAACTGAGAGAAGACTATGAGAGTTGTTTTACTCTTGTTGATAATAAAATCTGAGCAAGTTCTTGGTGGACATAGCCCACATTGGGTGAACCACGTTAAATCTTGTCTTGTCTTCTTTTGTGCATTATTTATTTATGTTGTTATATTTATGCATGTATAATTTTGCTATATAGTTTCCTATTGTTGTGATTTGAGGAATTGTTTCTACATATTTGTTCTCTAATTCCTAACAATGAGTTAGTGGGAGGTGGGTTATTTGCATATTCTTTATAGGTCTCATAAAACTGATTTGAAGGAGGATTTTGAAATTTTGGGGATGGAGGAATTGGTTTTATTGTTGCATTAAGAGTTCCAAGAATGAAATGAAGTCATGATTGCACAACTTTAAAAGAGGAAAGTTAAATGATGGAAAATAGAGAAACAGAAGAAAAAGAGGGCGGAACTAGTCTGCGAATGAGACAATGGGTTGAATCAGTGGATTCACCAGATGTATTAAAGAATGCTTCCAAAGGCTGGATCTCAACAATAATACATAAAACTTTTTGAGATGAAGATGTATAGCTCTTCAATCTAGTCCCAATGGGCGTGCCAAAAATTGTTGGAGCTCAAAATTACACATGTGATGTGATCGTGATGGATCAAGAATTTTGAGGCAACAATGGAACTATCTCTAAATTATGGGATCTTGTGCACTTGATACATGCATCCACATAAGGTTTATTCCTCTACTTATTCCTAATGCTAAAAATTCTCTTAATGATGGAAATGAATATATCTATCACTACTTTATGATTCCAAGGGACCAAGGTGAGAAGGATATGCATGAAAGAAATCCTAAGCAATGTGAAGGAAATAGAACTAGAAAGAGGGTAGATCACTCTCCATGAGGGGAAGGAAAGTAAGAAAATAGGGAGAGATGGTGGATATGTGCATGCCACACAGATAACCACATAAACTCATCTTCCAGTGCATTGATGACATAGTGAAAATGCAACCCACAAGAAGGAAATGTGCACATCATGCTAGAAAACATGAATGGAGAGGCAAGACACAATAGAAATGAGAAAAGGGAAGATATAAGTGAAACAAAACCTGATTTTTATTGCTTAAGGGATCCATAATCATTTACATTCATGACAAGAGGTAGGAATACCTTACGAGGACCAAGTCCAAGGTCTTAAACTTATGGGAAGTTGGCCACCATTTCAGCATGGTGTTGTTACAACAAAGAGAGCTTCATTTCAATGATAAACTCTCTAAAATTTATCGAAGAAGGAGAGAAGAGGAGGAGAAAGAAGAGGGAGGATTAGATTTGAATCTTCAACCACTAACAACCAGTAATGAATTCCTACAAATCCACCTGTAGAACCGAAAGATGCACCTCCTCGTGTCTATTTGGAAGGATTAGAAAGAGGGTAGTATGCTACGAAGGATTCTAGTGGTTGGAGTCGATTAGATGTCTGCATTGATGATCAAAAGGAATTTTCATTATTTTCTGCCTACCAAATCCCACCAAAATCTAATTTTGAAAAGTCCAACATGTAGCCCACATCGCAGATTTCAAATAATCCTAGGGGCACATGTGTCGAGCTATGTAGAATAATTTATTGTGATATGAAGGTCTATAGTGAAAACTATGCATGCAAGACACATGGCATGTGTTGATTGACTGAAGGATTTGGCCAACTATTGATTTGTTGGGTCGTTTCACATCACGTTACACACTCTAGTTCATTACAAGGATTTGGAACCCTATTGGCACACTTTGATAGGTTACGTGTTGTACAATCAATATTGATAGGTTGCCACATTGAATAATGTGTAAGGCACATGCGGAATAAAGAGGTGCGAAAGAGGAAAGTAAAGGAAGGGTGCGTAAAGGTAATCGTGAAACATAAATAGACACATACTCGTAGGAGTTAAGTATAAAAGTGGGAACATGCATCTCATAAGGAATTCATGGTGATAGAGAGTAAAGATTACTCGAGACCATACCACAAAGGAAAGAAGCGCGCGGTGTGCAAGTGCAAATGTGTAATGTGCAAGGGAAGAATACAACAAGGAAAGAGCATGTGGGAAAATGTGTAAAACTCAATAGGAAGGGCATGCATGTAGGAGGCATGCCGGGGAATCGATGAATTAGAAGGTAATTTTGTAGATGTGCAAATGGGGAGTACACATGACAGAATGGGAATGAAATTGTGCATGCAAGAGGAAGAAGCAAAGTTGAAAGGAAATAGAAGATATAGAGGGAAGTGGAAGCATGTAGAAGCTGGATGAGAAGATTTGAAGAAAGAAGAAATCATGAGGAGGTAGTAAGTAGGGAACACAAGGATGGGCGGAAGAGCAACGCCTATGTCAAAGTGCCAAAGAAATTGAAAAAGTGTGTGTAACCTAAAATTGTGATCATCGAGTTAGAATAAAATATAAGTTGCCAAAATAACTAGAGTTATTTAGGACAACAAGGGTTTGATAACACAAATGAGTTGCGATGTATTTAAACCCTAAACACTTCTATTTATACCCTTCAAAACCATAATTCTTCATTTTTATTAGCTCGCATAGTCAAGAACACTAATTTACCTTTTCTATATATTATTTCCTCTATTCTCTCACGCAATGCACTTTCATTTTCTTGTGATTAATCGTTTATATAAATGATAATTTTCCAATCACTTTTTCTTCTTGAAGGGGAATATCACTAATTCTCTAGGGCCAATCCATTTTCCCAAACTCACTTTGTTTCTTTCAATTGACATGCATTCTTCCAAAAATCCAAAAATCCAAACCAAAATCACAAAATTATCAAAAATTCAAAAACAATATTTCCAAAAATCCTACAAATTGTAAATTTTTCATAACTTCCCCACTTCAACACAATTTTGATAAAATCAAATTTTTATCTCTTACCCTAATAATCATTCCAATCTTATGATTATATTATTTTATTATTTCCTTCATGATATAACTTCATTTGGGGAAATTCCAACATCGATTGATTTTTATCATGGGTCCAACAAGAGTGTTAGGTGGAATTCTTAAGTATACTTTGGTCTTCATCCTAGCCCTATCCCCATGTATTTAATTAGTTTTTATTTAGGATCATTTTCATATGTTTACTTTTCATTGTGGCACGTGTTAGGGGCACAAATAATTATCTTCTTTTACAATTTTGTGTTGCATTGTTGTTTACTTTTTAGATGCATTTCCACTAGTGTGATAATATCTTGGTTCCTTTATAACCATGGTTTTTGCACCTATTGGGTCAATTGGGTTCATTTTTTCTCTTTTATTTTCTCTATGGGTGATTTTTTACACGCATTTGGGTTAACTGTTTCACCCGATTCTTGGAGTGTTTCTTTGAATATTGATGAAACAGATAAGTGTAAAGGGCCAGGAGGAATACCTAAAGCTAGTTGATGGTTGTTGCGCATGTATGACTTCTTGATCCACAGATGATTATGAGAGCTTCCTTTTGGCTAGGATTAACTACCTAAAATAAACAACAAGACCACCAAATAGAAGTTAAACAATATATGCAGTGGACTACCTAGTGTATGCTAGTTCCAGGAAGTGTGATACTCCCTAGAAGGTTGTCAATCCACTTTGTTTAAAACAATTCAATGTTGACAATAAATGAAATCCTACTATAGTTAAAATGATTTAGGTATCTCATTCGACTACAATAAGCAAATTCATTCACAACAGGATAAGCTATGATTGAATCGAAGGGCAAGGTCTCTGTCGAATCTTGCTGAGTGCAGTCGGGATCTGTTTTGGGCTGTTTTGGGTATTTGGTGGGGAATTTGGGTTCTATTCTTGGTCTGAGGGTAAAACATAGAGACCGACGTTGGTATGGTACGACCGATGTCGGTTTAAGTGAAACCGGTGATGGTTATGGGTAACCAGCGTCGGTATGGTTGGGTAGAGGAAACTTATTAAAATCTTGGTGTGAGGACAAATCTGAGGCTAAATGGAAATGGAGAGGGCAATGGTAAGGTCTATGGAGATCTTAGGTATACTCAGAGATCTTTAACAATCGGGTATGGGTAGTTTAATGGTGTGGGTGAAGGAATGATCAAGTTTGCATGAAGGAAAATGATGGGTGAATGGGAATGCAAGTGGAAACTGATAACAGAAGTAACAGAGTCTACTAAAATGACAGTAGATGAATGTTGGTTAACAAAATTCTTACTAGTATAGGAGCTTGATGGTTGTATGGAAATAGAAATTGATCGAGATGGATGGATTTTGGTATGGTAATGGTGCTTCCCAATATGCTCATGTGAATTCAAATGGCTCTGTGGTCACTTATGATGGTGGTTGTGGATGCTTTAATGTGTGTATAAATGCTAGTTACGCTTACATGCACTCTGGTTTCATCTCTTGCTCTCAAAAATGTGCCAATCTCTAAATAAGGTTGTTTTGGGGAATAAATGGTAACGACGATAGTTTCGGGCTGACCAGTGGTGGTTTATGGTTACTGGCGTCGGTTAGGATGAGATTTTCTAGGTTTACTAAACTAAGCAGATCCACTTGATTTCTTAGATCTTGTTCATTTTTCTCCATGATTAGAATGTAAGCTTCCTTTCTAATGGGTGGGAATGTGGTTAGAGGGAATGTAGGCTTTGATTTTTAGGGTTTAGGTAGGTCTTAGTTAGTTATGGCAACATACTAAGAATAGGTCTAGAGTGAGGTGGCTAGGTGAGGTGGATAGGTGAGGTGTATAGGTGAGGTGGTGGTGTGAGAATTATCTCAATTAGGATATTTAAATATTAAATATCATGAGATCATGGGTTAATTTAATTAAACTAATTAAATTAATATTAGTGTGGGGTGAAAGGGGCCATGGTTAGGTGAGTGTGTTCAAGGTGATTATTTGACAAGGGACCAAGGGGAGTGTGACCCAATTTTGGTGTCTACATAACCATCTTGATTCTTTCATAATCATGGTGATAACTTTATTGTGCAACAAAAATAAAGGTTTCTCTTATATTCACTCTCAACCGACACTCATGCTACGAGCTTACTCCTTCCTATCCTTGTATGTATTCCTTATTTTTTCCTATCAAGTGGTCTCCACCATTCTTCTACGTCACCCACCCACTTGAGGGTGCATTCCCTTACCATTATTACTCATTAGGGCATATGAATGCTTCATTTTTGGCTCAATAATATGCATGTCTCTACTATATTTAAAACAATATTACTTCACAATATCACTTTAAACAAGGGAAAATGTAGACATCCTAAACATACATTCATATTTTTATCTTGCTTCTATCTAGTTAGAATTAATTAAATTAATTCTATCTGGATATAATACACCATTTTATAATTAATTAATTTAATTATATTATGCTCTTGAATTCATTAAACTAATTCCTAACACATTTTAGTTGATATAATTAAATATGTATTTATTTAAATGATTAATTATATCCTCACAATTAAATAATAAGTAAATTAAGTATTTAATTAATCGTATTCTCCGGTCAACTCAACTTGAACTCCACTTCTAGAATCCTAGAAAGGAGGGGGAAATTGAGTTGTATGTGCAACCACCTTCCTAGATGTAACTTCTACCAATCCAAATGTCCTTACCCCTTTAAATTTTCAATCCACAAACCAAGTTAACTTTCTATTCCAGTTATTTATAGTTATTAACCTGAAGCTTAGTCAAACTTTGATCCACCTTTCATGGCCTTACCCTCAACTATAAAAGTAGTCCATTTCCTTTGTAAACTCATCCTGGAAACTTTGAGAAAATTGTATCCAACTTCTGCCAATTTTACATCTGCATCCTTGTGTATCCAAGCTCGTAGCATTTGCAAATCCACTTTAGAGAGTAATATCAAGAGCACCCACAATCAATCAAATCCTAATATTTCACAATCCCAAGTGCTTCAAAAATCTTCTTGAGGTTTGTAAGAGAGTTACAGAGAAGGTATATTGTTTCTTGTTTTCTTTATCTTTCATTATTTTGTTAATTTTCATTGCTTACAAGGCCTAATTGAGTTCTCTTGAAGGATTTGAGCTTCCATATGCTATTTCTAACCTAGTGTGGATATTGCATGATGTTGTTATGATTTTATATGCTCTATTAAGGATGATTGAGTTGTGTGGTGTGCATGAGTTATGAATATATACAAGTGAAGAAGATATATTTTTTGTTAAAATAAGAAGACAAGTAAGCGAGCAAGAAGGTAGTTGTGAAGAGGTGAAGAAGGTATTTGTGACCATCAAAGAGAGGGAAGAGATTATGTCATGAGGATCTAAGTGGTGTTATTTTTTTGGAGAGATAGGTCATTTGACCTAATCATCTTGGTGAAGAAGTCCTTGAGTGAAGAAGCCTAGAAAGGTAGTTTTGGAGAAGAGAGAAGAAAAGAGATAAAAGAGTTTCATCATCAATTGTTGTGCTAACATTATATAGGTTATAAAAAATTAGGTGGTTGGGTTGGGTTTGATTCATCTAAATATTTTTATCTTCCTTGTGGATTTGGTGCTTTAATACATTTAAGAGTCAGTGCTCCTTGTGGGATTGGTGCTCTACTAAACTAATAAGGGTTTGTTCTCCTTATTGGGTTGATGTTGAACTAAATTTAATTCTTTACTACATAGGACAAGTTGTCCAAGTTTTTTTTCTATGGTTTTTTTTCCCTTCAAGGGTTTCCAACTTATATTTGGTTTACTTATGTTCTTGTGTTCTCATTGCTCATGTATGGTTATGATTCTTGGTGAATGCATGTTTAATGGTTAAATTGAAATGATACTTGATGAATTATAAAGTGTGTGTGAAATAAATTTTTAGGTCATAATGATTTACCCCCACCCTCAAATGGTTTTTCTTCCAACATTCATAAGATAATCAATTCCCTTATGCGCAGAATTAGAGCATAAAACAAGTGTGTGTGTGTGTGTGTGTGTGTTTTTAAGCGCACACACACACACGTCTTGTAACGTCTTGTGCCGCACGCACGCACACACACAAGTAGTAAACATATATGAAAATCAAGTGTTTTATGAT
Organism: Taxus wallichiana var. yunnanensis; assembly: GCA_018340775.1. Taxonomy (NCBI): domain Eukaryota; kingdom Viridiplantae; phylum Streptophyta; class Pinopsida; order Cupressales; family Taxaceae; genus Taxus; species Taxus wallichiana. The sequence continues at coordinate 202,975,443 of CM031239.1, read as the reverse complement.
AATATGAAAAGTACATAACACGTGATATAAAAGAAATAGTGAAGCAATAATTATAAGTGTTACAAAATACACATGTGTTAGTCTTGTTAGTCCAAAATAAAAAATAATGTGTGTGTTTAACCAAGCATAATGAGAAAAGAAATGAACTAATATAACACATGGATATAGTATGTGAAATCAAATGCCCCCAAAGGTTAGCGGTTTAGGTAAAGGGCAGGCCCACCTATCATCGTGTAGAGATTTTTGTATGTCCAACATCATGCTCAATATACCATATGAATTCATTGTGTAAAGAATAAATGTTATCTATTAAACCAAAAGAATAAACAAAATGGATAATATAAAGTGTAAACAATGTTTTTTATAAAAGCAAGTCCTAATATAGTATTTTTACATATATTTTAATGTTTTTTTTTTTTTTTTTATAAATATCAATGTAGATATAACATATATAATTAAATTAGTAAACCGGTGGAGGAGCCCAAGGAGGAGGAATTGTTGGACATGGTGGACAGATTAGAAAAGGAGATACAAGAGCTCAAAGGGACTATAAAAAATATGGAAAGAGCTAAGGGAAAAGGGATTCTTCAAAGTGATGAGGAAGAGGGGGTTATTGCTGAAGTCTTCAAGAAGTTACAATCCTTAGATGGTAGATTGGGGAATGCTAAAAGCCGCAATGACTGCATATTGTCTGCCCTCAAAAGCATTTATAATTTCATTGAACAACATGTTCATAGTGTCTGTAGTTTAAGTGGGGTTAATGAGGACATTTGGGGCCCTAAAGAGAAAAGGGATATTGCAATTGCTCAGGTGGATATGCAAGACTCCTCTCAGGCCACTGCCATTGCCTTCTTCATGTCATTGTAGGCTATCAAGACCAAGATTGATAGGGCTATCAAGTAACGGGTTGTTGTGATGTTGTTTTTTGGCTGCGAAGTTGTTGTTATCTGGCGGTTCTGGCGCTATTTTTTGCGGAGCTCTATATGTTGTTTCTCTTTTGGTTTCTTTTTTATCTTTTCTACTTCTTTTTGGATCATTGTACGTTTGGATCCTTTTTTCACTTATATTGTCATATTTGGCTGTTGAGCCCTCTTTGGTTGAGATTTTCCCTTCTCTGGGTTGTTTCTCTCTCCTTTACTATCTGGCTTTTGAGCCCTTTTGTATACAGGGTATAGTCCCTTCAAAACTATTTTCCCTTAATAAAAAAAAACATATGTAATTAAATATGGGAGAAAATATTTCCCCATGTGTGTGTGTGTGTGCAAGGTGAGGTTTGGGTGTCAAACCACACCCTCAACAGATTAAGTTAAACCTATAAACATAACCTTGTGAGAAGGTGAAGTAATGGTTAAAGATGATGGAAGGTAAAACTTCAAATGTGTCACATAATGTGAATTTACTATAAGTCAAACCATGGTGGTGATATGTGTTCAAAAAGTCCTTTGAAGAAAACCATAAATAGTACATTATTGAGTACAATGTAATGTGTTATTTAGGTTGGGTGGACTAGAAGAATGAGGACTTTTATAAGACCTATGAAAAATTGTAGAGTGGGATATAAATCTAGAAGATATACATAAAATATTGTGAGATAGTTAACCATTAAAGACAATGTGCACAAAAGAAGGCCTAGGAGGATACTTAGAGGCCATATAATTGTGTGATGGAACATGTGTAACTAAATTCTTGTCATTAGACATAAAACTAAGGGAATCCACATATGTAAGAAAAGTCCTATTATGAGATTGAGGAGGAATAGTCATATGATAAGTATTGTGAGAAACAATATACATATCTGTAGAATCACTAGGAAGAGGGATAAAAGAGGCATTAGGAAGAGAGATGGAAACTGTAGAAGAACTAGGCACACCAAGAAATAGATCCCTAAAAGGATCACCTCAAATAGTGAAGACATGTTGATGATGAATAAAAATGATACACCGATGAATAATGGAGGGAACAACCTTAAGAGCATGTGTCCGAGGGAGACCTAGATGTCATATGCCGTAGTAATATATTTAACAACTAAAAATGAAGTATGTGTAGGATTAGATCCAATGATGATGACAGCAGTGTAATGAATTAAAAAAAATGATCAAAATCAAGCACAAGACTCTGAAAATATATACCAAGAGATTGAAGTAATGGCTATGGACAAATAATATCTTTTTATGTAGAATAACCAAGACATGCTTTATAGAAATTTGATGATTAGATACCGGAATAGATAATGTATCAAAGATAAGGGTGTTATATATATATATATATATATATATATATAACTCATCAAATAAATTACTGATGTAGGAGACCATGTGTGATAAATAGTGTCAATCATATACTTTAGTGGATGATCATAAGAAGGTGGTGGTGGCACGACATAATGTCTCATTATGGACTTTTGAAGTAGATAGGTCATTAGTATGTTTAGGAAGAGAATTGTTGAAGATTTTCAACTTAGCATTGTTATCAAAAGGCTTAGAAGTTTCATTGGGTTCATCCCATTCAATTAAATTACAATCAATAAGATCATGAATGGTGTGTCACAATTTAATACATTGATATGTAGAGTGACCAATACATTTATGATAATCACAATAAGCATTATCATCGAAGATCTTACTTTGAGGCTTTCTCATATCAACCTCAAATAGTGGAGGGAGAGACATGAGATTACACTCAAGTAATTGATTTAAAACATGCATGGAGGATAATTTAACTGTAAATTTTCCTCTTATAGGTGGTAATTGGAGCTCAGTAGGTTTATCAATAATGTTTATAGTGTCTTTAGTAGAAACCTTAGGGTTGTTTGTTTTACCTTTGAAAGTAGGTGTGCTTCAAAACATGGAAATTAATGTATTAGAGGCATTAATAATATCTTGATATTTTCATGTGTAATGGATTACCTTTACACTCTTTTAGTGTGTGACATAAATGGTCAAAAGATTGAAACTTATCAAACATGACTAATTCTTGTAATGGACAAAAAAATTTGAACAAAAAGGTCTTGTAACTCAGTGTCATCTAATATGTTGTTCATCTTAGTAAGCATTGTTTCACAAGGCAAGACATAATCACTGAAATGTTCATCAGATCCTTGTTTGAGTTTGGAAATTTGTACGTAAGATATCTTATCCCCAATTTTGATTGAAAATTGTTTCAAAAATTAATTTTCCAATTTCGTAAAAGGGAACAAAAAATATGTGCAGAGATCATAAAACTATTGCAAATAAAATTACTTAAGACTCCTAGGGAATATCTTAGAAAGAAATATATCATTAGAGGCATAGTAAAAACAAGCATTATGGAATGATTTAATATGATCTTGTGGATTACCCTTGACATCATAGATAGGAAGCTTAGATTCAATAAAACCAATAGGAAAAGGATATGAGACAACTTTAGGTGTAAGTGGATTATGTAATAATTGAGAAGAGTCAATATCATTAGAAGTGTTAGAGATGCCTTTTTATAATTGTAAAATTTGTGCTTGTAGAGAATAAACCAATAAATCAAGAGCTTGTGTGCTATATGAAAATTCCTGTGATCCATCATGAGGATAGGTAGGAGATGTAGTAGCAATAATAATGGTTGTGAGAATATGTATAGAGACATTTTTCATATGAATGTGAGGTTTTCCCAAGGAGTTAGGCACAACAGATGTGGGTACATAATATGTTTACATATAGGCATGCTTGAGTTGATCTCTTGCAGCATATAGAATAATATTGATGTTGTTGGGATGCTTGTGTAATAAATGTTGTAAGTTTCACACCTTTTCTTCAAGAAGGTATTTTGTAGGATTATCAAAATTAGTATTAGAAACCATCTCTTTATGCATGATCCATATTAATATTCAAAATATAATTATAAATTATATCATCATGAACTTGGGAAAAAGAGTGAGCGGGGGTAGTAAGAGAATTATAATATCTAAAGAAGCTATATAGATATTGATAATGATCCCGGAGAATCAACATGATGAAACACAAGACCCAAACACAATCGAATAGAAGAGAAAGCACATTTTTATGCAAAAAAATCATACATGAATTTCGGATGAAACCATAAGGCCACCGAGGTTAGGACTATGATGTTCAATTGGAAAATTCTGGATTCACCAAATGATTTTATATGCGTGTGACTAAACCAAGCTAATTTAAACAATAGAAACCCAGATGAGCCCAAGAAATAACCCATTTTATACAATATTTGACATTCTTTTTAGTTTCATATTTATAGTGGATATAATTGTAATTTCTTAACTTATAGTTTATTTATGATGAAATAGAAAGTATATATCATGGTTATTTCTTTATAATTCATTGTTATCTTTCTGTTAGTTATTTCTAATGATTATTGGGAAAAAGATGTCAATTTGTGCATATGCAATTCATACTTTGTTATCATTGTTGAATAAGGCATTTTAAGCATTAAGCACTAGCTATAACTAGCCTTGGAAGATCTTCAAAATCTCTCATATCATCTCCAGAGATTGTTATTTCATCATTGCATTAGCTCTAGAGGTTCTTTCACTAGCTCCAGAAATGTTCAACAGTTCTATGAGTGGCTCCTTAAGCATATGTTTGGGAAAAAGTGAAAAATAATCATCAAAAATATACCCAAACCCAAATATGATTACATATTCAAATTCCTCTTGAAAAATTATGCAAGTTCAAAAAAATATCATCTTGATTCGAGTTTGTATGCAAAATTTATATCCATTTTAAGGTTACTTTTGAGTCTCTCGGCTTGCTTGAGTATCTCAACTAGCTTGAGTATCTCAGCTTGCTTTGAAATATCTCAGCTCCCTTAAGAGTGTTTCATCTCACTTTGTATTATCTCATCTCGCTTTGTATTGTTCTATCTCGAGATCACGTCATAGTGTCTCATCTCACTTTGGAGTGTCTCAACTTGTTTCGTAGTCTCTTTGGGATCACTTCGAGTTGATTATCATAGCTTTAGAGTTGGATATTAGAGCTATGAGGATGAATACTAAAATTGCAGAGATGAGCATAATTCCAAGGGTGGTATTGTGATCTATTTTTGGAATTCATTCTAAAAATAGATATTTCTATAAGTATTTTATTATTTGTAAAATAAAGGAGAATAAATATTCATTTTGATTCTCAAACAATAAAGTAATAGATTCATATTGTTAGTTGGAGTTAGATAAGATCTCTCCATATTTTGTGGAGATCAATGCTTTTGGATAGATTGAAATCATAGATAATATTTGATAGAGATGTATGCCTTAAAACAAGGAGTTGGTTGGAAGCATGAAATTATAAATGCAACCTTCCACACCAAAGAATGTAATCACCATTTTTCTAATCAATTCAATCTAAGATTCCATTTTGTACATTTTGTAAATACATATTGATTAAAATCCTCTTTTGAGGAATGATATGGCCACTTATGTATATTTTTGTTTGTTTTCTTATTTTGTAATTTTTTTGGATTTTTCTTTATACAATGTAATTATCCTTTTGATGTACAATCTTTTGTAAACCTACAGGTATTTTATGTGTTTATTTTTAATTTTGTAATTTCCTTTCCTGCAAGTGTGTTTCCCTTCCTAAAAAGTGTGTTTTAATTTCATGCAAGTGTGAATTTACTTTCATGCAAGTGTGATTTTTAATTTCATGCAAGAGTGTTTCCCTTTCATGCAAGTGTGTTTAAATTCTTGCAAGTGTGAATTTAAATTTTTGCAAGTGTGGATTTTAATAGAAGGGACCATTTACCTAGATTTATCTCTCCTTTCACACACATCCTTCGAGACACCACCCCTAGATTGATGTTCTTTAATGTTGAGGATTGACAACCCTCGATAGAAACTAACACCAAGTAATCTCAATAACAAAGCTAATATAGTTATTATTAAGACACAAGATTGCCACTTTTTTTAATACCGGTGGTGAGCACATTATTTCCGATGATGATGGTATAGCCCATACTTGCCTCCTTGATTGTTGGGTTGATGTCTACTTAGTGGTCATGAAATACCTAAATTTGGAAGGAAAATTTTAGAATATTTTCTCTCATCATCTCTATATTTTAAAATTCTTCTGTAGAAACCAAAACATGAGTCTATATTTCCTCCTCTACAAGTCCCTGCTTTCCACCTTTGAGGACTTCAAAAATAGGAAAATTTTTGTCCCTCTCTATCAAGGCTTGATTATTTTTCTTGTCCAAAAAATCCAACCCATTATCCTTGCTCAAATTGGAAATAGCAGTTAACCTGAGTCTGACCATGAAACCATGGTGTCGGCTTTCAAACGTATGAATAAAATGAAATGGAAAGATACTTATGAAGGGATAGCGAGACATTATTTGCAACTTGAAAAGGGGGGTTCAGAATGTTGGTGAGAGATCTACTAATAGGGATAAGGATTTCATGGAATGGGAGGTGAGATTAATGTGTGTTGAGTCAAATTTTGATACTATTCTCATTATTAATAAGAATCTTATACAAGAATTAAAGGAGTTCCATGATAAAATAGAGGTCCAAAACAAGATAATTGGGGGTATTCAAGAATATTTTGTCATACAGGAATAAAGGATCTCTATCCTTCGGGATCAAATTTCCAAGGAGGACAGAAAGCCCAATATGAATCTCTTGTTTATTAGTTCCAAAAGTGATAATTCTGATATTAATGAGGGTTCTGATATGGATGTTTTGAACATGGTTTAACCTTGTAGGTTTGCTTTATATGTCAAGAGGGTAAAACTTAGCTCAACCTCAGTATGGGGTTTCCAAGGTATCCGCAAGGTGTGATTGGTGTATGTTATTTTATGCTCCATATAAGAATGGTTCAAGCTCTTGTCCTTCCTAGAAACTTGCACTCACAGACACTACACAAGATAGGATTAAACCAATATATGGCAGATTCCCAGGTAAAGGCCAGGTCCCATAAGTCAATGGACTTCCTTGCAAGGATGTCAATCCGCGGTCAAAGAAAATAATATTTCAATGATGATAAATAGATGAATAAAAAGAAATGATTTAAGCTATTAAATGAAGAATTATTTAAAATATGATATTACTAGATATGAGAAGGTTGTGGATGATGATTTTGTTGATGGTGAAGCTCTGGATCTGACGAAAAACCAACCTTTGATGTTTTGATGATAAATTGAGAACCGTAGCTCCGTTTTGTAAACCAAAAGATGTGTCAGAAATCTGACTTCAAGACCTTTCTAGTGGTGTAAATAATAATAGGTGATTGTTTATGAATAAATGGTGATTTATCCAATCTTTGGATATTTTAGGTCATTTCAATGATTGCTTTATAAAAATGTATAGGCTGAAAAATGGATGAATATGGGACTTGAAAGAAATGTTAGAAAGGTTTATTTAAGCTTATAAATGATGCATAATGATGTAATAAAGTAAGGGAAACCACTTACCTTACATAATTTGAGAAAAGAGGAACAAAAGGTGATGTTACCCAAGAGAGAAAGATTGTTGATGCAAGAAGACTGTTGATGTGATTATGGACATATGAGTGACGTTCGACAAAGCTTTGGATGTTTTTGGATGATATCTGGCTCTATGAGAGGTCTATGATGCAAGAAGAAAAAAATAAAAAGTCCTAGAGTCACATAAACACGTCATCTCCTTTTAAAATAGAGGCTTGTGGCCCATATTTATAGAGTTAATAGGAGAGACAATAATCATGATTAGGAGATTTTCCAGCGATTGTAGGTAGTTTGAGTTTGGGAGGATAAAACTTCTATTTTTATCTTATGTTCTTGAATATTTAGGGGAATCATATCTAGATAAGTTAGGGATGTTGAGTTGGAATTTTAGAGGTGGATGGGGATAGTTAGGATAGAGTAGGGATAAATTAGTAGGTGGTTAAAATATATTTAGAAGGTTTAGTTAAACTAGTCGTGACTAGTGAGTTAGGATGAGTGAGGTATAGGGATAAGTTAGAGGTGGTTAAAATATATTTAGAAGGTTTAGTTAAACTAGTCGTAACTAGTGAGTTAGGATGAGTGAGGTGTAGGGATAAGTTAGAGGTGGTTAGGATAATATATTTATAAGGTTTAGTTAAACTAGTCGTAACTAGTGAGTTAGAATGAGTGAGGTGTAGGGATAAAATTAATTAATTAATTAATTAGCCACAAAAGAGGTGATATGACCTAGGAAATATGAGGTGAGGGATTAATTAATATATGTATGGTTAGGTTTAATTAATGATGGATGTGGACTTATGCAAGTATGGCGATGATGTTGATATAAATATAAGGAGTGTAATGTGATAATGAAGGGTACTATTAGATGCCAACACCGCAATTAGTAGTGCTAAGTTTAGGTGTTTACATTCACCCCTTTTTATCGATTGGTTTTGAGACTAGCCATGAGAAAAAAATGAGATGTGATAAATAAATTTTACAAAATTACTTGATGAGATGTTGCCCCTCAAACTAGGGATTGATTGAAAAGGGAATCGATCATGAGCTTGAAAGAGATAGATGGAAAGATGCAAGGATATGAAGATGATAAAGTGATGCCCCGGGATGAGGAAAAAAAATATGGGTGTCATCACAAAATCAAGTGATAGGGGAACCAAAGGGTTCATGTCCTATAGAAATATGAATTTTAATGATGGAAAGGATGTTTTGACAAGGTTAAAGGACCAAAATTGATGTTTCCACAAAGGTGGGTTTACGAGGCCAAGAAGTCAAGTGATAGGGGAACCAAAGGGTTTGTGTCCTATATACATATGACTTTTAACGATGTACATGATGTTTTAACAAGGTCAAAGGACTAAGAATTGTTGTTGCCACAAAGGTGGGCTTACGAGGCCAAAAATTTAAGGGATAGGGGAATTAAAGATTTTGTGTCCTATAGACATGTGACTTAACGACAAAAAATGATGATATGATGATGTCAAAGGACCATAAATTAATTTTTCCACAAAGGTGGGCTTACAAGACCAAGAAGTCAAGCGATATGGGAACCAAAGGGTTCGTGTTCTATAAAAATATGACTTAACGGTGAAAAAGATGATAACATAATGGTTTTATGGGGTCAAGGAACCAAAATTTGATGATGCTACAAGGGTGGGCTTTAGGGGTCCTAACAAAGAATGAGGGTCATAATGCTAGAGGAGACATCTAATTGACAAGTGTTGACTTTAATGAGTAAATGTGATGTTTTAGAAATAACAAAATAATGTTGGGATATGCTCAAGATTTTATTAATGTAGAAAGATGGTAGATAGGTTTCACTAGATATTTTGATAAATGTTGATGTGGTAGTATTGACAATTGTTAAAGTTACTTTTTAGGTATGATGTGTATTTGATGTTGGTGTTATATTGATTTAATGTTTTGTCAAAACTATGGTCAAGAATTAAATTTGGATTGATTTATTTATATTGGATTTGATACATATATGATGGGAAATAAGAAGGTGAAGGCGCTTGCACTTTTGGCCTTTACGGTGAATGTTAACAAATGACTAACAATAGGTAGTCATATTTAGGATCTTGGATATAATTTGAAATGACAGTGTGTACCTTCTTAGGACATGAGAAGGGTTGACATATATAGTTATGTAGGAAAAGAGGGTTCTCCTTTTAATGATTACATATGGAAATGCCCCAACTTTACATTTTTGATTTTGATGCAAACTAATTGATGCAGGGAGTTTTCTATAATGGGAAAGATGATTGATGTAGGAAGATTTCCTAGGATTCTTTGACTTTTGGATTTTGAAGGTTGATCGATGTGGGAAGCCTTTTACGTGGGTAGCCATCCTCCAAGGTTATGATCTACATTTTTAATTTTGTCGAGATGGTCGTCCTTGAGGGATTAATCTATGATTTTGACTAGTAGTTGTCCTTCGAGGGATCAGTCTACTTTTATTTTTGACAATATGACATTTGAATAGTTGTCCTTCAAGGGATCAGTCTATTTATTTTGACTTTTATAGGAAGCATCCATAGATATTTTTTATTTTATTTTGAGTGAGGAAAGACCCTAATAAGCGGCATTTCAAGGAGGGGAAAATATGTGTACACAAACTACACATGTTTGCCCCAAGACATGTATTTGGTTAGTAAACAAGGTGGATGGATGTAATGATTGTGGGGTTCCTACTAAAGAGGAACTTTTCCATATAAAATATGAGATGAATAGAGCCATGGTGCTCATCTTTAAGGTGTACTTAGGATATTGATGGAAAACCACATGCTCTCAAATCATTATGATGATAAAATGGTTGGCTAATGAAGGAATAAAACCTTTGATGTGGTTACTATCATAACAGTCGATATGTTAATAGTAGAAATCTTGCAAGTACAAGAAATTCAAATTTTTCCCCATGCTATATGGATCGATCTAGTTAAGGGAAAACATTCCATGTTTAGTTCGAAGTTATGAAATTTTGATTAGATTGATAGGTTGGTAAGGATGTATAAAAGGAAGGTATGTAAAGTAAGAATTTTGAAGTCTCAGTAGATAGAAGCCTTCCCAATATAATACTGTGGATAGAAATGATAGGTGTTAAAAGGAATGGTGTCCTGAGGAAGATATAATTTTTGGTCTTTATTAATCAAGTGTATGTTAAATAAAGGAGCCATTGATAAAGGATCCATAGGAAATTTGGATGAGGTATGAAAGGACAACTGATAAAGAGGGGTAGATGACAGAGCTTTGGTTTTTCCTTTTCTTTGTGTATGTTGATTTTGGGTTTGTATAGGTGGGTGAATTATACTAGTTTGAGATAAGGGACCTTCACTAGAAGGTGATGGGAAAACACATGAGGAAGATTTGTTGAGATTTGGTTGAGGATGACCCCTTGGTTCTATAAATTTTGGTGAAGACATTGTTAGTGGCTTGGGCATATATTTTGATGAGGTTGATAGACCTTTAAGGGAAGGTGTGGACATTGATGAGGTTGAGAGACCTTCAATAGAAGGTGTTGATGAGATTGAGGGACCTTCATTGGAAGATGTTAAAGATATTGAGGGACCTTTAAGGGAGGGTGATAATGAGAATAATGGACCTTCAAAAGAAGGTGCTAATAAGATTGATGGACCTTTGAAGGAAGGTGTTGATGATATTGATGGACCTCCAAAGGAAGGTACTAACAAGGATAATGGTTCTTCAATGAAAGGTGTTGGCGAGATTTATGGACCTTCAAAGGAGGTTGTTAACGAGATGTCTGATGAAGGCTAGTTGATGATGGACTAAGGATGTCTTCCTTATCCTATAGATGTCAGTGAGGTCATTGAAAAAGGTGATGATATTGATGATGTCTTAGGATGATCCTCTTTTGGGGAAGATCATCGATAAGGAAGAGTCGTTGGATTATGGATTTAAGTGTTTTACAACTCTCTATGTTATTCCCTAAGCATCTATGGTAGGCACAAGTTTTGTCTTGATCGTACCAGAAGGTTTCAGTATGGGAATGTGGTTTTTGATTGGTGGTAATGTGATAAGAGAGGCCTACATGATTCTATCGAGGATATCAATGTAAGTCCTTTTGGGGATTTGGATTAATGGATTTTGACCTTGGCTTATGAGAGCGCTTAGGAGGACATGTCTTATTTTTGGATGGGGGTGGATTCATGGATGTTTTATGGTGTTGGAATATCATAGGGATGTTTTTAGGTTGATAATAGGGAGAATATGACCCAAGAAAGGGATAGTATGTGCAATTGATAGGATTGGATGATGGATAAGGTCCCAAAATAAATGAGGGATGGTTGATGGATGAGATAGGGTTTTATTGTGTGCCATGATATTGAGCTAAAGGATGGGGTCCCAAAATTTATGGTAAGGGTGGACTGTAGATTTGATAGACTTAGATTGTGATAAAGGATGAGGTCCCAAAATGGATGGTAAAGGTGAGACCTTAGATGACATGTGCTTAGATTTTGTAGTATTTATTTTAGGTAAAGGAGGGTGTTTTATGATGGATGATGAGGATGAGATAGTGAATTTTATTGGTTTCAATTTCTTAATGTTTATGTTAGATAGAGAAGAGGGACTCATATCAAATGACAAGGGAAATTTTTGGGTGTGATGGTATTTGACTATGTAGTGTTTGATTCAGGGAAATGTTCCAAGATGGAAGGTAAGTGAGTATCTGGGGATATGATTGGGTCTAATTTGGATGAGGGAGGTGTTATTTCTAGATATGATTGAGGTGGATTACATGAGTTTTCTAGTTTGTTGATTAATTCAATAAGTGATTGGATATCGAGATCTTTAATTATAAATTCTTCTTTAGTAACACCTTCCAAAGTGGAATATAATCGTTGTAAAGGAGTGATGGATGATTTAACAAAGGACACAGACAATATTTATGTGTGAGGACTATCGAAAAAATGATCCAAGGATTTTGGGTTTTCTAGGGAAAGATCAATGATGATCATGTCTTCTCATAGGGAAGATCACATGTAATATTGTTGATGACGTAGCTCGAGGATACAAAAAAATTTATAGGGACTAAATCTATCGAGGGTGTTGGGTCAGGAAGATAAGTAATTTCATCATGTGTGGTAGTTTCATCTGAATCATAGAAAGACCTAGGGGAATTAGATGAAACGTGTGTAGTCTCATCTAAATCGTAGGAAGACCTAGGGGAATCAAATGGATCATGTGTAGATTGAAAATTGGGATGGCCTTCTTCGAGGGCTTGGATTTCTAACTTCCTAGCCATGGAAAAATCTTCATTTAAGGTGTGGAATGTATGGATTTGAAGGGTGGATGATATATGATGGAAACATGATCAAGTACAAAATTCAATTAATTCCAACCTGCGAGAGTGAAAAAGACAATTGATTGATAGTGCTCTGTCATCTAGTGATAAATTCTCTAAGGGATTCATTTTTGGATTGTTTGATGGTAGCAAGGTCAAAAATGGTGATTTTTTGAGTGATATTTATAGTGAAGTGATTGAGAAACAACAAGGCTAGCTAAGTGAAAGAGATAAAAGAGTATTGAGGGAGGGAATTATACCAGTCTAAGGCAAGTCCTGCTAGTGACATAGGAAATTTTCTAAGCATGAGATCTTGATTGTGGATGATGAGATAACATGAATTTCTAAAGGATAGTATGTGCTGCTAAGGATCCTCTTGGCCATGGAACATGGTAAATTCAAGAAATTCCTAATGTGGAGGATAGGGCTTATATGGTACTGATGGATGGATGGGTTCATTACAAACCTGATCATAAGTGAGGACTTGTTTGGATCCTTTGGTAGTGGTTTCTAAATTGTCTAATTTATTTGACATATCTTGTATGGAATCATTTGTAAGATTAAATGTGAAGGAATTGATGAGAGGATGTGATTGATTTGACTGATGAAAATGTGAAGTAGTATAGTTTTGTAATGGATGGGTAGCTTTAGTTGATATTGTTTGTGAAGTGGGTTGTGATAAAGGGATGTGGGGAGATGTGGAAAAATGTTGAGTATGTTGTTGTTGTTGGATGAGAGGAGTTGATTGGGCCTGAGTAGGGATATGTGTATGGATTTGGGATGTTTGAGGTACTAAAAATGGGATTGAAGAAGAGATGGATTGATTAGATGAAGCATGGGGATATTGAGATTCGATGGGATTGTGATGAAGGAGGAGATGTTGGAAATACCTTTTCATGAGATACATTGGACATAGACTTATAAGCAATAGTTTGCAAATAGTTTTTTTGTGAAGAATAGTCATAGGTTTATTGGATGGGATTATTATAGGGTTATTGAAATGGATGAGGGGTAGAAGTTCCATAAGGAACATAAGATGGCCTAGATGGTTCTGGAAGAATATTAGAGTGAGATATGACATGTTGATAAAATGGGTTATAATGTTGTATTGGTGTAGATAATGATGTATACATATTTTATGAGGTTAAATCACGAAATTGCTAGTAAAAAAACACACAATTTCCTAACTAAATAAAAAGAAACTAAATGGATGGGTTTACAAATAGTAGATAAGAAAGCAAGATAAATTTTAGATTTTCTTAATTTAGGAGTATGGGGAGCTTATCATCTTTCCCATGAGGCATCCTCCTAGTGGGACATCCGTAAGACTAAACTAAATATTGATGAATCAAACATTACTTGAGATCAATTTAAGAATGATTTTAGGAAACGTTGGCTTCCATAACTCTATTATTATCGAGAAGATGACTGAATTTTAGAACTTAATTTAAGGAAAATTAATTGTAATAGAGTACTAGGAGAGGTTTACTAAGATTCTTAAGTATGTGCCTCAGTATCAAACTGATGAGAAGTTCAGGATACAAAAATTCATTATGGGATTAAACCCTATCATAGGGGGTGAGGTAGATGTTCACAGCCCAACCACAATGGAAGGGGTTGTAGAAAAATCCATTCAACAGGAACATAAATTAAAAGAAATTTCTACCCATAAGGAAGAAAACAGAAAGAAAATTCCTAATTCTTCATCTCTTGCACCCAAAAAGGGGGCATGGAAGAAGTTTGGTACCAAAAATAAATTTGTTTTTGATAACAATAAGAAAACAACAACAAATAAACCTGCTGCAAATGTTTGAAACAATTTTGTTAAGAACAATAATAATGGACGAAGTCCTATGGAGGACAGAACAAAAATTTCAAGGCATGAAATAAATTTGAGCCTAAAAGAGGACCTGTAGGGGTGCTACAACTATGGAAAAGATCATTATACAAATTAGTGCCCTCTAAGAAAGGATGACAATAATTAGTAGTATAAGATACATGCTGCGATGAGTGATAAACAAGCTGAAAAGTAAGTTATGCTTATAGAAGTGTCGGGTAAATTATTTGGTATTCCTGTTACTATACTTTTTAATACTAGAGATCTTTTGATGCTTTATTTCTAGTAAATAATTGCAAAACTAAAAATAAAATCTAGAATAATGGAAAAAATTTGGACTATTCATTATGGAAATAATGTTGTCCATACTATTAGTAAATGTCTTTTTGGAGAAGTCCTAGACTTGCCTAGTTTTTCCACTAAAGTTGATCTTTATGTTACTCCTTTGGGGTCTTATGATGTCATAATAGGTGTTAACTGGCTTGTTGAACATAAATCAAAAGTTGATTGTTTTGAAAAACACATTAGTTGTCTAGATGATCTGCAAAAACAATAGACATCCAAGGGGTAAAATGTAAAATTTCAGTTAGAAAATTGTCAACTATGCAACTTAAAAGGCCAAAAACAAAGGTTGCACCTTGTATGCAGTAAAAAAATTTGAAACAGTTGAAGAGGATAGTGATTTCTTGGAAAAATATCCATTGGTAAGAGATTTTAGTGACGTGTTTCTGGAAGAGCTACCTAGTCTTCTGGCAAAATGAGAGTTTGACTTCACAATTGAGATTAAACCAGGGGACTGGGCCTATTTCTAAATCACCATATCGAATGACTACCATTGAATTGGTAGAGCTTAAGGCATAGTTACAAGAACTATTTGCCAAGGGTTTGATAAAATCAAGTTTCTTGCCTTGGGAACATTGGTAATTTTCGTGAAAAGAAATATGGAACACTTAGGTCAGTGTATTGATTATAGGATGTTAAACAAAGCAACAATCAAAAATAGATATCCACTTTCTAGAATAGATGATCTATTTGACCATATGCATGGTGCATCTGTATATTCTAAGATAGATCTTCATTCTGGTATCACCAGTCAAGAATAAAATACGAAGACATTCATAAAACAACCTTTAGGACAAGGTACATGCATTATGAATTTACAGCTTTACCTTTCGGTTTGACAAATGCACCTACAACTTTTATTAATTTAATTAATAATATCTTTCAAGATTACTGGACAAGTTTTTACTTGTATTCTTGGATGATATTCTTATCTATTCTAAAATTATTGATGAGAACAATGAGTATTTGAAAATAGTACTTGAAATATTAAGGAAAATAATATTATATGCTAAGTTGTCCAAATATTATTTCTATGAGACAAAAGTGCACTATCTAGGACATGTCATGAGTAAGGATAGAACAACATTTGATCCATCAAATATTGTTTCAATAACGAGTACCTTACATGTAAGAATGTAAATGAAGTAAGAAGATTCATGGGTCTTGCTAGTTCTATAGAAAATTTGTTAAGGACTTTTCAAAATTCGTTGCAATGATAACTTCATTGCAAAAGAAATATAAGAAATTTTTGTGGAGTGAAAAATGTAAATCATCATTTAAAAATCTTAAGGATCAATTAACATCTGTACCTATTTTGGTTGTACGTGATCCAAATGGAAATTTTATGGTAGTTATAAATGCTTCTAGAGAAGGACTCAGAGGTATTTTGTTACAAAATGAACATGTTATAACATATGAGAGCAAAAACTCAAGTTACATGAGTTGAATTATGCTCCCCATGACCTAGAGCTTGTTTTCATAGTTCATGCACTTCAAGTATGGAGACATTATCTTTTAGAAAGACCTTTTGAATTAAAGATTGATCATCTTGGGCTGAAGTATATTTTCACTCAACCAAATCTGAATGCAAGACAACGAAGATGGTTAGATTTTTTGTCACAATATGATTTTGACATAAGTTACATAAAAGGTAAATAAAATAGAGTGGAAGATGCACTAAGTTGTAGGAAACATATTTTTGCACTTATAACTTTGAGAACTCAGTTTAAAGATGAGGTAAAAAGTATCATGGAATATGATTTTTACTTTCAGCAGTAAAAACAACACTTTCTACAGATCCAAATGACGTAAGATATAAAGGTTTTCACTTCGATAGTGAAGGAATCTTGAGATATGATAAACATGTGTATATACCTTTGGGAAATGAGTTAAGGAAAAATTTGATGATGGAATTTCATAATTCACCTTACTCAAGACATCCTGGTATTATGAAAATGCTTGCTAATATAAAACAACAATATTTTTGGAAAGAAATGAAGAAAGACATAACTGATTTTGTAACACACTACTTAGAATGTCAGGATGTTAAGGTTGAGCATGTGCACCCATCTGGTTTATTGTATCCTCATAGCATACCACAATATAAGTGGTAGGTAATTAGCATGGATTTTGTTTAGGGACTGCCTATGTAAAGAAATAAGCATGATGTTATTTTAGTTATTGTTGATATAGTGACAAAAGTAGCACATTTTAGTTATTGTTGATATACTGAAAAAAGTAGCACATTTTATTGTTGGTAATCTTAAGGATGATTCACCTGTTTTAGCAAAAATATTTGTGCATGAAATTTTTAGATTACATGGAGTACCCAAATTGATTATATCTGATAGAGACCCTAGAATGACATCTCAATTTTGGAAAATGCTTAACGCAGCCTTAGGAAAAAAAATTGAATTTTAGTTCCGCATACCATCCGAAAATAGATGGTCAAACTGAGAGAGTTAATCAAGTTTTGGAAGATATGTTATGAATGTACTGCATGGATCAGTAGTACAAATGGGAAGAATATCTTCCTTTAGTTGAATTTGCTTACAATAATACATATCATGCCTCTTTAAAAATGGAACCTTTCAAACATTGACGCAAGGAAATGCGAACTCCGGTTAGTTGGGATAGTATTGAAGATACGAGAGGTAATTGGATGTGAAATCCTTACTGAAATGGAACAACAAGTTAAAATGATTTGTGAATGTTTAAAATAAGCTACAGATAGGCAAAAATGTTATGCAGATTTGAAAAGGGTTGATAAGAAATTTAAACTTGGTGAAAAGGTCTTTTTACAAGTTAAGCCTAAAAAGAGTTATATAACCTTTGGCAAGGCATCCAAATTATCACCTCGTTATGTGGGACCTTTCAATATTGTTGAAGTAATCAATCATGTAGCTTATCATTTAGCATTACCCCCTACTTTGTCATGAATGCATGATGTTTTTCATATTTCCTTGCTTAAGAAATATGTTTCAAATTTATCACATGTGCTAAATTGGGATTCCTTGCAGATCTAAGACCCAGGAATAATCATGGTTGAACCCATTAGAGTGCTAGAAACTTGTCAATTACAATTATGAAATCATGAAATTAGTCAATGCAAGGTTCAGTGGGACTAGTTTAATGAAGAAAGTGCAACATGGGAAAACCTTGAGGACATGAAAATTATTTTTCCTCATTTATTTGAACAAAATTAGTTCTATGGATTGATAACAATTAAAGACCTTGTTTTTTTAATTATTAATAATTATGCTAGTTTTTTGCAAGTACTATGTTCATTAATACTAGAATAGCTATTTTAATGTTGTAATAAATTATCAAAAAAGAGAAATTCTCAAATTTGGTTTTTGTTTGTGAATTTATGGATGAAAGAACAATAATTATGATTATTTTTCTTATTGAGGATGTGGACTAAGTTAATCATTGGGATGATGATGATTTTTAGGAGGGAGGTATGTAACACATCTAACATGGCTAATATCTATTATGGCTTCTATTTTTGAAGTTACAAATGTTGACATGTGATTCTTGTTGAAGACGGTGTACTCTTGTGAATCAAGAAATCATGTTTGTTGTAGATAATATGTTATCTGCTAGAATAAGTACCATTCTTCCATGTTTATGCTAAATTAAGAAAATGAAATAATTCATCTCTTCTTATGTTGAATAATTCACTACTCGGAAATAAGAATTTGATTCCATTAAACTAATTCACGAGTCTTTGTTGCACTCAAAATTGTGCTTTATTTTTCATAATTTTTGGGATGTAGAACAACAATACCTTGGATCAATTTCATTGATCCAAGGCATGCTTCTAATTCATGACTTTGTGGTCATATTGACCAAGCTAGAAAGATCAAGTGATCTCTGAATTATAGTTGTCTTGGAGTCGGGTGATCTATGTTGTTCCCTACTTTGTAAGTGATCTTGGATGGTTTTCTTATTCTTCTATTTGTAAGGTGCATGATACAATTATAACTATTGCCATAGGAACCTAATTAAAATTATGTTCCTAAATTGGTAACCCTATCCTAAAGTTGTAACCTATCCTAAGTTACTATGTTCTTTTATTAATGTGTGATGTTAATAATTAAAGGACCTAAGACTAAACCTTAAACATTACCTAAGGACCTAAGCTAGTTCTTAAAAATAATGTTGAACCTAACCTAAAATGAGCCTATGGGATGACATGAAAAAGGGGTAAGGTCGGTGGCACAAACCTCTAGAAATTTAAGAGGGATTAAATGTGGTCTTATCTCCCTGATGCTGCCAATTTTGGCGAAATCATGAAAATGAGGTGTGGTCTAATTGGAATTTCTACCAAAGTGTTAGTTGTATGTATTTTTAAATATGGTAAGTAGCCTAACACAAGTTGGTGGTGGTAGGAGAAAGAGAAGGACTATCATTCTTGTTTGGCATTTAATTTTTTTGGAAATGGCAAAGAAATTACCTAGGAAGAAGGAAAGTGGAGAAAAGATGATGGTTTCGGGTTTTTTTGTCATTTTGTCTTTTTCGAGCTTTGGCTTTGCATATAGTTTTTCTCTTCAAACCCACAACTCGAATCCTTACATGAATTTTTACCCTTGCATGGCGTTAGAGGATGAAAATAGCACTATGAAGTTAAAAGGGGAAGTACATAAGTTCTAAGGAGTTTTGTTGGTGTTTCATGGAAAGGAATCGAAGTTCTACTTGAATATTTTTGTGAGAAAGTGAAGACAAGAGCTCTATTAGGCATGATATGCCTTATCCATTAAGTGTTTTTATTTTACTTAAGTACTTCATAATAATAACTTTGATTTTTGTGGAAAACCTTCCGGTTTTGTTTTATGATTGAATATTCATGCATCAATAGTGTTTGTTTTATTTCTTTGGATGCTACTGATTGTTCTTTTTTTAAAACAAAATATGGAAGTGAGAATTGTGACTGTAATGCTAGCTTGTTTGTAAATTCTTACCTTATTGCTATTGAAACAAGTCTATTTGGTTCTCGGTGATTGGAAAATTTTACGGAGGTTTTAAATATTATTAACATTTGCATGGCTTGTGGAAATCTGTAGATCTTAACTTGCATGCCTCTGTTTTCTTGTCGATAGGAATATAACTTCAAGGATTCTCCATTTTGACATTATGTCATTGTTCGAGTTAATTTGAGGTCTTCATTTTGGGTTGTTTACTTGATGATAGAATTAGATACCATTTTTATGTTCAACTTGTTTCATGACTGTAATTTCTTCTTGCAAGGAATTCCCAATATGTGTTTAGATATGGAAAAATCTTATTGGGTATCATATCTAGTCTTCGTTCATTTTGTTGAAAGTGTACGGGAAATATTTTACGAGAAAGTTGTTTTTGTTACTGTTGAGTAGTATTTGTATTCTCTTAAACCCACTCGGGTTTATGGTTACCTTAGCGAGATATTTTTAGATTTTGGAAGTTCTTTCTGAATTGTTGGCTCTTGTTGAACTTTTGTCAAAGGAAGTTGTTTGAATGATCTTTATCTCCTTCTCATTTTTTAATTAATAGTTATTTTTGGAACTAGCTCGAACTGAATCGAGTTACTCTCCTTCCCCTTCTTTTTCTGACATTTTAAGTAATTAAAACAATTCTTCATTTTTGGTTCAATAGTGAATGGTGATTTTACTTTTGTGGAGGAAGGACAGACTGATTCACTCATTGTATGATATTGTTTTCTGTTCTGTTTCTTGGATCATTTATTTATTCCCAACTCTGAGCTATGTTGTTACCTTAGTTAAGATCTTGTTGATCTTAAATGGGTTTCCCTCAATTGATTAAGCACTTGATGTGGTTACTCTTAGGGAAGTCGATTCTGTATCATTTCGTCCATCTCTATTTAGAATGGATGCTTAGCCTATGAAATGAGATATGGTTATGGCTTCCTCCTTAACGTGTTAGTAGCTTTGTATAGAGGGAATTTTGATAAATTTTTTATTCTCTTCTCTAGTTGTTCCAACATTGGGGTTTTGGAAACCGAACTCGATTGATGTATAATTGTTTTCTTTTCTTTATGAATCGATATACTAGTTAGAATCTTTAATATACTCGGTATATTTGAGAATGATTTTTTGAAGAGTATCTTAAGGACATGGTTGAAGTCTCTTTCTTCAATTCTAGAATGTTATTCACTCATTACCTTTGTAATCATTCCTTTGGATGAACTCTAGCATAAGATAAAGGGAATGATATAATTTAGTTTGTTCTAAACTATAACCATTATGCCCTTTCTCTGGATTTGATAGCGGTTGATCGAAACTTGTGTGTGGCTCTTAATGTTATATTGTCTTTCCTTTGGCTTTTGATTGATATGGAAGTGTAGTTTTTAGGACTGCAGAGTGTTAGTTATGACTGTTCCTTTGAGTTGAACTTGAAATGAACTCACTTAGGTCTTTTAGAGTATTTCTTCTATGAGCTAACTTGTTTGTTTCTAATTGATTAAGTCTTCTTTACCTAGAACATAGAGATATAATCTTAATCAATCCAAATTTAGCCTTTGTGCTGAGCATGAAATATTCATGATTTTTTTAGGGAATATAATTTTGTTTTGTCTGTTAATTCCTTCATATATTGATTTTGATGTTCTCTTAAAATAGAAAATAGTATACATATTCAAATGGGTAGATTTGTGTATCTAGTATTAATTCTTGAAAAGTTAGAACTGGATGATAGGAGGATCTTATTTTGGAAATTGAATAATAAGGTAAAGTTAGGATGAAATATGAATTTCCTTTTTTTAATTCTGTTGTTTTATTTCAGCATGTTGAAAAGAGTTAGATGATTTCGCTATGACTAAATATGAAGTTAGATGTTGAATAAATATGAACCTTTGAGAAGGAACCAACAAGGAACTTTAATCATACCATAAACATATCGAGGATATTCTCAGAGAGGGGATGATGGTTTACTTCTCATTAGAAACTTTAACCTTACTTTCTCATTAGAAACTTTAATCACATCTCTCTCCTTCTTGGTTGTATTCTTTTATGGAAAAACTATTTTTTTATTTGGTTGTGTTTCAATAATCTGTTTCATAAATAGCAGGGTTGTTTTTATGATATAGTAAGATAAAAGCACAAATTTTTGATACTATAGTTCTTATCCTACTCGGTTGAAATGAATTAACCCGTCTTTAACAATTTTGCAGATGGATTTCATAAAAGATGAAAGGAGAAAGACATATATAAAGTTACATTTGTTTTACTAAAGAAATTGTATCTTTATTATGATGATATGTGGTGTCATTACTTGAGATGTACTTTGTCGAAAAAGAAATTTGTAATAAAAATAGTTTTGTACTATTGTTATGACACTTTTTAATCTCTAAATACTTCTAGATTCAATGAATGTATCACTCCTTTTTGATGAATAAATAATGTGATGTTTTTGATTACTACCTTATTAAAATACCTTCTTTGGCATAGATTGTGGGGTACTATTAAGTAATATCATAAATGAAGGAGGAAGTATATATATTTTAGAGCTATGGAATTTGGAACTTAATAGTTCTTATATTTATAAAACTATGAGTTTGTGAATATGAAATCTTAGTTGGTTGTTCTCAAATAAAAGAGATGCAACTAATAAGTTGAATAAGTAGATCTTTAAACAATATAAAGAACTATGATTGATTTATATATATATATATATATGTATTTATATATATATGAAATCAGTTTTCATAAATGGACATTAGTCCATAATATAGGGAAAAGGATAATTCCCTTGAGATCAATCATTGAGACATAATTTAAGATCTTGTTTAAAGTGTTATGAATGTTGTAAGTAAATGGTTGCATGTGTACTTCCTTAGGAAGATCCCCTTAATCAAAAATCATGTATGATAAACTGGTATTGGAATGTTTTTTAAATTATGTTAATTTAGAACAAAGAACATTATGTATGATAAAAAAATCCTTCTTCTAAAGTCTTAAAATGGGAATGTTACAATATATGGGGTTTATGTATCCATTCTTCCCGCTATTTTCCCCACTTCCGCATCAGCCAATACCAACGTAGCATTACCCACTTACACCTCTCCACCTGATTTTTTTCAGATTGACCTCACATCTGTAGTATCTATCACACCTACGATATCTATTGTGCCTTCAACGTCCATCACCCCTCGACATCCACCACTCTATCATCTATCATCCTTAGTGTAAGGATACCTACATCATCATCTTCTTGCATACCCATTGTTTCCCAACCACCTTTGGTGTCAACTACTCACACCCCCTATAGAACTTAGTTCTTTCCATTCCACAGATCTTTACCACCTTTTTCCACAAGGGTCACAACACAAACCCCTCCTACCTACACATTTCCTCAATAATAGCCTACTTCTTCCACCACTTATTCAAGGTACATACCTACGGCAATCATTCCTTCCTTCTACATTCCCCCATCGCAATTTACTTACTCGAACCACCACCTACATGAGGTTCATCCATTCCTTATTCATCTTATTTACCTCCTTATACCGTACGAGGTTCTCCTTCATCTAATCCTACAAATGATCTCATAAAAATTATGATGGATAAGATGCAAACATTGGAAGAATCGTATGCAGCTTGCATGCAGCATAATTCTCTAACTTATGACAAGATTTGTAATGATCCTATTCACCTTTCTATTCCAATTCATCCTTACCTCATCCATTGGGAAATTCCAAATTTTAAACAATTTAATAGTGAGGATCCTTAAGAGCATTTTCAATATTTTAAACATGTATGGTATCTGATTCCAATGATGACACCTTACTTATTCAAAATTTCCTAATGTCCTTGACAAGACCTACCTTAGACTAGTATAGTGCTCTACCTAGCCACTCCATCTTTTCAATCAATGAACTAACCCAAACCTTTCTCAATCATTTATCCATCAACATTGTCAAGAAGGTTACCATTACTGACTTGTATTTGATATGCCAATATGAAGATGATTCTATCACATATTTTATTACATGTGTGCAAAATATTATTAACCAACTCACTTTCCAAGTTCCTCAAACTGAACCAATAGAGTTGTTTACTAGAGCTTGTGTCAGACATATCTCTCTAACTCTTTAATCTCAAACATTCCAAATGTTTGATGAGGCATTCACAATGGATCGAAAGCTTGAAATTTGTGTTATTGAAGAGAAGAATTTATAATTGTATAACAAGGGCACACCATTCAAACCATATGACTCTTCTTCTTCTTCTAAATCACAAATCAATCATTTAAAACCAAAGGGTTCTACCAATGTGGTAATCTTGAAATTTGGTCCATCTCATCTATCCAACCAACCAAAACCACCTTCTACTCTTTCTCTTGTTCAGAACTTTCAATACTGGCATGAATAATATGATATACTCCCATAGGATAACCTTACTTATCAGTTTTGGAAAAGCTTTTGAAAGAAGGATCCATAACTCTTCCACTCGTCAAACCACATATTGGTTTTTACCCTTCCCATATTTTTCTGTATGGTACAAAGAGAATGATTACTACAATTATCACTGTGTAAGAGGTCATAGTGACAGGTAGATGCATAACATTTAAAAATATCATCCAAAGGATGTTGGTTAGTGGTGATCTAGTCTTGGATAACCCTAATGCATCAGCAAACCAAAACCTCCAAATTGTTAAGATTTCATTTCTAAATCACATACCTTCATTGAATCAAGCATTGAAACCTCTTTGAATGACACCAATGTCCATGAAATTCATGTTGTTTTTGATGTATTTCCTATTCTCTCTACCCAACCTTCTCATGTAGCTTCCATTGATAATATCCTTGTACGGGCTCCTCTACCTACACATGGTAGATTATGTTACACCTACTCCTCTACCAATGGAGGATCCACCTTCATCTACTTCTCTTCCTACCACAAACTCCACCATGCATATTCCTCTACCCATGGAGGATCTAACCCCATCTACTTTTACATCTACCACTTTGAACCTATCTAATCTGCTCCTTTACCCAAGAGAGAGTCAACTCTATTTACTCTTCTACCTAGGGAAGAGTCCACGTAACTTATTTTATCATCTCATCAACCCAGAGAGGAGCCTTTCATGCATCTTCTTATTGTAGGTAAGACTTCTCCCAAGATCTTCCAAGATCTCGTTGACTGCTCGATTCACTTCTACCTATAGAATCGAGGCATAAGCTTTCCCTATGTCACTTAACTCAAAATTTTGGACAGGTGTCATGACGTGTTCATCATCTTCTCAGCCCAATCTATTCTCACATTTGGTAGATCGGTTAGTGTACATTGATCACTCCATGCTTTGGGGATGCCTTCAACTCCCTGTGTCTACTCAAATGTAGATGGTAACCCTTGATACCTCTTTCATTTATCCTAAAGTGTTCTAAATAACCAATACCACAAAAACTAAAATTCTCGAACCAGCTCTTCCTTCACCGAAACCCAAACCCTTACAAAATCTCATACCTTCACCTACACCCAAACCTATCATGACATTGGGGTGGTTCCAATACTGAGTCTAGTCCATCCTCCCGTGAAGATAGATTGAGCTACATCTACCCAAACTATCACCAAGCCTATCCCCCTACCTAAGAGGAAGACCCAATCTCTTAGGCCTCATATCCTAGTTTCTCCCAATCCTCCTCTATCACCATCGCCACTTCCATCAATTTCAGGTCCTCATCCATCAACCTTGTTTAAGAAGCCTCCTACCCAAGGTAAAACTAAAGCGAAGCAAACTACATCTTTACCACAATGTACCATTCCACCCAAGCCTTTCACATTACCCACACCTACTCCATTATTGATGCCTCTACCATCCCTTTCACCTACACATCTTGTATTTCCTCCTACTATCTTCAACACACCTCCACTCTCACCTTAGTTGACCCATCCACTTCTATCTTCCACATTACCTTCTACTTCATGCACCACCCCAAAACCTTTACCCAAGAAGGTGCAACCTAAGCCCAAAACCACACTACCTACCAAAAAGGTAGTTAAACCTACTCAACCTTCAACTCCACCTCTAACAACATCTCTTCTACAGATGTCACCCAAACCTCCATCTAAACCCACTCTTACTTCTCATTGTGATCTCTTAGCAGGATCTTATGCTAACATCCTCACTCAGATGTTATAAACTTTGGCCATTACATTGCAACCACTTGGGCCTTATGATCCACTTAAACCTAAACTAGAAGGTTTTAACAATACTAATATTTGTTCCTATCATCGTGTTCCAAGACATGATGTTGAAAATTGTAAGGATCTTAAAAACGTTATCCTTCAACTAATTGGCTCAAGGCCACTTTGAATAAGATGATTTATTTGAGGAGACTCCCTTTCCACCATCGCATGTCACCATGTAGCCTCACCCCATATCTAGTTAGCAACCTTCACCTCCACCTCTATAGCCTCATTTTCCTCCTCTCGACCTTTGAGGTCGATATGGTCCAGATCATGGAGCTAGCCTAGCCTCCTCCAAAATTCCAATGTGCCATACTCATTTCACAAGGCTTTTATCCCACACCGGGTTTTTGTCCCCCATATCATTATACCTTCTACAACACGTATCCCTCTTTTCCCTAGATAAATATGGTTCAAGTTGCCACTCGAGCACAAAAATACAAAGGAAAAGAGAAGACAGTAACCCATCCACTATGCACTTTACCCAAAATTCTCTCTATACCTACACCCAAAGTAACCATTTATGGATCTGCATATCCTATCTTTGATGGAGTTACACATCGTACCATGATCAAACAACTTCATCAATCACCGCTAAAAATGTATTTGTATGACCTTATTCAAAAATTTGAATCTCATTGACAAGCCCTCCTTGAGGTCTTAAAAAATATTGAGGTTCCACCTAATGATCCTACACCTATGGTCTACATCTTCAAACCTCATCATGTTGTCACTCTCACCACTCGCCTAAATATTCTATCTATGTTGTTACTCCTCAGGTTTCTACTATTAGTTTTTCTAACTTGGAAATTGCTCCTTTACATTCAAATGACCCTAATCCCACTCTCTTTATCACTACCTACATCAATTATATTCACGTTCGATGTGTTATGATTGATGGGGGAATAATATCAATATCATTTCTTTCTGTGTGTACCTAAAAATACACATACCCACCATTACATATATAAAAACCTAGTTATGTTATGCTCCTTCAATGATTTCTTGAACACTACTCTCGCATCACCATTCTTCATATCCATGTAGGCCCCCACACTAGCCCTAAAAATTTCTATGTTCTCAAAGGAGAGTTCCAATATAACATGTTTCTTTTCACCTTGAATTTGTGCCATGGGATGTGTCACTTCCACTCTTCATCATTGTGTAAAGTTCGAATATGAAGGTCATCCATACACCATTCATGCAGATCCCTCACCTTTCAAAAGATGCAACATTTTATATCAACCAAAGGATGTCCTCATTCCAATTAAGGAATCTACCACCAAAACTAATTCATCCATTATCGATTCCTCCTCAACTAAATATGCCACTTCATCTTCTTCTACTTCATCTACTACCACCATCACTAAACCTATCACATCGGCCAAGACTTCTTCTACAACCAACCCACCCATCCCCACCGCCACTACCACTTCCACCGATAATCCATCCAATCGGGCTTCGATTAGTTCATCTATTCCAGCTACTCAAGTTACCACATTAGATCCTTTAGTAGAAATTTTTCAACATCTTTCCTTGGGGAATATTTCCTCTACAACATCAATACTTTCTTTACTCCTCAATACGGTAGCCTACACCAACATCTAAGTTATGACTGATGTATAACGAGACAATATCATAATATGGTCCTCCTCACCTTAGCACTAACCTAACCTATGGGGGACTTGATACCACTTCATATTCTATGGAACCACCCACTCAAACCAAACCTTTCTCGCCATACTTTTGATACATCTCCAATTTTTGATTTTCCCATATGCTCCTACATCGTTGTGCACTGGAAAGGCTTCAATTTTGGACTCTATGAGCAACTTTTCCATATGTTTGTACCTTGAACCACCAAAAACATAAATATTGATGAGTTATTGGATTCTTTATACCCCCTATTCCCATGAAATATCATATCAACCTCATTGAGTAAGATGAGCTTCTCCACCCATGTCCCCAATCGCACCACCTTCACCTATAGAGTCCATGGATCCAAAATCCATTCCTCTTGACTTTTTTTTTTTGAACACCATTTCCTTTAACTCCGTGACCTATCAACATGATGGCAAGGTTCCCTCTTCCCTTTCTTTTTCGTATCCTAACATGATCGATGATGACACATCTTCTATAAACGTCATTCAATGCTTAAGGATGATGAATCTATTCTCGCCTACATTGGTGCAGAGGATTCTTATATACATTGGTCGTTACCTTCTCGAGACACAAACCACATGTTGAATGAATCTATCATTAAGATCAACATTAATACTCGGGATGACCCACACATTCTAAATATAATCCAATCTTTAGATCCCACTTAACAAGTAGCCTTCACCTCTTTCCTACAAGTTCATAGCTCTGTTTTTTCTTGGTCTTATGTCGATATGCCCGGTATTGACCCAAATATCATGGTCCGCAATATCACTACCATACCCGATGCCAAACACGTGAAATAAAAGTTGTGAAAAATTCATTCATGTATTTCCTTCTTCTGAAAGAAGAACTCCAGTGCCTTCTTTTTGTTTCCTTTATCTTACCCATTGATTACCCACAATTGATTTCTAAGATTGTGTTTCACACCAAAGTGATGGGGGACTCCACATCTACGTGGATTTTTATGACCTTAAGCTTGATTTCCCAAAGGATGACTTTCCTTTTCTTAGTATAGACCAACTTGTTGATCTTACAACCGGCCATGAGATGTTATCTCTTATGGATGACTTCTCAGGTTATAATAAAATATTACTTACACCTGAGGATCAACATAAAACTACCTTCATCGCCCCTTTGGGGAATTTTAGCTATTGAGTCATGCCTTTTGTTTGAAAATACTTGGTGTCACTTATCGGTGTGCTATGACATATATCTTCCATGATAATATACATGACATACTAGAAGATTATTTTGATGACCTCCTCGGTAAGTCCAAAAGCCATGCCAAGTACCTCATGTTCTTAAGGTCATTTTTAATCACCCCATTCAATACTTGTGTTCACATTCAATGAAAGAAGTGCGTCTTCATCATTCTCTCTAAAAACTCCTTGGTTTCATCATCTTCTTTCATGGCATAGAAGTCAATCCCGCAAAAATCAAGGATATTCTCAAGATTCTCCCACTCACTAACCATCGACATCTTCGTTGTTTGTAAGGTAAATTACAATCCATTTGATGCTTTATTTCCCAAATTTTTGACCTCGGTCACCTATTTCATCATATTATCAAAAAGGATATTCCCTTAAATTGAAACAATGAGTGCCACAAAGCCTTTGAAGTGTTGAAGACACCTATAGTCATCCCACCTAAGGATGATACACATGTTTACCTTTACATTTCTACCACCGATCATTCTTTTGGGGCCATGCTCGCTCATTGCGATGATGAAAAACACAAGGAGCATGAGTTTTATTATATAATTCATACCTTTTAGACTATGAAACTAAGTACACACATGCTAAGAAGATTTACCTCATCTTAGTATTTATAGCCACCAAAATTTGTCACTACCTACTCAACCATTAAACCTTTTTCATCACTAACACCAACCCTCTGCATTACATGTATGCCAAACCTTATCAACACCAATGCACCTCATGTTAGCTCAAATGCACCTCATGTATGCCAAACCTTATTCTTGCATATCTCAACCTAGAATTCTTTAATCAAAAATCATTTAAGGGATAAACCATTATCGATCAACTTACAGATGCTCCTCTTCTAAGTCAGCATCCCTCAAAATTTAATTTTCTAGATGAATTGATCTACACTCTCTCCCTAGATGACATCATTTATCAATTGAGCTTATTCATTAATGGTTCTAAATGACAACGTGGGGGTGGTGTAGGGGTCATCCTCATCCCTCTTGATTGTGAACTTATGCCTTTATCTTTCAAACTTGAATTCTAATGCACTAATAACATGGATGAATATGAAGCACTTGTATTAGGTCTTCAAACCACAATTTCCCTAGATGTTAAACCCATTAATATCTTTGATGATTCTCAACTGGTCATAAATCAAGTCAATGCTTTATACCAGTTAGTAATGAATTACTTCAAAAATATAAGCATCATGTCAACATGATTTTGACTACCTTTGATCATTACGACCTTCAAACCACTCCATGCTCTACTAACAAATTTTTGGACACTGTGGCTTGCTTGACCTCTAAAATACCTATCTCACCTTTAGACTCAAAATTTTTTATCACGGTACAGAGGGTGGAGTTAACCTCTCACCTCAACCTTGGCGTAAACTTTGTGGGAAGAATATAAACTGACCCACACGATATTTGTCTAAACGCTTTTATTGATTATCTCTCTCTTTCCATTATGAATATGGATCTAACTCGTAATGGATGGAGAGCCTTTCTCAAAAGTGTTCTTGTTATGTTATCATGGGGTTTCTACTATGTAAACATGGCTTTGAGGGCATTCTCCTTTGATGTCTAACTAGTTCTAAAATTCCGTACACCATAAAGGAAATCCATGATGGAATTTTTGGTGGACATTTTAGTAGCCTTATCATTTCCAAACGTATCCTTCGCCTTGGCTATTACTATCCCACACTTAACCATGACTATTGTGAGTACATTAAATGTTTTGTGAAGTGTCAATAGCATGTTAACCTTAACCATACTCCAAGTCATGCCTTACATGTCACAAGGGACTTTTGGCCCTTCTCACAATGGGGTTTATATCTCATGGGCGAGATAAACCTCATTCCTCTCAACATCATCAATGGATTATCACAATAACTGAATATTAGACTAAGTGGGTAGAATTCGTCCTATCATTTCTACAAAATAAGAAAATATGTGAATTCATTAATCACCACATTATTTTTGGTTTTGCATTGCCTTTTCACCGACAATGGTAAATAATTCAAAAATAAAATGTTACGAAAATTGTGTGACACCTTTGGAATTCAACTCAATTTTTATTCACCTTATTACCCATAGATAAATGGCCAAGCTGAATCTTCCAAAAAAACCCTAAACAAAATTCTCATGAAAGTTGTCGATGATACTGGTAAGGATTAACATACGCACATTCATTTTGCCTTATGGGCTTATCACACTGGTATCCATACTTCTATTAACGGTGTAACTTTCTCTTTGGTCTATGTTATAGAGGTTGTCTTGCCTCTCAAAGTCCAAATTACATCTCTTCATATATCACTTAAAGATATTCTCAATGATGATGATTTTCTCCAAGAACATTTAGCACAACTGGAGTTATTAGATGAACGTCTATTAAATTCTCTCGACCACCATCAAATCTACCAAAAATTTATTAAATGTGTGTATGAAAAACATGTTCATGAATGAACTCTCAAGATCAGTGATATTTTCTTAAAGGAAACTCAACATGTAACCAAAGTAGATAAAAACAAATGGGGAAAATTTGATCCTAATTGGCATGGACCTTACATTATTACCCATGTGTATGGATCAAGCACTTATTGTTTAGCTTCACCTAAAGGTAAACCTAAACCGTAGCCCCTTAATTCCATGCATCTTCGACCATTCTATTATTGACTAAATTACTACATCACTCTATGTCATTTTTATGCTCATCCCTTGAGCATGACCTTTCCTTCCATCTACCTCTTTTAAGGACCTACGAATAAACTAGAATTGTGTGACTATTCGTCATCATTCAACTTGTCTTAAATATGAGTATCATAGCTAGCTCTACTCATGGCATGATTTTCATGGATACTTTTCGTTATTTTTAGGATGGAATCTCATGGTCGTTTTTCACATAAAACACCTCTTTTATAGCTTTGACCTAGCTCATGCTACGATTTTTCCCTCATAAAAGAGGCTTATAATCCTTTATAGTCATGTCCATGACTTCAAGTATAAAAATAAAAATAATACTTGGGATACCTAAAATTTCCTCCTTGAGTCAAACTTCTTGCAAATAGATGACTCCCTCAAAATGACATCTATGTCTCTCTTGTTGCTATAAGTAGAATATCCCTGAAAGGAAAGCTATAAAAAATTAGCCACCTATTGTATTTAGTATATCTAAAAAGAAGACTAACCTCTATACTCATCGAAATAAAAAAAAATTGAAGCTTCCTGCATCGATCAGCTTCACAAAGACCTCAGATAACCTATTTATCACATTTAGACTTCCCATATTGATTATTCTATATATAAAAACAAAAATAAAAAGTCAAGAAAACTATCAAAATTCTGGTCATGGACTTGCCTATTCTAGTTTTGGGTATCTTACAGAAGGGGCATGTTGTCCCACAACAAGGTTAAGCTAAAAAAAATCTTCCATCTATCCTTATGTTTGTTATCTCCTTAGTCAACTCAAGGGATATGGCATGCATTCTACACATTTCGATCACACAACTTCTTTCACTTATAGACCTATCGATCATGCAAAGTATCTAGGGATTAAGTTCAAATAAGTCTTGGGGTATGAATTTTATGATCCTTTCCAACTATGGGCATACCACACCTTCCATTTTCATATATTTTTACTTATTGTTTCTCCAACAAGACCCGGTCATCCAAATCAATTCATGACACTTTCATCTATACCTACGCCTAAAACTACCTTAACCATTCACCATTTAACGTTACATATCTTCATAAACCTGCTATTACCCACCCAACTTACCTAACATACGTACCTATTCACCTTCACCCAATTCACATTCATTATTTCCTATTTTAAGGGAGAACTACATTGGCATGAGGCCCCTTTTGCAAGGGATATGTTGGCACTCTTAGGGCATGCGGCCCTTCGAGGTTAGCTCGGCCACTATTTTACCCCATCATCATTTCCCTCATCACACAAACACTAAGTTTCCATAAACACAATAATTGAAAAGTTAAATCAAACCAAAACCATACATCAACTATATATCTCATCTCCAATCAAAGCCCAACAAACTCAATCATGCTTATGACTTAGTTTCCATAACATCAATAAATTAGAAATTCAGCCATGTAGGATACACTCATTTCATTTCCCAAAAACATCAGCCAAATCATACTAAAATCACATCATATATCAATGACTCACTCATGCCTACATCTACTTGTCATGACATCAATATCATGGGATGAAACACAACCATACATTGAACTCAATCATGCTTAAATCATCTAATTTCCATAAAAACAATAACTTGGAAATTTTTAACTCAACCACAACTAAATTGTTTAAATTTCTTATAGTCCACCATGAATCAACCATGCCTATACCTAACTCCACCATGCCTATACCTGACTCCACCATGCCTATACTTGACTCCACCATGCCTATACCTGACTCCACCATGCCTACATCTAGACTCAACCTTGCTTAAACCTCTAGTTTTCATAACATCAATATAATGGAACTGTAATCAAAACATACATCATTAATCAAATCAAGTTTCCATGAAAACAATATAATGGAAATATACTCTCACATATCATCTCATCATCTCATCATCAACTATATAAATGGAAGGTCTATGTGTCAATACATGTATACACAGATATAAATAATACAATTTTCTCAAAACCTCTCATACACAATCTCACATCTTTGGCACATAGGCCAGTATATATGTAAAAAATCAAAATACCATGCCATATATCATCTCAGTATCACCCATGTGAGGCTTTGTCACCTCTGATGTTATCTCCAACACTCTCATCTAGCCCCGGTTTCTTCCCGCTCATCACCTCTCCAATACGCTCACCTATCCTCTATCGCCGTGAGATGGTAAGCTCTCACTCACCCTTCTTGTGTGGATGAGGGCTCTCTAAGCTACTCAAACTATGTGTCTATGATTCTGTCCTATCACTAGCTTCCTATTCTATTTTTTTTTACTTAGCGTAAGACACAACCTATATACCAGCCTCCACCAGCCATTTCCCGATAATACTTGGCCTCCGATACGAATCTCTATATGTTTCCATGGCTATAACGTGAGGAGGTTTCACATCCTATAGTGTTCCCTATCCCAAAATCAATGGCCCATGTCCTTGTGGCTGTCCTCCTCTGTCCTATCACTGTAATATGGAACCTTCTGTCCTGGTGCATGTGGAGGTGGGCCTGTGCTGAACATGTACTCATGCCTATGTAGCTACTAACTACCCCTGTAATGTGGTAACATGTGTTTGTAGGGGGAGCTTGATCCTACAAACTTGTAAACCGACCCCCATCCCCTACCTAAGCCCATCGTACACTGGGTCTATAGTGTAGCTACATGTGCCTATAACCCTATCACATTTCCTGAAGGGTGGTCATCTGTGCCTGTGATCGAGTAAGTTGTAGATGTAAATTTTCCACCTAACCTCAGAATCGATCCTTTACACTATAATAGTGTCCACATCTGCTGCCCTAGTCTAGGAGGTGTTTCATATAACTATGCTACCCACCATTGCCTATATCCATTAGTGGTGTTGATGTCATCAATCCTCATATCCACCACCTACTCCTCATACCCTACAAGATCTGCTAGATGAGATGGAGATAATGTTCTATCCACATCATGTTTGTGATAGTGTGGAAATGGTGGAGGCACATCTTGCTACAACCCAAACTAAATCGGCATCGGACCCTGTCCACTGGAATCATCTCGTGCTTACTATAACATCTCTCCTGTATCCATCTGACCAACTGTAAGCCCCTCATATCCTATGCCATTCCTCCATAAGATTGGAAATCCACATATGACTACCATACAATATCCATAACATATAACCCCTCTTATATCTTCCTGTAATATGTCATATTATGTGACGCCTCTTCTACCCACGGATGTGCCCCTACTAGCACCCATCTCTTGTATCTCGCCCTATATATGCCTTTATGTCATTCATGTTGTGTAAGTCCCTATAGATGCACACATAGTATGTGCTCATATGCCCAATAATGCAGTAAATATGTACAAAAAATACCATACTGTCATGTCCTCTAATATGCTCACAACTCTTAATATAACTACACTAATTACGTCGGTACCCATTCAAAACAAACTTGATCCTCTATCATATCGTGTAGCACTCCCATCAAATCCTAGGATGTCTCCCACCTCCGAAGTCGGGAAGAGTATAACAACCTACCACTACCATCATCAATTGTTAATCTGGTCTCTTGAGGATGGGAAGTTTACATATCCCCATAACTAAGGCTAATACTTTGATATCTCAAGTCAACCATCACCTCTCTAAACACCGTCACTATGGGCTCAACTAACACATCTCGATTAAAATCTGATATAATGACTCCCCCACAATCGGTAGCTAAATCTTATAAATTCCTCCAACATTATGGTGATCTAATTGGTAGGTAAGTGAAAGGTGTTGGTCACTTGCATCCCATCTATCGATGAGAGAGACCATCAATTTGTGATCTTAGACAATCCATCTGTATCACCTCATGGCGTTGAGCCCAACATCCTACATATGCCTCCACTCCTCCTCGCAACACTAGGCCGCATCTCGTATCAATAAAGGTGACACCCTATCTCACATCGTAAATTGTTTCCTTGCCTACACCACTCACCAATTAACCTTGGTAATCACATGCCTCTCTCGATTTTTTATTAGATCACACCCGACTCCGACCCAATACATACCTATGACTTTCCTATGTTTACCCACTTTCACCCATATGGCTTGTCATCGTTATGTTTACCTAGCCTAAACATATACTCTTCATAAGTTTCCTTTATTTTTGCCCCATCACCGGTTTGATCTAAATTATTTTACCCACCCCATAATACTTCACATACCCCTAATATACCCTATTTTATCTCCCTTAAATGTACCCCACCCCTGTAATACCTTTTTCCTTCCTTAAACCCCTTTTTCTTTTCTTTTTCACTTTTCACTTTTCGATGGATGGCATTGGTCCCCTTTACCAAGATTGGTCACCCTATCACCCATTGACGTCAACTAAGCCTACCGATGTCATCCAACCTCGACCAATGTCGTTCAATGGTGAGGCCCTAAGGCTGAACTTTGACATCCCAATTTTGTAAAAACTTAACAAAAACACCTAAAACCTAACCAAACCACCCAAATTCATTTCACCACCTAATTAATCTAAATTTCACTTCCACAATCCCGATTTCACCCCATTTTCAGCAATAAATTTCAACTTCATTTTAAAACCCTAAATTCACCATTTTTCCACTTTCATTTTAATCAAAAACACCAAATGATTGTTGATTTCTACCTTTACTTGCTTCTTTCGCTGTTGTGGGATCTCTAGTCTTTGCACTAGAAGTCCTCTCGCTCCCTCTCCCACCTCATCCATGCCTAAATCCAATCCTTCACACTCACCCAATAAAATAGCTTGTATCGATCTCCGGGCCTATCTAACACACTCCTCTTTCCCTCTACCATCCCACCAACTCAGGCTCCACCCTCGTCCAAGCATTTTTCTCATCAAAAAGCACTTGCTCTGTCTTTTTCCAAAATAAGTAATGCACAAATGAATCAGTATTTCATGTATTTCACCTTTTTATCCCCAAATTGACTTGACCAATGTCATTCTCATGCCCTAATGGACCAGCATCATCTATCTCTTACTGGCATTGTTTAACCTTCAACGGTGTCAATCACCTTTCCAACCAACCTATACCTAATTTACACTTAATTTTGATACCCGAAACCATTTTCTTGCTACCCAAGCCTCACCCCAACACTCCAAACCACACTTGATTGTCACATTACCTACCACCCAACTACACTATCATTTGAGGCATGTTATTTCTTCTACCTCGGCCTTACCTATGGCCTTACCTATTTACCCAACCCGACCACACCTATTTGACACTCAATTTGCTTACTCGTTATACCTTATGACGATGATACTCATGTTGTTTTTCCTACCCACCTTGACTTGCCTTATGTCGTGTTGTTTATCTTGACCAAAACAAACCTATTGGTGCTTTGGAACCTAAGTAGTGTGTGTTCATGTACCTAGCCTAATTGTGATCTAGGACCATATCCTATACCTTGGATACTTGGACCACATCAACCTTGTTTGGATAAACTACCGACCTTTGACAATGTAGAGTTTGTGCGCTCTTTAGCCTAGTGCCTTGTCACATTTTATACATGTGTGTGTGTGTGTTTGAATTCCTCCACCTATTACCCAAACCTATACTATGATTAATCATACTTGCACCCTACTTTATTTTCCAAAGCACCTATCACATTGTCAAACCCATCACCGATTTGGTCTACAAATCCATCAGTTCCAGGTTTAAGGGGATCACCTCCACCCATACCCCATGGGAAACCTAACCCTCACTATACTGGGAAACCAGCTTCTATTTTTATAAATTTCACTTATCAATACAAACTACGTGACAAAAAGGGGAAACTCAGAGACACCAAATTTGGGTCATAATCTCTCCGGACCCTTCAATTAAATAATTC
The DNA here is from genome assembly GCA_018340775.1 of Taxus wallichiana var. yunnanensis. NCBI lineage: Eukaryota > Viridiplantae > Streptophyta > Pinopsida > Cupressales > Taxaceae > Taxus > Taxus wallichiana. The sequence goes on along the minus strand of CM031239.1, from coordinate 202,937,938 downwards.
TACACTACACCTAGATATGACCCTTCTATACATTACTATTAATTTAATTACCCATACTTAAATTCATCCTCATCCTTTACACACGTCCTAATAAAGCTAATTATCTACCGCACCCTTCTACCTCGCCTAAGCCACCTCACCCAAGACCTATTCTAGCCTCATTAATTAACAAAGATTAAGTCCCCACTCCACTTAACCAATTGGGACTTAGTCTAACCCTAACAATAATTCCCTATTACCCCTCTAACAAAACTCCTACTTATCTAACCACCATTCTCTACCTAAGACTGGAATGAAAATCAAGATCACATCAAAATTAGCAAAGATCGGGCTATTTTTGGTAACTTGAACTTATTCTCTTTAAGCGATATCAGTCATCCTTGAATGGAAACGGTCACCTAAACTCCGTTAGTTACCTTAAATAAGATCTTCTAACAACTTTCATGGGTTCTATAACCTCATTCATTCACCAATCTTTTAACATTCGAACTCTCAAGAACACAAGCTTCCTAATGATGAACCAGAGCCCATCGGATCTTCACTTGCATGCATTCATCTCACTCATAGCTCTGCTCATCAAAACTAAGCACACATGATCCATTTTTGTGGCACTAGACACATTCTCATATCTCCCACATGTGCTCATCAATCTCAACCACCTTCATATTTACTGAGCTTCCGGATAAGTGATTCATTCTTATATGTTAATCTTTTGTTTTGATCTTAAGTTTTTCATTTACGTCTCACATATGATTCTTCTCTGTCCCAAATACCATCTTTAACCTGTTTACCACCCATTCCATCAACTCCACTTGTACCATTTCATCTATCCGATCATTCTAACCACCCTTGCTGAGCCTTAACAAAATCATATCACCCTTTCCAAACTCCCTCAAATCTCTCAAGCAATCTTAAAGAGACCCAAAACACCTCTTTTTATTATTTCCACCATATTTCCCCTACGAGAACCAGGTCACCCAACTAGCGTCAGGTCACTTTCCAAGATACTGACATTGGTCACCTAACCAATATTGGTCTATGTGACTGGAAATTTTACCTAGAATAGTGAGCTCACAACTTCCACTAAACAACCCGAATCACCCAAAACCTTTCTTAGACCTTACCTAATACTAGATTAATTTGTATTTAGTTATTTTCTTAATCTAATGTATTAATAGCATTTTTGAGACACCTAAATCAAAAGTGTTAGCAATAGGACCTTTACTTCTCATATTTATTTTCATTGATTTGATAAAACAATGGATTGACAACCATCTAGGGAATATCATACTTCCCAAAATTAGAATTTTCTAGGCATTCCAATTACATTTATTGTTTAACTCTATTTTGGTTGTATTATTGTGCTTCTACATGTAGTCCTTCCTAGCCAAAAGGATCTCTTCACAATCAGCCGGGCCTTCTCAAGGTGCACAACCTTCTCCCGGTCATTCACAGTATTCCTCCTATGCTCATTACCCTTATTTATTTTATTTCATTACTTCGAGGTGAAACATTTTGGCACACCCGATGGGACCCCTTCATATGGGTTCTTTGCATTTATTCATATAGGGAATCATGAGTTTATTTCTTTCTGAAATTTTCACATTAATTTTCTCTCTAGTTAATATTCTCTTCTTCTATTTGTCTAAAGAAACCTTATCATTTAGTGTTTAAAAATAATTATTCTTCCTTTCTTTTACACTGCATTTAGTGAAAGATCATCCTCTTGACCTATTCTCTATTTGCTACATCCAATTTCACTTTCAATTTGGGCTTAAAAATCTCTACATTTCATCCTTTGTATGTTGCATTACATCACCTAAATTTATTTCCAATCTATATATTGGAGGTCATGACCGAGTTGATGGTTGGCGGGAATAAATTACAGTTCACTTTTTGCACACACACCGCTATCCAAATCACTTGAACAAATTACTCATTGCTTAAACATCTTCCTTCCCGTAATTGCTGATAAAGATTAATAATTGGATTTACGGTGGATCCATTTGGTGTTCTAGCAGTCATCATATCGAGTTGGACCTCAATACACCCGAAACCAGCAATATACTACTTATAGAGTACCCTCGGTGACCAAAAACTCTATTCTACTCATATTCGATTTTAAATGGCATAAGACACACATCATTAAAATATAAAGCATAGGATTGACATGTTTATTATCTTTTGATTTGTTAAAATTTTGTTTTGAGAAGTGAGGTTGTTTCATCTTATTTTTCTTATCCTTCACACCCCATAATAATATCTGGTGTATTCTGGTTCATTCTAGGTGTGTTATGACTCTTCACTTCCATACTTAGTTTCTGGGTTGGTATTGAGAAGACATAGTATGACACTAAGGAGAGGACACACATTAGATTCACACATGGGAACAAGGTGCATTTGAAGGCATAGAAGGATAGGAAAGGAAACACGCACCAAGACAAGATGAGTCAAGAGTTATCCATTTTCATGGATATAGGCTATTTTTAGAGATAGCATGCGGAGCACACATCAGGATGGAGACTTGCAAAACACACAAATTATATTTTTGGAATGAGCATCTACTAAGAGCCATGCATGAATTCAAGATAATAATAGGATTAATACTTCTAGTTAATTGTAGGATGTCTATTATCAACACACTTGCATGTGTGGATGTTATTGTAAAGTCGCATGGTTATTTTTAGCATGTGACCTATTTTGGGAAGTGAATAAGTGGTGAAGGGAAAGTCCCCACCCTTATAAATATGTATTTAACTATGTATTTTAGTATGTGTGAGCTATTGTGAAGTTATGTTGTCGGATCTGTTACATGCATAGCTTATGGTAATGTTGTATGATGTAATGAGCTTCTATGATTTGCGGTGTTTAATATAATGGAGTAAATTGGATGGATAATGGTGTTAAACATGACTATAATCTGTTCTTGTATGCTTAATCTTATCATAATTATCATTTAATTCATGATTATCTAATATCTATATCTGGTTATGCTTTATGGAATGTTTTTCTTATTATGGTTATTAATGTGCTATATCTTCATCATGTTAATGTCCTACATAAGAAAATCTAAAGAGGGGCCCGATACCTTTATGTGCTTCAAGTGAGTGCTCGGTTTAGGTTTGGGTGATGTACCAGGTGCTCAGGTTATTTGTGGTAGATTTTAGACTACATTATTGGTTTTGTTGTCGGGACCTCTTTTCGATTGTTTTCGGGATGGTTCATGATGAAGCCATATCAATTGACCCTAGCAAGTGTTGAGGAGTGGATAAAAGATCTGAAATAAGAATATGCATGGAGGTTCAGCACTAGATCTAAGTTTGACACACACGTGGGTGGAGAAGAATCCATATGACTATTTGTATGAGAGTTTCTTTTCTATCTTCCCATTAGAACTATACGATTAGCTAGTTGTGTGTGCATCTAACAGAATTGGAGGTATCACACACTTTTTGGATGCATGAAGAATTTTTTTCCCTTTATGATGTTGATCTGATTTGGACATACATTGTGGATACTTGGTTTTGTGGTTTTTTGAATAGCTATATTCGAGTACTCAATTTCAACTTATTATTTCTGGAGGTAGCTGAGTTACTATTTTTATGTTATCCTGGGGAGCTTACTTGTAAGCAATTCCACTAGCGATAAAGATCTTGATGGTGACCCTGAACTTGGAAGAAAAACCAATGGATAGCTAAACCCCACCACACACAAAGGCGTGATCGGGTTTGGTGAAGGATGGTGGACCTAGCAAGAGAAAGGAAGAGAGAAGAAAGGTTGCTTATGTATAATAAGGTGCATGAGAGGGAGATGGAGAAGCAGTGGTATATTGCAAAGTGTATGGCATTGAGGAGAGAGATGGCTCGTGAAGGATTTGGAGCTCACGTAGAAGGTGTGGAGCCAGAGCATCTGAAACCCCCCCATTTGGGAAAGGATGATAGGGAACCCTCTTCGACCTCACAAGGGAGTGCGCTAGCAGAGATAACCTGGGCCGTGGGTGTGCATCTGAATCTACCACCAACCTATCCCTTGCTCTTGGTTTCCAAAGATCTAGTACAACCAAAGAATCAGCAAGCTAGTTTGGGTAGTAGAAAAGTAGGAGTAAGTCGGATAAAGCAGGTACATCTATAGCGGGAAAAACATCTTTGTTGTTGTTTGGGGGTTATTTTTTAGGCACATCATCATCACAGAACTCTAGCATGTAGAATTTTAGACTCACTTCTGGGAGTAGTACCACTTTACAGATTGTAGGAGTTTAGTTTAGTACTACTATTGGGACATAGGGAAGTACATCTTCTTGTCTCGCTTCTGGATATAGGAGGAGGATCGGGGGCATCGGTGGCTCTAGCTCTATTGGATCAGTGGGGAAGGGCATGCACTAACCCCAAAATATTTACATGGAGATGTCTCTCCGTCTTCTAGAGTATAGGGGCATAGAAGATGTTGTTGAACATGTGCACATGTGTGAGATACTATGGCACACAAAAGGGATCACGGCTTCTGAGTGGAAGGAAATTCAATTTTCCACTACATTACAGGATGCACACACAGTTGGTATAGGAATTTTGACCCTAATCAAACTTGCATAGATTATGCAGCATTAAAAGATGTTTTCCTTAAAGAGTTATATGACCTGAATTTGAGTAGAAGATTATAAGCGCACTCCAAGGATATTAAGCAGGAACTACCGAGAGTGTCCAAGAGTATGATGCCCATTTCAAAACACTTTTGTCTAAGATTTATTATGATATTCATGCAATCCATCATGCACAATGGTTCATTAGAGGTCTGATCACACCTTTTAGAAGATTTGTCACATAAGACATACACTAATCCACGTGAATCACTTGAATCAGCTTTGCACATTGAGTTAGTTAGAAGTATAGGCATTTGAGTAAGCCCATTCCTGGAAGCATAGATTGTAGCTATGGAAAAGCAGTTAGAGAATTTATTAGTAAATTCAGCACATGAGATGCACACTAGGATTTGGTGTACAAATTGTGAAGTGGAAGGGAATACTAAGGATAGTTTTCCCCATATATCAGTGCGTTCATTATTGTAAACTGTGAGATATGTCATTTGAACCATGATGTCAGTCGCTTCCCATTACTACAACACATGATAAGGAAGAATGTATCTTGTTATTGTAATATTTATCGGCCCATGACTCACGATATAGAATACTACAGTTGATTGGTCAAATTCATGATATTATAGATAATGGTGTGGAACAGACAGGAGTATCAGATAACTCTACAGGTAAATGTGAGCACCAGGATTGTGATCACAATCAGGTCACACTATGATTGAAAGGAAGGGCACTTTGAAGTAGTTCGTGGTAGAGGTCAAGGATACCATGGTGGATTCAAAGGTTGAGTCTATGGTGGTGGACAAGGCAAGTTTCCTCATAGAACGTGCTTTACATGTGGATATCCTAACCATTATAGCTATGAGTAATTCCCATACCTATATGAGCATATTAGCAAGAAACATAGATAGGAGAACAAGGGTTCATTTATGGTTAGAATACAATGCTTTGTGGAAAGCCATTAGATGGAAAAGTTGGCACCTGGAACCTCGAGTTATTACATGTGAATATTACTACATGCGCCAAGGTGCGTGCTCTAGAGAATAATTACAACAAAACCTACCATCACTAAGGAAGAGGTTTTACATGCAAGGTACCCGAGATCCTACTCATTAGAAGGAGGTTTATTAGGAGGTCATTGAGGTACTCAAAAATCTTCGAGGATGAAATACAATGTTTAAAAGAGAAATCACAGAAAATGGAACATAAGAAGGCAACAGACACGGTCCAGTCGGATATTGATAAGTTGATGGAGGTATGGAAAATGTTGTGTTAAGAGAATATCATTCAATTAGTAGGGTATTGGTGAAAGGGAAACACTCTGCGTGCAGGTATTGGGAATGAACGGTAGATCTTGCATGCTAATCTTCCCCCTCATAGCTTAGATTACGAAAAGGATATCACTCTAGATTTTTTTGTAGATGGATGGCTCTTGAGTAATATATTTATTGACACATGTGCGTAAGTAAATGTGCTTACTTTGGATGCATGGGCACGCAGATGGGCACCTCCATTGCAGCCATCCTCTAATGTGTTGTTTATGGCTAATTAAACTAAGGCTACTCCCATTGGAGTTTTAAAAGATGCATCCATTACTATACAAGGGGCCAAGTTCACTAGGTACTTTGAGGTTTTAGCACTTGCAGAGCGGACATCTTCACGGATCTACTTAGGCACCCTTGGTGCTATGCAAATAATGTTGATCTACAGCTCAACAAGGGATATATAAGTTTTGAGAACAAGGAGGAAAGAGTTATTATCCCTTTAATAGATGGGAAATCTACGCCTTATGTTGAGCCTTTGAGTGAGGAAGATCTGAACATGATTTATGTATGCATCATTCGGGACCTAAAAGTACTCAAGCCATCTAAGGAAGGAATCCTCTAGTGGGAAGATGCACAATATATTAGTGATACTACAAGTATTTCTTGTGATAATTGGGCTCATGGAACTTATGAGATGGTTGGGCACAAAGTAAGGAGTGCATTTACATGGAGAATCAAACCTCGTTGTATTAGGAGGATAGGTAACAACTCTATACCTTAGTACACTAGAGAAGGAGACCCTATGGTATTCCTGCATGCCATGGAGGAATAGTGGACAGACCAAGTTAAAAGAAGAATTTTTTTAGTATACACCTTGTGTGGGATAGCATTACGCGATGGATGGTTCACGTGGATAATCTTGTAGAATGGAATGAAGTCATAATTGATTTAACTACTCATTTTTTTAGGAGCAATGCACCTACTCAAATCTACACATATCATGGTAATAAACCTATTTAGCACCATGTTCAGTAGTGTGAGAGGCTTTAGACAGAGGGGCAAGAAGCTTTACCACCTTCACTATGGGTGCAAAAACTTTATTCCACTTTACAAGGTTGCACATGTGCTTGGTATGTATATGCGAAGCTATATAGAGAGACTGTAAATTGGCAGGATTTCATTACATGGATGGTCCAGACTTTTGACTACTTCTCTACTAAACCTCCAATGGAAGAGGCATTAAGGGTTATAAAGTGCTTAACTATGGGAGATAGTGCAAAGGTGGAAGAACTCATTCAAGAGTTATTTGGTGAGACAGACTCAAGAGCATATTTTTATGAAATAAAAGAGATGGATGTCGCATTACTTCAGCATGCTTGATTTGAGAAAGAAAAATGAAAGATGGTCTACATAGTGGATGATGAGGAAGTAGAAAATATGGATATAGATCATTCAACAGCAGTACGTGAGAGGTGTTAAACAAAGTAGATAAAAACACATGTGTGTATCATGAACCTATCAAGATAAAGAAAGTGAATATTGGCACAGATTCTGAACCTAAGGAGGCAATAATTGGGGATTATTGGTCTGACTCTGAAGTGGAAAAAATCCTTGAGTTACGATGTGATTTTTAAGACTTATTTCCTAGGGGATACCATGAATTAAAAGGAGTGCATGATTCATTGGGAGAGATGAAAATTAATCTAAAATAAGGTGCACTCCCGACCAAGAAAATACCTTACCGGATGTACCCTATCCTACATGTAAAAGTTAAGGAAGAAATTGACAAAATGTTGAAATTTGGCACCATCAAGCCCCTAGAAGAATCGAGTGGGTTAGCGCCATGGTCATCAAGATAAATAAATATGGATGGATTAGGATTTGTGTGGAAATGAATAATGTATGTGTGATTGATCCTTTTCCTACACCTTTCATAGAGGAGATATTAGATGGTGTTGCATAGGGTGTGAAGTTTATTATTTTATAGATGGATTCTCTAGGTATCATCAAGTTAGAATTACATAGGAAGATCAAGAGAAAATGACTTTCACCACTGAATGGGGAAGTTTTGCATATACTGTGATGCCCTTTGATTTGAAAACACACCATGCATTGTATTTTCATGCATAGTATGACACTAAGGAGAGGACACGCATTAGATTTACGCGGGGAATAAGGCGTATTTTAAGGAACAAAAGGATAGGAAAGAAAACACGTGCCAAGAAAATATGAGTTGGGACTTAGCCATTTTCATGGATACGGGATATTTTTGGAGATAGCATGTCGAGCACACATTGGGATGGAGACTTGCGCGACACACAAATGCTATTTTGGGAATGAGCATCTACTAAGGTCCATGCATGAGTTTGAGATAATAATAGGCTTACTATTTCTAGTTAACTGTAGGATGTCTATTATTAGTGCACTTGCATGTGTGCATGTTATTGTAAAGGTGCATGGTTATTTTCAACATGCGACCTATTTTGGGAAGTGCGTAAGCGGTGAAGGGAAAGTCCCCACCCTTATAAATATGTATTGAACTGTGTAGTTTAGTGTGTGTGAGAGCTATTATGAATTATGTTTTCAGATCTATTGTGCGCATAGCTTATGGTAATGTTATATGATGTAAGGAGCTTCTATGATTTACAGTTTTAATATAATGGAGTATATTGGATGGATAATGGTGTTAAACATGATCAGAATCGGTTCTTATATGGTTAATCTTATCATACTTATCATTTAATGCATGATTCTCTAAGATCTATATCTGGTTATTCTTTGTGGAATGTTTATGATTATCATGGTTCAATGTGCTTTTGTCTTCATCACGTTAACTTCCTACACAAGCAAATCTAAAGAGGGGCTTGGTACCTTTACGTACTTTGGATGAGCACTCACTCAATTTGGGTGATGTCTCAGTGCCCCTAAGTTGTTTTTGTAGATTCTAGGCTGCATCAGCTTGGTGTTTTCATTTGACTTAATCACCTAAAATTCAATTTTTCATCATTTTCTCGATTCTTTAGTAACCAACATCATTCTAGTGACCGGCATTACCTCCTCATCATACTAACATCGATCGATTAACTGAAATTGGTTCCCGTTGTTTTGGTTATTTATCCCAAAGCATATTCAATTCACATCCATATATTTTTGTGACATGTTTCTTTCATTTATCACATTTCTGAGTCTTTGTTACCATCGGAAAGTTCAGTCCACCTTAATTACATTCTTCATCTCCGATTTACAAATCTACCATTTATTCACAGAATAGCATTGGTTCGGTGATTAGCATCAATTAACCTTTTCTACCAAAGATTGGTTAGCCTACCGACATCATTCTCTCGTGTCTTGATTTCTCTATCAAAATATCGACCAATTTTCATTTACCGTGTCTCTTCTATTTTCTATTTTGTGTTGTGTCATCCGTAGAATTCAGATTACCTTTTTTAATGCGATTCACATGGCTTTGACTCACGACAATCCAACGCTCTATTTTTCTTGCTATCCGCCACCCACTACTACCTAGTCCTTCACTTCCTTCAATTTTGTCACCTATGGATCCTAATTCCATCTTTATACCCATCGGTGATGTGGAGTTTACAAAACTCCTTGATCATGACCCCACAACCCTACAACATTACCTTACTCATCTACTCATGACTCATCCGGATATCTTATATATGGGATGCATGTATCCATTCCTCCCACTATTTCCCCATTTTTGTATCATCCAATACCAAGTGTATCATTACCCACTTCCACCTTACCTCCTAATGTTTCTCAAATTGACCCCACATCTGCAGGTATTTTCACACATATGAAATTTATTTTTCCCTTGACATATTTTTCCCCTACGACATCCACCATATCAAAAAAAAACTCATGTGTTGATGGAATAGTTGAAAGTCTTAGAACTATTTTGCCAAGAAGTCGGGATGCAAGTGAACATTAGCAAGACCAAAGTAATAATTTTTCACTAAAAGGAAAGAGACTCAAGATAACTTTCTCTTTGAAGGGAGCCCATTGGAAATAGTGAAAGAGTACAAATACATTGGGATTGATTTTCACAACAAACTCAGTTGGGAGATGTGTAGATAAAAAGGATATAGGGAGGTTAGAAAGCATCTTACTTACTTCAAAATAGGTGTAGGAAAGCTGAGCTATGGATTGGAAAACTAAGAAAACCCTTTTTGGTTTGTTGGTCACACCAGTTGCCCTATATGGTTGTGAGGTTTGGGGAAGTAGCATGTCTAATCACAGATGGAGAAAGTTAGAAAGAATCCAAAAGCATCTAATCACAAACACCCTCAAAGTCAAAACAATGATCCCATATGAGATTTTACTAGCTGAAGTAGGGATGTTTCTGATGGAGGCATCGACAATAACTCAGATGCTAAGCTATGTGAAAAAGGTTGAAAGCATGGATAACCATCACTAGCCCAAAATAGTTGTGGAGGATAAATTAGGACATAGGAAGAAAACTTGGATGAAGCAGAACAACAAGTGGATGAACAAATGGGGCATCAACTTGCAAGAGTGTCCTAACACCAATGAAGAAATAAAATCTTTTGTGATAGACAAATTTAGGACTGTCATGTGGACAGGAAGATTGGCTAAAAGAAATCTCATTACATCAAAGAATTCAATTCCTCTTGGGAACATGATGAAAAAACATATCTAGGTGTGACCATCAAGGGAAAAGCAAGGATGTTAGTTGCGTAGCTGAGGACTGGATCACATCATCTTTGGTGTGAGACTGGTAGATGGACTATTCCTAAGGAGGATTGGGAGAGGAGAACCTGTCTTTTTTGTAGTAAGGGGTGGTGGAGATAGAATGGAACTTCATCATGGAATGTACAACTTATGAAGATATTTATATCTAGTATGAAAGCAACTTGAAAGTGGACAACCTAAGCGAGTTATTTGAAGAAGCAAGGCTTAACAAGACTGCTGGTTTTTTTATCAAGATCCATTGTAAGAGGTTAGATACGAAATAAATTTGAAAATATCTTAGGACTATGCCTTTGGTCCCATAAAATGTTTGGTCTCTTGGATGTCATTAAAATCTTTCATTTCATTTCATTTTTGTATAAATAATCCATCAATGACATGATCTAGAGTGTAATGGCTATGTTTTGGACTATATAGTCGAAATTATTTTTACAACAAATTCATTACATTCGGGAAAATTGTCTATATTTCCACCATCTTACCCATGTGTGGAGATAAAAGGAAAATCTTAGTCTCAAAGAGTGGACAGGGCACTTTCCTCTACGTAGTTGCCCAATGTCATGAAAGCCCTCTGGATGGTATTCATCACCGATATTAAATTATCCATGGAACTCCGTCACTAAGATATTCCTATTTTTCTTCCACTAAACAAGTAGAATCTTTCCTCTTTAAATATTTTCAAAACAAAAAACTCTAACGTAAATAAGTCAACATCTCAGTATCTCTCAAACTCGAAAACCATTTGTTTGAGACGAGAATGAATAAACTTATTTTCATTAAGACAAATAAATACTAATCATTCCAATTCTTTTTAATGTCTTTGGAGTTCTATGTTTTGTCAATTTTTAGGGTTATCATCCGAGAGTATTGGCCTTCATCTATGTGTTAATTTGTCACCTCTAATCACCTAAAGTTGATGTCGATATTTTGGTCAATTTTTTAGGTTGGGACTCGATAAATAGCAATTTCACAATGAGTTGCAAACCACACCAGAGAGGAAAAGAATGTGTTTATAAAAAGTGTGGATTATATATATTTTAATATAGTAATGAGCATATTTTCCTCCTTTAAAAATGGGGATTTGGCATAGAGTACTTGTGAGTGAGGTACATTAACAATTGTAAAGACAAAACTTTGATTCCAATTTGAAGGAATGAATTTGTCAATCCATGTGGAGGGTGTGTGTGTTATGTGTAAACTCAAACAAATACGATATAGGATGGACACACGTGAACTCAACTAAAATCGATTTCTATATTAATTTCAATTGTAGTTATTTATGTTACAATTGGCTTCCTTTTTATAAATTGTAGTGAACCTCATATATATAGGTAGAAACTAAATAGGTAAACACTAATGGTGACCTACAAGGTAAGACATGAAAGTGATGGTTATGTTTTTATATAATTTATACCTTCTAAATGTGTTGTATGTGAAGGGGAAGCTTTCTACAATGGAGTTTTTTCTCCTCTTCTTTGCATGCATGACCAATTTTTTATGTACTTCATACTTGCACAACGCTTGAATGTAAAAGCAAGTGAGATTTGTATGGTGTCAAGGGTGCACACTCTTGAGATTTTTATAAATGTCGGTCATTGATAGTCAACATTGTAAATGTCTATTATGGCCTTGTTAAGCATTAGGCATTGTGCCTTATGGATGGTAAGACCCTAAGAATTTTTAAGTGGGATTTAGCGACAGTTTCCTCATGTGACGGGAGGCAGTGACAAGTGCAATGGGTTGAGGATGTCCCATGTGACCCTCGATGGTTCTTGAAGTCACCAATAATAAAGGATGGCAAGTTTGGGGGTTGTAATTCTAGATTGTACAAAACCTCCATAGTTTTATTAAGTTCCCCATTAACCAATACAAATTTGACTAATAAGTTAGATGTCAACATAGCCTTTTTTCTTTTACATAAGAACAGTGTGGGTTCCAGTTGAGTGTCATTGATCTCATATATCATTGCATGTCTACTTTCTTCTGCGATGTTTTCGTGACCATAAAATTCATGACCCAAACTAACCATCCAAAGCCCCATAAAATCTAGGATAGTTTGTTTTGAATGTTAGTTAAAAGTTAAAGGTGATTAAATCATTGTCAATCCAAATCCATTTACTTCACTACAAATATACTAAGTTGACTAAAGTAATACTTACATCTTACAACTAGTGTTCACATGATTAAGACTAGTTAGGTTTATTTGTAGACACTAAATCATGCACTTGGGTACATTTCTAGGTCCTAATCACATAGTAATATTCATATGATTCCTAAGCGAGAAAACTAGTAATTGACATCTAGCTTTGGCCTCTTTTCTATCTTTCTTGTTTCATATTTGGTCTTGCACACCCCATAACCCACTATAATATTCATTGTTTTGTTTTTATTAATTCTAGACACCAGCCTAGCTAGCTAGGATGCCAACACCTAAACACCCTCATCCCCCTGGGTGCCCCCGACCTCTTTATATCTTGTTAACCCCCTTTGGGCCTATGTTATCTTTTGGGATTTTTTTTTCTTATGGGTTGGCCTTTTAGTCACAATTACAAAATTCAAGAAAGGGAATCATATAAATACAAAGCTATGTGACCATAATAAGGTAGCAATCTCTAAACATCTACTATCAAACTCCTAATGTTGCATCTAAAGGCATTATAAGATCATAAAAACATCCATCTAGCTTCATTCAAGGGACAAGGGACTGCATTTTTATATACACTCATAGGAGGGAAGTTCATTTTTCCATACACACATTTACTTACATTCTACATTTAGCTATTGTTTTCTATCAAGTGTATCTTACACAAGAGCTTCCTAGGGCACAATTCTACATACATGCCCATAGAACTACATGGAGTGTGAGATGTAGAGAAACACTCGGTCATAAGTTCACTTTATTGAGTGACCAGTTGGGGTCAGTCCAACTCTCTATTTGTATCTTTTTGTTTTTAGAATTTGATATGTTTTGAGGTTTTATAGGAGATCATTTATTTTTCATGTTACAGAAAATTTGTGATCTTCCAAAACATACATGTGATAAACAATGAAGTCTAGCAAAACTTGTGTGACACAACAAAAATCATTTTTGAGTATTTTTACAATCACAAGCACATAACAAAGGTCTTTGATGCCTAGGTTCTCTCACCCTAGTCTAGACGCCTAGTCTAGGCTCATCCAAAATTACAAAATTTTGTGAGTGCAGTTGTGACAAGTTCCTCCTCTTGTTCATCAATTCCCCAATCCAAGTCACTTAGGGATTTATTGCAAAATCAACTAAGTCTTTCATTCCCTCTCTTGCACTTAGGGTTTTAATTTTCATTTGCTTATTACTTGTGTCAGATATGTGCCATAACATGTATTTATCATATGTGACTCTAAAATATCCTAAGGGTTTTGCATAATATTTCAATTTTTGTTAAATCATTAATCCAACCTCCCCCAATAAGAAGGTATGTCAATCACCTTGAGTTATATCATGCTAAAAAAGTTAGTCAAATTAGGAATGGCTTGGTAAACACCAAGCGTTATTTATGTCATTCAAGAAGACTTGAACTCATTCACGTTCAATCTAAGAGGTAACTTTGTTATGGAGAGAGACCAAACCAAGGTATTGTGTTCACCAATTTAAATAATCATTTATAACACCCTTATTTCAATATGTTATTAATTTAATGATGTTAAACCAATTTTATATTCGACAAAAATAACTATTGAAGGGAGAATAAGGAAGCCAAAACATCAATTTCATAGTTAAGGACACTTGAGATTAAACATGTATTTCCCACCGAGGATCCAACGAGACAAGGGAAGAGTTATAAATTTATTGTTAACCAAAGAGTGTTTAATTTAATTAAGGAAAGAAAGGTAAAACATGCTAACAATTACACAAGCTGATGTTACCATTAAATCACCACTAGGTGGTTGCTTAGGTTAGTTAGGGTTAATTAAACATTTAAACCCAAACTCCATGACCATGGAGTTTAGCTTGTCAAAACAAGAAATTAGGTAATTTTAATCAAAGATTAGGTTTGCTAAAATTGGGCACAGTCCCACCCAAATGGACCCATGCCCATTTTCACCAAATAATTTTTTGAGTTAATTTACTAAAAACAATAAAGTCCATTAGCAAAATTATATTATGAAATTCAACCTAGTGGGACCCTTGAACAAGGGGAAGGATCTAGGTTTATTAAGGGCCCTAAGATCAAATAATTGTACAACATCAATCTTAGATAAATTTAGAAATCCTAATTATGGACTTTATTTTATTTTCTCTTCCACATTTGCCTGCCATTTCTCTTATCTTTGTTTACAAGTTTTCTTTCCAGGGCCCTTATGAAAGCAAGAGAAGATTGTTATTTGATTTTACCATCTACTTCATTGGAATACCCTTATCAAGGTTCATAGAAATGATTTTGAATATAAATATAAACACATTCAAGTGTTTGTGTGTGTGTGTGTGTGTGTGTGTGTGTGTGTGTGTGTGTGTGTGTGTGTGTGTGTGTGTGTGTACGCATGCGTTTAGAGGGTGATTAGGTCGAAAGAATCCCAATAGGATTGTGTGTGTTTTAGGGGGTTAACATGGGGATTTTATCCCACATATGGAAACATTTTCTTAATCAAAAGGGGTCAAGGGTTTGGGGAGGGACACAACTAGGCCGTGACCCTTCTCTTTATATATATATATATATATATATATATATATATATATATATATATATATATATATATATATATATATATATATATATATATAATCCAAGCATTAAATCATACCATAGTAACTTATTTACAGATATACCAATATGCATCTTCTCATGTATAGGCATATACTTTTATATGTATAATATTAAACCCCTTAACCATATGACTATATTCTTAAACTTGGTATATAAAATTTTGAAATCTTTTTTTCTAATTTTATAAATATAAGGGATTATTAAAAGACGTTTTTTTCTACACACCTCTAATAAATAAGATGAGCAAGAGAGACAATATGATAAGTTCATACATTTAAGTTTGGGATAAAATAAAAGATAAATACATACGAGTAACAATAGATCATTTTTTTAGTATCATTTGGAATGTTACCATATATGAGCTTGATGAACTTATAATTCTTACAATGTCAAATTATGAGAGCAATACCACTCAAGTTTGGTCACATCATTTCCAAAACACCAAATCAAAACCGATCCATATATTTAAAATTCCTTTCAATGAGCCCCATAAACTAAACAAATTCCCTGTTCTATTTTATTCAACTATTTTCAATGTTTTTCTTCTCTCTTAGCTTAAAAATGCCAAAATAATAAGTATGACATAAAAATCCAAATAATTTAGAGAAGGTAAAAAAATTTACAAGTGTTTAAACCTTCATCAAATTTGAGAGTGCAATAATCACCATTCCAAATAGGTTGACACCAACCAAGTCCATAGAAAAATAAGGTAAAATAAGCACTCCTTATTACAAATATTTACAACATTCTTCTCCACATCATAATATTTCAAGAGAATATCCTTGAAGGACTCTATCCCACTTCAACAATGGGATAACATGGAAAATAAATTTTGTTTTCATGATCACCACTTCTTCTTTTAAAACAAGGTTTGTACAAGAGATAACAATGTGGTCTTTCAAATCTAAATAAAACCAATTTACATGTATCCTTCTCTTACAACTTTCAATGAATTTTATAGCTTAAAATAAAAGAGGATGAGCCTCCTTAAAATGGGAACAACATGTCAATTTATGAATGAAACCTCAATAGTTTCTCCACAATGAATGTAATGTCCAAAACCATTAGCAAATCACCATAAACCACTGGAGGAAGATGTTTAGTTTTCCACCCAACCTAAGGCCATCATTACATGCCATATCCAAAATTGAGGAAATATTAACCTCCCTCGAAGCCCATGGGAGAGAGAGAGAGAGAGAGAGAGAGAGAGAGAGAGAGAGAATGCATCCATCCAAGATGTACATGGGGGAAAGATGTTTTAAACACACACACACAACTCCATATCCAGAAACCAAGGATAGAAACACAAGGAATAAACTCCAAGCTTATTCAACAAGAGGGAAGACGGTCAGTGAAATTCCCATCACAACCATTTTGAAACCAAAACACTCATATCTTTCTAATAAAACACCATACTCCAAAACTTATTATATCATCCAAATCCCAAATACTCCAATCCTCCTCCTTGCCAAGGTTTTTCAAACCTTGGAATATTTCCTTAGAAAGGAAGGGAGATGAGTTTCAATCCATATGAAATATCATCTCCCTCATCAACCATATGAGGGGAGGAAAAATAAATACAAATCCCATCATGGCTTTCCCATCAAGCCATGTGGGTACAAGAGGGGGTTTCCTCCCTCTTCCCAACACTCCCAAATTCCATCTCAAGTGAGATGGATGGGGAAACAAAGGAAGACAAGATGAAAATTCATCACCCAACACAACAAGCATAATTTATAAGACTAACAAACATGTCATTCCATAATCTTCTACACAATCATAAAACAAAAACAAAAAAGTGAGAGACCTACCTCTAAAATTAAGAAAGTTAACTTCCAAGTACAGACTAATCTCTCTAAGTTCATATCTCCTCCATGTTATCCTCCCAAAACTACCATGAGAAAAAATGAGGCAAGAAGTCCTTACCCCTCCAAAGTGGAGGAATAAGAAGAGGAATCTAAAGTATTCTCACCAATGAGAGGGTGACATGTGTCACCCATATCCTTCTCAAAACAAGACACCCCCCATGTCCCCATCACACATAAGATAAAATACTTAATGGAGGAATATCTCAAAAAAAAAAAAAAAATCTCCTCCAAATCTCAAGGTGGATCACAAAATAAGTTCATTAATTTGGATGTGGACAAGAGAGGCTCAAATGGGAGGAAATGCCCATTTAAACCTTGAAAAGGTCCCCTACCCAAGGTTAGGGTCTAAGAGGTCCATTTTAGTGTAAATGAGACCCCTAACAAATAAAATACCTCTGAACAATTCCACTTTTAGCCCAAAATTGAGTTTGTAAAATGTGGCACACTTGACCCTAACCCATGCTTAGGTGGTCCCACACCTCCTTAAACATGATTAATTATTAAAAACAACATTAATACAAGTAGGGATCATTAGACCCTTAAAAATGACTTTAAATAAGAGGTTAAAATAATTGACACTAAAATGAGTCCAGGGATGCAACAACCCAAGGTGCTCATATCAAATGACAAAACATACACAAGGAGAATGGTTTTCTCATATCCATTCAAAAGAAAAGACAAACAAGACAACTGATCAAATAAATGGGCAAGGATTCAGCCCAAATAGATAATTTTGTAATCTTGGAGGTACAAACCCCGAGTCCCACTTTCTCATGTGGTGTGAACCTATCACATACGTATAAACATCATACCTACTTGATAAAATATGCTAAATGAATAAAACACAAACATCTTAAGAAATTACAGCATACATATGCAATTACCCAATAGTTCCAAGTGCATCTACCCATTAGACCAAATGTTACAAATCATGACAATTCAACCATAAAACATTTCACAATTTTTATGAGATACATGCTACTATATTAATCCATCAAGGTCCATATATTAAACCATCCAAATTGATTACACCATAACCATCCATCAATGAGATTAATAACCATTATGATAACATAATATATCCAAAATATCATTCATGTAAGTCTACGATCAATAATATCCATAACATTATATCTAAACCGAGTAAAAATATAAAAATTAGTAAATCGGTGTCAGCATGCCTCATACATATTCCTATGAGGAACACGCTAGTAACCATTTGTTAATATGATGATAAAATCATGATTATTCAAATTGAATAGCTATGTTAACATCAATACTAATGTCCTAAATGAGAATGACACCAGAGAGAACATCATCAAATAGAGAGAAATTGCGGGCACTACTAATGCTCCCTACAACTATCGTGCACAAGGATTTAAGTCTCTCCTTATTATGTGAGGATGACAAATATTTCATTGTGAAGATTTGATTTACTCTTTTCAATCTTGCTTACTCTAAGGTAGACATGAAAACTATATATACAAAATGAGAAGAGTTCAGCCCATCATTGTTGGTTTTGTGTTTCTAATGTTGGTCAATAAAGGTATGAATTAAAGTTGTGTTGGGTTCAAGCCTTGTTGTATTAAGTTTGTATCTAAGATATGATTGTGTCAAATTCGTGCAAGAGGGAGTTCCAAATGATTACATATTGTGTATAGTGGTATGTCATTAACAAGGGAGATGGCTTAAGTCCCTCACCAAGATTACATTGAGTAATTGCCAAAATCAATGTTGTTTTAAAGATTTGATATTTTTTATTATTGGGGAATACCTCATATAATCTACAATTTATGTTGCTTCACATTTGAGGCCCTATGAATCTCATTATGTCTATGAGAACATATTTTATGGCCCTCATATCCTCTTGTAATAGTGTTAGTGCATAACCTTTAAGAGCCTTCATTTCATGAATCGGTATTCAAAGGCCAAAATGTATAGTAGATGCATTTATGTTGAATATATCAATACAAGTTGGGGATAATAGAATAATGGAGGAGTTTTTGTTTCCTATGATTATTTGTAATCAATTAGTTATGCATTGTATAAGGCGTGATTTTCCTGTACCATTTTACCTTGAATGATCATCTTTAATGCTAGAAATATTCCTTTCATTCTTGCATGAATAATTATAATTGAGTATACAAGATGTTTTTTAGATGATAACAAGAGGGGAACTAGTTGGTTAGATGAAACAATAAGTGGTAGTTCATTATCAAGTCGCATATGGTCTATGAATTTAGGTATTGTATACTAAAATCTATGTGGAAATTATGTTGTGTCCATTCATGGCTAATTTTGAAGTCTCAAAGGCCTATCATGTATAGCCCATCAATCGATGTATTTCTAGATGGATGTATGCAAGATATGTGCTCTTATTCTAGTATTTTTTTGCATGGTGCAATCTTCTTATGATTTTTTTACTTTGTTATTTTTTCCATTAGCAATTTCTTCTTAAGTATTGGTTCTCTATATATGTAAAGGGAAGGATTTTTTTATTTCTTCCCATCGACCAATTATTTGAATTGTGATAACGTCAATGTCTATTTGAATATGTTAGAATGGCTTGTAAAGTAAAATTTTCGACCAACAAAATATTCATAAGCCAAGGCATATGTGGTGGGTACATCATAGTATTGAGGGGTTACTCAAAATATTACATGGGTTTTCCTTTGTATTCATTGTGATCCTTACCTTTGATTGCTAAAAATACCATATACTTAGAAATTTAAAAGAGGGATATATGATCTATGTGTAAAGAGTGCTTCATGTATGCATGTATGAATGAAGACATAATGGATGTTTTATTATGTCTATAAGGACATGCTTGAATACTTGTTCGCCAAAAAAGAGGGAAATGAATGTACAGATACATAATGAGAGGGGAAGTTTTAATAGCATGTGGCACATCTCTTGTGCACCAATGTCACAATCAGAAATAGTTTGTGATAAGAACTTGTTGTAAGTGGTCTTTGCAGGGTTGTTATGTACTTTTCTATGTACTGTAGAATGGAATGGTAGGACACAATGGTTTTATAGTCAACATTGGCTTGCCATAGTGTTATCATGTCTAATTTGTGTATGTTGAAACATATGTGTCATTACATGAGGGGGTGTACATTTTTTTTGTGTTTTGTCTATGTCCATAGTTGAATAATCTTACAATGGCTAAGAAGATTTATATCTACATTGAAGAGGGACACCCTTCCTCCACAAATAGGTTTATTCACTACATTTTGTGTGTCATTATACATGGTTTAAAAGGTTTTCATAATTGGTTGAAATGTTTCATGAAATTATCCTTATGTGTCTAAAACTTAGGGATCATCATGGGGGAGTTGTGAAGCCCATAATTTACATTTTTCAAGGCCCCTTGATTGTATGTTGTTACTATTTGGTCAAGAAATAATAATTACATATAGTTGAAGGGGTCATCCTAGTTTAGTACATCCATGTTTGGTGCATTTTTCAACCACATAAATCCATAGATATGATCCGAGCCTTTGTGTTGTGAATGAGAAAAATGTAGTTGGTAAAAATGGGAGTGTTGTGGCAATAAGGAAAGATAAGTGATAATGACCTCACTTGTACAAGTAGTCAATGTAATGAATTTTTCTGAAGCACCTCTTCATACAAGATTGTGAATATATTTTACATGTATACAAATACAATATGGGGGTGCGCAATCAAGTTTCAATTTTTCCAATAATGGATGTTTGAGGATGGTGTTATATGGGATCTTGGCATCAATATATATAAGATTTCCCATTTAGCATCGAATGTACTCAAAGTGAAGAAATTATAGGGCTACCTAATTGTGTTATCATATCTATGAGCTTATGCATACGTTTGCACCAAAATGACCTTGTCCCCTTTAAACTTGACCTCGAACCTCATTAGTTGGTCCATAATATGGGTATGAAGAAAGTATGTTAGTTGTTGGCATAACATAGAGATTGTGGTTAATAAGTAATTTAATATAAATTGAATTAAATCTAATTTCAAAGTAACTATTGTAATGTATGATATACAAATGATAAAATACAATAAGACATGAGCAAATAAGTATGTAAAATATGAAACCCTCAAGAAGAGAGAGAGGTAGGATGACTTAACCGATTTTCGAGTGACCCGGTAGGGGAATTGTTGAAACAGAATTTGGAAGCATTGTGGACTAGAATCATTAGAGGTTCTAAAACTTAGAAATGTGTAGGATAGAAGTGCTCATGGGAGGACATGAACATCTGGGAGATAGTGATTGATCTCGGGCACTAGTGTCCATTCAATTGCTCAAGGTCCTGTCCTTCTTTGAGATAGAAGAGTTTCTATGTTGGTACTCTTTTGTCACTTTAGTTTTGCTCCAATATTGTTGGTTGTACTTGTAACATGTAAAATAGATTTGTAAATACACATACCCACAAACCACATCAAACCTAATAAATAATATGTAGAATGGCAAGTCAAACTCGACCCCGACAGTCCACCCAAAGAATGAACTTAGTATCGACCACTACACTACATCTCAGAATCTATGTAGTTTTGTGTGAATGTGTTTGTAATGATGCCCTAAGTTGCCCTTATGAAAGATGCACTATGATAGTGAGCTAGACCTAGAATGATCTATGTATGTAAATGTGTATGATGGAATAAAACTAAATTCCCCCTATGTTGTATATACAAGTGATGCAACCCTTATCCCTTATATGGATGTGTTAGACGGATTCCTTTGAAATTATCATGTTCCTTTAGAATGCAAGATTAGGTGATAATAGATTATTCTTAGTGTTTGGTCCTTGATTTTGGAGAAGTAACTAATTATATATAATATTCCATTGTTTGAATTTTGTAATTGACAACCTGGAAGGCCGAAACAAAGTTTTAAAAGATTCCTAAGATGAAAAATAAACCCAAAAGGGTGAGAAAAGGATAGAGAGGGTCACAAGTACCTGTGGAGGGACAGGAGCACCTGAGCGCTTCTGTCCTAATTGGGTACTATTGTTTGAGGCCATAAAAGATAAATAAGTTAAGTTCTAACAGGGTTGTAAGATGTGTAAGACCAAAAGAAGACAAGAGATAAAGCAAAGAGGCAAAAGGAGTTTTCAACCACTAATTTTCATGCTTATAAATCATGTATACATTAGTATGCTTTAACAGCTAGAAATGTACCTAAGTGCATAGATTTTGTGTTTACATTTACCCCCACTTTATGTTTGTGAGTGAATAATCGATAGCATAAATTAGATAGATGATGTGTACCTTGTAATCATGTAGATAAGAGTGTTTCTAATAGCATGTCAAGTGGACAAGTGAAGCGTGGAGACTTGGAAAAGGAAGTAGACCCTAGGGGTGAAGTGTAATGCATAGTAGTGTGTTGTTGAAACTTGTGCTTAATGATGCGAGTTTCTTCTTGTTGTGTATTAAGGACAAACCTTCAAAATAAAATTGAAAGAGTAGTTAAAGTTTTGTATATGAAAAAATCATAGTAATATGTGTATAAGTATGTGAAATGTGTGTAAAGGAAAGTGTGCACCTGATGCATGAGAGAGTATGAGATAGAAATATTGTCCTGTTCTCTCGCAGTTTCTAATTTTGGATGTTGATGGTGAATTTTTTAGGCGATCTCATGTTAAAAGTGAGTTTTTTTGGATCTCACATTGAGAGTGAGTTTTTGGGAATCTCATGCCAATAGAGAGTTTTTGGGCAATCACGTGCTAAGAGAAGAGTGTTGGGGAGAGAGGTCTAGTTTTTCTCTTCTTCCATGATGCTTCCCAATAAGCACCACTGCAAATGGTACATCCCTAATTTTTAACTTTTTAGTCTTTTTGTAAATATTGTAGCCTTTTGTAACTGAAATGTGAGTAATACACTTAATTCTAAAATTGGAGGCAAGTACTTACTATTGGAAAAATGTATCAGTAAATCTGCTAGAGATTGTGCTCAACCGATAAATTGATTATTTTTCCCCAGACACAAAATCCTAGGGGACACAAGAGCCCACCACTACTGTCTAGGACTAGGAATTAGTGTATTTTTTTTTTGGGTCCAAGTCTCGATTCTCGGACCGTTATGAAACTATGTTCATGTGCTAATTTTGTATCATGTTATGATGTTCAAGCTCGAGCTATTACGGGGGTGATTTTTTCACCCAATAGATACCCCCTCTCATTTGGGGTGCATATGAAGATGAAGATGAGAAGAATGCAGCCCAAAGGAGAGGACAAAAATTTGATATGTATATTTGATATTTGATGCCCGTAGGGGGTAGGGGATATACATGGTAGAAACTAAGGCACGGGTAAACAAGAAAGACTAATAACAAGTGTTAGTGACAATGAGATATAATGCGATAGAAGGTAATGTAACTAGCAAGTAGGAAGACAATATGGACCACAAAAATAGGTTTCATACGTGGGACATCACTCGTAATTTCATAAGAAAATTAGGGCAAGTGGCCAAAAACATACAATGAACAAGAAAGGCATCGGGCATAGCTCATGAAACAATAATGAAAAAAAACAACAAGTGACATATAACCATGGTTGTATTAGATCTTGTTAAGTAAATGCTACACATGAAGCACCCATTAGTTTGTTATAAATATAGATATTATGTCAAAGCATGTATATATCAACAAAATTATAGTGATAATTACTATAAATAGTAATTACTTAAGCAATAAAGCTTGTGATGTGTAGACTATGATAATAAAGCAAAAGTATATGCCCCAAGAGCCTCGGTGGGACTGGTAAAGAGAAATGTTGAGCATCATGCATCGTGTATGAATTTTTGAAAGGTCCTGCATTCACCTCAAGATACCAAGTGAACGCGCATGTGTATATAGAAAAATATAATGACATATTAAGTATCCAACTAACATAGGAAACAAATTATAACATGTAAGTAGTATAAGATGACAAGAGTAAATACAACCAAGATATGAAAATGTTATTCAAGTGTGATGGTGCATTAGGATTTGTAAGATGTGAATATGAGGAGATCCATGTTGCCCCCAATGGATGTGTACTAGATGAGGTTCATTTAGAAATGCTCCCTCAACAGTCAAGAATGAACCATAAAACAAGAGTGCATCATTAGGAAATGAATGTGTTGTGTGAGAATAGATGTTAGAAAATATGTATCATGAAGTGCTAAGTGTGAAGTGTAGATGATGTGAGATTCATTTAAGAATTGGACCCTCAACAATCAAGTATGAACCGTGGAACTAGAGTGCGTCATCGGGTAATGATGGTACAATGTGTGCACCAAAGTTGTGAAAATGATGGAAAAATTAGACATGAAGCTCAAAGCTTGAAGTGTAGATGAAGTAAGGTTAATTTAAGAATTAGACCCTCAATAGTTGAACATGAACCATGGAACTAGAGTGTGTCATCGGGTAATGATAGTACAATGTGTGTACCAAAGTTTGAGAATGCTTGAAAAACATTAGACATGAAACTCGGAGTGTGAATTATAATAGTAAACACTAGAGACAAATGATATTGATGGAGGGGGAGAAATTGAAATTCCCCGAAACATGTGATGGATAGAAGAATATCCAATGATAGTGAATCTTGAGGGCCCCCACTTGATGTCCGAGGAGACAAAGGCAAGTGACCATGGTATAAAATTTGTGGTGTAGGAGAGTAACTATGTACACGTGAATGAGACCGATGTGATGAAGGAGGTGGAGAAAACCTATAAGAATGGGTTTCCTACGTAGGGTACATATGCTAATGAGGTGGACTAATGGATTGATGAGTATGAAAAATTCATGGTGTAGGTTGTGTGTAAATACGAGAGCTATGTGCAGAGATAAATTTAGATTTGAAATGCATAGGAGACATAGATACTATGATTGGTGCAAATATAGAACCAAGTGTGGGCCGAGTTAATGGTGTATGTGGTGGAATACCCTTGATGGTGACAACTTATTTATTATGGATGAACTTGAGACATAAATCATGTATGGAATGGATGGCTTAGGTAGCACAGAGCCAAGGAAACCTAAGAGCATGTCAAAACCGTTAATTTTAGGGATAAAAATGAATGGTGTAGGCATGGTAAGGGGCTCAATAATAATAGGAAGCATGAGATGACCATAAGAATTAGGAATCGAAATGTGATTAGAGATGTTGGAAATTTGATAGGTAATAAGAGTGCCACAGGGCATGCATTGGAAAGGGCATATGGATAGAAAAAAGTCTTGTTGATGGTATAAGTACCAATATAATCATTTATATGTAATGAATTATAAGAAAATGTAGCATGATAATCAAGATCCGAGAATGTGATAACTGGTAGGGGTACATCAAGTAGTAGCAATAATAAAATCAAGTGGTATTAATGAAGGAGGAGGCACAACATGATATTTATGGTTTACAAAAGAATCAATAGCTTGTTTTTCATACTTTGGTAAAGGTTCATTGAATATTTTGAGCTTTTAATTATCATTGACCAACTTAGAAGTAGATGGATCAGGGAGCTCAATTCCATTGTTATCAAAAATATCTTGAATAAGATGTTTAATTTTAAAGCAATGATTAGTATAATGCCCAATGCATTGGTGGTAGTCACAACGTGCATTTTCATCGTAGTTATGGCCACGTGGGAAAGAGGGATCTATATTGAGTGTTGGAGGAAGATTAATAAGATTGATTTTGATAAGATACGGTAATAGAAACCGAGGTATGTAAGGTATTTTAGTAAAAGTATGTTTTGTGGGTTGTAATTGAAGATTTTATAGTGTATAAATAATGTTAATAGTAGCCTTATCTTCTCTTAGTAGGATTAGGAGATAGTTTGAAGGTATATTTATCTTGAAACTTGCTAGAGGATGAGGATGAAGAAGTATCATAATATTTCAATTTTCCCATAGATAAAAATTTTCCTTCATGCAATTTGAGTGTATGGCATAATTGATCAAAGGAGGGTGAAGTCTCAAATACAACACTCTCTTTAAGTGGAGTTAAGATACTTTGAATAAAAATATCTTGTAATTATGCATCAACTAACACATTCATCATTTTAGTAAGGTTATTCTTATAGTGCAAAACATAGTCAACTAGATGCTCATTAGATCCTTGTTTGAGTTGAGCAAGTTGTGCACAAGAGATATTGGTGTTGCTTTTAACATAAAAGTGAGTAAGGAAAGCATTGGCTAATGATGTAAAGGAGTTTACTGAATGAATAGGTAGATCATAAAACCATCACATAACATAATCTTGTAAGCTTCTAGGAAATAATTTAGCCAATAATGTAAGGTCATCTGCATAGTCAAGACATGCCACATGAAAAGATTAAAGATGCTCCTAGGGTTTCCATGGCCATTGAAGGTGGGAATATTTGGTGCAATGAAGTTGGGAGGTAGTGGATGAGAGGATATAGTGGGTGTGAAAGTTCTATGAAGGATAAGTGGGGAATCTAGAGATGGGGAGGAATGTGAAATCACCTATTGTAATTGGCAGATTTGGATTTGTAGATCATAGTATAAATAAGCTAGGTATTGAGTTCCCGAAGATGATACTTTCCATGTTTGATAAGTAATAGGAAGGGTGAATTTATTGGTAGGAGTAGGCGTAGAAACAAGAAGAGTGGTGGTAGGTGGAAAAGTGGAATTAGGTGGATGTGGACCATAATAGAAAGATAAGTATTATTAGATACTGAAGGGTTTGAGCTCAACTAGATTGGTATTTTCCTCACATGAAAATAATAATAAGATATCTAAGTATTGAGTATGTTCAACAATATGATCCTAGAGATCATGAAGATCTTGATCAATAAAGGGTTCATAAGTCTCAAATGCCATGAAAGATAAATTATAAGAATGCCTAGAATCAATGTAGGGTTCACCAAATGATTTAATATAAATAAAATAAATATAATTTCAGAGTAACTAATGTAATGTATGATACACAAATGATAAAACACAAGTAAGACGCAAGCAAATAAGCATGTACAATACGAAACCCTAAGCAAGAGAGAAAGATAAAATGACTTAGCTAATTTTTGAGTGATCTGGAAGTGATTTGAGTAGGGGAACTATTGAAACAGACTCGAAGTAGTGTTTTCAAGACTCGTTAGAGGTTCTGAACTCATAAATGTGCAGGATAGAAGCTCCCATGGGAGGATAGGAGCACCCAAGCACTAGTGACTAATCTGGGTGCTAGTGTTCACCACATGCTCTAGTTTTTTCCTTTTTGCACTAGAATAACTTCACTATTTTTCCTCTTTTGTCACTCCAATTTTGCTCTAATGTCATCAGTCATACCTGTAACCTATAAAATAGATACATATTTACACATACCCACAAACCACATCAAACCTAATAAATAATATGTAGAATGGGGAGGTGAATCACTGACCTCGATGGTCATCCGAAGAGTGAACTTAATACCAAGCATTGCACTACATCTCAAACTCCATGTAGTTCTTTGTGAATGTGTGTGTAATGATGCCCTAGGTTTCCCTTGTGCAAGTTGCACTATGATAGCAAAATAGATCTAGAATGCTCCAAGTATGTAAATGTGTGTGATGGAATAAAAATAACTTCCCCTCTTATGTTGTGTATGCAGAGTGATGCAGCCATTGTCCCTTGTATGGATGTGTTAGATGGATTCCTTTGAAATGATCTTGTGCCTTTTGAATGTAAGCTTAGGTGATAGTAGATAATACTTAGTGCTTGGTCCTTGATTTTGGAGAAGTAACTAAGTATATATATGATTCCATTGTTTGAATTTTGTAATTGAAACCCAAGGTTGACCTAAAGTGTTAAAATATTCCCAAGAAAAAAAAGAGACCCAAAAGGGTGAGAAAAGGATAGAGAGGGTCAAAAGCACTCATGAGGGACATGAGCACCTGGGTGCTTCGTCCAAATTGGGTGCTAGTTTCGAGGCTATAAAATCTAAATAAGTTAAGTTTCAACAAAGCTTTAAGACATGTAAGACCAAAAAGAAGACAAAAGATAAAGCAAAGATGCCAAAAGGATTTTTCAACCACTAGTTTTCTTGCTTAGGAATCATGTATATATTAATATGCTTTAAGAACTAGAAATTTACTCAAGTGCATAGATTTTGTGTCTACGATAAGTTTTCACTCATGTTTCTTTGATAAAATTACACATGTTTCCTAGTTCCTATGGCACAACATAAATATCATCTATGAGGTTATTGATTTGTTCTTAAAACATGTTAATTAGTGCATGGGGATGCTTTATATAGTTATATCCTAGTAAAGTTAATGCATTTTCTCTTGTTCTTGTTTCATGCAAACTATTGACCATAGAAATTCCCACTAATCACCTCTATGAGTAAATGTGGTGACATGTGTAGGATAATAGTGAGCATTTACGCCAATTCTAGAAGTTGTAATCAAGGAGGCCGAGTCTGTAGCCATCATGCCATCATGGAGGAATTTTTCCACAAGCCTACAAACATGAATCTGTTTTTGGCATTATTGTAGGATTTCAATGAAACTTTAATGAGGTTGTTAGTGGATGAATTCAGTGCCTATAGTTATGGCACATTGTGTAACTAACTATGTCTATATATAGACATCTTCTTGAGAACAATTTAGTAGTTAGTTGATAATAGCAGTTTACAATACAATGATCTACCAGTTAGTATTTACTTTGCAATGTTATGTTGAGCATGTCTCAGAACTTATTCAATTAATATAGTTGATGTCATTTTGAATATCATCTAGTGTTGAGAGTACCTCCATCCCAAGGAAGAGCAAGGGCCCACTCGACCTAGGTGATTGGAGGATTTACATTTCATGCATGCTCATGGTTTTCTGATAAGTTCACATTTGAATGCTTATTTGAATGCAATTACTTATTTTTTGTATATATTTTCTTTACTACTATTTCAATTCAAAGTGTGTTATTTCAATTCTTTCTATTTCAATTCAGTATGTGTGTGTTATTTGAATTTTTTTATCTTAATTTGGTGTGTGCATTTCAATTCTAGTTAAAGTATTTCCTTTAAACACATTTTTATTACAACAACATTGTTTTAGTAGTTTAGCATTACATTTCCATAGATTAGAGAGAAAAGGGGAAACACACCAACCAAACCCCCAAAAGGAACCACCAAACAACTGAGTTGCATAAGGCTTCATTGCATACAACCTAGGACACACAACCTTGGTTTTATAATGACACTAGAGAAAAGAATATGTTGGTTAAATGATTGGAGAATACAATGACCCATCATTTTTGGTGCATTTTCTAGGGGACACCATAAGCACAACACACCATTTTATTCACCTTACATGTTATGGGTGTTAATGAAGTTAATCTATGCAACCAGTAGAATTCCTAGGCCTTGTTTACACAACCAACCTTGATGCACAGCCACGAGATGTTCAAGGAGATTTATACCTCATAATATCCAAATAATATCTCCAAACAAGAGCACAAGTAGGGCACATTGAAAGTGACACTTGAATCTAATACAATGCCTAGAATCCCTTCTAAACAATCTACATCATCTTATCTAGAACCAGAACAACCTTTTGAGATGGGGGACAACAATGAATGATGAGGACCAACCATTGGGTAGAACCTTTACTTATCCAATCATCCTCAATGAAGATGAGGATGCACCCATGAAGAAAATTTCTCCATCTATCCTCCCTATCTTTCTGAGGAATGTCCATAGAAGACCCAGACTAGTTCTTATTTGAATTCAAAGTTCTTTTCCTAGACATATGACTACAAAATAGACAACCAAAAACTCAAAATTTTCCCTTCCACCCTCAAAGACTCTGCTATGAGGTGGTTCATGGGATTGTCCCCTAACTCCATTCATTCATGGGAGAACATGGAGACAACCTTTTGGAAAAAAATATCAAGACTACTATAGGGGAAGAGATAGGAGAGAAGAGTTCTTCCAGATAAAGAAAAAGGAAGATGAAAATATGGAAGATTATCTGGATAGATTTCTCTTTCTCCATAGAAGGAGTGGTTATGAGTTACATGCAAAATCACTAAGACCATTTTTTTCCTTAAAGGACTTGATGAGGAAACCAAGGATTCCCTCCATCTTATGGGAGGAGGTGATGTACACAAACTCACCATGGCACAAATTACTGAGTTATGTAGGAGTTACTCTAGAACAAGAGGAGGTATAAGGTGAAGAAAAACATCAAAGAATGCCCTAGGTACCTCATAAACTTCTCGAGGAAATGGATAACATGAAAACAGACATCCTTGTCACAATTGACATCAACCATAGATGGGATGAAAGCCAAGAACAATGTTGCAAAGGAACCTTTAGATATATATTGTCCTAAATGTAGAAAGAGACATCCTTTGAGAGAATTCCCTTTGGATGTCACATAATGTGTGCTTGATTTGTGATGTCTCTTGATCATGATACCAACCATTGTAATCTCCTACCTCAACTAAAAGAGATATTAAATGTTATAGCTCAATCAAATGCAGAGGTAAACTTTGTGCAACGATCAAATAATCAATCTGGCTATGCCCCTCGACCTACTCAAAACCCATGGATGATGCCATGGCCCAATCAGATCCTCCACCAACTTGGGGACAACCTGAATGGGCACCACCAAACTAGGTAGCCTATCCACAACCACCACCATGGGTACCCCCATACAATCAACAAGGTTGGGCACCTCTAGCTAATATACCACCATGGAAAAACCAATAATGGGCACCTCAACAAAATGCTAATCAACCAAGGAGGTTTGCACAAACAACAACAAGCTTTAATGCCCCCACCACAACAAAATTATCAAAAGGAAAGTAGCACAAAACTCAACTTCCATCTCATCTTGTCTCAAACCCCAAAAATCAACAAACAACTTCAATTAATGAAGCAAGACAAGGTGAGATGATGCAGATGAATGCCATTAATAATGTACAACTGAGGTCTAGAAGGATAGTAAAAAATCCTCCTATTGTTATCACTTGAGTTACCTAAGGAAAATGAGCAGATACTAGAGGAAAATGAGGATATACCTGAGGAAAATAAGGAAACTAAACATGTTTCATAGACACAGCCACTAGGAACAAAAATGTGCATGAAGCTCCTTTCCCGAGTAGGTTGAGAGAAACACAAAATGAGGAAGAAACAACACTAGTTTAGGAGTTGAAAAAGATGAACATTGAGGTCCCACTTCTAGAGAAATACGGACATTCTAGAGTTAAATCAGACCATTAGAGGCCATTGCATGAAAACACCAGAAGGAAGAGGAAGTACCCAAAAATAGTCAAAGTGGAGGGAAATCTAGCTGATCTTGTGGTTGGAAAGCTTCTTTCACCAAAATATGGGGATCCTGGGAGTCTAGGTTATTACTATTTTTTTGTAAATGGTCATTCAATATCCAATGTATTGGTAGATCTAGGAGTTTCTATCAATGTTATAACAACATATATGTTCAATCTATTTTGTCTTTAACAGATTACAACCAACCAATACCATTCTTCAATTAGCATATCAATCTATTGTTGTACCAGATGGAGTGATTGAGGATGTAATGGTCACGGTTGAATCTTGGGAGTATCCTATCAATTTTATGGTCTTACAACCTAAAGCTCGAAAGTTGGGATACCCAGTCATCTTAGGAAGGCCCTAGTTAGCTATCTGTTGTTGCATACATTGATTGTAGGTCGGGAAAAATGACCATTTTGAATGGGAAAAAAAAAAAAAATATTTCACTTTATCCTCCTACCCAACCATATGTGGATGTTTGTGACCATGTATGGGTTGATTTTTTAGATACTAACAATATGAGTTCTTCTTATCTTGGCCACCATTGCAGTGAAAAATCACATGGAAGAAATTGTTGAGTCATACACAATGTCTGATAATGAGGACACCATAGCTATGGAAAACCAGAAACTGTGGCTCCAAAAATTCAAACTGAGGCTACAAAACCACTGTTTCAAGTTCAATGGATAATATCACCAAGGTAAGTGACATTTCTATTGGAAATTGTGAAGAAATCTATGCTTATCATGAAGAATATACAGTCATTGATTTCCAATGTCCTTTAGCCAAGGTTTTGTCCCTTGAAAACATGACTATTTTGCACATACTACAACCTCATGTTTTTCCCTTGAATTCTTTAATTGTTGATGCAGAGCTTGCTATTCTTGAAAGATACTAAACAAGTGACTATTGACATAGGAAAAGAACTGACCATTGGTAACAATTTAGAAGCCAACCAAGAGACTAGGGTCATAGAAATCTTGAGGAAGCATTCCAAAGCTTTTTCTTGGGATTATACTGACATGAAAGGGATTCATCCAAGCATCTGCACTCACCATATTTACACTTGAGGATGTTAAACCTGTTTGATAACCACAAAAAAAAGAATTAATCCAACACTTAGAGACATTGTCAAGAATGAGATAGAAAAATTGTTGAAGGTAGGATTCATATATCCTATATCTGATAGTCAATGGGTATCACCATTAGTAATAGTTCCCAAGAAAAATGGTAAGTGGAGAATTTTCATAGACTATAGGGAACTTAATAAAGCCACCAAGAAGGATTACTTTCCCTACCCTTTATTGATCAAGTTTTGGACAATCTGCAGAAAGAAATATTTCTCCTTCTTGGATGGGTTTAGTGGGTATAACCAAATTAGTATAGCCCCTGCTGATCAGGATAAAACCACCTTCACTTGTCCCTGGGGTACATTTTCATATAGAGTTCTACCATTTGGGATTTGTAATGCACCTGCTACCTTCCAGAGAGTAGTTTTGGCCATTTTTACAGATCTTACAAATGATTGTGTTGAAGTTTACATGGATGAATTTACTTGTCCATCCATGGTTCAAATTTTGATGAATCTTTGAACAATCTTGAAAAATTATTAACTAGATGTGAGCAACACCAACTTTCCTTGAGTCATGAAAAATGTCTGATAATGGTTGATCAAGGAATTGTCTTGGGTCATCATATTTCTACCCAAGGTATACAAGTTGATCCTAAAAAGATAGAAGTAATTACTAAACTTCCTACACCAACAAATCAGACTGATATCAAGAGTTTCCTTGACATGCAGATGATACTATAGGTGGTTTATAAAATATTTTAGTAAAATTTTTGCTCCCATGTTTTCTTTGCTAAAAAAATATTGTGTCTTTGAATGGTCTCCTCAATGTCAGCAGGATTTTGAAGTTATTAAAGAGAAGTTAACCACTTGCTCCAGTTTTGAGAGGACCCAATTGGGGACAACCTTTCCATATTCACATGATGCTTCTAACACAACAATGGGAGTTGTTCTTGGACAAAAGGATGAAGAAGACCATGATGTATGCCATCTATTACATCAACAAAAATATGACCCCAACAGAGAGGAATTATACCACTACGGAAAAAGTTTTTTAGTTGTTGTTTACTCTCTGAAAAAATTTAGACATTATATTACTAGATACAAAATATTTGTGTACACTAACCATTCAACCATAAGATATTTGATGAATAAACCAAGTAGTGGGGGAAAATTATTAGATGGTTACTCTTGTTGCAAGAATTTAACTTGACTATTATTGATAAGCCTGGTAAGGCTAATGTTGTTGTTGATTTCCTTTCAAGATTGAATGTTTCAGAGAAGAAGAAGTAGTCCAGACCACTTTCCGGATGAGCACTTGTTTGCAGTATCAACTCAACCTCCATGGTTTGTTGATCTTGCAAATTACCTAACTACAGGGAAGTTTCCAGCCTACTTTACCAATAAGGAATGAAGGAGATTAGTTAAAAATAGTTCAACATACAAATGGTGTAATGGAATTCTATTTAAATGTTGTCCTGATATGGTTCTTCACAGGTGTGTTTGAGAGGATGAAGTATATGACATACTTGAGAGCTTGTCATGATGAGCCTAGAGGAGGACATTACTCAGTAAAGAGGAAAATTCACAAGGTCCTTGAGCTGGGTACTATTGGCCCTCTCTTCACAAATCTATCAAGAAGTACGTGTGGCAATGTGATGCATGTCAGAGAATGGGGAAGCCTACATTGTCTACTTGAGATGCCCCTCAATCCTCAACTGGTCTTAGGACCATTTGAGAAGTGGGGAATTGATTTCATTGGACCATTTGATCCCCATCCCATGGGAAAGAGTATCTTTGGTTTGCACTTGATTATGTCATGAAATGGGCCAGGTTCAAGCATTGGCATCTTCGCCAATGAGGATGTTGTAGCTGAATTTTTGTACAACAGGATTATGCTGAGATTTGGTGCCCCTAGAGCCATTGTATCTTGATCAGGGACCTCAATTTGTCTAACATGATTGAAGCCTTCCTAGAAATCTACCAATCAAGCATCGTAAATCATCACCATACCACCCCCAATCCAATGGGTAGGTGGAAGTCACAAACAGAGAGCTGGAGAACATTTTAACCAAAGTTGTCAATGCAGATAGAAAGAAATGGGTACCAAAACTCCCAAGTAGTTTGGGCCTACAACACAACCTAGAAGACTACTACTTGGTTTCTCCCCCTATGAACTAGTGTATGGGAAGAAGCCATTTTCCAGTTGAGTTTGAATTATAGACTTGGAGGACAACAATAAAAGTTGGAATTGAGCTGATGAAGCACAACATGAGAGAGTAATGCAACTAAATGAACTAGATGAAATGAGGATGGAGGCACAACAAAAACTAAAATTCTTCAACACCAAAGGAAATCTTGGCATGATGCTCATATCAAGCACATGAAGTTTAATGAAGGATATTGGGTCTTACTATTTGACTCAAAGTACCAACAATTCAAAGGAAAGTTGAGGACAAGATGGTTGGGACCCTACCAGATCAAAAAAATTTTTGATAATGGTTATGTGAGACTACTTCCGATCGATGGAGATAGGAGAACTCTTCTAGTGAATGGACATAGATTAAGGATGTATCAATCCATTGGATAAAGAAACCTTCAACAAAGATATGTTGTTATGCAAAGGAATGGATTCAATGGAGGAGCTTGGCTCTTCCCACCTAGAATAGTTGTTTTTTTAAATTTAAATAAAGGGAGATGATCATGCTTTCAATCTTCTTCCCCTTAGATTGTAGTTGTTTTTTTTTATGCTTTCAATAAAGGTTAGGAATGCTAATTTTTAGAATGTACATTGATCACCCTTATTCTATGAGCAGACATGGAATTCTATGGATATCGGGAGCTGAGATGGTAGGGGTAAGTGCATTTTTATTTTCTATGGATATTAGCTTTTGAAGCACTCCCCCATTGCATTTATTTAACATGATTAAATCAAACACAATTCTCAATGCATTTATTGGGGATATAAATCAAAATATCATGTCACAAAGTGGGGCGTAATGAGCAATAATGAGAAAATATATCACATGTGTCACATTTCTATGAAAAAGATGGGTGGCTTTGTGTGAAGGACAAGTGGCATCATCATTCATGATGATAGGATGTGAGTTGTGTGATGAATTAAATCTTTCCATACGAACTCAGTCCTATCAAATTTTTCCACCACCAAACTTGCACCGACTCACTGCTAATTAAGAGTTTAGAAATAATTCAAACTTCCAATGTCATTGTTGCATGCAATTTCTTTGTTACTCCATGAATTTTTGCCATTTTTTTAAAGTTTTATTCAACCTTGATTCAGCTATGGGGTAGAAAAATAAATCCAAACCAGATTCTCCAGAGCCACTACTATGAAATGTTGTTATTTCTCAGGTATTTCATGATGTAGGGTGGTTAGATTTTATTAGAAAATTTGAGGGTTTTGATGAGTATTTGGTTGATGAGTTCTTGATAAAATTTGAGGCAACTTGTTCATGAATTGGGGGCAAAAGAATTGAGATAAGTAGTCAAATTGTTGTTGACCTATCTAGCTTGCCATATTTTGGTCTCAAAGTTGTGACCAATGCCCCACTCAAGGATTTAATACCATTGTTCCATGAAGAAGGAGAAGCTCCTCTAGAAAGTGATCTTACTTCCTTTGGTACTCAAAAAGGAATTCATGGGGAGAGTTTTCCTTGGTATTTGGAAGGAGGTAGCCAAGTGGGTCAACAGATATTTTATCTATGATGGACAACCATCTTGTACTTGGAGGAGATTCATTAAAATTTTTGACTCATCTAAAGAGGGGTTGCACAAACCCTGAACTCAGGGTTAATTTACTAGAATATCTCATTGATGTGGTCATCAAAGTGGGAAAAAGTACAAAAATGGAGGTGGTAAGGCTACATTGAAGCACCCAAGACTTATCCAATTAATTTTTCACATCAGGATTTCTATAGGCCAAAGTGGAAGATTGAAAGAATCAATGTAGGGAGAGTTCAAAACAAAATAAAATCAAGAAGGAACCATCTCCCAGTGTTCGGCCTAAGCTCGAGTCGACTCCTCACCCTTCAAGAGAAACTATGGAGGAATCTTCTAGTAAGGATAACCCATCCTCTGTATGCCACAAGTTTCCAAAGGTAAAAATACCCTACCAGTCCATTCTGTTATGATGTTGTGACCAAGAAGGTCTTGTACCTTACAAAGGCCTAAAGTTTCCCAACCAAAAATGTTTCATGAGGATTTTGCTCCTATTTTGGAGGAGAAAGATGAGGTTGGTACTTCATCCACCCTACCTAAAGAATCAAGGATGATGAATTCACAACAACCATTC
Organism: Taxus wallichiana var. yunnanensis; assembly: GCA_018340775.1. Lineage (NCBI taxonomy): Eukaryota > Viridiplantae > Streptophyta > Pinopsida > Cupressales > Taxaceae > Taxus > Taxus wallichiana. The sequence goes on along the minus strand of CM031239.1, from coordinate 202,901,126 downwards.
CTACAAGTGTAATTCCCTACACTATATACTGAACATTCCTACCACTCTTGAAAATCGAGTCTACAGCTCCGAAAATGCTTATAAACACCAAAAAACACATACCAAAGCTTTAAATTTGTTGCAATGGAAATTGGTGGTCAAGAACCACATGGAGATGACATGTTGAGGTGTTACCAGGATGAAATTTCCTCTTTGAAAGAAAAATTGAAAGGTATGCAAGAAACCAATTTGTCTTTACAAACTAGTTTACACAAAGGACTGTAGAGAAAAGTTAGGGAAATTACTACTTTAAAGGTAGAAGTTAGCAGTCTCAAAAGGAAAAGGGATAGTGGTCTGAAAGTATGGAATGATTTAACCCAGTTATCTCTTTAGAATAAAGAATTGAAAAAGGAAAATAAAAATCTTAAAGAAGAGATTGAGACCAGTACAAATGATAAGAAAAAGTTGGAATCTATTGTAGACTTTGTTTTTCCTTTGGCCTATAAGCTTCTTTCCTATAGTAGGAAACCTTCCTCCATCTACAACATGTTTTTTCAAGAAAATTTTATGCTTGGAAATTGATGAGAATGTGCAAGTAAAGAACCTTGGGAAGCCCCTGATGGTAAAACTTTCTTAGGAATTTATCAAAATTGTACTCTTGATATCCAAAATCTATTGTGTGAATTTTACCTTCACAATATGTTGGTCACCAATGTGCTTGATTTCCTCATTAATTTGTTTGTGGGGATTTTTTCAGTTGAAGGATTTTCAGTCATTGCTTAGAAACCAAATTATATGGAATGAGAAAACAAAGTTGTTTAATCAGACATCATGAACCATAGGTTTCTACATTAGGCCTACCCATCACAATGATGTGTCCATGAAGAAAAATTTCAGATCTCTTTATTATCAAGCTGACATTGGAGAAAATACTTCAAAGGTTTTACAAAAGTGTGTGTAAGATTTTGAAGTTTACAGTCGGCAAAATTTTGGTGAGGCATTACAAGCTTGTGATAAATGATGGGATACACTGAATCTATCATTGAAGAGAAGGGAAGTAATCTCCCCCAAAATCTCAATTGGAGCATGAGGAGAGGAGATGCACTTATTGAAATTATCCGGTAGTTTTCTAAGAAGAATGAAAAAGGGTACAATGATGAGTGGATTGGAATACAAGTGAGACCACCTCTTCTTCTGAGTCCCATGACCACTTGGCAAAACAATGTTTCCCAATCACATGATAGCTTCACAACATGGGTAGAGGTTATTTCAAATCTCAAGGATGTAAAGGGACAAGGAAACAATATGTATGCAATCAATTTGAAGAATATGACATGGCACAACAACTTGGCCAGAGAGAAGGACAAAGATAAGTTTGCATAGGGACATGTAAAAGGTAAAGTGCAAGGGAGATGATGAGTGCATTATTTGACTTATTATATCATCTATGAGGTTATTGATTTGTTCTTAAAACATGTTAATTAGTGCATGGGGATGCTTTATATAGTTATATCCTAGTAAAGTTAATGCATTTTCTCTTGTTCTTGTTTCATGCAAACTGTTGACCATAGAAATTCCCACTAATCACCTCTGTGAGTAAATGTGGTGACATGTGTAGGATAATAGTGAGCATTTACTGCCAATTCTAGAAGTTGTAATCAAGGAGGCCGAGTTTAGCCATCATGCCATCATGGAGGACTTTTTCCACAAGCCTACAAACACAATCCTATTTTTGGCATTATTGTAGGATTTCAATGAAATGTTAATGAGGTTGTTAGTGGATGAATTCAATGCCTATAGTTATGGCACATTGTGTAACTGACTATGTCTATATATAGACATCTTCTTGAGAACAATTTAGTAGTTAGTTGATAATAGCAGTTTATAGTACAATGATCTACCAGTTAGTATTTACTTTTCAATGTTATGTTGAGCATGTCTCAAAACTTATTTGAATTAATATAGTTGATGCCATTTTGAATATCATCTGGTGTTGAGAGTACCTCCATCCCAAGGAAGAGCAAGGGCCCACTCGACCTAGGTGATTGAGGATTTACATTTCATGCATGCTCATGTTTTTGATAAGTTCACATCTTGAATGCTTATTTGAATGTAATTACTTATTTCCTTGTTTTGGTATATTTTATTTACTATTATTTCAATTCAAAGTGTGTTATTTCAATTCTGCTATTTCAATTCAGTATGTGTGTGTTATTTTAATTTGTTATCTTAATTCGGTGTGTGCATTAATTAGTTTAAAGTATTTCCTTTAAATGCATTTTATTACAACTGAGTTATATAAGGCAAAGATACACAACCCTGTTTTATAATGACACTAGTAGTTTAGCATTACATTTTCTTTAGAGAAGTGACAATGTCAATGGTGCACATGAGTTCCCCAACCGACCTAAATTTATTTTGTAGGAACTCCTTCTTACACTATAATGTTTTGAGTGTTTAAGTAGAGTTATAGAGTCATTCTCAAGTTGAGTGAAAAAGACTTACATAGAACAACATAACTTTATAGGTAGGTGAAGCACCGAGGAAGTTGATGACCCAAATTCTAAGCAGTCCAAGACCATACAAAAGGGTCAGCATACCATAAAGATGTTATAGACTACGTTATACGCTTTTGATCGAGCTCGGCTTTCAGATTTTAGTTTCATTAATGAAAATATTAAGTCCAAGATCTTCTTGTTCCCAAGACTCGTACCATCAAACTCTTCCAAATCTACACATAATCAACTAAGTGTAATTTTTCCCTTATGTTTTAATAGTTTTTAGTTCAATAGTCACTTTGAAAAGTGTTATTTTGATTTGTGTAATTCATGTTGGAAATTAATTAAATCAAAATATCTACCTCTAACATTAATTCATCCTTTTATGTATATTAATTAGAAAAATTCTAAAACTTGGAAATGTTGAGATATTCACATTAAAAGTGAAATTTGAAGACACCTAAATCCAACTACACAGCTTTTAATACTAAAATTGCATTGTTTATCCTCTTTCGATAATTTTGTTAGAATTAGTGATTTCCCACTAATTAGCTAACATTCCCCTTCAATTTGGTCAATTAATAATACTTCGTTAATTAACTAGCTTTCCCCATCGTGGATGTCAATTAATAACACTTCGTTAGTTATAATCCTCTTTTAAGTAATTAATTATGCATTTTAATCTTGTATTTTATCAATAAACCTTCTTATTTGTCTTCACATGTATGTTTTTCTGCACGAAAGAAAATCAACACATGACCTTCTTTAGACCTGACATCATAAGGTCGTGTCGAGATAGTCAATGGTGTAGAAAAGGAAATGGATGTGTGTGTGGTAGCGATGAACAAGCTACTGAGGAAACCTTATGTCTTCAACACGTAATATCAGGATTTGCAAGTCTAAGGAAAAGAAATTTGTCCTAAGATGAAGTGGTGTAATGGAATGGTCAGATAGAATAGCTACTCAGAGGCTCCAGTCGATATCAAGCTCTACCAAGATTCTATCTATCGGTTGTGGAACACGTGGAAAGTGACATGTAGACTCCTCGTATAGATTTTCAAATAAGGTCATGGAAGTGAGAACGAGAGGCGTAATGGAACCACAAGGTCTATGGGAGGTTTTCCAGTCTAGTCCAGAAAGCCTTAGCCTAATCGATTGTTGTGTTCAATAATGAAAGTTGTCTGCAACGATGTCGTAGAAGTGGTGATGATTTAAATACCAGTACACGTAAACCATTGTCGATGTTTAATTTCTTAGCGAGCTCATTGGGTTTTGGGACCTAAGGATCATAACCGTGAACTCATGGAAGTTGTGTTCTTTGTATGGTCATATGCATAATCAAGCCCTCACAGGAGCAAATCAATAATTGTAGGCTTGATCAGTTGTAATGTTTAATGTGTTTAATTGTTCTATCTTCTCATAATACCAAGCAAGTGTGTGTAAAACTAATAATCGTAAACTCGTATCAATGTCAATCAACAACTCAAGCCTCACAGTTTGTGGCCCAATGGATCACAACTGAACGTTTTCTCTTGTTGTGAACCTTTGATGGTCATGCGGAATGAATTGAATTGATCTTGATAAAGCAAACTAACTATCAAAGGAAATTTAAACTATTTTTTTTGTATTTCCACAAAGATATCCAAACAAAACAATAAAAGCAAACTAATCTAGCAAAAGTAAATGTTTTTGATCTTTTCTGGGATTTTAAACAATGCTTCTAATCTAATAAATGAAATTAAATACAAGTAATCATCCGGTTGTAGTTAATTACTTGTGCAAGTATATGAATCTATATCTAAAAACAACTAAACTAATTTAATCAAAACCCTTTTAAACCTACCTCAGAGGTAGAGAACAAATCATAACTCTAGAAGAACTATTGTTCCCCACAACTTCCCTAGTAATGTCGAAGAGAAAAATTTATAATGATTTTCTCTATTTGTAATTGTTTGATTAACTGAAATGAACAACTTTGCTACTTTATTTGATATGGATTCTAAATGAATTACTCGGAATCGATAACTTGAAAAAATGAAGAAAACAAGTAAATAATTTAAACCTGGATAAACAAGAGCTTTGGCAAATATGGTTATATTTGTTCTTGTCCCCTCAATTTATCCTTTCTTTCTCTTTATGTCCATATGAGTCAAAAGAATTGGGAATGCAAAGGTAGCAACAGGATAAAGTGTTTGAGAAATGGCAGCTTCAAGGCATCCTGGTCAGCAATGCAGGTGGAAGAGAGATAACACAAGTGAACAGAGCTTGGCTATGCAATTTCTAGCTAGGATTGTGGCAGCAATACTATACAAGATACACAAAATTCTCAAGTCATTTTCTTGAATACAAGCATTGAATATATAGGAATTTGTTGGGATGTTCCTTCATGCACAAGGAAACCTTTGAGTGTCAAATCATTGGGTGAAGAGGTAGTTCAAACTAATTAAATCTATTTAAAAATAGAAGAGGGAAGGAATACCATGCAATCAAGACTATTTTTAGGCAATTTGGTTCATAAACATGCCTTGGAAGTCAAGTTAAGTGAAATCATGCATGTTAAAATGATGCATGAATAGTTATGGGAAAAGTGTGCGGACCGCCGCCACGCAGAGTGATGGTCATGGGACCACCGCCTGCTGGCAAAGTGGTTTCGTAACCGCCACCCAGAAGGGCTACAATCCCGACACTAAAGGCCAAAATATGTAAAGAAATGAGTGGGAAGCTGGAAGAAAGCATGGAAAATTTAAGTAAGGATGTCTAGGTTACAAATATACACTACGAATGGGTTTAGGAACTCGAACACCTTCTGAAAGGATATGAATCATCATTGGGGACTTTTGTAACTATTTTCTGACAATGTAGCACATGTAATTTTGGGTGCGTACATATTTCCCCCTCAAAGAAACATCTTAGCCATGAAAATGTGTAAAACGTAAAGTCCAAGTATGATGTTCCCTAAATGGGGAGTTAGAAGCTATACCTAACATGCCCATGTGTCGAAATGACATCGTCCAAACTCTCGTTACCTGTAAAATGAAGAGAAGACTCAAGTGTAGATAGATAAAATATAAAAAAATAAACACTAAATTAAAATGACAAGAGGACTTACCATTTGTGTGGGGATAAGAACTTACCTCTGCCAATGCTCCAACCTTGCAAACATATGCACTCAAAATGAAGTTATAACAACATATATATATATATATATATATATATATATATATATATATATATATATATATCAAAATAAACTCATTTTCCAATTCATTTGCACGTATTGATTTGGTGATTTTTGAGCTATAAGCCCATGGTGACCGTTTTTGACGAGAGTACAACCAAAATGACCATTGAGAGATCGTGATCATGCCTCCGTGAGCAAGAGATCAGCCCACATAGTCTCAAAGTTAGTTTTTCTCACTTGTGTGTTTTGAAACCTAAAATGCAAAATGTCAAAATCTTTACGTAGATGGGGTATTTTTGAAATTTCTTGTTTTAAATGAGTCTCTAGGGGGGGCACCCATAAGGTAGTCTTTTATTTCATTAAAAATGGTCTATTTTGCATTTTTGAGCATTTTTAGGGTAACAAAGTCATACGACAAATCGGTTCAGACCGCCACCTTGCACTAAGCAAAGTGGTTTTGAACAGAATGACCAAAACTCATGCTAATTTTTTTTTTTGGATTTTTAATGTTTTGTTATGTTTTTTATGAGCTTGTTTCTTGAAATATGTCACTAACTTTCTCTTTTTGTGTTTTGGTGGATGTAGAAGAAGGAAGAGTATATTCGTCGGAGTCGCAAGAGGGAGTGTAATTAGCTACCAGAGATTTTAGATCAGTTGACTCAGGATGGGACCGATATTCTTCGAGAGAAGAAGGCATATGGAGGATTGCACAAGTGCCCCATGTCACTCCTACCAGTCACATACTATGCAACTTGTTTTCTTATTGGGATGCAGATTGGAATACCTTTTGGTTATCGTGTTAGGGGTCAAATGGACGGTCGGCCTAGAGGATGTGTACCATATTCTTGGGGTTCATATACTGGGTAGACGGATGACTTTGGAGATAGCAGGATCCAGAGCCATGATGGCTCTGTGGACCACTTATATGGGGGATGTTGTGGTTTCCTTTTGTTCAAAGAAGGGGATGAAGGTTTGATCCATTACTACTGCTCCCATCCTTATTATCCGTAAGGCCGACATGGGTATATTGGCCTCATGGTTTATCGGGAACAAGGGAGGAGATACACTAATTTATTGTTGGGCTCCCATCATTACACAGATTGAGGATCATGGTCATATCTACGCTTGGGGAGTAGATATTCTTGGCAGTACCTATCACTAGCAATCACATGATGGAGTGTGCAATGTGGATGTCGTAAGGGATCGAGTGTGTATTTTTCCATACTGGGCTATATTTACATCAGGAGTGGAACACAACATAGGTAGGAAATGTATTAGTAACTCTATGTGGATGGATTAGGGGTTGATTAGTGAGGATCATGTATATATGAGTGTATGAATGAACGAAAATGAATATATGTTAAGTGATGGTTACAAATATCTAAACGAGAAGCACCACATTTAAAACCAATAGTTATGAAATCCATCTTTTGTGGGGTCAATATTTATGCCAAAAGTTGAATTTGTGATAAGCTTCACTTGCAACCCTCTCGTTGAAATTATGAAGCTTGTGTGGCGGCATGTTGGGTGTCTCCATCAACTAACGAAATGGATGCTTGCGGAAACAATCCTACAACTTTCCATGTCAATGACAATAGACATAATCTTAGTATATTTCCTTTGTCTAGGGTTCGCTTCCTACATATTGATGTTTTCTTGTTTATTTGCTTTAAAAATTTGAAATTTTCACCATGGAATGCATGAGAAACATGTTGTATCTAAGGTACATTTTGAAGATGATTGTCAGATTCAAAATTGCACTCTTGGGTGGAAATATTTTATGAAGATATATGAGAAGAAATTTATTGGCTAATCTATGCTTTCCTCGATGAAGTTTCTTCTGTCAAACTGCCCATTGGTTGCTCACTTCAGGGAAGTTGTTCAAAGGAAAGGTGTGAATTATGGAAAGGTTCCAGCTAAAGTTTTTTGTATGTCGTATAACAAGATAGTGAGTTGGCCAAAGGATAAATTTGCAGTCCAAACCCGAATAGGAAATTACAAAATATTCCATAAGAACAAAAATGTTTATAAGAAGGTCACGAAATAATAAAACACAATCACAAACTCCTTCAATGCCTATCCACTCCTTTGTAATATACTGAGTCAAATTTAGTGCTGGTAGGCCCCTATATATAGATAAGATAGACTTGCACCCACCCTTGAACACATGGAAATAAGGTCTAGGGATCACAAAAACACTATATAGAGTGACTTAAAAGCTGCTTTATAATATACTGAGCCAAATTTAGTGCTCAAGTAAAAAAATTTCCCTTGGATTACAATTATAAATTTCATGTGGGCTACTTAATTAGCCTAAACACATGTAGAACAAAAGTGAAGAATGCATGCCAATTAGACAACCAAGTTCTTCCTTACAATCAAAACCCAAGAAAAGGGTAAAAGAATCATAAATATAGAGAAAATTCCAATGAGATGATGGTTTTCCATTGAGCAATGGAAGAAAATGAGAGTTATGTTAATTTGCATATCCTTACATTAAGGAAATGAAGGTGCTTCTTCTACACATGTCTAGAGGACTGGTGGTTGGAAATGACGAATAAGAATAATGAAAATGGAGATGTAATAGAACTTAATTAATCAAGCTTGTAATTTTTTCCATTTGAAGTTAAACCACATGTTATGCCTTTATGAAAACTGTGAAAGGTAATGAAATTTCTACTTATCTTTATGCAGGCAATCTACAGAATACAAATGGTTTGGAGAAGATTATTAATACAAGTATCATCTTTTGTGGCTTCCTTTGCAAATTATTTTAACTATTACAGAATGATTTGCAAGATTATAAGCTTTTTATCCTCAACACCAAATATAGGAATGTTGTCACCTGGGTCCATACAGCCGAAGAAATTGCAATCCAGTTATCATATTTCTAAATCCCAAATTTTGGTGATTACACATATTTTCAGCTGAAATGCCTTTGAAAGTGACCTAAAATATTTTATCATCCTATCACAACCAAATGAAAATAAATATTTTCAAGTCTTTTGAGAAGAGAGCTCCTACTTGGAAATACAAAAATAAAAAAACCATTTACAGAGAGAAAACATAATGTGGAAACTAATAAAAACATAAAACATAGCACTTGAAAGCACAACCTCAAGAAAATTCACCTTAAAGTAAGCCCAATCACATATGCAAGGGGAAAATATCACAAATAGGGTTTAGGATTATTTGCACTACTCATTAGTGTAATCTACCTCAAATGCTAGAATGAATAATACAGTTCCTTTTTCATTATGTTTCAGATGGCTATCACTCTTGTTGGATTAATTAGTGCCATATATTTCTGATTTGATTAATGGCAAGGACACCTTACCCACGAATACCTATAAATAGGATGTAATAAAAAAATTATTAAAATTCACCAACTCCTCTGACATGTGTCCTAGGAAAACCCAAAAATTGACAATCCATGGAATATGCACAAACTATCAGCTATGAAGTGATGTAAAGTCATTAAAATACTCTAAAGCAAAACATTAGATGAGAGAAGATAATCAAATATTTGATCCTAAGCCATAACTAATTCACTTGATAAATATATAAATTAGATTTTATTGCAGAGATCCCAAAAAGAACATTAGATATACATAGAACTTGATTAATGACCTGATCTAATTTTAGAATTTATTTCACTTTGCTTTGTAAACTATCAATCAAATAATAGACAAACCCTTCTTCCTACAAATCATAAACTGTGTTCAAAATAAACTTCCTATATATAATTTATGCTCCAAGTCTCACTATATTATAACTAACAAAAATCATGACAACATTCAATGTGAAATGTCATTTTCTCCTATTCTCTGTACTAATTCATTGTAGATGAATTATTGAAGAGAACGTGTTGTACTTATCTACATTGTAGATCAATAGAGGAAATAGTAAATTCACTTGGTTTGAGTAGGTCTTGTAAGCTTGAGATTCCTTTGACATATTAGGAAAAGAAGAATAAACAAGTGCAAAGTTTCTGTTGCATGGAAAGGATGGCATACCAAATCCATAATCTGTCATAGGGTTATATTCATTATGAATAGTTATATCTCCATCTGCATACCAAGCTATTTCATCTCCCTTCCGAATTTCTCGTGAACTACACCACATTCATTTAGATCTTCACAATATAACTAAATCATATTTCAAATTCACTACATAACAAGAAATTCTTTAAATCTCATTAAACAATGCACACAATCACCATAACAAAAGAACACATGGAAAAAACCATTTATATGTAAAGAAGGTAATCATAAAACTCCGATTTTATCAAATCTATGTTAATTCATCCTTTAACACAACTTAGGGATAACTATTGTAAATTACAAATACATAGCTAAAATATTTTATCACCATAATCGATCCACTAGTATAAGCCTCCTCTTAATTGAGATATAAATTTCACCATACATTAACATTTTAAATTTCTACTACCAAAAATATACATTCTGCGAATGATAAATGGAGGTGTAGATAAATTTGTTTCTAGGTTAAACACCCATGAAACTCTCAAGTGTGACCTCTCAACAAAATCTCATAAAGGAGCAACCTAAAAGTAGGAACCTGAAGCACAAAAGGCCAGGAAATGATAAACTTGAGCTACGTCAAGCATTGACCTGCAACGAACATACCAGAGAGTTAGAGAGAAGAACAGGGAATTTAGGAAAGTGGTGGGGCTCAACCCAGGTGGAATTGTCAAGCATGGAGACCGAGGTAATGATAGGCTAGAGGGCAGCATGGCCTTAAACTAGGCGGCATTGCTATTCAGCCTAGGATTATCCCTGCATGTCTTGGCATCTAATCTATAGGCAAAACTACCCCAAATTTTCCTGATGTTAAAACCACTAGGTGTCTATTTCATCTGCATGCATACCAGCTGGAAGAATTAGCTGCACCTCCCACCCTATCTCCTATTTCCTTGCATGCATGCCATCTGATTTCAACTAAAACTAAAAAATGAAATCCCAATCATTGGAAATCGACATTTGTCGAGACCTCGGTCATGCCTCACATAGCAACGCCTTATAGGGTAATGACTGTATCATATTTTCAAGTTGTAAGGACAATCTTTGAGCCACCCTACATTGGTTATGAGCTAGGTGTATGAGCGGATCATCCCCTATGGGAGGGGAGTGCCAATATAGGACCCAGGGGCCATCAGGGCTGCTAGATGGATGACGATGACAGTTCTTAGAGTGCCACATCATCCAGTGGCTTCCTTGACCACAACAGACATGGTGGCCACTCCATACTAGGACATGGCAGGATTGTGGGGACATGATGGGACCATAGTGGTGGCTTGTACCACTACTAGCTAGTTAGTTGATAGGACAGGGAAGGTTGAGACTCACCCATTTGGTCGAGTTCCTCAACATTTTAGCCTTCCTTATATTGATATGCTTCCCCAATGGTACCTATGTATAGGACCATCAAGGAGGCCTAAAAGGGCCCTTGTGGAGATCTAGGTTGGATAATGGTGATTCTAGGAGTGCCTACTACTATTAGGTGAGTTATTCGTGCCCGATGGGAAGTCAGGGCAGCTCGTGCACCCTTACCCCAGATTGAGACCAAACCTACTCATAGTGGAGAGGAGGATGAGCCCATAGATGTGGACTCCAACTCTAAGGAGTATATAGGGATGAGACTAGAGAGGAGTTGGTTGGAGAGGATATTGTTGGAGAGGAGATTGGTGGAGAGGAGACAGGTGGAGAGGATACTAGTGACAAGGGGTTAGGTGGTGAGGTTGGCGGGGTAGCTCACATGGAGGAGGAGAGTGATCCTAAGTGGCATGATACTTGAGATGTTCTAAGAGAAGAGTGGGAGGAGGTGGCCACAAAGGAGGAGACACTTGTCTCCGAGGGACTACTTCCTTATGATGGAGAGGGGGATGACGAGTCCGTGATGGGACAACATCTTACTTCTAGTTTTGGGGAGGCCCCGCAGTCAATACCAAAGACTAGAAATAACCACCGACCCCGCATGGATGCCTGGAGATCCGAGTATGTTGATCCTCTTCTCTTGACCTTATCAGTCGGAAATGTTAGTTGGTATTTATTTTTGTTTTGTTTTTGTAACTTTCTAACTCATTATTTCCTCTTTCTTTTTTTTCTTACAGTGACTACATAGGAGTGGCGAGATCTTATTTGAGAGGTGTATGTGGAAAATTTTCTAATCCCCTTAGTGTTGAGAAGATGAAGTATGACACTAAGGAGAAGGTACATAGAAGATTCATGCATAGTAGCAAGGTAGATTTGAAGGCACAGAAGGATAGAGAAGGAGTGCATGAAAGGTAGATTGAATCGGACTTAGCCATTTTCATGGTTACGAGATATTTTTGGAGATAGCGTATGGAGAACACAATGGGTTGGAGACTTGTGCAACACACAAATGTTATTTTGGGAAGAGCATCTACTAAAGTGCCATGCATGAGTTTGAATTAATAATAGAATTACTACTGCCAGTTAACTATAAGAGATCTATTATTAGCACACTTGCATGTGTGCATGTTATTGTAAAGGTGCATGACTATTTTCAGCATGCAACCTATTTTTGTAAGTGTGTAAGTGGTGAAGGGAAATTCCCCACCCTTATAAATATGTAGTAATTTGTGTAGATTAGAGAGAGTGCTATGTATGAGCTATTGTGGAGTTATGTTGCTAGATCTGATGCGCACATGAACTTATGATACTACTTATTGTAAGAAGCTTTGGTGTTTATTGTGTTTTAATATAATGGAGTGTGTTGGGTGAATAATGGTGTTAACATGACTGAAACTAGTTCTTACATGGTTGACTTCATTATATCTATCGCTTAATTCATTATTCTTTTAGATCTAGATCTAGAATATGCTCTGTGGGATATTTATGTTGTTTGTGGATATGAATACATTACATCTTCATCATGTTCACATCTTATACAAGCAACTCTAAGGAGGGGCTTGGTACCTTTGCACGCTTTGGGTGAGCGCTCAACTCAGTTGGGTGATGTGCCAGCTGCCTAGGTTGTTTGTGGTAAATTATAGGTTACATCATTGGTTCCATTGTCGGGACCTCTTTTTCAATTGTTTTTAGGATGGTTTGTAATGAAGACGTATCAATTGACCCTAGAAATTATTGAGGAGTGGATAAAATATCTAGAAGAAGAGTACGCACGGAGATTTAACACTTGGATCTAAGTTTGATGCACATGCATGGGTGGAAAATAACCTATATGACTATATGTATGAGATCTTCTTTGTTATTTTACCGGGTAGAAATCAGTATGAGTGGCTGGTTACTTATGAGTATAAGAAAAATTAGAGGTATCACACACTTATCTCTGGACACAAGGAGAATTTCAGGCCTTATATGATATTGATCTTATTTGGACATGCATTGTGGATACTTGGATCCATGGTGTTTTGAATAGCTATATCTTGGAATACTCAATTTCCATTTATTCTTGCCCAGGTAATGTGAGTTCTAGTTTTTACCTTATCCCAAGGAACTTACTTGCAAGGAATTCCACTAGCGATTAAGATCTTGATCGTAACATTGAACTTAGAGGAAAATCCAATGGCCAAATAAACTCCACCACACTTGGGGAAAGGATCAAGTTTGGTGAAAGAAGGAGGACCTAGCGATGACAAAGAGCCAAAGAGAAGAAAGATGGCTTGAGTACAATGAGGCACATGAGAGGGAGATAGAGAAGCAACATGACATTGTAGAGTGGGTGGCATTGAGGAGAGATATTACTCATGATTGATTTGGAGCTCACACGAAGATATGGATCCGAGAGCATCAAGAACTCCCCCATTTGGGCAAGCATGAAAGGGAACCCTCTTCGTCCTCACATAGAGCACGCCAACAAATAAGATTTGGGCCTTATGTGTGTATCTAAATCTACCTAGCAACCTAGCCCTTGCACTTGGTTTTCCAATACTTAGTACATCCAATAGTCAACAAGCTAATTTGGGTAGTAGGGAAGTAGGAGTAAGTCACATAGCAAGTACATTGATGGTAGGGAAAATGTCTTCATTGTTGTTTGGAGGTACCTTTTCAAGTGCATCATCTACACAAAATTTGAGTGCAAATTTGGGGCTCACTTCTAGGAGTAGTACCACCATGCAGACTATAGGATTTTAGTATAGTACTACTATTGGGACATAGGGAAGTACATATTTTGGTCCACTTTCAAGCTACAAGTGGAGGATCAAGGGGTGTAGGTGGCTCTAGTTCTAGTGGATCTGGTGGTTCTGGAGGCAGAGGCAATACAAGGGGTTCTAGATCAAGTGGGAAGGGTCTATACTAACCCCTAAATATTTACATGTATATATTTCTTCATCTTCCAGAGTATAGGGGCATAGAAGATGTTGCTAAACATGTGCAAATGTGTGAGATATTATGGTGCACAAAAGGGATCACGACTTCAGTGCGCAATGAAAGTCGATTTTGCAACTACATTGCAGGATGTGCACACACAGTTGGTACAAGAAGTTTGACCCTGATCAAACTTGCGTAGATTATGTAGTGTTCAAAGATGCATTCCTTAAAGAGTTATATATCCCTAAATTTGAGTAGAAGAGTATAAGCGCACTCAAGGATATTAAACAAGGTACTACTAAAAGTTTCGGGAGTATGATTCCCATTTTAAAACACTTTTATCTAAGCTTTCTTATGATATTCACGCAAGCCAACATGCACAATGGTTCATTAGAGGTCTGATCACACCTTTTAGAAGGGATTTTTCACATAAGATATACACTGATCTGCACTAAGCCCTTGAAGAATCTTTGCGCACTGAGGGAGTCAGGAGTATAGACACTTTAGATCGAGTCCCCATTCTTAGAAGCACAGATTGCAGCCATGACAAAGTAGTTGGAGAAACTATCAGCAAATTCAGCACATGAGACATGCACTAAGATTTTGTGTACAGACTGTGAATTGGAGGGGCACACCAAAGATAGTTGTCCCACAAAACAATACATTCATTATTGCTAGACTATGAGATATGTCACCTGAACCATGATGCCAGCCATTGCCCATTATTAAAACACATTATAAGGAAGAATGTATCATGTTATTGTAATATTTTCTGGTCCATGACTCACAATACAGAGGACTGTAGGTTGATTGGTCAAATCCATGATGCTATAGATATTGGTGTGTGATAGACATGAGTATCAAATAACTCTAAGGATAAATATGAGCATCAAGATCAGAATCACAATCAAGCACATTATGATCGGAACAAGGGGCACTATAATGCAGGACATGGTAGAGGTCGAGGATACCATGGTGGATTCGAGGTTGATGCCATAGTGGTGGATGAGGTGAATTCCCTCATGGAATGTGTTTTACATGCGGATCACCTAACCATTACTGAGCTCAATTGTCCTTAGAATATTATATGTTCTTTATGTGGGAATAAGCATAGCTATGAGGAATGCTCGGATCTATATGAGCATCTTAGCAAGTAGCATAAATAGGAGAAAAAGATACAGGGATGGTTATGATACAACGGAAAATTAGTGGATGCCAAATTTGGAACCGAACTCAAGTATTGCCTGTAAAGATCACTACCCACACTAAAGTTACACGCGCTAGAGAGGCATTACCACAGAATCCTATTATCATTAAGGAGGACATTTTGCATGCAAGATACCCAGATTCTGCACACTAGAAGGAGGTTTATTAGGAGACCATGGAGGTACTCAGAAACCTTCAAGGGGAAATACAATGTTTAAAGGAGAAATCACGGAAGATGGAACTAAAGAAGGAGGCAGAGACGGTCCAGTCAAATATTGATGACTTGAAGGAGGTATGTAGAATGTTGTGCTAGGAGAATATTATTCCATTACTAGGGAGTTGGCTAAAGGGAAACACTCCATGCATGAATACTGAGAATGGGCATCAAATCCTACATGTAAATATTCCCCCATAGCTTATACTATGACAAGGAAATCACTCTGAATGTTGTTGTCGATGGATGGCTCTTGAGTAATATATTGATTGACACGTGCGTGGAAGTAAATGTGATTAATTTAGATGCATGGGTATAGATGGGGAGACCTACATTGCAGCCATCTTCTAATGTACTATTTATGGCTAACCGAACTAAGGCCACTCCTATCAAAATTTTAAAAGATGCATCCATTACTATACAAGGGGCCGAGTTCACTAGGGAATTTGAGGTTTTAACGCTTGCAGAAGAATATAGTTTCCCAACTCTACTTGGATGCCCTTGGTGTTATGAAAATAATGTTGATCTTCGGTTCAACAAGGGATATATCAGTTTTGAGAACAAGGAGGAAAGAGTTATTATCCCTTTAACATATGGAAAATTTATGCCCTATGTTGAGCCTTTGAGTGAGGAAGACCTTAATAGGATTTATGTATGTGCCATCTAGGACCCATAAGTGCTTGATCCATCTAAAGAAGGAATCCTTCAGTGGGAAGATGCATAGTCTATTAGCAATACTACAAGTATTTCTTGTGATAATTGGGCTCATGGTACTTATGAGATGGTTGGGCATGAAATAAGGAGCACATTTGCGTAGAAAATAAAATCTTTTTGCATCAGAGAATAAGTAAAAAATCTAAACCTCGGTACACTAGGGAAGGGGACCCTACGGTATTCCTGCATGCCATGGAGGAATAGTGGATAGACCAATTAGAAACAAGAAGTATGCTAGCATATGCCCTATACATGATAGCAGCATGATAGTGGGTGGTTCACAGGGATAATCTTATAGATGGAATGAAGTCAAAATTTCTCTTACAACTCAGCCTTTCCATGAGCAATGCACCGACTCAAATTTGTAAATATCATGGTAATCAACCTATTCAAAGACCACATTCAATAGTGTGAGAGGCTCTAGACAGAGGGGTAGGAAGCTTTACCTCCTTTTCTATGGGTGCACAAACTTTATTCCACTTTACAAGGTTGCGCACATGTTTTGGTATGTATATGCAAAGCCACGTAGAGAAACCGAAATTGGTAGGATTTGATTGTAGGTATGGTCCATACTTTTGAATACTTCTCTACTAAACCTTCAAGTAGAAGAAGAATTAAGGGTTATAAAGAGGTTAACTATGGGAGGCAAAAAAGGTGGAAGAAATCATTAAGGAGTTATTTGATAAAAATACTCGGGTGCATGTTTCGGAAGGAACAGAGACAGATGCCACACTACTTAAGTGCACTTTCTTTGAGAAATAAAAAGGGAAGATGGTCTACATAGTGGATGATGAAGAAGTATAAGAACTAGATATAGATCATTCAACAGGTGTGCGCAAGGTCTTGGACAATGCAGATAACAACACATGTGCCTATCATGAACCTATGAGGACCAAGAAAGTGAATATTGGTATGAATGTTGAACCTAAAGAGGCAATAATTGGAGATTATTGGTCTGAATCTGAAGTAGCAAAAATAGTGGAGTTGCTCCATGATTTTCAGGACTTATTTCCTAGGGGCTACCATGAATTGAAAGGAGTGCATGAATCATTAGGAGAAATGAAGATAAAGCTTAAGGAAGGTGCGCACTCGGTCAAGAAGAGACCCTATAGGATGAACCCCAACTTGCGTGTAAAGGTCAAAGAATAAATTGACAAAATGTTGAAGTCTGGAATCATCAACCCCCTGGATAAATTAGAATGGGTTAGCCCAACGGTGATCGTATAAAGAAATATGGTCGATTAGGATCTGTGTGGATGACAGTGGAGCTGAATGCTACATGTGTGGCTAATCCTTTTCATATGCCATTCACCGAGTAAATATTAGAAGATGTTGTAGGGTGCTAAGTTTATTCCTTTACTGTATGGATTCTCTAGGCATCATCAAGTTAAGATTATACAGGAGGATTAAGAAAAAAACATTTACCACTTTGAATGGGGAGATTTTTCATATATTGTGATTCCCTTTGGTCTAAAAAAATTCACTGTTATATCTTTGCGAATAGTTGTTCAAGTAATCCAGGATTTTATTCATCTTTTCTTGCAATTTTACATGGATGATTGGACGGTGTATGGGCTTGTTAAGGATCATTGTGATAATTTGTGCTTAATGTTTGAAATATGTAGATAGTTAAACATCTCTTTGAACATCAAAAATTGTGTGTTTTCTACACCTTTTGGACTATGCTAGGGCATATCATCTGCAAGGAAGGTTTGTTAGTAGATCTAACTAAGGTTGTAGTTATTGTCGGCCTGAAAGAACCTACCAATCAGAGTGAGGTGCATGGATTTTTGGGTCACACTAGGTATTATAGAAAATTTATCAAAGGATATGCTAAGGTTTTCACATCATTGGAGGAGTTACTAAAAGGAAAAGGGACATTTTATTGGGGAGAAATGCAACAACATGCATTTGAGGTACTAAAGGAGAGACTTACTACAGTGCCTATTATGTGTTTTCCCACATGGGACCAACCATTTCATGTACATGTGGATGCCTCTGGCACGGCCATTTGCATAGTGTTAGCTTATCCTGGAGAAGGTATTATAGATCATCCTATCTATTTTTCTAGTATAAAGTTGACTCATGTAGAGTAGAATTATACAATGATAGAGCGTGAAGCCTTATCCATGATCTATGCACTACATAAATTTAGACAATACCTTTTAGCAACACCATTTGTATTTTACACCGATCACATGGCATTGAAATACTTGGTAAACAAGCTCATTTTACAGGGGTGCATATGTTGATGGGTGCTTTTATTCCAAGAATTTGATTTCACAGTTGTGGTAAAACCAGGTAAAAGTAATTCTATCCTAGACCATTTATCACTTAATTCACTTCGGGGAGAACGCGCAGATAATTAAAGATACAATGCCAGATGCATAGTTGTATAGGTTACAATGCGCACCTTTGAAATTGGAGGATATTGTTATCTTTTTACGTACATGGGTGGCACCAGAAGGAATGAAATCCTTAGAGAAGAAACAACTTGAAATTTGTGTGGCCCCTTTTATGTTGATTAATGGTGACATATATAAGTTAGGCCGAGATGAAGTATTGCATCGATGTGTACTAGAGCACGAGCACATGGACATCATGGAAGAGGCTCATGGTGGTATTGCAAGTGGGCACTATGTAGGTGACGCCACTACGTGTAAGATTCTACTCACTAGATTATGGTGGGAGACCCTCTACAAGGATTATAAAGCCTATTGTAAGGTGTGTGATCATTGTTAACGTGTTGGTAAACCTGGGAAAAGAGATGAAATGCCTTTAAGACCTATTCCTAATGCAGAGCCATTTGAGAAATGGGATATAGAATTTGTGGGTCTTATTTCACTAGCCACACGTAGAACTGGATTGTGTTACATCATCACTTACATAGATTATCTTATAAGGTGGGCAGAAACAACACCTACCAAAAATTATACAACAGCTACAATGGCCAGGTTCTTATGGGAAAATTTTCTTAAAAGGTATGGATGCCCATTGAGTTTGACAAGTGATAGGGGCATTGTTGATCAGATGACACTTGGCAGAACTCACACAAGAAGTCTGCGTGGGAAAACAGGTCAGAGTTAAGGGCATGAATGGATAGGAAGAACGCACACGTGGAACAAAAGTTTAGTATTTGGGACTTAGCTAATTTTGAGCATGAAGACCTATTTTTGGAAGATGGTGTGCGCAGAACACACCAACGATGTAGAGATGTGCGCACCACGCATTGTCTATCTTTAGAGGATTGGATCGAAGTGTTTTTCATGGAGACAAGCTAAGAATAAGATTTTCACTTGATTAACTCAGTAAGAGGTATATAGATAGCACACTTGCATGTGTGGCTATGCATGTAAAACGGCACGTGGTTATTAATAGCATGCAGCCTAAGTTTTTGGAATAGATAAGCGGTGAAGGGTAAGTCCCACCCTATATATATGATGTGAATCACATATTAGTAGATAGAGATGTATAGTTATATGTAGAGTGTAAGAGGTAAGCATAAAGAGATATGTGCATATGACTGAATTATTGTATCAGATCCATGCGCGCATTGGTATAGAATGCCATTATTGTAAGGATCTTTTGTGTTTATTAATAGATGGAAGTTATTAGCTAAATCTAAGTGTCATTCCTGTGTGTAATTGAGTAGTGCATGTTCTTGATTCAATCATGATTATTGTTTAATCTTTTTCTTTCTTAGATCTGAATATGACATGCATTGTAGAATGATGGATTAGTTATGGATCTATATGTTTCTTCCTTCATCATGCTAACATCCTGCTACAACAACCCTAAAGAGGGACCTGGTACCTTTGCACACTTTGGGTGAGTGCTCAGTCTAGGTTGAGTGATGTGCCAGCACATCTAGGGTATTATCTAGTAAATTCTAGGATGCATCATTGGTTTCACTTTTAAGGGACCTCTTTTTCAGTTATTTTTCAGGATGGTTTGCGATGAATACGTACCAGTTAACTCTAGCAAGTATTGAAGAGTGGATACATGATCTGGAGGAAGAATATGCATGGCAGTTTAGCAGTGGATCTGAGTTTAATGCGCGCACTTGGGTAGAATAGAATCTATATGAGAGCTTTTTCTCCATCTTTCTAATAGAATTATACGAGTGACTAACACTTATGCATATCGGTGGAATTAGAGGTATCGCACACTTGTCCTGACATAGGAAGAATTCAGCCCTTTATGATACTTGATCCGATTAGGAATCACAATGTGGATACGTGGTTTCATGGTGTTCTAAACAATTATATTCTTGAATATAAAAATTTTGACATATTCTTTCCTGGAGGTAGCTGAATTCCAATTTTTGCAGTATCCTGGAGGACAATATCTACAAGGTATTCCACCGGCAATCAAGATCTTGATGGTAAATTTGAACCTGGAGAGTAAACTAATGGCTAACTAAACTTCACCATGCACAAAGGAAGGAATAGGCTGGGTGAAATATGGTAGACCTAGCGGTAGAAAGGTAGAGAGAGGAAAGGAGGCTTAAGTATAATGAGGTGCATGAGAGGGAGATAGAGAAGTAGCCTACTATTGCAGAAAGTATGACGTTGAGGAGAGAGATTACTTGTGAAGGATTTAAAGCTCATGTAGAAGACATGGAGCCAAAGCACCAAAAACTCCCACATCTTAGAAATCATGATAGATATCCCCCTTGGCTTCACACTGTATGCACCAAAGAAAGACTACCTGGACCGCAGTGTGCACATCTTAATCCACCTAGTGACCTAGCCCTTATGCTTGGTTTTCCAAAGACTCCAAGATTTATAAGTAACCAACAAGCTAACTTAGGTAGATGGAGAGTATGAGTGAGTCAAGAAGCAAGCACATCAATGGAAGGTCAAACAATTCATTATTTGGAGGGACCTTTTTAGGCGCATCATCCACATAGAACGTGAGTGTGCATAAAATTGGATTCACCTCTAGAAGTGGAACTACCTCACAAACTTTAGGGGTTCAATATAGTACTACTATTGGAGCACATGGGATTACATCTACAGGTCATATTCCAACTACAATTGGAGGATCAGGAAGTATAGCTGGTTCTAGTTCTGGTGGATCTAGTGGTTCTTGAGGCAGAGAAAACATAGGAGGTTCTGGATCAGTGTTCAAGACCCGCAGCAACCACCATGAATATCTATATGGAGATGTCTCTTTGTCTCCCAAAGTATAGAAGTATAGACGATGTTATTAAACATGTGCATATGTGTGAAATCTTATGGAGCACAACAGGGATCATGGCTTCTGAGTGTAAGGAAATTCAATTCACTACTACCTTGCAGGGACAAGCACATAGCTGGTATAGAAATTTTGACCCTGATCAAACTTGCATGGATTATGCAACATTGAAGGATGATTTCTTAAAAGAGTTCTATATCCTAGAGTTTGAGCAAAAGAGTATCAGCGCACTCAAAGATATCAAACAGGGCACTACTGAGAGTGTACGTGAGTATGATGCCCACTTTAAGACACTTCTATCTAAGTTGTCTTATGATATTCACGGCATCCAACATGCACAATGGTTTGTTGGAGGATTGATTACATCGTTTATAAGGGCACCTTCACATAAGACATACACCGATTCACGCTGAAGCATTGGAGGAAGCTGCCCTACGTCTTGAGGAAATCGGGAGCATTGAAACTGGTGTTTTCCATTCTTAGAGGCCCAGATTGCATCATGGCAAAGCAGCTAGAAAAATTATCAAAAATTCAGCTCATGTAATGCACTCGTGGATTTGGTGTACAGATTGTGAAGTGGAAGGTCACACTAAGGATGGTTTTCCTCACATAATGGTACACTCATTATTGTTGGACTATGAGATCTATTATTTGAATCAAGATGCTAGTCACAGTCCTTTGCTATAGTGCATGATAAGGAAGAATGTATCCTACTTTTGCAAGATTTTCAGTCCACGACCGAACATACCGAGGATTGTTGATTGATTTTTCATATCCATGATGCTATATAGACATTGGGGTATGACAAAAAGTGTAACTCGATAACTCTAAGAACAAGAATGAGCACCAGGATTGGGATCATAATCAACCGCACTATGATAGGAATGAGGGCCATTTTGAAGGAGGTCATGGAAGAGGATGTGGATATCGAGGTGGATATGGAGGATGAGGCCATGGTGGAGGAAGAAGTGATTTTCCTCATGGAATGTGCTATACATGTGGATCCCTTATCATTATAGGTGTGAATATCCCCGAGAATGTTACATGTTCTTTTGCGGAAAGAATCATTTCTATGAGGAATGCCCGAACTTATATGAGCATCTCATTAAACAACATAAGTAGGAAAATAAAGGTGTAGGGACGGTTAGGATCCAGTGCGTGGAGGAAAATCGGTGGATTCCCACAATAGCACCCGTAACACGAGGCCTTAACTATGAAGATCACCACACATGCTGAAGTGGCACCCATAAGAGAGGCATCGTACTGAAGCCTATAATCATTAAGGAGGAGGTTATGCATGCAAGGTCCCCGATCCTACCCATCGAAGGAAATCTATCAAGAGATCAGTGAGGTCCTCGAAATCTTCAAGGTGAAATACAAGTGTTTAAAAGAGCAAATCAGAAAGATGGAACAAAGAAAGAAGTAGGGAATTTCCCTCCGATATTTATGACATCGAGAGGTGTGTAATATGTTTCTCTAGGAGAATATTATTCTATTACTACGGAATTGGTTGAGGGGAACACTCTACGTGAAAACACTAAGAATGAATGGCGATCTTACATGCAAATCTTCCCCCTGATAGCATTGACTATTAAAAAGAGATCACTCTGAATGTTGTTGTAGATGGATGGTTGTTGAGTAATATTTTGATTGATACAGGTGTGGAATTCAATGTGCTTACTTTAGATGCATGGGTATAAATGGGGAGACCTCCATTATAGCCATCATCTAATGTGTTGTTTATGGAGAATAGGACTAAGGCCACTCCCATAGGAGTTTTGAAGGATGCATCTATAACCATACAATGGGAAAATTTCACTTTGGGATTTTGAGGTATTAGCACTTGTAGAAGAAGATAGTTTTCCATCCTTGCTTAGATGCCCTTGGTGTTATGCAAATAATGCTGATTTTAGATTTAATAAGGGATATATCAACTTTGAGAACAAAGATGAAAGGTTTGTGATACCTTTGATGGATGGGAAGTCTACACCATATGTTTAGCCTCTACATGAGGAGGACTTAAACAGAGTCCATGTATGCATTATTCAGAGCCATAGGTCAATGAGCCATCAAAGGAAGGCATCCTACGGTGGGAGGATTCTCACTCTTTCAAAGTGATACTATGAGTATTGCTTGTGATAATATGGCTCATGGTACATATGAACTAGTAGGGCACGAGGTAAAAAGTGTGGTTGCGTGTAAGAATGGAATTTTTCTATTCGACAGATAAGTAGCACATTGCCTTGGTATACATGAGTAGAAGATCTTCCCGTATCCTGTACAAGCCATAGAGGCACATTGGATAGACCAGGTCATGAGAAGAGACATGTTAGCATATATCGTGTGCGGGATAGCAACACGTTGGTGGGTAGTTCACGAGAGATAATCTTATAGAATGGAAGGAGATTAGAATCGCCCTATGGGTAAGTGCACCAAGTTGGGGGACAATTAAGTGGACATCAAATCCTTAATTTTACATTAAAAACAACAAAACATCAAACTTAGTCTTCCATAGACTTGAACCATTCCGAAAAGTAAAAAATATGTCATAAAAATGGTACCATTGCGTAGGGGAGACTGTTAGCTTTGTAGAAATACTAATTTTAAAGTGAATAGAATAGGATAAATATCATTTTATAATTTTTTACTAATAGTAGGTCTTTAAGACACTTTTTCCCGTGAATGTTTATGTCTAGGTTTAAGACTACAAATTTTGTTTCACTTATCAGAATGTGATAAAACTTATACCATCCCAACCGTGGTGAAATTATATACATGTTCAAAAAAAATTTATTTGATTTCAATATTTTTTGATGAAGTTATGGCGGGCAAACGAAAAGTGCTCTGTTTTCTTTATGTTTTCATACCACTTTCATGGAAAAAATCATAAAAAATAAAATATTACTCAAAAAAATAAAAAATAAAATCCATCCCAAGATAGATAGTGGCATCTAACTTCTCACCAAAGGAGAAAAATATATATCAATTTTTGGTCATCCAAATCGTGGGCAAACGGACTATAATTTTATAGGCGTTTTTAAAAAAAAAAACCAAGTCATTGAATTTTGAGTGTTTAATATAGCTAATCTTGTCCATTTTTTAAAAAAATAGTATTTTAGAAACTAGATTCCGGATTCTACGATTCATATTACTATAATTTTTCTAATTTTGAGTGTATGTATTTCTAATAATCCCTACAAGTTGATATTATGTTGTTATTTGCAATATGACGTCCACTTATGACCCCCTTTTTGTCCCCCAACTTGCTGCACTTACCCCTATCTACCGAGTTTTAAGAAGCAATGCACCTATGCAGATCTGCATTTATAATGGTGATCAACCTCTTCAACACCACATTCAACAATGTGAGAGACTTTGGATGGAAATACGGAAGCATTACCACCTTCACTCTGGGTGCATAAATTGTATTCCACTTTACAAGGGTGTGCACGCACTTGGTATGAACATGCGAACTACATCGAGAGACTAGAAACTAGTGAAATTTGACTACATGAATGATCCGGACCTTTCAATACTTTTCTTCCCAACCTTCAATAGAAGTGGCATTAAAATTTTCAAGCGAGTTAACCATGGGAGATAGTACAAAGGTGGAGGAACTCATACAGGAATTATTTGGTGAGATAGAATCAGGTGCACATTTTGAAGAAGGAGAATACTCCATATTGCTTGAATGTTCTTGCCTTGAGAAAGAAAAAGGAAAGATGGTATACATTGTGGATGATTAGGAAGTTGAAAACCTGGATATTGACCATTCACGGGGTGCGCAAGGTCTTGGATAGTGCAGATAAGGATACACGTGCATACCATGAACTAATGAAGACAAAGAAGGTCAATATAGGATCAAAGGTTGAGCCTAAGGAGGCCATAATTAGAGACTACTGGTTAGACTCAGAGGTGGAAAATATTATTGAGTTACTATGAGATTACTAGGACTTATTCCCTCGAGGGTATCATGAACTTAAAGGCATGCATGAATCACTTTGGGAAATGAAGATAAAAATTAAGGAAGGTGTGCATCCAGTGAGAAAGAGACTTTATAGAATAACCCCAATTTGTGTGAAAATTTCCCCAATTTGTGTGAAAATTTCAAAGAAGAGATTGATAACATGTTGAAATCTAGAATTATCAAGCCCTTGATGAGTCGAATGGTTTAGTCCAATGGTGATCGTATCAAGAAGGATGGATGAATCGAATATGTGTGGACTACAGGGAGCTGAATGTTGCATGTGTAATAGATCCATTCCCTATTCCATTTACTAAGGAAATACTATAATGAGTTACAAGGCGTGAAATATATTCCCTGCACGATGGTTTTATTGGGTATCATCAAGTTAGGGTTGCTTAGGAGGATTAAGAAAAGACAAATTTTACTACTGAATGGGGAAATTTTTCCTATATTGTGATGCCTTTTGGATTGAAAAATGTGCATGTTGTATCCTCGCACATAGTTGTTCAGACATTCAAAGATTTTATTCATAACTTTTTATAGGTTTGCCTCGATGATTGGATAGTATATAGGCTTTTTAAGGATCATTGTGACAATCTATGCTTAATGTTTGAACGGTGTAGACAATTGAGTATCTCTTTGAACATCAATAAATGCATATTTGCTACACCTTTTAGAATACTGTTGGGACACATAATCTACAAGGAAGGATTGCTTATTGATCCAGCTAAGGTTACAGTCATTTTAGGGTTAGAAGTGCCTACCAGTCAAAGTGAGGTGTGTGGATTTTTAGGTCACACAGGATATTATAGAAAATTCATCAAGGGATATGCAAAAATTGCTGCACCTTTGGAGGAGTTACTGAAAGGAAAAGGTACATTCTATTGGGAAGAATCGTAGTAGCGCGTGTTTGAAACATTGAAAGAGAAACTTACTACCATGCCTATCCTACATTTTCCTTCATGGGACAAACCATTTCATGTACATGTGGATGCCTCTGGCACGGCCATTGGCACAATATTAGCTCAACCTGGAGAAGGTATTGTTGATCATCCTATCTGCTTTGCTAGTAGGAAGTTGACTCCTTTTGAATAGAATTATACAACTACATAGTGTGAAGCTTTGTCAATTATTTATGCATTGCACAAGTTTCAACAATATTTTCTAGCTACACCATTTGTATTCTATATGGATCACATGGCATTGAAGTACTTAGTAAACAATCCCATCTTGCAAGGGGTGCATATGCAGATGGGTACTCTTATTTCAAGAGTTTAATTTCATAGTTGTGGTGAAGCCAGGGAAAAGTAACTCTGGACCAGACCACTTCTCTAGAATTAACTCAGGAGAGGAAGCACAAACAATTGAAGAAACCATGCGATGATGCACGCTATATAGGTTACAACATGTGCAATTAGAATTAAAAGAAATTTTTATCTTTCTACTGACCGGTGGTGTGGCACCATAAGGAATGAAGGCATTAGGAAAGAAACATCTTTCTATACGCATGGAACTATTTATGTTAATCAGTGGTGACCTCTACAAGTTAGGAAAAGATGAAGTATTACACCATTGTGTATTAAAGCATGAGCGCAAGGTTATTATGGAAGAATCCCACGGTGGTATTGCAGGAGGCCACTATGCAGGTGATGTAACTTCCCAAAAGATCCTACTTATTGGATTATGGTGGGAGACATTGTATAAAGATTGTAAATAATATTGTAAGGCTTATGACCACTTTATCGTCACGTCTAGGTAAACTAAGGTGAAGAGATGAGATTCCTTTTAGAACAATTACTAGTGTCGAACCATTTGAGAAATGGGCCATTGACTTTGTAGGACCTATTTCACCAGTCGCACGTAGGACTGGATTTCGCTATATCATTACTTACATAGATTATCTCAAATGGTGGGTAGAAGCAGCACCTACGAAGGAATGTACAACAGCTACAGAAGAGCAAATTTTTATGAGAGAATGTTCTTACAAGATATGGATGTCCTTTAAGCTTGCAAGTGATAGGGGTACACACTTTTTGAATGAGACAATCAGATCCTATTAGATGAGTTTATGGTTGCACATCATAAAACTACACCCTATCATCCTCGGAAAATGGAACTACTAAGGCTTTCAACAAGATTTTAAGCCGAGACATTGACAAAAATTTGTGATGTTGGAAGAAAGGATTGGGATGATAAAGTGTCGACTATTCTCAGATCAAGAATTTCTGCACTTGTTACTTGTCCAAGTTAATGCACCAAACTAAACACAAAAACCCTGAAAAAACTCAAATGAAATCAATACCTGATAGATTGGATAAGATCCAAAGATGTAAATGGAAAGAATGCCGATGGAGACAAGATGGGCGCATACGAACAATCCTACAAAGTAGATCCAAGAAACCTGCGATGCACAAATCCTTGACAAAAAAAGATGATGTTAGATGATATATGGGTGAACTGCCTAGAAAGTGGGTCCAGAAGCAATGAGCTTCCTTGGCGGATGTCAATTCATGTTTTCAATCAAGAGTAAAGACATACATGATGAAAATATGTAAATAAATATTTAGGTTTTCTGATTAAAAACAATGCAGACATAATGTAAAAACGATGGTAAAAAACCTGAAAGAAAGCAGGAAACTATAAAAATAAATCTGAAATTATGTTACCTAAATTTTGTATCTTTTTGCTGCATCGATTGGTGTTTATCGATGCGGTGATCGACATCATTTGTTTTGGTCGGCATCAATCAGATAGTGATCGACATCATTTGTTTTGGTCGGCAATAATCGATAGTGATCGACATCATTTGTTTTGGTCGGCATCGATCGGAGCGATCGCGTCAATTCATTCGGTCAGCATTGATCGAGAAGTGATCGGCGTCGATTAGACGCACAAGCGCACAAAAGGCCAAAAAGTAAAAGAAGAAAGAAAACTAAGCAAAACGGATTAGACGTAAGACCAGATTACTAAAGATTGATCGGAAAATAGAGATTGAAGATGGAAAAAGAGGATCCGAGGTAGAAATTGATGGATTCTAACCTGAAATTGAAGAAAGACCCAATTAGTGTCGATTTGGATAAATCGGCATTGATTAAAGACTAATTAGATTCAACCAGACTGGATCGGTGTTGATTGAAAGGAGATTACGAAACTTACCAAAGAAGAAATACTTGAAAAACACTTGATTAATGATTGCTAACCAAGGTAGTGTGGAGACCCCAAGAGCCGTAGATCCGTGACGAGTAACAATGCACCTCTCAAGGATTAAACTACACAAAACTCACTCTCTTCCTCTAATAATCTCTTTAATCACTTAGACAAAAGCAATCTCTAGGCAACCAGCTCTCTGAATCTAACCAAAGAGGATCTCAGGTCGTAAATTTATAATTGGCGCCGACCGAGATAAAATTGGTGTTGTTCCAAAAAAATCGGTGCCGCTTAGAAAAATTAGCGTCGATCGAGAAATGGTCGGCGCCGATCAAGGAACAGATCAAAAGTGGTGAAAATGAATTTGTATGGATAATAAATGTATCCCTCCTACTCTAATACAAGAAGAATCTCACTGCACGGTTTTAAGAGAGGAGAAATAGGTGGGATAGATGGATAATAATAGCACGGGAGGTTGGGAAGTGATATGGGGTGAATAAGTAGAAGTGGAATAAATGTAGAAGATAGAATTACATGGTTAATGTTTAATTAACCATGGGTGAAATATAATGGGGTGGAGCAAACTTAGGATAGGCCTTTAAATTAAATATTTAATTAATACCCTAAGGGAGAAGTGGTGATATAAAGGTGCCCCGGGTTACCCGAGAGGATAAACGAACCCAGGGGACACTAAATTGGGTAACCAATTTTAGGTGTCTACATTTGCCCCTTTTTGTCGAGCAACTTGCAATAAGTAAAGCTACGAGACAAAAACAAGGAATTGGAAGAAAGGAAGAACAAATACTATGTGATCCCCCTCAAACTAGGGATGGGATGGCCCCAAAAAAGCCAACGGATCCCGAGTTTGAAAAAGGTAGATGAGAAAGAAAAATTCCCAGAGATATCCGGGATAGATTTGATCATTGATGACACACGTAAAAAAAAAAAGGAACTCGCATTGGTAGGGTAGACTAGATGGTCTTCATATAAGATGACATAAGTGGCTATAGACTGGTGAGTTAAAGGTGACTGGAATATAGCAACAACTAAAGAGTGACACATTGGTAAGGACAACTAGATGGCCTTCAAACGAGATGACGTTAGTGCCTATAGACCCGCTATCTTTAGGTTGTAAAAAACATGAGTTACCCATGTATAGGGAAGGACTCGAAATGGGTGATAACACCGAAAATATATGCCAAAAGGTGAAAATAAGGTCATAACCACGATCAAATAAACAAGCCAAGCATCAACACTTAGACAAGAAGGATAAATAAATAGCTTTTAGGGGAAAGCCACCGCGAAAATCGACATATGGCCACTGCAGTAGACTTTGTAATAGAAATGCTACCGACTAGGCAGAATAGGTGTGTTATGGGTGACATATGAAAAGATATAATGATGAGATTCCCGGGTAGGGTATGACAAGAAAAGTTGAGCCATGAGCAAGACGCACGTGAGGCTATGCAAGGTGACCAAGTAGAAGGACCAAAAGAAAGGCGTAAAGATGGCGCATGTGTTACGGGTGACACATGTGTAAGACAAGAGAACAGATGAGGATGAAGTGTGTCCTGGTGGGACCAGGAGATGAAAATATCGAAATATCTTCGATTGACACTGATTGGATCCAATCGACGTCGACCACAAAAATCAGCGCCAATCAAAATAATCAGCCCGAATGCTTCAAAACCTATAAGTATAGGAAAGGTGAATAGTAATGATTCATTTACACTGTGACGATTGATTTATAAAAAGTCAAAAATTGAATTTGAGCAATATGGAAGCCTCCGGAAGCAGTCAGAAGAGGAAGAGGACACAACTAGGGGTAAGAAAACCTTCCTGAGTGTCATACATTTAGTGCTTCATGTTTTTTGTAGTAGGAGGAAAAAGGGATTTTTTGGCACTCTACCTCATAATCGGCGTTGATTGAAAAAATCGGTGCCGATTAGTAAGTGATCGATCGATTAAAACACAATCGGCGTCAACCGTCAAGTAAATGGTGCCGATTGGCATGAGTCGGCACCAATTGAAAAAAATTGACATTTTTTTATTTTTGAGAAATATTTTGATGAAATGATGTGGATTTTGATAAATATGAAACTAATGACGATGTTTGATATCATGTAGGCACGAGAGGTCCTACACATGCGGGATGTTATTCCCAAACTACTGGAGACCATACTTTTGCCAAATGTGATAGATGCTAAGTGGCATCATCTAGAGTTATCTAGATTAGGGGGTTTCCATTATTATAGGTGGGTACCCCGAGATGTGGAGCTCATGCAAGCATTGGTGCAGCGGTGGGATAGCTAGACCTGCACATTTTGGTTTCGAATGGGTGAGATGACCATCACCCATGAGGACATCTACAAGATCCTCAGGTTACCAATTATAGGGGACCTAATAGAGATCACCCCACGAGAGCAGTAGAGGAGGGCCCTGGTATGATTATATGGGGACAAGAAAGATGATGTAGAGATTGTATGCAGGGGTGTGAGGATAGCCTCACAAAGACTGCAAGATGACCCATGGAGTATATTGATAGCCCCGATCCAGTGGCTATCTCTTACTATGCATTACAAGATTCTGAGGTGGATGGTTCCCACTACTCCCTCTTGACTGTGTCTATGACATTCTAGAGTTCATGTAGGTGTTTTCATTTGCTGATGCCTTACTAGCACAGATATATCACGAGCTGTGGATGTATACCACGAGGTAGACCGGGGATAAATGTGAGTTTTGTGCTCCATTCTTGGGCATATGAGCATATATCAGTGATCAAGCCATCTGGCTTCCATGGATGCCAGGAGTAGGGGGATTCCTTGAGTATGGATTATGATGATGGTGGGCAGACATGGCCCCAGAAATACAGGGAGATCCGCAGAGTGGTACTCAAAGAGATTCAGGACTTTGACATACCGATAGAGTGATATGGAGACCCTACAGGGTCTATCCGATATGGTCCGGATAGGATGCCCATCTAGTGGAGTTGGATGTAATAGGGTGATCGGGGTTACAAATGCTAGATCTCTTAGAGTGAGTCCCATTTATACGGGTGATGAGGTAGTTTGGTTTGGTTCAGATCATCCCGACCATATACACACCATACAGATGGGATAACAGAGAGATAGATCTACCTATACTGATTCCCATAGATCTACTTAGGGAGGCACCACCTCCCATAGATGATGATGATGATGCGGGTGGATGAGGGCTATGAGGTGTGGTACCACACGGAGCTGCCACGACATCTCCCAGTAGTTCTGAGAGGTAGGGGAGGAGGATCTAGCAGTAGCACTAGAGTGACTTGAGGGGAGCATGTTGCCTTGACATATATACACCAGGCTTCCCTTGAGAAGATTAGGGCTCTAACAAAGGAGAGGGACAGCCTGATATAGGAGAGAGACACCGCTCATCAGGAGTGGGATACAGTGATCTAGTAGAGAGATCGCTATCACAGGCATAGGGATGCCCTCAGGGATAAATATGGTGATACAGTGCCCACCTTAGAGTTATTAGCAGAGGGTGCAGTAGTAGGAGGACCACCACTAGTAGATACACCATTGCGAGCACCCGGCATGGTGAGTCTGAGTACCTATCAGGCTCTCCTTGCTGAGGTGAGATATTATGAGGATGCCCTAACATACACACCCTCGGATGTGCCTCGGTATGGAGCAAGGAGGAGGACAGATATCTACTACTGGCGGTGCCTCGGAGGGTGTAAGCACTAAAGGAGATCAAGGAGGTGGTAGGGCCATGGCAGTGGGCATCTCCAGCTCTATAGGAGGTGGTCAGGAGAGACATCCTGGACTTGAGGAGGGAGGAGGAGATAGTGTCTTCCACCTATCTGACTTCACCATATAGATGTGATATTTTGTAGAGATATACTGATGTAACCTTGAGTTGAAGGCATTTTTTGTGGATACGATGTATATGGCTTGATTGGAAGCCACACATTCTTTTTGTACAGACATAAATATATGTATATATATTCATCTCTTTGTGTTATGTGATTGTACTCATGCATTTTAATTTCGATAGATATAGATGGATGTTATGTAATTTGATAGATTTTTGAATAGATGATTGATTAA
Organism: Taxus wallichiana var. yunnanensis; assembly: GCA_018340775.1. Classification (NCBI taxonomy): domain Eukaryota; kingdom Viridiplantae; phylum Streptophyta; class Pinopsida; order Cupressales; family Taxaceae; genus Taxus; species Taxus wallichiana. The sequence continues at coordinate 202,868,609 of CM031239.1, read as the reverse complement.
ATAAACATGTTAATTCAATTAAATGAACATGTTAATTCAATTAAATGAGATACATAGATGGATTCACATGTGTTTTTAATACATGTTTTGATTTTTTTAGATGAAGTAGATAAGATGAGCACATATAGATGATATATTTGATTGAGTAAATTAATATGTTAAATGTCAATTTAACTGGATGAACAACAAATAATCATGGAAAATGTCCTTTGTGAAAGAAAGTGATGTAATGATATTATTTTTAGAAATAAAAAGCACTACACCTAGATAGGAAAAAGAATGATGAGTTAGGCCCCTAACCGACCATAAATAGAGACCTTGATGGAAAATTGAAAAATGATGCACACAAGGCCATAGATGAGGTTAAAATAAACCTAACACTAGTTAGTCACAAACCAGATCTAGGAGGTAGATTAGGACGAGAGCTAAGTATACATCTCATCAGAACACATGAAGGATTAAATACATGCCCCTATGGGGAAAACAGATCTCCATATGATCGAAAAGGTCTTATATCACAGCTTCATATTTTTTATTTTTTTATTTTTTTAATAGAAAAGCAAAACTGATCGATGCAGGGAATTTTTCTAAATATAGAAAGATTGATTGATATGGGAAGTCTTTTAGAGATGTTAAAAAGTGAACAAACTAGCCAATGAAGGAAGTTTTTACTACAAAGGCTGAACATTCCATAAAACAAACAACCGTCCTTCAAGGGAGTAGTCTATATTTTGATTTTGATGATAGCAATCCTTCGAGGAATGGTCTATATTTTTATTTTATTTGATAAGGCACGAATAGTTGTCCTTCGAGGATCAGTCTATCTTTTGGGACTAGGATAACATCTCTTTTTTTTTTTTTTTCTTTTTTTTTCTTTTTTGAGCTTTGGAAGAAGATGAGTGTAGACCAGATAGATCAGATAGGGGAATAAAACATATATAAGCACGTACTCATGCCCCCAAGTAGTTTTGATCAAGATGAGCACCTAGGGTGGATGAAGTAGTGATTAAGGTACTCCTACCATGAGAAGGAACAAACCCATAAGGAAAATGCCATGATTAGAGCCGTGGTACTCATATTTAAGGTATAAAAGACATAACGTGGAGAACCACATAGTTCCAAATCACTACAAAATGCATGACTGGTTGCAGATGGATGAAAGATCTATTTTGTGACTAAAATCATGTAAGATAGATTTTAACAATAGAAGGACCTTAGATGCAAAGCATTAAGAGGCTCCATTTCAGGTATACCATCCATGGAAGATAGGTGATAAGCCCCGGACCCATACTTATGAGTGAGAACGTACGGTCCCAACTAGTTAGGAGAAAACTTACCATGTTTACTCCATTCCGAGTAGTGTTATTTTGGTTTTCTTTAAGAACAAGATCACCAACTTGGAAGTCACGCTTTGCAAATGCTTGTTATAAGCATGCTTGACACACTTAAGATAGACTTGATGATGCTCAAGGGAATTGAGACAACGTTCATCTAACAACTCAAGCTATGCTAAATGGTTTTGATGATAGTCCTCATCAGAGACAAACTCTCTGAGAGAGACACGAAGAGAGGGAATCAACTTCCAAAGGAAGGACAACCTCAGACCCATAGATGAGAGAGAAGGGAGTAGCACCGGTAGGGGTATGAATGCTAGTCCGATAAGCCTAGAGAGCAAAAGGGATGTGTAAGTTCCAATCCCTACTAGCTCGACTAGTTACCTTTGCGAGGATATTACGCAAAGTTTTATTAGAAGCCTCAACTTGGCCATTAGATTGTGGATAGTATGGAGAAGAAAAGTTGAGTTTAATATTGAAGGTGTCATGCAAAGTTTTTGCAAATATTTGTTTTTGAAAGACTTTCCATTATCTATAATGAGTTTGTGAGGAACACCAAAGTGACAAATGATGTGTTGATAGATAAAATCAATGATAGGTTTAGCTTTGGTTGATGAAAGAGGAATAGCCTCCACCCATTTAGTGAAGTATTTTGTGGCAGTAATGATGGAGTGATGTCACTGCAAAGAGTGTGGATTGATGAGACCAACGAGATCAAGACCCCATTGTGAAAAAGGCCATAAATCCACTACAGGTTACAAGGCCTGACTAGGGATATGTGTGAGATTAGCGTGTTGTTGACACTTGACACACTTCTTGACATAGTCATAGCAGAGTCTTGATTAAGAGAAGGCCAATAATAACCTAAATGTAGGATGCGCTTAGCTACGGCCAAACCACCAAAGTGTCCACCACAGATACCATCATGGACCTCCTGAATGACTTTAGATGATTCAGGAGTTTTGAGGCACCGAATAAAAATACCATCAAAGCCACGTTTGTAAAGGATTCCGCCTAGAATAGTATAGCGGTTTGCGCGTTGGATAAAAGATCTTCTACCATTGGAAGTTAGATCTAGAGGAAGCACTGAATAGGATAGATAATCAAAAATGTGTTGATACCACTCATCTTGAGTGTTGGTCGTGACAACGTTGATTGAAGTCAACTGCTGAGATGAGATGGTTGGTATAAATGTTGAACAACCACATAAATTTGTGAGTCTTCGGTAAATGGAAGAATAAGTGAGGCTAAAGAAGCCATCATATCTGCAAATTGGTTTGCAGTGTGAGGAATAGCCTAGATAGTAAATTTATCGAAATATTGAAGCTGAAAGAGAACGATATCGCGATATTTTTGAAGGATATCATTTTTGCATTGATAGACACCAGTGACTTGATTAACGATGAGTTCAGAGTCACTAAAGATGTCGATATGGTGAGCACCGAGATTAATGGCATTTTGAAGACCTAAAATGAGAGCTTCATATTCAGCCATATTATTGGTACATTCAAAGTTAAGCTTGTGTGCGACAGGGATAGGTGCACCCCAAGGAGGAATCATGACAAAACCTACACCTCCCCCTTGCTGACATTTGGACCCATCAAAGAAGAGTTTTACTTTAAATGGAGATAGACCAAATCAATTTGTTGGATGTACTCATCTAGGAATTGAGAAAGGGGGATTTGAGTGTTCGAAAGAGGAGTATCAGCTAATTGATCCGCGATGACCTGACTCTTGATAGATTTCTATGAGATGAACTCGAGGTCAAACTATGTCATGAGCATGAGCCAACAAGTGATACGATCATTGTGATAAGGTTTCACATGCATTGTCTTGAGTGGATTGACACTTGTAACAATGTAGTTTTGTGATTAAGGAGGTAATGAAGAAGTTTAGAAGTTGCGAAGAAGAGAGCACAACATAATTTTTCATCTTTGGAATAACGTGTTTCATACTCATGAAGAGTTCAACTGATATAATAGATGGCTTGTTCTTTACCATTAGCATCCCGATGTGAGATCATGGCTCCTAGAGTATGGTCAGTCATGGAAATATAAAGATAGAATGGCTCCCCCTCACGTGGAGGTGTAAGCACAGGTGGAGAAAGAAGATAGGATTTGAGATCACCAAAGGCCTTTTGATAACGCTCATCCCATTCAAAATGAACATTTTTATGGAGGAGATGATGAAAAGGTTGACAATGGTCCAAAAGCTACGAGATAAAATGACACACTGATTGAAGGCATCCTTGAAGACCACAAAGCTGCTTTAAGTTGGAAGGGGGAGGCATCTCGAGGATAGCCTTTATTTTTGTGGGATCGACTTCAATGCCCCTAATAGAAATGATAAAGCCTAAGAGTTTACTAGTGAGAATGCCAAACACGCATTTAGATGGATTTAGGCGAAGACAAAAATGAATGAGTCTCTCAAAGAGAGGCACAAGAATGAAAAGATGATCCTGACGGTGTTTGGACTTACCAAGGAGGTCATCGACATAATCTTCTATAGTTTTGTGTAAGAGGTCATGGAATATGTAGGTCATTGCATGTTGATAAGTTGCTCCTGCATTCTTAAGACCGAAGGGCATGACGTGATAACAAAAATTCCCCCAAGGAGTTATGAAGGAAGTCTTATGCTGGTCCTCTGGTGTGATGAGAATTTTATTATACCCAGAGAAACCATCCATCAGAGAGAGCATCTCATGACCTATAGTTAAATCCATGAGTTGATCGATATTAGGTAGAGGAAAATCATCTTTCGGGCAAGTGAGATTAAGATCCCGGAAGTCGGTGCAAATTTGAATTTTCCTAGTAGCTTTGGTTACTAGTACTACATTTGAAACCCATTGTGGATAGTCGATGGCTTGGATGAAGTTAGCGAAAGCAAGTGTTGCTACTCCTCTTTAACAAGGAGGGCTACACAAGGATGCATCTTACGTAGTTTTTGTTTAACTAGTTTGATGTCCGAAAGAGTAATGGATATTGTGGACCACGATATTAGAATCGAGGCCTGGAATATCTTCGTATGACCAAGAAAATGCTTGGTGATGGTGGGAAAGAAAGGTGGTGAAGTCTCCTAACTCCTGTGGATTAAAAGATTGGCCAACTTTAATGATACGAGGGTCTTTAGAAGTCCCTATATTAAGGTCAACATTGGCTTTGTTGAGAAGCGTAGATGTGTCAGAAGGAATGGTTTTAGGAAGATAAGAATCCTATACCCCTAGATAGGTAAGGACAGAATCATCATTCGCACAGTGGATAGTATTGATAGTGGGAGAGTCATCTCCAACTATTTTAGGGAAGACTAATGGTATGGAAGTGGATTTTCCATTCATCTTATAGGTCATTGGACCTAAGGAAATTGTATTGATTAAAAAAAAAGTTAGGCGGGATGGAAATGGTGTCATCCACATCAAGTGATGCTTCCGACCTGATGGGAGAAGATGGTTCTTCAATGGAAAGAGGCTCATCGAGAATGGTGACGATGGCTTTCAAGAGAGGTTTGAACCCTAAACCAAATTTCTGATGTGGTTTAAGAGTTGGAATGGATGCAAGGTCATGCACACCCTTATCATACTTTCCCAGGCCAAAGCCCTTCCATGCGCATCGATATAGATAAGTTTTTGTGAACATGGGATTTATAGACAATCAAACCTGCGAATAGGGTTTGACCCTAGGAGGAGAATCCAGATGATAGTGAAGTGTATCAAGACCACCATAGATGAAGTTATTATGCTGATTGGGTAGACCATTAGTGACGATTCGACCAAGACCTGGTTGATATTCGAGTTATTTTTCCGCCTACCATACTCAAGTTAGGTTTGAGATGGGCATCAAAAATGAGAGAGAGGAAGCTCTCCTAACGAAAAACTCCCGCAACGTTTCTTCCAGATTTTGTAAATCGATAATTTTTTTGTAGGTATGGAAGAGGATAAATCCTCACAAGCAGTCAAAAATCATTCTCCTTTGGAGGGCGATTGTGGTCATGTCACATTGTGCGAAGGAAAGGATCTCCTGGATGAGTATAGATTTTTCCCTCATACCGATATTTTATGCATCGATGGAGGGTTGATGGGACGCATGCATTCTTTATGAATCCACAGGGAGTGTCTCGAGGATCATATTGTAGTGGAATTTCCTTCAACAATGTAAAAATCTCATGAAGTAGTTGTTAGCGCAAATCAGCAAGGACACCCTTTTCCATGTTCCCTATCGATTTCTAGTTTGACATTCTAGCATCCAAATTGCACAACATTGGATATTTTCACACAAGTCCAGGGATTGCGAAAGCTGGAAAAGATCCTCCGATGAAGAGGCTAGTTCCTCAACTCCTCTATTCAAGTGTGCATAACATTCTCATGAGGATTTACCTATATTTTAATCAAACTTTGCCAAGGGGACAAGGTTGAGAAGATACAAAGAATAAAACTAGTCTAATTAAGGTGATGCACCAAAAAGTAGTAAACACATGCTACTACAAAACATACACAATCCACAAGAAAATACAACACAAAACATGCAAAAATTTCTAGAATGTAATGAGAGATCAGGAATTCAATGATAAACATATGAAAGGATTGAAAAATTTTAATCACTAGAACATACATTATCATTCTTCTAGTCCAATTTGCAAGGCATTACAATTTGACCAAGAGGCAAAAGAGATGATGTATTTGCATGAAAAGGTAAAAATTCCATGAATCTCTTTCTCTAGATGAAAAGAAAAGAATAGTTAGCTTAGCAAGAAAAATGTCTAACTATTTCAAAAATGAGCCCATTCTAGATTTTACAATGCCCATTCAAACCGAGGAGAGAGAAATGTTGGGAAACATGAAAGAGGCTTCAAACACCAACCAAATGGTATTAAAATAGCATGGGCACCCTCAAAATTCCATTCCCAAACATTTTTAACCATGCAAGGAGAGAATGCGAGCCATACTTTATTAAAAATGGTGGTTAAATGTCGAGGCTTTGTTCATTTCCACGTGTCAAATGTTTTCCAATTTTCTCTCTCCAAACTCCATAAAAACAAAAATTGACCCTAGAATCATGTAGATAATTTCACCATATTTCCATTGATATAAAGAATGCCGAAAGTGAGCTCGGATCGAAAGTTATGCCCCTCTAGAAAATTTAGGGCAAATAAGAATCCAAAATGGGTTATGAGGCCAAAAATTTGAAATTTTCCTACTTTTGCATTTTGGAAAATTTCCCCAAAAATCTCCACACCCCACCATCCCGGTGCCATGTGGCATGATCCATTGGTCTGCGGGCCCTTCCCTCTTCATTTCCCATCATTTCGGCCTTTGAAAATTTTCCAAAAATGTTGTCGGATGGAACATCACATCAAGTGATGCTTCAATGACCCGAAGACACGTGTCATGTTGTGATTAGGTACAGATTTGCTCTCAACTTTCCCATCATGTTGACCATCTTCCCTAGTCTGAACATGGTAAACCAACCCTATTAGATGTGAGGTTTTCATGTTCATTTTCCCTCATGCGGGCTTGCCTTGTATTTTTGGCTAAAGCCACGTGGACACATGGCATAATCCTATTGGCTCGGGTTTTTGGGGAGTGGGCTTTCCCTTTCAAATTTTCCAAACTTGGGCGAAAAGGAAAAATTCCTCTCACACCTCTCGACCCCGATGTTCCGGTGACACGCGGCGCCATGCTATTGGATGCGGGCTTGGGGCCGAAAACCAATTTGTTTGTGACCAAGATCTGGGAAATTTTCCCAACTTCTCCCTACCATACACGTGGCCGCATCTTATTCGCGGCGGGCCTCGGAGAAGAAAATTTCCTCTTTGAAACCCGTCAAATGCTTGGTAAAATTTTCAAGTTTTCCTCCACCTCCTATTCATATGATGATCTAAAGGTGATGTGGCACCCTCCCATTGAACAAGGCTCATTTTGAGGAAAAATTCCCACAAAAACTCTGTCACGAGCCATAACTTAAAAATACATGGAGTTAGGAGGAAAATTTTACCTTTACTAAATTTTAGAAGGAGCTCTATCCAATGGTGTAATTTCCAAAACACTTTGAGAGCCTAAAATGAAAAATTATGAGCTGAGGCACAAGGGAGGAAGGCATGAAGGAGTTATCCAAATAAATGAGCAAGGGGTTTATTTTGGATAAGCTGTTTCTTTCCTACCCGAATGGGCACGACCACAGTTCCTAAAGTAACTATCAGCTGATCATTAAATGATCGAAGGGTGAAAGGTGGTGGGGACACTACATTCTTTGGTAACTTAAGTTGCTCAAATGTGTGGGAGGAAATGACATTGAGTGCAGCACCACTGTCAATCATAGTGCGTTTTAACGTAGTGTTATTGATTTGAATTATGATAAAGAGAGGAGCCTCTAAATCCTTAGAAGAAAGGGGAGGAATTTTAGAATCCTCGAAGGAAATGGTGGTTGACGGTCTATTAAATCCAACAACCATCTCAAAAGGTTGGGGCTCATCTGAATTCACTATGATATGGCACAAATTATCAATCAAAGCCTCAAATGTTGGGGAGATGATTGAATGAGGTCAAAAAGAGACATTTTGACCAAAGTATGGGTGAGTTATTTCATAACACTCTCCTCAACTGACACGGGAATCTGAGCCCGAGGTGAAGCACGAATAGAGACCCGAGGTCTCGGGGCTAATGAGGAAGGAGGAACTCCTTCGGGGTCATAGAAATGATGACCCGTGGTTGAGAGGCTATAGAAGATGATGGATTATCATACTATTGTGCTCTAGTGGCGATACAAATTGTGTCAATTTGAGAAGGTGGAAGATTATCCGGAGTGGTATCAATAGAATTAGAGGCCTGAGTAGACTATTTAGGCTCAGATGTAGTTGGGATGATAGGAGACACTTGTTCCTCCTCTTCTTCCAACAGAAGATCACTTTCTTCCAAGAGGTTATTAACGATAGATTGAAGGGCTTTACATCCCTCGGTGTCATGACCTGGAGTGCAATGGTAAGCACAAATCAAATCAGAGTTAAACCATGAAGGTTTTACTCCTTTGGGATTATAGGGTTTGATCGGAGGAAGAGATATAGATGAAGATTGGATAAGTTGGCAAAGGATTTCAGTATAGAATCTGGTAGATGAAGATGAGGAAAGAGGTGACGAAGGCACCTCTTTAGTCTTAATAGACTACCGAGGTAAAAGAACCTGCATATCTGGTTTGACAGTCTTTTTAGAGACTGTTTTATTTTCTGGACATTGGGAAAAGCAACCTTAGGTGCTTGAGATGGAAGCAAGTGAGGCAAGATTGATTTTGGTGGAGGAGCTCCTAAGATAGATTTTGAAGATGACGAAGATGTGACAAGTGTTTTGTCTTCGGAGATGAAGAAGGTTGATTGGGCTGAAATAGACGATGATTTAGATAAGACTTATTTAGATGGGGAGGATCTCCCAAAATAGATCGATAGGAGACACAAAGGGTGCCTTATATTTTGGTGATGAAGATGATGGTTCTGATAAAAGAGGTGACCCCTTTCCAGAGTAAATCCACTTTACAAGGCACCGGTGAAGATAGTGTTGTAGAAGAAGATGCCTTTTCAGTGGATAAATCCAATCTTTTATGATGCACAGAGAGGGATTTTTGAGGGAAAGCACCAAGAGTCTTAATGGTCTGAAATATTGGTTTTCCTTTTTAGGGATGGTGACAACTTCGACCGCATAAGGTGATTGTAACCATTTTGGAGGAAGTAAAGGAGATGATACTGATGATGTAACCTTAGGCTTAAACTCCAATTGTTTATGTTTGAGTCTAGGAGTTGAAAGTATAGGTGTCGATGCTATCTCTTTAGATGTTTCCTTAATAGGCAAGGAAGCACTGATGGTGGAAGATATAGGTAATGAAGAGGCAGCCTCTTGTGAGGAAGGTACTTCAGATGCAGTAATTGTGGGTGTAATTACTATAGGAAAAGTGACAGAAGGGTTAAGATCGAGGATGCTTCCGAAGGCATAGAAGTTGGTACAACTATGGGTACATTAACCAAAGGCATGGTCACGATGAAAATGGGAGTGACAGAAGTAGAAGTATCCGTAGTGGAAATTTGAAGGGATGTAAATGACTCAAGCATCAAAAGAATATCTGATGTCGAGACAGATGAAGATGACATTGTCTCAGGTATAGGTGGAAGATCAGATAGCGAGGTAGAGGGAGATGAATTTGTTTCTAATAAAGGAAGACTCAAAGATGGACCATCTGAGGATGGTGGATCTCAAAATTTGGAGTGGGGAGAGTCCCAATCATTCGATCGACATTTGAGGATGATTCAGAATTAGGAGAAGGACCATTAGTAGAAATGAAGCTGATAGTATGAGTGTTTGGTTTTTGAGTCCCTGAAGCATCATTGTTCAGGGAATGATTTGGAAAAGGTTGTTTAAAAACATCAAGCACCTAATTTGGGGAGCATTTGGGTTATCCAAAATGAGCTCGCCTTTATCAATGAATTTTTGGAAAAGATTTTGAAGGTCTGACATCATTCAATGTCATGGCCTTTACTTCTATGATAATGACAAAAGTCATTTTCCCTATACCAGAATGGCCGTTCTTGGCTCTCATCAAAATTTATAATAGGGAAGTTCGATCATGTGAACTTCCAACATTTTTATAAGATATAAGCATATGATTCCCCCAACGAAGTAAAATATCGAGATGATGAGGGTCCTTTTCGAGAGGATGAAGAGTCTCTCCAAGGTGTTTATTTAGAAGTGTTATCAACTCGTGATGTTTTTAATATGATAGTGTTGGTGGACCCCGATTCTTGTCTTTGTTAGAATTAGAAGGGTTTGATTTTGTAAACCGATAAAAATCTTGTTTAGACTTAGAACGATTTTTAGCTTCCCTTGTTCAATGGCACGGGACTCAAGTTTGCGTGCCATTGTAAAGGATTCTTCAAATGTATGAAAGGTTTGAATCCTTAAAGTGGAAGAAATATGATTAGTGCAAGATCGAGTAAACAACTCGATTTGTTGAGATTGAGGAAGGGAGAAGGACAATTGATTTATTATTCCTCTCCAATGAGTGACAAAATCTGCAATAGACTCGTCATCAAATTGATGAATGTTATAAAGATCTGTAATCGAGATCTTATGTGTGATGTTTATTGAGAAGTTTTCAACAAATATCTGAGCTAATTGAGAGAAATAAAATAGAGAATGTTGGGGTATGTTATTATACCAGTCTAAAGTGGGCCCTGCTAAAGACATAGGAAAGGTATAGAGCATAAGCTCCTGATCCTAGACTATAAGGTAGCAAGCATGCTTGAATGCTCACAGGTGTTATTGAGGATCCTCCCACTTATGAAATTTTGAGAACTTAAGAAGTTCCCATTAGGGAGGATAAGGCTTAAAAGCCACGATGGATGAATCGGTTCATTACATACTTCTTCAAAAGAGTATGATGGGTGAGCCCCTTTGGTGGAGGCTTCTAGGTCTTTTTCTTAAAAATAAGTTGGATGATATCGATTGAGGAGGGGGCATGTTAGAATTTCCCACATAAGAAGTAAATGGTATGTTTTGTTGAGTCGTTAGTGGGGATTCATATTCGATTAACAGGATGATAAGAGGAATAACCAGGGCATTCTAGGTGACGCCTTTGAGGTATTTATTGTGAAGGATCCTGCAGTATAAATAGGTTGTCGAGATGACAAGTGGTTGAAAGAAAGGTGGTTGAATGAAAGATGAAGCATGTGATTGGTGGTTCCTACACTTGCCAAATGAATCGGAATGGATTAGGAATGTGAGTGTTGATTTGATTTGATATGGTGGGAAACAAACTCTGAATGAGGCTTTTACTGCCAGATTGGTTATTAGGGGTGTCGATGCCAAAGGATGGGTAAATGTCACTGTTGCTAGAGCATAAGAAGAAAGACCAGCTAGAGGATGAGAAGGAGGAACTGACTAACTCATAGGAGGGGGTTGATTCACAGAGAGATACTTACCCTGAGACATAATAGACGGCATAGAAGAATTAACAGCAATTTGTGGGAGCGTGTGGACACACTCATCATAGCTGAAGAAGAGGGCCTCTCGAAAGTAGGCTGTGGGGTAGCCGAGGTAGCCATGGCACTAGGGATAGGTAGGGTCATTTGAGAACCAGATCGACATTGTTGGTGGAAGAGAAAAAGGAGGCATAGATGCGCCACCCTCTTTCGTGGTTTGGGGTGAGAAAAAACATGCTAACTGTTCTATAAAAGCCTAGGATGGCTCATGAGAATAATCCACCCGAGGGGTACCAAAACATCCACATTAGTGGTGGTCTTGGATGAAGAAGAGGCCATTGAGCCATTTTTCTAGATTGTGGTCAGGAGTGATGACTATCATAAATAGGAAAAAACACACATATCAAAAGAAAAACACCTCCGAAGAGATTGATCTAACTAATGCATAGACAATTCAAGCAGCGTAGGTGATTATCTATTTTAAATTTTCATGCCTTTTAAGAAAGAAAATGTTTGAGAAGGCTTTTGAGAAGAGGGGACTACTCAATTGGCCAAACTAAGGATGGTTTGGGAATGTTTTGGTGAGGAGTCCCGAAGGAACTTCAGAAAATAGCCATTTTTACGTGGCTTGATATAGGGGCCTACCCCACACTTCACACACCACTATGATAAGGGAGTCGGGTGCTTTGCCAATATATACCAGAAATTCCATGAATTTATAAATTTTCATGGCTTTTAGTACCGCGTAGGCTCTTCCTCTTAGATGTCACTTCCAAGTAGGCAAGGCTAGGGGAGTTTTTGTTTAAATGCTTTATACCTAGTGATTTTGGCTTTGTGTGCAACACACTTTGGTGAAAAAAAATAAAAATCAAATAGTGTCACTACCGATTTTGATCAATTTTCCAACCTATTTAGAAAACTAGATGAAGAACATATAGCAGAAATGACAACGAAAAGTTCTTTTTAAGCAATAAAACCAAAGTGTTTGATTTCATGAAGACAAGTCAAACAAGTTCTTTCCCAATGTGATTAATTATTTTTAAGCACCGAAACCGAAGTGTTTGAGTGTGATAAAAACAAACAAACAAGTTCTTTTTAAGTTCCTTAAAAAAAAAAAACCGTAAAAGAGAAATACCTGTAGATTTAGCTCTCCAAGGTGTGTGGACTTCAAAAATCATGTTGTTGAGCTCTTCCCCTCAAACAATCCTATGAACAAGCAAACCACTCTACAAGACAAGGTTAAGCAAACACGCAAACAAATCTAGAAAGATATATCCAGATAACTAGATACTAGTAGAAGAGAAATTTCTATTTAAGAAACTAGAAAACTTTCAAGAAAATGACAATTTTACACAAAGAGATAAATCAAAAAGTGCAACTTTGAAATCAAATGAAAGATTTACTAATCTTAGAAATAGAAATGGGAATCTAGATATGCAAGAAAGAAATAATTTTGATTTTGCAAATTATAAACAAAAGAAACAAGACCAAAATAAAGAAAGGAAATGCTTAAGGAAAATTGATGAAAATCAGTGAAGAAAAAGAACAAAAGCTCAAAAATAGAAAAGAAATGAACTTACCAATAGGGGACTTTGGTTCAAGTCCCACCAGGCGTGCCAGAATGTAGATCAAGAATTTCCGTGCTTGTTACCTATCCAAATTAATGCACCAAACTAAACACAAAAACCCTGAAAAAACTCAAATGAAATTGATTCCTGATAGATTGGATAAGATCCAAAGATGTAAATGGAAAGAATGCCATGGAGACAAGACAGGCACATACAAACAATCCTATAAGTAGATCCAAGAAACCTATGATGCACAAATCCTTGGTAGAAAAAGATGACGTTAGATGATATATGGGTGAACTGCCCGAGAAAGCGGGTCCGAGAAGCAATGAGCTTCATCAGCGGATGTCAGTTCACGTTTTCAATCAAGAGTAAAGACATACATGATAAAAGATGTAAGAAAATATTTAGGTTTTCTAATTAAAAATAGCAGACAGAATGTAAAAACCACAGCAGAAACTAAAAGAAAGCAGAAATTGTAAAAACAAAGCTGAAATTGTGTTACCTGAATTCTATATCTTTCTCGCAGATGATCGACGTTGATCGAGCGTGATCGCGTCATTTGTTTTGGTCGGCGTTGATCGATGACAGATTTAGCATCGATTGGTTTGGGTCGGTGTTGATCAGGAAGTGATCAGCGTCCATTAGACACACAGTAAACAAAAGGCCAGAAAGTAAAAGAAGAAAGCAAACTAAGAAAAATGGATTGGACGTAAGACCAGATTACTAAAGATTGATCAAAAATAGAGATTAAAGATGGAAAAAGAGGATCCAAGGTAGAAATTGATGGATTCTAACCCAAAAACGAAGAAAGACCCGATTAGTGCTGATTTGGATAAACCGGCGTTGATTAAAGACTAATCAGATTCAACCGGACTGGATCGGTGTTGATTGAAAGGAGATTACAGAAACTTACCAAAGAAGAAATACCTGAAAAACACTTGATTGATGATTGATGACCAGGGTAGCTGTGGAGACCTGCAAGAGCTGTAGATCTATGGACAAAGTAACAACGCACCTCTCAGGGATTAAACTGCACAAAACTCACTCTCTTCCTCTGATAATCTCTATAATCACTTAGATGAAAGCAATCTCTAGGAAACCAGCTCCTGAATCTAACCAAAGAGGATCTTAGGTCGTAAATTTATAATCAGCGCCAACCGAGATAAAATCAGCGCTACTCAGAAAAATCGGTGTCAATCGAAAAACGGTTGGTGCTGATCAGGGAACAAACTCCCAAAGTGGCGAAAATTAATTTGTATGGATAATAAAGGTATCCCTCCTACTCTAATATGGGAAGAATCCTGCTGCACGGTTTTAGGAGAGGAGAAATAGGTGGGATAGATGGATAATAATAGCATAGGAGGGTAGGAAGTGATATGGGGTGAATAAGTACAAGTGGAATAAATGTAAAAGATATAATTACATGGTTAATTTTTAATTAACCATGGGTGAAACATAATGGGGTTGATAAAACTTAGGATAGGCCTTCAAATTAATTATTTAATTAATACCCTAAGGGAGAAGTGGTGATATAAAGGTGCCCAAGTTGCCCGAGAGGATGAACGAACCAGGGGGCACTAAATTGGGTAACCAATTTTAGGTGTCTACATGTTCTTTGGGCATATATAACCACTTATAATAGATTGAAAAAGGCCACACCATTTCAGTTGGTGTTTGATGTCGAAGTCATTCTCCCTATAAAATTTATGTTACCTTCTTTACGCATTACACACGCTGGAGGTCTAGTTGATGAGCATGCTTTAGAAGAGCGGATTGAAAAGATGATTTAGTTGGATGAGCAACAAGCCATAGCATGTTGGATTCAAAAGAAAGAAAAGGCCAGGCAAAAAGCATGGCATGATAGAAATATAAAGGATAAGAAGTTGGCGGTTGGACAAATGGTACTTCTTTATGACTCTAAGTTCTTGCACCATCTAGGCAAGCTCAAAGTACATTGGTTGGGGTTGTATGTCATCACTTACATACTTGAATCAGGTGTTTTCCAGTTAGAAGCACTTGATGGAACACGGCATACCCAGTTACTTTAACGGGAGTAGGCTGAATCCCTACTATAAATAAGTCTTCTTGGTGTTTGTAATAAGGTAGTATTGTCATTTAGATTAGGTTTTCAATTATGTATTTCCTTCATTGTCGTTATGCTTTGTCAATTTAGTTGTTGTTCTTGTGTAATAAGTGTGCTTGCACACATGAAGCTAATTACTATGTGAAGAATGTTTATGCGTAGAGGACTGCACATACTTTTAGTGTGGGGTGGTTGTAGTTATCCAAGTAAAATACTGTGGGAATTGAAAGGTGAAAGGAATAAGTCATTATGGGTGTGCTTTAAGTCAAAATAAAATTTCTTCTCTCAAAAGTGAACAAGGATGGAGATGAATGAAAGGACAGTATAACATGAGGTAAGCGAGGCCATAATAACTACTAGGAGAATGTATGGTGATGAGGTACTCAGGCGCAAGGGCGTGCGCTGAAGAGAAGTCTATGACCAAAGGGTAGGAATGCGCGCTAGAAGGTTATAGCTAGGGCATGAAGATGTACCACATGGAATGAATGAATTTGGTCAATGAATGAGAGGATATTTGGCAGGTGAAGGAGTAATAAATTCATAAAAATTTGAAAAACTATATAAGGATGGGATGCGAATTCATTTTTACCATTGCAACTAAGAGTATTTGAGGAAAGAGCTAAGTGCGAAGAGCTGAGTGATCGAGTTAAGGTGAGAAGGGTGTGAAATCAATAATGACAAACAGATTTGCATGAAAAGAAGCTTGTGTCCCCTGGTGGTGAAGGGTTTGAGTGAAGCAAGGTGACAGAGAGGAGTTAGGGCATGAAGTTTCCACCTAGGGCATGATTGAATCAAGCTAGGGTTTGATTCACAAATTGCAGAGTTAAAGAGGAGATGATTGTAAGGTAAAAATGACACCCAAGAAGGTAGTTGCAGTAGAAGAAAAAGGAAAGAATAAGGTGGTCGTCGAGGAGGAAGAGATGGCACCCGAAAGAAATTTTTCAAAAATGCAATATCCAGAGTCATCGTCACCAAGAATGGGATTCACACATCAAAAATAGCAAAGTAAATACAATCATAGGACCTCAGAGAACAAGAAGGAGCTCAATTCCTTGCTCACTACAAGGATGAACAAATGTACGGTAGATGACATGCCGGTTTATGATGATGTAGGTGAGAAGCTTCTGAAGAGAATTGGGGTCTACCAATTATATGAGCTTCCATATTTTAGGAAGTATGAGCCCTTGTACCAGTGGCTCATGAGCAGAGTGCATGAGGACTTCTTCTACTTTGCAGGACATAGAGTTAGAATCTCATCTGTACTTATCTCAATGGTGACAGGTTTGAAGGCCACAGGAGAGGATATAAAGAATGATCTAACAGAGATAAAGTCAGGATCTTAAAGACCAGACAGGAGTTGGGGTACCTGAAGGGTCTATGTGGTATGGATATAGACAAGTTGAATAATTATCTGGTTGTGCAAGTAGCAGCACACCTTGTTACAAATTTGAATGACCAAGAGTGGTGGTCATAGGTAAATACTATGTGGTTACACGTTGTGCGCAAGATGTCGCGGGAGCATTCTACAATATTACAAGCTACATTACTGAGCAAATAGTTGAGGAAGCACGCATATGAGGGAAGAAAAGCTTTGGGGTTGTTCTATTATCACCGTGTTCATGGAAATTGGAGTACTAAATGAGCCAAAGGATAGCTATGGGAATACCACATGGAGAATAAGTCACCCACCGAAAGGTTCAAAGCAAGTACCTATGTAAAGGGTCCATGATAGATGATGTCAATCAAAGGGCGGAGAAATGGTATTACGGGCTCTACGTGGAATTTGAAGAAGAATGGCACATCTCGAAGGACCTACCATTAGTAGTGGGGAAATAAGTCTAGTTTTTTGTATATCAGTATTTCTTCATTACACACTTCCCAATGAGAGATGGAATTTAGAGCCCTTGGTGTAAATTACCTTAGGCATTCACTACAAGGTATTTCCAAGCATCTATTCACGTGATTCATAGACATGTACTTGACCGGTATTCAATATAGATAAGGTAGACTGCAACTACCACATGTTGAGGAAGAAGTATGTGTATCTAGGAAGAAGTGCCTATGTCAAGAGGCTCATTTCGAGGTATTGAATATCAAGCCAATAAGTCTAGTTGTAGCAGATATAGGGGTAGCATTAGTGTATCTTCAATTGAAGCCCAAGATGGAGAACAATAAGTATGTGGAGAATGAATTCACACTCCCAGGGCCACCGAAGGGTAAGCACACAATGGAAAACATACCGGTGCAAAGGCCCATAGAAATCTGTTGAAGTAGAGGATGAAGAAGAGGAGCATGAAGATAGTGGAGGCTTGGAGTGTAGAAGAAAGAAACCATATGATAGAGAAGAGTCACAACACATGACCACTCCACCTCAAGGACAGGATGAAGAGGAAGATATGGAGGTTGAGTAGGGGGAGCATAGATTTAAGAAAGTATTCAGACGCATAAGGACTCAAGGTGGAACCCCACAAATGGTAAGGAAATCACCTCATCTCTCTCCACACAAGGAGACCACTGAGCCAAAGAGGAGAAGAAATTTGAAGTTGGATGAAGAAGTGGAGGAATCGGGGAGAGCGAGCATGCATCTCCTACCCCAATCAAATAAGAAGATGAGCCAAAAACGAGGAAGAGAAAAAATATCAAGAGATGAAGGATGGAGAAGAAAGAGAGAAGCAAACCTCTGGATCCACACATGCAACTGCTCAAGGTGTAATGGGACAAGCACCTAACCTTTAAGCTACAATTCCCAAGGGACCTAGTTCAAAGAGGATGAGTGGGGAACACATTACACCACTCATGGGCTACGTAGAGGACACTGGAAAAATCATCCGCGCGTGTTTCCAAAGCATTGTAGAACAAAAGGATTTATTTGGCTGGGAATTAATGGATGGGGATATGATGACCATTCACACTAGAAATAAACTCTCATGGTTAATGCATACCCACATGGATGATCCTAACTTTTATGTATGCAAAGAGTTATGTTTTTGAGACGGTGACAATGCGATCCAGTTTATCAACATAAAGACCCTGGAAGAAAACAATGAGGTCCAGAGAGAAATGAAGGATGAAACATTGGGCCACAGAAAGATTGTCAATGGTTAAGTAGAAGTGCAAGGCCCTGGTAGTAGCACAAGAGCCACACAAGACTCGGTTAGAAGAGCTTGGGAAGCTCATTACGCAAAAGATGGATCTTCTAGAAGGAAGAATGACCTCAATGTCTAGCGTTGTGTTGGTTCTGCAAAATGAAAAAGGGGAGATTGTGAGGGATGAATTGGAGTCCATTGTTGTGGACATTCCAGAAAAATCAAAACAAGCACTCATTGAATGGCAGGCCTTGGAGGCCAAAATAAAGGAGGAGTATCCAGAGTTGATCCTTCAAATTGATACAGAGGAGGTTGCCTCATAAAACTTCTTTATTCATCTACATTCTTTCTTATTGTTTCCATTCTTCTATTCTTTACTTTAGTTTTGGAGATACCCATTGCCGAGGTGACAATGAGATTAGTGTGGAGCATTGTTGATCGAGAGAACACTTGACGAACTCACACAAGAAGTCCACGTAGGAAAACAGTCGGTGTAATGGCGCGAATGGATAGGAAGAATGCACACACGAAGCGAAGTTCAGCATTCAAGACTTAGCCAATTTTGAGCATGAAGACCTATTTTTGAAAGATGGTGTGTGGAACACACCAATGATGTAGAGACATGTGCGCCACACATTTTCTAGCTTTATAGGATCGGATCGAAGTTTTTTTCATGGAGACAATCCAAGAATAGGATTTTCACTTGATTAAGCGTAAGAGGTATATAGATAGCACACTTACATCCGTGGCTATGCATGTAAATGGTGCATGGCTATTAATAGCATGTGGCCTATTTTTGGAATAGATAAGCATTGAAGGGTAAGTCCCCACCCTATATATATGATGTGAATCACATAGTAGTAGATATATAGGTATATGCAAAGCGTAAGAGGTAAACATAAAGAGATATGTGCATATGATGGATTCTTGTATGAAATCCATACATGCATCGATATAGAATTCCATTATTGTAAGGATATTTTGTGTTTATTAATAGATGGAAGTTATTGGTTGAATCTAAGTGTCATTCCTGTGTGTAATTGAGTAGTGCATGTTCTTGATTCAATCATGATTATTGTTTAAGTTTGTTCTTTCCTAGATCTAAATATGGCATGCATTGTAGAATGATGGATTAGTTATGGATCTATATGTTTCTTCCTTCATCACACTAACATCCTGCTACAGCAACCCTAAAGAGGGACCTGGTACCTTTGTGCACTTCGGGTGAGCGCTCAGTCTAGGTTGAGTGATGTGCTAGCGCGTCTAGGGTGTTATCTAGTAAATTCTAGGTTGCATCAGGCACACACTTTTGAATGAGACAATCAGAATTCTATTAGATGAGTTAATGATTGCACACCATAAGACTACACCATATCATCCTCGAAAAATGGGAATGTTGAAGCTTTCAACAAGATTTTGAGCCAAACATTGACAAAAAAATGTGATGTTGGAAGGAAAGATTGGGATGATAAAGTTTTTGTCGTGCTTAGGGCATATAGAACAACATACAAGTAATTGAAAAAGGCCACGCCCTTTTAGTTGGTTTTTCCCACGAAAATGCAGTCTTCCGATGGAATTCATGTTACCTTCTTTGCGTATTGCATGCGGCTGAAGGTCTAGGCGATGAAAATGCTTTAGAAGAAAAAAATTGATCAATTGATACAAATTGGATGAGAGGCATTCCATATCACGTTGAAGATAGAATTAGGAAAAGGCCAAGTAGAAGGCATGGCATGATAGGCACATTAGGGACAAAAATCATGAGATAAAATAGATGGTGCTTCTTTATAACTCTAAGTTTATGCGCCATCCAGGCAAGCTTAAACTACATTGGTTGGGACCGTATAGTATCACTAATATACTTGAATCGGGAACTTGTTAGATGGAGACACTTGATGGAATATGGTTACAGGTTACTTTAATGGGATTAGGATGAAGCCATACTATAAATAAGTTTTTCTTGGTGTTTATAATAAGGCAGTGTTTCCATTTAGACTAGGTTTTCATTTTTATATTTACTTAATGTATTTCCTTTTTGGTCGCTATGCTTTGTCAATTTAGTTAGTGTTTTTTGTAATAAGCGCGTTTGTGCACTAGAAGCTAATTACCATTTGAAGAAATTTTATGCACAGAGGAATGCACATACCATTGGTATGGGGTGGCTATTTACAACTGGGTACCTATAAAGGAATAAACTGCTACAAGTTCTATTCAATTTTTTAGAGTGGGTAGAAAGGAGATTTCTTTAAAAATATGATTATAGATGGAGATAAATGAGGGAACAATATAACATGAGGTAAGTAGTGGCCATAGAGACTACTAGGGGAAGGCGTAGTGGCGAGGCACTTAGGTGCATGGAAGTGCACTAAAGAGAAGTCTATAGCCAGAAGGTAGGAAGGCACGGTAAAGGTTATACAGGGTGCGAAGATGTAACGCACGGATATTGTGTAAATGGTAAATTAATGAGAGGATTGTTGGTGGCTAGAGTAATAAATGCACTAAATTTTGAAAATCTAAATAAGGATGTGATGTGTATTCATTTTTACCTTTTTGATCACAAGTGTTTGAGTGAGCTAAGTGCAAATGAGCTAAGCAAGTCGTGTTAAGGTATGGAGAGTTGTGAAACCAGACGTGGATAGTAGACTATTAGGTGAAGAGGCTTGCTTCCCCATTTGTGAAGGGTTTGATCAAAGCGAGAATAGTTAAGGAGGAGTTAGGGCACATGGATTCAAGATAGGTTTTGATTTTTCTCATAATAGACAGAAAAAGGTGGATTTTATGATGGCACTAAAGAAAGCACCTATCGCATGCACCAAAGGAAAGAAGAAAGTAGAAACAGAAGTTGAAATTTCTCTCGAGAGTAATTTCTCAGAGATGCAATATCCAAAGGGTGTGATAATTGGACAAGAATGGGATTCCCACATCCGTAAGTGCAAGATAAGTGACTAAAACCACTACACATCTGACAACAAGAAAGAATTAGATGTGTTGTTGAGTACAAAGATCAACAAGCACACTTTGGAGGATATGTCAGTGTACGATGATCTTTGGAGATAAATTTTTGAAATAGGTAGGAGTTTATCAGTTGTACAAGCTCTCATATTTTGGAAAGTATGAACCTTTATATCAGTGGCTGATGAGTAGAGTCCATGAGGAATTTTTCTATTTTGCCGGATGAAGGGTTAGAATCACAGCAGCCCTAATTTTGACACTGACAGGATTAAAAGGCATAGGGGTAGACCTAGCTAGTGACTTGACTGATAAAGCAAAAGTAATCATGGAGACACGAAAAGAGTTAGGGTATACAAAGGGTCAGTCATGGAATAGACATTTATAAATTGAAGAAGTACTTAGTGGTATAGAAAGATGCACATCTGGTGACCAAGTTAAATGATTAAGAGAGATGGTTGCAAGTAAATACCATGTGGCTCCATATCACGAGGAAAATGTCTCAGGGAGTAGTCTATAACATAGTAGGTTACATTGTAGAAACCATTATTGAGGAAGTGCACACAGGTGATAAGATCAATTTTGGCGCTATCTTACTTTATTTAGTATTTATGGAAATTGGAGTGCCTGATGGGCCAAAGAACAAGATTTGGGAATATCCCATGGAAAACAAGTCCCTTACGGAAAGGTTTGACAAGTATTTATGTGAAGGTTCAATGAGTGGGACGTTTAAACAAAGGGTAGAGATGTGGTACGATTGACTCCACGTGGCATTTGAAGAGGAGTGGCACATCCCCAAGGAGCTACCTTCGAGTAGTTGGTAAGGTAGTATAGTTCATGGTGTACAGAACTTCTACATCATGTGGTTCACAACGTATTACTTTCAAGCATCATTCCACCATTTTACTAATGCATGCCACCTGAGTTTTATTACAGACAAGGTAGAATGTGACTACCACACTACGGAGGAAGACATATGTATATCTAGGTCGACTTCCTATGTTGAGAGGCTCATTTTAGATGTTATAAGTATGAATCTTGTAAGCTTGGAAATTGGGGACATTGGAGAAACACTCGTATACCTTCAGCTTAAGCCCAAGATGGAGAATAAAAAGTATGTGGAGAATGATTTCACGCTCCTAGGGCCACAAAAGGGAAAGCATACAGTGGAGAACATGCTAGCCCCAAATCCCACAAAATCTATAGAGTTAGATGACAAGGAGGAAGATGAAGATAGTGGCAGGGTTAGATCATAGATTCCAGAGGGTAGCCCATAGACAAAGTGGAAACTAAGCATGTAGGTACTCCACCACAAGCTCAGGAAGAAGACAAAGACTTGTATGTAGAAGTAGTCCATGAGAGCACCACTTTAAAAGGGTATTCAAAATAACAAGTACCTAAGGCGCAGGGAACCCCATAGCCTATGAGGAGATCACCATGACTCTCTCCTCAGAAAGAGGTAGTTGAGAAGAAAAGGAGAAAGCTAAAGATAAATGATGAGGCACTCTGTAGAACCAAAATTTGTGGAGGAACCCAAGGATGAAGATCTGAAGGATGAAGAAGAGGGAGTAAAGGTGGTAGAAGAAACAAAACATGATATTGCTCAGAACATCGAAGATCTGACTCCAAATCTTGGTGCTCAAATTCCTAGGGGCCAAGAATAAAGAGAGTAAGTGGGGAGTATGTTGTACTGAGTATGGGCTATGTTGAGGACACAAGTAAAATTTTCCATGCCCATTTCCAGTACAATGGGCCTTAAGGGGTTGTATGGATGGGATTTGATGGACCCAGACATGGCCACTACGCGCGAGGAAACAACTTTCTTGGTCAATGAAAACTCACATGGATGAGCCCAATTTTGATGTATGTGAGGAGTCATGTGTGTCCCAAAGAATGAAGAAGGCACCGTAGAGCAGACACATGACTATAAATCCCACTCTCATGTTTGATGAGTAGGTAAGCAATGCCTTAGTTAAGGTATCTACAAAAGTGGCATGAAGGAACATAGATAAGGTTGCCACTATTAGAGTGCTACGAGAAGATAACAAGGCCAAAGCTGTAGAAATAACGCATCTACAAGGAGAAAAGGACTTGGAGCAGAAAAATAATGAGGCCTTCATTAGTATGGTGGAAGAAATTGGTGACCATGTCCTGAAAGCAAGACCGCACTTGGAATCTAAGGTACCTGAAAGGTTTCCTTTAGTTATGCATTATGTGCATACCCTAGTAGATTTGGTGCTTGAGGATGGACCGATTCACATGCCGAACTAAAGGACCACTGAAGAAGGAATGAAGAGAGCAAGGGCCTCAGTATTAAGAAATATTTCATCTTATGAAGCCTTGCTCCAAACTTTACAGAAAGAGCTGAAGAAAGCAGACCAGGCATTGAATATTTGTGCAACTACATAATCAATAATATGAATAAGAACCATATTAGAGAATAATGAAGTTTTGAAAGTAATGAAATATGAGACTCTAGGGCATGAAAATCAATTGGCGTTAGTGAATAAAAAGTGCAAAGACCTTGCAGCAACACAACAACCACATAAGGAAAGGCTGGATGAGCTTGGAAAGCTCATAGCACAAAATATGGATCTTCTGGAGGGATGGATGTCTGTTATGGATAAAGTTGTCATAGTATTATAGAATGAGAAGGGAGAGATGACCCAAGATGATTTGGAGGACATGTTGCAGATGTCCCAGAGAAAAAAGGAACATGTTGGATGATTAGCAAGCTTTAGAAGCTGAAATTAAGGAAGAATATCCATATTTGATTCTCCCGGTGGAAGAGGAGGGTACTGGAGAGTAAAATCTATTCTTTGTACAATAATTCATTATTTATATTCTTCCATTCTTATTCTTTAAAGCATCAGGAGGCAACCATTTTCGGGGTGACAATGCAATTTAGTGTGGGGTAATGTTGAGCAGACGAAGTATGACACTAAGGAGAAGGCACACAGAAAATTTGCGTGCAGTAGCAAGGAAGATTGTAATGCGTAGAAGGATAGGGAAGGAATCACTTGTAAATGGAAGATCGAATTAGGACTTAGCCATTTTCATGGTTATGGCCTATTTTTGGAGATACCATATGGATCACACAATGGGTTAGAGACTTGTGCACCACGTAAATGCTATTTTGGGACAAGCATTTACTAAAGAGCCATGCATGAGTTTGAATTAATAATAGAACTACTACTGCCAATTAGTTGTAAGAGATCTATTATTAGTGCACTTACATGTGTGCATGTTATTGTAAAGGCGCGTGACTATTTTCAGCATACGACCTATTTTTGTAAGTGTGTAAGTGGTGAAGGGAAAGTCCCCGCCCCTATATATATGTAGTAATTTGTGTTGATAAGAGAGAGATCTGTGTATGAGCTATTGTGGAGTTATGCTGCCAGATC
Organism: Taxus wallichiana var. yunnanensis; assembly: GCA_018340775.1. Taxonomy (NCBI): domain Eukaryota; kingdom Viridiplantae; phylum Streptophyta; class Pinopsida; order Cupressales; family Taxaceae; genus Taxus; species Taxus wallichiana. The sequence goes on along the minus strand of CM031239.1, from coordinate 202,844,231 downwards.
TAATGTGTGCATGAACTTATGATACTACTTATTGTAAGAAGCTTATGTGTTTATTGTGTTTTAATATAATGGAGTGTGTTGGGTGAATAATGGTGTTAACATGACTAAAACTAGTTCTTACATGGTTGACTTTATTATATCTATTGCTTAATTCATTATTATTTTAGATCTAGATCTAGATTATGTTATGTGGGATATTTATGTTGTTTGTGGTTATGAATACATTACATATTCCTCATGTTCACATCATGTACAAGCAACTCTAAGGAGGGGCTTGGTACCTTTGCGTGCTTCGGGTGAGCACTTAGCTCAGGCTAGGTGATGTTCCATTGTGCCTAGGTTGTTCGTGGTAAATTCTAGGCTAAATCACTCAAGGAAGACCCAAGCTTAGCTAACTGAGGATATAGGACAACCACTTTCAGTTGGTAGACACACTGATGTGTTTGCACCCATCTGGAGGGTAGTGAAGGTCATGACTTCTCTTCATACTCGGTGACCATGTATGAGATAGCTAAGCAATTGGTGAGGCATATTTTCTCTCGTAGTGAGACCACAGCTAGTGGCCACCACCACAAGAACTCCCACCATTCAGGCATTCTTGTTTTCATAGCTGCAGTAGGATTACACCATCTTAGGGATCCTACATGGATTGATAGGCCATTGGGCCTTTTATTGCTTAGTTGTCATTTTGTTGGGCATTTATACGATTTGTTTTTGTATATTTCAGGCTCATTGCAAGTGTTTTGACCATGCCTAGCACGTGATGGCATTGTATACAAACTCGATTTATTATGATATATACATATTTTCTTTTTGATTTGGTAATTCATTGTATCTAAGTTGAATTCCTCTTGGCTCACTTCACATGTGTACTCTAGATGTTTAGAACTTCTGTTTTTATATGATTTTCAGAATGTATGCAGTGGATATGAATGCTAATAGAATGATTTATTTTTTTATTTTGTAATGCTTTGATACATGATAATGAAAATACACTGTAATGCTGAACTTTAGTTTCTCTAAGAAATTTTGATACTTCGTATTATTTTGGAAAGACGTGACGAAAGAGTGATATGATAAGTGAACAAACTTTCCCCACTCCTAACTCCATGCAACCGGTAAGATGTGAGGGCTCAACACCAAGATCCAGAAGGGGCACAAGTTATAGAAATTTGTTGAATGGTAATGATGAGAGAAAGACAAGGATTTGGAAAAACCAAATTGAGACCCTATAACCTCATTCTACTCAAGTTTGCTTCATAGTTTAAAATGTGAATTGCTTTCCAGTTTATCTAGACTTAGATCCATAGATGGCCACTTGGTTGACAAAATCTGGTTTAAGGTTTTAAATTCTCTTGGAATTTGAACATCTAACTCACTTTGTTCTGATTTATGATTTCACAACATTTGAATGAATTGTTTCTAAATTTCAAATTTATCAAAGAGACCCCCTACACCTTGCCCCATTCTACTAGTAGGAAGTATGGTATCATACCCATGGACAAAGAATAGGCAAGTAAGGGCACTTCTCTCCTTTCCCAACCCTACATCACTAGTAAGAGACACAGGCTCAACACCGAAGGTTGGTAGGGCAAAGAAATGTGTAAAATAAAAATTTTTGTGGATTTGCATTTGACTTATTTATCTAGGCAAAATGTCTAGAATGTTCTTATTTCTAAAGAGATGTATATGGGATAGATGCGACACCATGAAGCTTCTAGAATATACTATAGGCAAAGACACCTAATCTAGAAGAAACTATGAGTAGAACCAAGTATGCAAGCCTTGGTATGGTTACTATCAAAGTTTTTCTTATCTTTCTTGAATTGATGAAATGATTTAGAAATAATTGATGATACCATGAGGATTTGAAGAGATATGATTTGAATGTTTTGCCAATGTTTTCAGAAGTTTTATAGGAATTTCTATAAGAATAAGTCCCTTGATCACAAATTTTATGAAATGAACTGGAAGATGAAAATGTAATGTGGATGTAGTAATATACATATGGAAATGCTAATAGATCATGCGTAGTATCTCTTCAGGTGAAGAGAGTTTACAGATTTGCTAAACTCCTCACCCTCTAATGTACATAGGTGAAATTCCCCATTTTATAGTCTTCTATTACTCGATATGGTCCCAACCACCTGGGATTGAATTTCCTTCATTCGCCAGTCTTTTTGTCTATTCATATATCGAGTCTCAAAACCAAATCTCCCTCATATATTTCACGCTCATAGAATTTCTTGTTGTATTTCGATCCATTCGGTCAATGCAATTGTTATGCCATTATTCAACATTGATCCTAGCTTTAGCAAGGATTTCTAATTGAGAGATTTTTGCCTCTCAATAGCCTTCTTCTCTCAGAATTCCTTGCAACGAGATACGAAGACTAGGTATTTCAACCTTAAGTGGTAAAACCGCTTCTGCACCAAATACCAAAGAAAATGGGGTTTCCCTGTTTGCATTCTTATCGATGTTTGATAGGCCCACAAGGTTGGAAAGATATTTAAGTGCCAATCTCGTTTATTCTCCTTGACAATCTTAAGGAGGATGGATTTTAACGTCTTATTCGTAGCCTCAGCTATCCATTGGCCCGAGGATAATAGAGAGAAGTCAGTATGGTGATTTATTTTGAAATTTTCACACAATTCACATACTTCCTCATTTTTGAAATATGTGCCATTATTAGAGATAATGACTTGTGGGACCCCGTACCTACAAATGATTTGGTTCATAATGAACTTAGCGATTACACATCCAGGCATGGTGGTAAGAGGCATGGATTCTACCCACTTAGTAAAGTATTCATGGCGTGATTATGAAGTTATGACCATTTGTTGATGAGGGGGAGAAATTCCCTATCAAATCAAGGCCCCACATGGAAAAGGGCCATGGTGTTGCAATTAGTTGCAGAGCATGTGCCGGTATGTGGATCTCATGGGAGAACTCTTGACATTTATGGCATTTGCACATAAAATCTACCACATCATGTTCTAACATGGGCCAAAAGTATCCCATCTCGATGTATCTTTCGAGTAGTGGTGTGGCTACCAAAGTGACCTCCACATACTCCACTATGTGATTCATAAAGAATCTTCTCGGATTCTTCTTCATCAACACATCTTAACAACATTCCATCAAAGGCTCTACGATAGAGCACCTATTCCAAGATAACGTACTTAGCGGCTATAACATGTAACCATCTTCTTTGTTGTGATGTCACCCCTTCTGGATATGTATGATCCACTATGAAATTAATAATGTCAGTGTACCATGGGCATGTAGAAATGGGAGGCTTGGTTTCAAAAAAATACACACATTCGTCGGGAAGTCCAGATTTACTAGATCACCTCCATCTAATGGGTTATCAGCCAACTAGTCCATAATGATTTTTCCTTTGATGGATTTTTTATTAAAAATGTTAACTCAAACTCGCCCATCAAAGTTATGAAGCGTCCAAATTTCTTAGATAAGGACCCTTGCATGAGAAACATCCACAGATGATCCGATTTAACAATGACCCTTGTTTTTTTATTTAACATGCAATATCTCAAGCACTTTGTTGCAAAGACTATGGAAAGGCATTCCTTTTCTGCTTATGTGTAACACATCTCATAATCAATCAATATTCGAATAATAAAATAGACTGCACATTCTCATTTATCGTCTTCCTCTTGAGCTAACATGCAAGCTAATGATACATCTGTAGCTCGTGAGTACGTAAGTAAAGGGAGATCTGACTTAGGCATCATGAGTGTGGGAGGAGACAATACGAACCATTTGACTAACTCAAATGCCTCATTACACTCTTCCATCTAATCAATGCAACAATCCTTTTTTAGTAAATTGTTGATTGGGTGAACAACAAAGGTTAGATCAAGGATAAACCTTCAGATTACACTGAGTTTTCCAAGATAAGATCTAATGCCAGAATCATCTGACGATGGAATCATTTCTACTATGGCTCAGATTTTTGCTAGGTCTACATCAATCCCTCATGAATATATGATGTATCCCAACATATTACCTCCCATTACACTAAACATATATTTTTTGGATTTAATGTGACGCCATATTCAATTAAGCAAGAAAGGATGATACGAAGCACCTCAGGGTGATCGTAACTTTTTCTGGTCTTATCTAGAAAATCATCCACGTATGATTCCACAATCTTATGGATAATATCATGGAATATATAATTCATCTCTTGTTGTTATGTGGCACCAACGTTCTTAAGTCCAAACGATATGACAACATAACAGTATGTTCCCCAAGGAGTGATAAATGTAGTTTTGCTTTGATCCTCCTCAAAGATTTCGATTTGGTTATATCCAAAAAACCCATCCATGAGAGATGACAACTCATAACTAGTTATTATGTCAATAATAACATCGATGGATGGTAACGGGAAATTGTTTGTGGGAAAATCCTTGTTGATATCCCAAAAGTCTATGCAAATGCAGATTTTTCCATTCTTTTTTAGAACGGGGATGATATTAGATACCCATTATGACTAGTCAAATAGCTTGATGAACCCTACCTATAGGATTTTCATCACTTCTTCTTTCACCATGAGGGCTACTGCATTTAAAGAAAAGTGACATGCAAGCATGAGAATCTACAAGTAGCCCTTCTTCATACCCAACCTCTCGAGGTCATGCCGAGACAACCTGGTGGAAATGAAATATATGTGGGTGTAGACAAACTAGTTGGGAAATCTTATATCCTCAACACGCAATAATGGGATCTATGATTCTAAGGCAAATAAAGCTCTCCTAACCTGAATTGGTGTAATGGATTGTTCAAATATAATAGCTTCTCGGAGGCTCCATTCAATATCAAGCTCTGTCGAGATCCTATCTATTAGCTGTTGGATGCATGGAAAGTGACCTGTAGGTGCTTTGTGTATATTTCTAGACAAAGTGTTCATGAAAATGGTAGTGGATTTATAGGAAACTATGGGTGGTTTTCTGGTTTAACCTAGAAAATATTAGCTTGATTGGCTTCTATGTTTAATGCGAAAAATTGTGTTATGATATCCAGCAGGGGAGTGGTGAGGATCTAAATACTAGTGTACATAAACTGGTGTCAATGTTTAACTAATTAGTAGGCCCGTTGGGTTGTGGGACCTGGGGATCACAACCATGAGTTCATGGTTGTTGTGGACCTATTATGGTCATGTGAAGAATTAATCTCTTCTTCCTCGAATATCCAATAGTCATGTAACATCCTCATTTTTATACATTAGAACAAGTAAAAAAAAATTTGATAAATGCTTCCTGGTTCTAAATACATAATTTAGAACTCACAAATCAAAAACAACCATTCTCATAACAGATAACCATATGTAGTCAGTAATGACTCGAGTACCTCCGATCTATTCATTCCATGACTCAATAATCTACCGATCTATTCATGTGTATTAAGAGTTGGCATTTTTATTTAACACATCACTCTTGCGGTTCTCTTCCCTAATCTGGGATTCAGAATGCTCTATCTAAGGAACCTATCTGAATAATTGTTACCATTATTCATCGGCATCTCATCCCTTAGACTAGGTGACTTAGGACAACGCAATCAGCAGCTTGCGATACTTTGGCCAAAGATTTGAAACATAATGCTTATGTCTCATATTCCTTGACGGCATACTCGTCAATCTAGAATACGTCCTTCACCCCATTCCTATGTTATGTAGAATGTCTTATACTGACTTCTGTCAGATCTCTCCTATCCCAAGTTATTCACTCAGGAACGGATTAGTAAGATGACAACATTATAGGGATGCTCCCGAGGACTAGGGATACGCTGACATACTGGGTCAACCCTAGTTAATCCAGTGTGTCAAGATACCCCGAGTCTCCTAGGGCAGCCTTATAACGTGACCACATTCCTAATCAGTCCCAGAGTAACTTGTTCGAGTTTAAGGTGTAAATCTTAACGATCAATGCAAAGGGTGTCATCATAAGTCACCTACATTGTTGTATCTTCGAGAAGATCCTAATCTTCTCGAAGGTACAACCCTACAGTTGACTTGTGCCATCAACCTTTAAATCTACCTCGAAAAGATCTACTTATTAATAAGTGTTACATACGTTGAGTTAAAATTATACCATAAGATGCTCCCTTAAGGGTAGTCTTTCCCAATCCCTGGGTTCCTCACCTTAGAATTACCTTTCTTAGTAAAACCCATTACACAAGAGAAGTTATTAAGACTAGAGGTCCCTTCAAGGAGTTCATAGAATATACATAATTCTAAATCAACGAAATTGGACAATAACCCTCAATCTTCACATGAGATTGCTAACCAAACCCTTTTTAGGTTTATATCTTTTCTCATAGCTGAAATCTTATCTTACTTATTAGTATCGAGATAAAGTGATTAAGATTCCAATTAAACGTTGTCTTGACTTAGAACAAGACTAGGAAGTAATAATTTATTCATCTCGTTTAGCTTCCTGTTCAGGTTTATTTTAACCCTAGCTTCCAGAAAGACAGTGATCTAAATTCCAATTTAGCTTTAGATAGAACATACTAGAACTACTAAACAATCATAAGTATTCAGTCACATATTCTTGCAAGCTTACATTGATAATCACAAAATTCTCCAAATTATACAATAATAACAATGCTCTCAAGATCATTTGAACCGAAGAAGGTCAAACTTATCAAGATACGAATACTAACATATAAGTAACAAATATCTCTTTTCATTCCTCTCAAGCTAATCAAATACATTTTATGCATTCAGCACATTTGATACAATACTCAACAGAAAAATAACATCTTTCTACAAGTAGTACATTCAGAGAATCAAGTTGTAATTCATCATAAAACCAAATCAAACAATCTGATCATCCTATCAGATCTGCAAGCTTTTACCACTTACGGCAACCATCTACAAAAATTGTCAACATGGGTCAGTTCGATGAACTGAGCATGATAAGCACTAACTCTTAAAACAATTGCAATCCATCAATTGTTTTCATTAAACAACCTGTTTAAATGAAATCAATTCACCAAACATGTAAACATATTTCAGATTATGCTCTTGTAATACAATAAAACTATACACGCGTAACTCATATTATAGTTACTAAATAGTCCTAGATACCTTCCAGATATTTCATCATAAACGTTAGTGACCAAGAAGAACAAATGCATCTAAAACAACTATCCATCTGAATCCCAAGGACAACAAACATCAGACAGACCATTACATTCAACATAGTAAAATGAATATCATAAAAATTCATGATTCCATCAGTATGTTAAAACAATTCCAAAAGTTAGATAAAAATATATCAACAAATACTTTACAACAGAAGAGAAAGAAAATGAGTCATTCATATTTCCCTTCCAATCAAGCTCATGACTGTACCGTCTCCTCAAGAGTAAAGCATTCACCTTATACGCATACGAATAAGTCAGACGAGACCACAAGAAGAACCACAGTTTTGTTAAAATTTAAATATAACAACTTCCTGTAGCTTACTAGCAATACAGTAGCTCTCGCACCGAGGCAGTGATGAATAATCTATCAAATAGACTCCACATAACCTTCCATACTAATCAACAAATGAGAAAATATCCAATGCCATCACTTGTCGAGGTACAGTTAACAGCTCTTTAGTTCAGTCAAGCTCACGACTAGATATTCATACTAACAGAAGACGTAATCATGCACAAACACGACAACAATCCCACTCAGCAACATACAGCTCAATCTAGTCCCTACTAAAACTTTGCAAGGACTTAGATCAAAAGCTGAAATCAAAGAATAACCTCTTTATCACAGTCAAACAAGAGACTCAATAACATTAATACAATGATGTTTCCTTATGCATATATAGTGACATTCATACCGAATCTAACACAACATGCACAAATCATTTAATCGGAACAAATTCTTTTGATAATATAGCCATGATCTCAACAAGGTCTTCACAGGCCAAATTCCATAACAGTATTTTCCTCAAAGTTTCATCCTATGCCAAGCTACTTCGGATTACAACAAAGTCTCAAACCAAGTAAAGTTTGAAAAGAAAGCCCTTCCTTTACTCTCCACAGAAGCGGACAGAAAGGGACACAAGAATATAAAATAGGAGTCTGAACGTTATGCATGCACAGCGAGGGTTTAAACCAATAATCAAGCCAACTCGCAACATTTCAAATCTCCAACAGTATCCATACCACTAATGCTCAAAACAAGGTTTAGATTGAAGTTACTTTCATGTGACCACAACTCAAGAGTCATAACAGTATTCACAACTGAGATTATTCAGAAAGGAAAACATAATATACGCATCAATAGTTCAAAAAGAGTCAAACCCAAGTAATATTCTCAATCAAAAACTCCTTCAGAAGTCAAAATACTATCAACTCAAGGATTCCAACGGGATTCAATAACATAATGTATTCACGACTGTACTTCTTCAGAAACCAAGACATAATTTCATTTCAAGAAGTTCAACAACGCATCAATAATATATATTACTCACGACATAACTTATACAGAAGTCGAAATATCATGTACATTCAAGAATTCCAACAGTATCCTTTTCAACAAGTGAAAACAACAAGGTATCGACAAGTCTGAACCAAACAAGAGAACAATTCATGGACTCCCACAGAACCGAATTCGTGTATTTTCCTTGCAAGCATTTCTTCAAAATCTAACCGAAATGCAATACACAACAAGATAGTGCAACAGTTCGAAACACAATACACACCCATCAAGGGTTTACTTAAAAATTGAGCCATGAAGATACAAAGAACTAAATCACACAAGCTACCATAAAAACCACCTGAACCCAAAAATCATCTGAACAAAGTTGTTCTAATGAAATCATTTGAAAGAAAGCAAGATTTTTTAAAGGTTAGGGCCTAACATGCCTGGTAATGTTGCTTAAAAATCCGAGGAAGACCACTGAAAGAGCTCGAGCCTTCTCCTCTTTTTCCACGTTAGATTCAACAACAATAATTTGTTATTTCCATGCCTTATAAACTTTCCTTGCCAGAGAAAAGAGCTAGTTACTCTCATATTTTCCATGCAACACCAAGTAGACTGGTGTGAAGAACCAGTGATCAAACAGAGAGAAAACCAGAGCGCATGAAAAACCAAACAAACTACCAGTTTTCCATTTTGCATGTCTTCCCAAGAAATCCAAGCTCGAAGACCGAGTTCATTAATTGCATTAACTCCAAAATTCCCACTCAATCACCATTTCCACCGACCGCCATAGTTGGCAATGGACAAAAACAAATGAAAGACAATTTCTAGCTTTGGCGACTCTGCCACGTCGGCTTTTGCTAGCCGTTTGAAACTTCCACCATATCCCTATCCTTCATGCTTATCCATCCCATTTAATGCCATAGAAACTACCGCCCATGGCTCGCACCCCTTCATAGGTCCCCTTCCTTCACTAACATTTGTTAGGTTAGAAACATAGGTTAGGATTTAAGATGATACTTAGTCTAACCTCCTTAGCGCTAGGTTACTAACTTTAGGAACTTTTAGCTTAAAGCTTAGGGCTAGGTTAGATTAACACTAATCCCATCACTTAGGTTATTAACCTTAATAAGTCCAGTTTAGGTCTAACATTTAAAAATGCTCAGAATAAGAACCTACAGATTTACATTCACAAAAAGGATTCACTCCAGCACGGCCAATAATCTAGTTGAATAAATGTATCTGAATTTATTACCTGGCCCACGATCAAGACCTTCCTGATATTACGATATCGGGAACCAATTCATTTAACACGATCAGCCTGAGTTAGACTCTGGAATAGTTTACTCAACGCATTCAGACCTTGCAACCTGCGTAAGGTCTATAATTTTGTTCATCCTAAATAAACTTAAAGCATCTCTTGGATCAATGCCACTGATCCACTGGTGGTCTTATAGATGGATAAATCCACAATTCATTCCGAGATCGATTAAACTCGTGTGCAAAAATGAAAGAAATAAAAGAGTCTAATCATATTCGACTCGACTCAAAGATCTTCAATTGCAAAGAAGATACAAGATATATCAAGCATGACTTCACAATCAAAGGAACACATCCTTTTACGAAGAAATCATATATCAACACTTGAATGCTCAAGAGGAAGTAACAACATTCGAGTGTTACAAGTCATAAGCCTTTTCAGCTTCTATATTTAATACTAGGAGTTGTGCAATCTTCTCAGAATACCTTACGGGTGTTCTAGCAACTTGTATATGTAATCTTGTGTCTATGTCAATGAGAAGGTCTCCTATATTTGGCTGTGGAACTAGTGAATCACAAACAAATATTTTCTCTTTCGGGTTCTTGTATGGTCATGCGGATATCCTATCAAGGCAATCTATAGTTGGGTTGACTTGACCAAAATTTGTATGCTTTGTCGTCTTCAATATTCAATTCTCTCAATTGTTCACTAACTGCTTGTGGGTTTATTTTCATTTGAAAGACGTGAATTCTAAGACCTTGATCTATATCTCATTAATGTTGTGAAGAGATTTGGTTGAGGTATTACCGGTTTGAATACGTAATCCCTGGGCTCTCTAGGTCCCGTAATTGTCATGCAAGAGATAATCAAACTTTAATTGAAATAAGTAAACTAATTATGAAAATAAATCTACACTATGCTTATATTATCTTTTTGTATTTTCAAGGATGTGAATTTGAATGAAATTTAAAGAGAAACTATTCTAATATATTCAGATAATGAACAATTAATCTAATAATGGAATTAAAACAAGCAAGGTAGCCTGGATGTAGCTATTTTCCTGTGCACTTGTGAATTTATCCTAAATATTAAATAACTAACTAATTTAATAGAAAGACTTTCAATCTTACCTCAGAAGTGAGGAATAAATCACAGCTTCTCAGAAGCTATCATTCCCCACAGCTTCCCTGGTAATACTGAAAGTAAGCTTAACTGAAATAAAATGATTTGCTATTCTATTTGATATATTGTAACTATAACTTCGACAATTCAAACCTGGAGTTTACATAATAGCGAGAAAATCCAGTTGTATCATGACTTTTCCCTCAATGTGATCTCTTTGTTCCTTCGTGTTCTCGTGAATCTAGAAAAGTGGGAATGTGACAATGGTAGTAGGAGAAGATGTTCAAATAGTGGAAACTTGGACGTAAGCTGAACAGAATGCAAGTAGGAGAGGGATAGTGCAAGAGAATAGAGCTTGACTATTCAATTCCTAGCGGGATTATTACAGGATACAATGCAAACATACTCGAAATCTATAAAACTTATGCTTCTTGTGACAAAACAACAACCTATAATTCTAAGCAGAATTAAGATTCAAATGGACATGATCAAGAACCAGAACTATGGAGCCTTGAACTGCGAGGCTGAAAGCTTTACAAAATCTAAAGTTGTTGAGACTTATTGGAGAACTTTCAAAACACACTGAACAATAATTCATAGAGGGAGAGGCTCCATTTGCTTGTAAACAAGCTTGGTATTTATAGCACTTTGATTTACCAGAGGGTAAGTTTGAATTGAACTCTTCTATTATAAACAAAGAGAAATTACTATTTACCAAGCGGCTAAAACTTAAATGCAAGCAAGAGTGGTTGAGAAATATGAGTGCCACTTGATTTTTATGTTAACGAAAGCATCAAAAAGTTATAGAAAATGCGCACATGATCAAGTGCCTCAAGGCAGATGGCAATCTATGCAACTAAAGATGAAAATGCAAAAAAAAAAGAGGAACGGATCGAACAAAGCATGCAAAGGTTGGATAAGGAATTTTAGGATGTAAATGTATACTCGGTGAGATTTTTTAGATTTTAAACACCTTGCGAGAGATCTCGAATCATCATTGGGGTTTCGTAACCTCTTTTACGGTGTAAGACACATACATTTTTGGGTCCTAAAATGGGGAGTTAAAAACTATACCCGACATACCCATGTGTCACAATGTCACCATCCGATTCCCACTATCTGTAAAATGAAAAGAGGATTCAAGTGCATATAGATAAAAGAAATCAAAAAATAAATACTAAATGGTGTATTTTGTTATTTTTAAGCATTTTTAGGGCTTTATGGGCGCACGCCGAATTAGCACAAGACCTCCACCCCGCACAAATCGATGGTCATGGGACCACTACCCTAAGATGGCGGTGATTGCATGACCGATGCCCTTAGATGGTGGTGGTCACAGAACCTCTTCTCTGCACAGGGCGGTGGTTCTGGGCCAAAGTGAAAACAAATGCCCTAGTTAAATGTTTTTACATTTTTGACATTTTTCTATGTTTTTGATGAGCTTATCTATTGGATTATGTTGCTAACTTTCTCTTTTCTATGTTTTGGGTGGATGCAGAAGAAGGAGGAGTACATTAGGTGGAGCAGAGAGAGGGAGTGTGATTGGATCCTGGTAGTGTTAGACTTACTGACTCAGGTAGAGCGAGACACTCTATAGAGGGCCAACATTTTGAGGATTTCACAGGTTCCTCATGTTTCCTTACCAGTCACATATTATGTGACTTATTCTCATACTGGGATGCAGACTGGAATACTTTTTAGTTTCTAGGTGTTATGGGTGAGTGGACTATCACCCTAGAGGACGTCTATCATTTACTAGCGGTTCTGATTCTTGGGAGGCGGTTGTCTCTTAAGACAGCACGATCCAGGTCTCAGATGGTTCAGTGGGCTACCTATTTGCAAGATGTTGTTATGTCCTTTGGCTCGAAGAAGGGGGTGAAGGTTTGATCCATTGCTACTTCTCCTATCCCTATCATCCGCAAGGCTATTATGGGTATCTTGGCCTCACGGTTGATTGGGGATAAGGGAGGAGATACTCTCTTATATTGTTGGGCTCCCATTATTGCATAGATTGAGGCCCATGGCCATACTTATGCTTGGGAGAAGACATTCTTGGGACTACATACCATGACTTATACAGGGTGGTCAGGTTATAGGGGTAGTCCTTGAGTCATCCCACTCTAGTTATGAGTTGGGTGTATGAGCGCATCGTCCCCTATGGAAGGGGTGTACTAGCAGAGGATCCGGGGGTTGTTAGAGTAGCAAGGTGGATGGGGATGATAGTACTCAAGATGCCACATCATCTAGTGGATTCATTGACTACTACAGATATGGAGGCCACTCCTTATCAGGCCATGGCGGGAGTATGGGGAGAGGAGACACATACATTGATTGCCTGCTCTACTACAAGTTAGTTAGTAGACAGGATAGAGAGGGTGGAGGTCCACCCATTTGACTGAGTCCCTCAGCAGTTTGGCCTCCCATACGTTGATATGCTTCCTCCAGCGGGGCCAGTATACAGGACTATTCGTGAGGCCCGGGGAGGCCCTAGAGGAGATCAAGGTTAGACCACGGTTACTCCTAGAGTTCCTATTGCGGTTAGGTGGGTGGTTCAGCCCGAGGGGTAGCCAATGCTCCTCGAGCAGCCTTACTTCAGATCAGAGCTGCTCCTGCTTTCAATGGGGAGGATGAGCCTGTTGATGTGGACTCAGACTCTGAGGAGTTCACAGGAGGGGAGATAAAGGAGGAGACGATGGGAGGTGAGGCCGGTGGGACCCAAGGAGGATGATAGTGATTTTGAGTGGCATGACACTCAAGATATCTTGAGGGCCGAGAGGGTGGAGGTGAGTGCAGAGAAGGTGACCCTGATCTCAGAGGATTTGTCTTCTCAGGACTTAGGGAGATGATGATTTCGTGGTAGGATGTCATTTATTTCTAGATTTTGGGAGGTTCTCGTAGTCGACAAGTAGCATCGGTAGCATGCGCAGATCCTACTGCACCCTACCTAGATGCCTGGGGATCGGAGTGAGTTCTACTCTTTTCTTAACCTTGATAGCTAGAAATGTTAATTGATATTTCCTTTTTACTTGTTTTTGAATTTGTTTTTGGTGATTTTCTAACTTGTTATTTCTCTTTTTATTTGCGGGACTTCTCAGGGATGGCGGGATTTGATTCTCTATGTGTGTGCTAACACCTTGTTGCTTCCTTCGGGGAAGACCTAGGCTCATCTTACCGCAGACATTGGAGAGCCTTTAGCAACCGGCTGACACACTAATGTGTTTTCCCCTATCTAGAAGGTGGCAGAGTTAGTGACCTCCCTTCGTACTGATCTAGCTGGGTACAAGACTGTTGAGCACTTGATGAGGCGGAGTCATTCTCATAGTGAGACCATAGCCATTGGTCGTGATCATGAGCATTTATTTCATATAGAGTGTCATCATAGCAAGAGCCCTAGACGTGATCATGCACCCTCTGAGGGATCCCACAGGGATTGAGGGGTCGTTTGGTCATTTTATAGTGATTTTGTTGGATGTTTATATGAGTTGTTTTTGTATTTTTCGGGCTCATTGAGCGTTTTGACCATGCCTAGTGCATGATGGCATTGTATGTAAAACATGATTCTTATATATATATATATATATATATATATATATATATATATATATATATATATATATATATATATATATATATATATATATATATATATATATATATATATATATATCTTTTTGGATCTAAATCTTCTTTGTATCTAGAGTTTTGTGGTTTGTTTCCCATGTGTACACTAGATGTTTTAGAATCTTTGTTTTTATATGCTTTTCAGAATGTATGCAATGGATGAAAAGTGATAACAAATGTTGAACAAAATGTTTCTCTTTTATTTGTTTTTGTAATGCTGATATATGATGATGCAAACATATTGTAGTAAAACTTTTGGCTTCTTTGGGCAATGTTCGTTGCTTCTTCTTGTTTTGGAAAAACATGATGAATATGTAGTGATAATGAAATGAACCTGCCCCACTCCTAACTCCACGCAACTAGTAAGATGCGAGGGCTCAACACCGAGAGTTGGGAAGGGCACAAATTGTATGAGTTTGACTGAATGGAAATGATGAGAGAAATACTACATCATTCAGAATGTAACTTACTTTCCAGTTTATCTAGACTTAGATCCATGGATGGCAACTTGGTTGACAAAATATGGTTTTGAGGATTTGATCTCTTTGGATTTTGGATACTTAATACACTTTGCTTTGCATTTTTAAAATACTAAGATTCATTAATTTGTGTGAATGGACCCCCTACGCCCTACCCCATGCTACTAGTAAGAAGTATGGGCTTGTCACCGAAGGCAGGACATAGGTGATTAATGGAGATTCTTTCCTTTCTCAACCTCGCACCACTGGTAAGAGATGTGAGCTCATCACCGAAGGTTGGTGGGGCAAAGAAGTGTGTAAAATAAAATATTCTATTTTTTAGTATTTTTTATTTAATTTGGTTTTGACATTTCTGATTTGTGATTTTGGAGTATCCTTGTTTCAAAAAGATGGAAGAAGGATAGATGTGACACCAAGAAGCTTCTAGAATAGACCATATGTAATAACAACTTAACCTAGTAGAAAAGAATGAGTATGACCAAGTATGCAGGCCTTGGTATGGTTTTTGTCAAGACTTTGTTTGTCGAATTGATGAGATGATTTTGAAACCATTTGATGATATTATGAAAATTGAAGAGATATGATTTGAATGCTTTTTCCAATATTTTTAGAAGCTTGTAATAAATTTCTTAAGAATAAGTTCCTTGACCACAAAATTTATGAAATGAGTGAACAAAATGAAACAACTGAGTGACTAATGCAATGTAGGTAGATATAATATACAAATGGTGATGTTGATGACTTATGCGTAAAATCTGTTTAAGATGCAAGGAATTGATAGTTTCATTGAATTCCTCACCTTCTAGTGTACACAAGAGATACGCACCATTTCCATAGTCTTTCATGACTCGGTATGGGCCCAACCACTTGGGCCGGAATTTCCTTCCTTCACCGGTTTTCTTATCAATCCGGTTGTCCAGTCTCGAACTAGATCCCCTCGTATATTTCTTGTTCGTAGACCTTTTTGTTATATTTCTAGCACATACGGTCATCATAGGCTCTATGTCATTGTTTGGTGTTTAACCTGGCCTCATTAAGGCTTTCTAGTTGAGAGAGGTGTGCCTCTCTATAGGCTTCTTCTCCCAAGATCCCTTGTAATGAGATGCGAGAGACTGGTATTTCGACCTCAAGCGGGATAATTGGTTCAGCCCCAAATACCAATGAGAAAGGGTTTGTCCTCCGGTGTTCTTATTAACATTCTCATTATCTTGTAAAATTGACAAGGGTAATTTTGTAGGTAACCATACCAAAAATTTGTTTCAGTTCCCCATTGAGGTCTCTTAACGTTCGAATGGCATAAAATCCCTTTCTGGAAAATCTAGTTTTTTGAACTTAGTCATTTGGTCTTTTTTAGGTTAGGCATAGTTTTTATTCGTGCTACATCAACCAAAATCTGCCCCTTTTTTTCCTTTGGTGCATCCTTTGGAGTGTCGACATTCCAGATGTTGCACCTTCCCATGTTGCACCAAGGCACATGCACCAACTTGTCGACATTCAAAATGTTGCACCCCTTTATGGTGTGCCAAAGCGCTAAAAATGCAATGTTGACAATCCCAAAGCCGCTTTATAGCACAGATATTTTCATGTTGACATCTGTCTATTTGCACCATAGAAAAGCTAGTGGCACATTTATTGCACCTTTTGCTATAAATAGGTGCATCTGACCTGTCATTTTCACAATTCAAAAAATGTGAAAAGTTATTCTTCTACACCTGTCAGTGTTCCTGTCAGCCCCGTGTGTCACTTTTCATCACATTCGTGGACCCCTTACCATTTCCTCTATCTTATATATATTCCTGGTAAGTGGCCCTTGCTCTTCTTGTGGATTTTTGTGGTTTCTTTGTTTGTTTTGGTGGTTTGTATTATTGAAAACAAAAATGAACCTAAGAAGATAATACAACCCCTGCCCATTTTGCAAATCAACCCACCTTCAATCGGTTTTACTCTCCTTCCAGATCTGCTAGCTTGGAAGGTCTTGTCTCAAAATGGGTCCTTGTTCCTCTTTCCTCTATTTTCCTCACTATCAAAATATGAGTTGAAAGAGGCCACCAAACCACAAACCTACCAAAAAAGTGAAAAATCTAAAGTTATTGCAATCAAAACCATTGTTTTCCTTTAGCACAAACTTCGTTATTGTTACACTAAACACAGTCGTGCCAAAGGGGCGCACTTTGTCCCCGTATGTAACATTGGTCTTTCCCGTGCCTTATCCAAATTCCTAAAACCTAACACAGCGCAAGTGCAACTACACCTACACCTACATTTGAATGTCGTGCAGACCTTCCCACACCACGCCAAAAGCTCAAACCTTGGCGCACCTTAACTCAATGATGCACCCTTTGAACCTGTGCCCTTTGGCACATCATAATGTTTTGTAACATGTACCATATCTGTGCCAATGTCACATCCTAAAGCCTTACTACACCAAATAAATCTGCGTCCCAGCTTTAAATCCTTTATATGGCATGTACAGTGCACATCCATTGACACAAACATTTGTATGTTGTGTGTAGTCTTTCCATGCCCTGCGCCCCTTTGGGTGTTTTTTTCTTCCATACAACACTCTCCCAAAGTGCACCTTGCTTTTCTGACCCTACAACCTATAATATAATTGTGCCTTGTGCCCAGAGGCTTCTAAATTGATAACTTTTCATTTTGTAAGCTTTGATGGATGATTTAATAGCTAACATGGCTCTTCTACGATGGACTTCCCTACTTCTTCTTGCAGATCAATAGCTGAACTCAGATCCACACATGTCTTCATCGAGTAAGAAGCCAACCAAGTCTAAGGGTAAGGCCAAACTAACAGAAGAAGAAATGAAGTATAAATACCAAAGGGTCAAGATGCCCGAGTCCCTTGCAAAGTGTGACCATGACATCGAGATTCGAGCTCACCACATCGACCTAGATGACTTAGGGGCTAGAACCAAGAAGGTCACAAGAACCTCGTGGATGGACAAATTGGTCGGTAGTGGTCTACATTTTGTTGTGCGAAATTCCCATAAGCCCAGTTAACAACGATTTCATGATGGTGGTGGCCCATTGTTACAATAAGGACACAAGATGTGTTAAGAATGAGAAGGGTGAGGTAATAATCAACCTCACTACCCGGCATTTTGAAATTATGTTGGGTATCCCCCACCACCGACATTTTGTGGCAATAAGCCAAGACGACTGCATAAAGGCATGGAATGAGAATGAAGACAAATGCATGCAACTAATGAATGAGGTATACCTGAAAAAATAAGAAGGTGATAACCAGGTGGCCACAAGTCATTCATCGCAGTGACTTCTCAGAAGAGCTGAGTGACACTGTCACTTTCCTGAGTAGGGTGTTTGGGCTTCCTGATGCCCATTATTTTCACAAGTGGATGCTCAAATACTTAGAAACAATGAGCAAAAATGTCCCTGATCAACATTTTGAATGGGCAGAGAGATTATCGCAGCAGACCATCTCTCGAGAAACTTCAACAACTCTCCACAACTGGGAGGTTCTACATGAACTCATATGTAGTGTACGTTGCTTGCCTCTGAAAGAGACTACCCAACACTAAATCGATGCGGGATATGGCCCCAGGTCAGAATATATGAGTATTATCCAAAGTTTAGACTAGAAAATAGTATCGCAAAATTAAGAAAATCAATGACACCTTCTTCTATGGTGTCATCTACCTATTGAGGCCCAATATGACTCATGGTCAGATGACCAAGAGCATGGTAACTACCACAGAGAAGTGGGGGCGTTATTTACGCAATTCCCCACTTTTACCTATCTCATAGCCACCAACTTCTTGGGGATCCCACCAAGTTACCGAGGTATGCGGGGCCTAAGCTGATCCTATTGGAGCTATCTAGATAGCTTATCACATACCACGAGAAGTGCCTGAAAAGAAAAAAGGGTGGAACTCTGTTCCCCCTCACAGTGGGTAGGTACACCTATGCTTCCCAAAGCAAAGCCCGGGAGATGTTCGCAGAGCTTGAGTTGCTCAACTTAAAGCATAATTTCCTGGCAAGGCCAACCTTTGATCCTCGTAATTACCTTCCAAGGGAAAATCTTGATCCGATTCATATCCCTCAGATCGAAGATATCTACATCGATCTATATCATGAGGTCGAGCTCAGAAGAAAGGACCACTCCCAGCTAGCCCTGGCAGAAATCATCCAATATGGTGTGGCCATTTTCCCAAAGGGTTTTCAAGCAACTGATCAAGAAGTTGATCAGGTCTATCTAGACACGGACGGGGAAAATTGACCATTTACTGAGATTGATAGAACTAAGGTGCCTCAGACTATTGAGGAAAGGGTTAAGGGCACTCTGCAGCACCGAGCATTGGTGTAGGAAGAACGGTCTCATCTACCTTGGGGTAGACTTCACCACGTCTCCCTTAGGTAATGCACCGCCAAGCCGAAGCACTTACCAAAGGGAAAAGGGAAAGATAAAGAGGGAGAGACAAGCACTCTTCAAGAGGAAGCTCCTGAGAGCCCTCCCTCCGCCACGCAGGAACAAGTAGTAATCCTAGTATCCCATGAAGAAGAAGAGGTGGTAAGTGTTCCAATGGGCACATCCACTCAGGATGTTACCACTACTATAACTGTTGAGGTTCCCACCATCCCATCTCCCACTCCTCCTTCCCCTCCTCATGTCACTCAACCAACCACTCCTTTGGTTGTGTCTTCTCCCCATCTTCTACTTGCTCCCCCCTCTATCTTCCTCCATGTTCTCTTCTCTCACAGATCTGTCCCCCAACATTTCTTCCCTCATCTCTCAGATCCCTTCCACCCCCATAGTTTCCTCTCCTACAGTGACTCCTAACCCCGTGAGCATTGGAGGGTTGGCTTCTTTTTCAATGCCACCACCTAAGCATCTCGACACATTTCCCCATGTCCACTATAGTTGCTCCTTCTTCCACCTCCGTTCCCCTTCTCCCTCTAGTCCCACTCCCCTAAGTCCAGAATGGATCTCCAAACACCTGAGTCATCACAAGAGAGAAAGTCCCCATTGCACCTATGGACTTCTCCATTATTCCAACTAAAGGGGCAAAGAAGCAAAAAGCTATAACCCGTTTCTCTCATAGCGCTTCGAGTGAAAGAGTTATGAGAGATCGCGTACTCCCGAACCCACAAAGGATAAAAATATTTGTCTTCTACAAATTTTATAGTGACACAGGTCACAATGGGAACATCCTCAGAAATCCTATAGGGAGAGGCCTTATCTACATTGGATGCCCTTTGCAAAAAGTTTCAAGAAGCAAAGGAAGAGAAGAGGATACTGAAAGAATAGAACAAACATCTTCTCCAATCCCTACAGAAAATGGGCATTGCACCCCTGTAGCTGCCACCAAAACTCCCGAAGCCCTTAGTCGGGAAAGATAAATGAGTGTGCCAAGATTGGCGAGTAAGGTATGGCAATATCCGCTGGAGAGACCAGATCCTCAAGGATAGTGAGAAAGTAATTATAAAGTTCACGGAGCTATATCAAAATATTGATTAGGCTAATAAGGAACTCAAGATGATTTCAGGGACCTATCTCTCAAGAGTTAGACCATGCCAGTTACAACATGAGACATTCCAAAGATGCTCGAATACCCAAATGATGACTTAGTAAAATTCAGGCGTCTTGAATCACCCAAGAGCACCCAACAAATTCCTTGCTACTTTATACTATCGGGTTGACGGATGGAATTTGTCTCGAGAAAATAGATAAAATCAAGAAGGAAGCCTTGGATGCAATGTATCAAATGGAACAAATCATCCTAAGGATGTCTCCAGGCTTGCTGACCCCATCATACACCTTGAGGAAGGCAGATGACACTATTCGGCTCTTCAAGGAGATCACATCATAAGGTTTAGGGTCAGAAGCCACTTTTGATATAGAATCTATCAACAACCTTCTGGCCTGCCGTGATTTTGTTGGATACCTGATGGAGGTAGGTAATGAATACTTCAAGCTCCCAGAGAGACTCAGAGATGAACGGAGACTTGCGAAGTCATCGAGATCATACCAAGGGTCCTGCTCAGGATCAACTTCAAACGATGATTAGCAAGTTCATGGAGTATCGTGCTCAATTTCACATTTCCTCTCCTGAACAAAAGCAGGATACTCCTTTCCAGCTGAGGGACGACGATGAATAGGCTCCTTCCTCCTAGGATTTATCCCATTTTTGTAAAGTATTTAAAATTATGTTGGCACAAATGATGACATCATCCATATTGCACCATGGGATGTTGTCATCCACCAAATTTCCTCAAAGTCAACAGTTGACTTTTAGATATTTTGTAAATAGTTGTTGATTCCTTTTTACCTTCTTTCTCCTTCTCCTTTTATATATACTTGGATACTTGTTGTATTCAAGGGTGGACATTTTTTAGATGAAAAATAGAAGTGAGAAGAAAAGGCTTTGTACTTTTGTAACATAAAATATTAATACAAAAATTAAGACTTTGTGCTCAATGGATGTGTTATGAGCATTAGATATTTCTTAAGTTAGATCTGTGTTGCTTTTCTGTTAGATCTATCTCTACTTTTTTGTCATTTGCTCATCAGTATTGCTTTGTTCGTTTATGCAAGTAGGTTTGGCTCTGTTT
The DNA here is from genome assembly GCA_018340775.1 of Taxus wallichiana var. yunnanensis. Classification (NCBI taxonomy): domain Eukaryota; kingdom Viridiplantae; phylum Streptophyta; class Pinopsida; order Cupressales; family Taxaceae; genus Taxus; species Taxus wallichiana. The sequence continues at coordinate 202,822,711 of CM031239.1, read as the reverse complement.
ACTACCAACCCAAAACATAAACCCTCTGACCTTTCTGCTTTGGAATTCATTTCTTTTCTCCCTTCAGATCTATCCTATCTCCATTCTTCCCTCATTCCTTTCTGTTCATAGTCGGAAACACCCCTATCGGGATGAGATCCCAAACCCCTGAAGGTAGAATATTGTGGGACTTGCACAAATTCCTACTGGTAGAATAGCAATAAACCAGTTTCACTTTGTTGTCTCAAAGAGGGGCTATGCCCTACACACTATTGGCCTGTCTATCCATAGATCTGCCCTCCCGACAGATTTTTAGACCAACAGTTTTTGGGCGACTCTACTAGGGAAAGAACTAGATCTATGTGAGTGTTATGTCAGCTAAAAGACACTAACAATTTTTAAAAGTTGCTAAGGTAACTAAGAAAATAGATAAAACCATAAAAATCACTACCTGTTTGCAAATCTTAACTCTTTGCTTAAAATCCAAAATTTTTGCAAAAGTGATCCAAACTGAAAATTTTCTTCAGAGATCCATAGATCTAGGCTAGTTAGAGATCTTTAGTTCACTAAGTTTTTATAAAAACCCATATTTTTCCATAGATCTGAGATTCTGATAGTTTTACAAATATTTTCAAACCCTTGCAAAAAGTCAAATCTAAGATCCGAAAATCAGCTTACTGAGTTAACTATCATTTTATCCTCGTGATCTTTGTCATTAAACCAAAATCGGTTATCAAAAGAGGGATAAAATTAAATATTTAGAAAAGTGCATGCTGCTGATTTTTTCCAAAAAAATCAGAAAATCAGCAAGTACAAACAAAAAGATTTTTTATAAATCTACTCTCAAAACATTACAGATCTAAGCAAATACACTGGCGGGTGAGCCATTTACCCATAGCAGGAGAGCTCGTGGAGAATTTGATCCTACTTTTGATCTACTTCAAAGGCATAACTTCAGTATTACACCAAAGACGCTTCCCATCGCTAGTTCAAGGTGATCGATCATCCAAAAGCGCTTTCACCTCCACGAAAGATATGGTTTTCGCAAGGAGCCTCCACATCCCTTTTCGGCGCTCTATTGTTCAATGGAACCACACTTCCAGCTTGCATCCTCTTTTCCTAGGTTTTAAAATGGAAGTACAATGGGGAAACACTATGGGCCCTCTTGCGTTGCCACATCCAATTCATGCACTCCCTCATGGAAACTATAAGAATTTCCCAAGATTTTATGGGAGTGGAAATCAGTAAATATTCACATATATCTATATTCATTATGTCATGTCAAAGCATCCTAGATGTGACCCATGAAGATGTATCAAGATTAGGCTCTTTCTAGAAACCTTAAGGACCCGCGTAGTGGTTCCAACATTTGTCGGCCGGATCATAATATCACCATTATATTGGGCCACATAACAAACTGTGTTTAAATATTTTGTGTATAAGCCTTCGTCTAGACACATTTGCGTTACCATCAAAAATCACTCACTTAAAGAAGGAAGCCAATGAAACCATGCATGATTTTATCACCCATTTCAATTGTTGATTAACCGTGTGCCGCCGCCATGGATAAGCACGAGTTCTAAAATCAAAAGTGTTTCTTTTGAACGCATATGAGCTCAAGAATAAGTTTCTTGCTCTTACAAGAACAAATCGCCACCCTCGTTCTCACTCAAGTGTACGACCATTCGGATTGAATATTGTCATCACCAATCCGTGTATGATAATTCTTTAAGAACTCCTCGTTGTATGATTATTTACTAATGCCATTTTAGTTTGGTGGATGGAATCTGAAGTCAATAAACACAACAAACATAACACAAGAATGCCATAGACTATGATAAGAAGGAATGATAATAAATCTGAAATATAAGTGTAAATTATAATATCAACATGAAATTGGTACAATCTCACCCATGAGGTACTTGTTGTTATTGACTTCACTTGCCTTCCAACAATAACTATGGGAGAAACTTCACAATTACACCTCTTAATGGCTTCTTTAACACACCTTCAAAATGATGGCTTCCTTTACACACTTACTCATACAATATTTCTCACTACTTCCTTCTATGCTAAATGAGGGGGGTGGCCTCTTTATTTATAGGAATTCAGGCTTATCCACCCTATCTCTAAGATAGGATAGGAAATCTCTTCCGACCAATCATATTCCATGCCTAAACTCTTGCCTTTACATGTAGGCTTATCTTCTAACATAAGATAAACCTTATCATCTCACATAGAAGTTCCACCTTTTTAGACTTTTCTACAATAAAAATACACAAAATATTTATGACATCACTCCTTGTCCTTATTACAAATATAATATTTCTAATTCCTAATCATGTAGACCCTACTTCTCTACTTACCCCAACTTTGGCATTTTAACATTACTCACTTAAAGACCACTTACGACAAATATTTACTTTTACCACAACATTCCTTTTTGTATTTGATCAGTTTCCATACTCTACTTTATTGGCGGCACTTTATTAATCAAAAGGCGTGTTATCTTCTATTGGATGCCAATACTAATTATACTTAACAACATCCTATTCCTAATACATACATTAATAAAATAGAAATTATAGAGGAAAATTTTAATGTCAACAAGAAAACCTACTTATATTTGGTGAGTTAAAACAAGATCCATCCAAGCCTAAGGCTCCAACTCCTTCTCAAGCCACGTTATCGATCCAGCGTTCCAGAAGATGGAAAATGAATTGCTCGCATTAAAAAAGTAATTAGCTCAAGATTCTCCTAACACTCCGTACCAAGATATCCCACAGAGAAATTTCACTCCCAAATACGCCCCACAAAGGCCGCGTTTTCCAGTATCCGCTCCACGGTTAGCACTTGAAGCCCCTCCGATCAATGCCCTGGTCGAGATCGAAGAAGAGGAGTAGATTTATGAAGAACCTTCATCACCAGGTGAAGATGATCAAGATGTCGGTGAACCGACTGGTGACTCTACAATTGGGTATATGGAATTTGAAGATGAGGAATCTGATGAATAAGAGGGTACTCAAGGATATGCAAGCAGACAGTCATACGTTGTTTTTACCCACTCCCAAGGAAAAGAAGCAAAGTTGATGTCAGGATACAAAAAGAGAAGGTTGTGTCAAACACACCTCAAACCATTGCTAAAAGAGGTAATCCTCTTCCTACTCAACCTCCTATTAAGTCTTTCATGAAGAAATATTTTCCTCCCATCTCTCCTCCAAATCTGCCTTCTTCTGTTTCCATAAAGACCAATAACCCTGCCCGGACTCATTCCTTCGTCAACACAACCCTTGGTTGCATTCGACATAATCGATCACGCTAAAAAGACCAAGATTTAAATGTCTAAAGCCGAGTATCTTTAGTCTAATCTTGAGTATCTTGTAAGATTAACCAAATATATCCAAAGCTAAGTTGTCGTATCCTCTCATGTCTCCCTGAAATAAATCCTTTCCACTCTTGCATCACGCATAAATGTTAGCTCGACTTCCGTGTCAGGTAAAATTTAACCTTTTTATCTCTCCCTCCTAATCAATGGTCACAAACTAAGCAACTACATAATTGATTCTAGAGCTTCCGATAACGTCATGCCGGTAAATTTCACCCATGCTTTAGGCCTCACTCTCACCAAGCCTTTCGGAAGATGTTACTCCATGGAAACCAAATAGGTTCCATTGATTGGTTAGATCAAAGATGCACAGTTCGCATTTGTAGCGTTCTAGAGAAAAGGGTGAAGATGACCATTCTCGTTGCTTGATATCCCAATGGCATATGGAATTCTACTAGGAAGAAGCTTTTGCAGAGAGGTTGGTGGAGAGATTCACATGGACTGGTCCAAAGCCAAAATCCCCGTCAAGGGTGTAATGCAGACATTGGAGCCTGAATCACAAAAGAAGTACTGGTCACCAACTCTGACGACCCCAAAGCCCAAATTCTCTTTGAATCATTAGGGATGGGAAACTACTTTTTATCCACTGAGTCTGATAAAATGGACGTTCTCATCCAGGAGGAGGACCTTAACAAGATATGGACATTGCAGTTTGATGGCAGTTGTGCAACTAGCGGATGTGGTGCTAGAGCTATGCTAATATCTCCTGAAGAGGAGATTTTTCCTCTCTCTTTCAAGTTGTAATTTTTCAATACAAATAATACTGCTGAATATGAATCTTTGCTACTTGGCATGCAAGCTACAAAAGAAAGGGGAATCAAGAACCTAAAAGTATAGGGTGATGTTGAGCTAATCGTTAATCAAGTGAAAAGAATATATCAAGTAAAGAATGAAAGGCTCAGACATTACCGCAATGCAGTATGGGACAACATTGAGGAATTTGATGCTTTCTCAATAAAAGCCATTCCAAGAGCTCAAAATGACATGGCCAATTCATTGGTCATCTCAACATCTCTTATGCTCCCTCACCCAGGGTTGAAAATAGACACATATACCATTGAGGTAGTCTTCCACCCAATCGTGCTGCATAATTCTTAGCTTTCACGGCAGTATTTAACAATGACAACCACTTATTGCCTTTCTAGAGAAAGCAGAAAACTTCAATGAGCTCCACTTTGAGGGATATGTTTCTGCATGCCGTGAATCTGTCACTAGTCAAGCAAACGAATCAAAAGAAGGTGATGACATATGTCAGCTCAAGGGAAATAAAATTCCAAAGGTTTAGTCTCTCTGGAATGATTGTTTGACAAACATGATCATTTTGTCAAGAAGAAGCGGCAAGATGACCCTAACTCCTCTCCAGAGACCGAATCGGTCAATCTAGGTACTATGGAGAGTCCACAGTTTGTGAACATCGAAAATGTTGTACACCCGAGGAAAAGTGGAAGTTTGTCAAATTTTTGAAGAAATATATGGATGTATTGGCATGGTCTTATGCCAATCTAAATTCTTTCAAGCCGAAGGACGTTCAGCATGACATCCCATTAAAAGATGATGTCAAACCCTTTCACCAAAAACAAAGGCACTATAATCCCAAGATCTCAGGTACCATCCAGGTAGAAATACGAAAATGCTAGATGCGAGAATTATCTTTAATATCCATCACAAGCACTGGTCGCAAAACATCATGCCAGTATGAAAGAAGAATGGCAAGATACGCATCTGCGTAGATTTTTGCAACCTGAATCAAGCGTCCTTAAAGGACAACTACCCGCTGCCCATAATGGATCAAGTTCTGCAGGCAGTAACCGGTTCAGAGATGTTGTCCATGCTTGATGGATTTTTAGGCTATAATCAGATTGAAGTCTCACCTGAAGACCGATTCAAAACAACATTCACTACTCCTTAGGGCACATTCGCCTACAGCAGGATGCCTTTTGGTTTGACCAACGTTGGTGCCACCTTTCAGCAAGCAATGGACTTCACATTCAAAGGTATGATGGGAAAGGTCATCATAGTTTATTTAGATGACTTAACTGTGTTCTCTAAATAACGAAGTGATCATTGTGATCATTTGGAGCAAGTATTGATTAGATGTCAAGAACACGGGATTTCCCTAAATCCCAAAAAGTCTATTTTCGGGTCACTGAAGGAAAGTTATTGGGACACGTTGTTAGCAAGGAAGGAACAAAGATAGATGTCAAAAGGGTTAAGGCTATTCAGAACCTTACCTTACCCACAAGCAAGACCGGTGTTCACTCCTTCGGAAAAGTGAATTTTCTCAGACGCTTTATTCCCGACTTTGTTGAAAAGACTCATCACATATCAAATATGATGAAAGGGTCACAAACTTTCTAGTGGAGTGAAGAAGGAAAGATGTCATTCACGGTATTAAAAGAGTCTCCTTCCCATGCACCCGCCTTGGTATGTCTTGACTTCTCCAAGGATTTTATCATGTACAGTTATGCATCTGAGCATATTGTATCAACCATCTTAATGCAAAAGAACTATGAGGATGTTGAATCTCCAATCACGTTCATGAACTCTCCTCTCAAGCCTCATGAATTAAAGATGTCTCAGTTAGAAAAGCATGCCTTTGCCATTGTCAAATCAGTCAAGAATTTCCGGTACTACATCCTAAACTCTCATACGGTAGTGCTGGTTCCTAACACAAAGAAATCAGTCTATCTTAACTCAACAAGAGTTAGGGAGCTTATGAGGGAATTGGATCACGAAGGTTCAAGAGTATGATCTAGACATAAAACCAACCACACTAGTAAGAGGCAGGGCCTTATGTCACTTATAGCTGAAAACAAAGATTCGGAGATCCCCAAAGAGAAAGATGATTGCATCGACGAAGCACCAGATAAATTGAAGATAGTTGATTCTCTACCTATGGTTATATTTGTTGCAACTAGTGACGAATGGTATTTAGACATCACTTTATTTCTCACTTATGGTGAGTGTCCAACTCATCTAACTTCAAAGGAGAAGTGGACTGTAAATCTCAGGGCAGGTAGATATATCATATGGGATGATGGTTTATACAAGCGTGGTATTGATGGCATCTTTTTGCAATGCGTTGATAAACCACAGCAGATCAAATTTCTTGAAATTTTTCATGACTCAGCCTATGGCGGTCACTTCTCCTCATCCATGATGGCACATAAGATCATCTGGGCTAGGTATTATTGGCCAACACTATTTCAGGATACAGCCACCTAGGTAGTAAAATGTGAGCTCTGCCAACAGTTTGTCGGCAAGCCAAAATTGGTTACTTTTCCCCTCAGGCCCGTCATTATTGATGAACCATTCAGGAAATGGGGAATTGACTTCATTGAGCATTACATCCCCAATCAAGTGTCATACATAGTTATGTCCTAACAAAGAATAACAGATTACTTCACCAAATGGGTGGAGGCCATACATGTTAAGAATGCCACCTCTGAAATTGTTTGCAACTTCATCAAAGAGAATATCATCGTGAGGTTTGGCATCCCACACAAGATCGTTGCTAATAATGCTTCCAACTTCTCCTCACAGGAATTTATCAGTTTTTTATATGAATACGAGATAACCTTGGCCCATGTATCAGATTATTACCCCCAGGGAAATGGTCATGCAGAATCCAGTAATAAGAACCTAGTGACCATCATACGGAAGCTAGTCGATGAGAATCAGCGGTCCTGGCACAAGTCATTGTATGATGCTTTGTGGGCAGATGTATTACTCCAAAGAGGTCTCTTGGTATGTCACCTTTTCAAGTATTATATGGAATCGACGCTGAGCTCCCCATTTCTGTGGAACTTCCTACTCTACGCTTGGCACGAGTAATTGAAGATGAGACTTTCCAGAATTCTCTAGAAAAGAGGATCATGTATCTAATAGAACTTGAAGAAAAGAGAGTAAGGGTGGTCAATAGGATCACCGAACATCAGAATCAAGTCAAGAGACTATTCGATAAAAAGACTAAGTAGAGGAATTTTCAGGTGGGAGATCTCATCCTTTTGTGGGACAAGCGAAGAGAGCCAAAGGGCATGCACGAAAAATTTGATTCTCTATGGAGGGGGCCTTTCAAGATCAAGCAGCTCAATGGAGAGAATAGCTTCTATCTCTCATATCTGGACGGAACTGAGCTCCCGCTTCCCTATAGCGGGCAACATCTCAAAATATTTAGGAAGTAGAGCTTGCTCTCTTCTTTGTACAGTTTTCTTTAGTTGTGTGTGTGTGTTTTCTTTTGTTGGTTGTGTGTTTCCTTTCCTTTTTCATCACCCTTGTTTTTGACTCCCGAACCCAATGGATAGGCACATGAAAATATGGGATTCTCTACCCTTAAGCTTTTCTCAAAGACATAATTCCCTAGAAAGAGCCATCTGTTATCTTTGTAAAATTGACAAGGGCAATTTTACAGGTAACCATACCAAAAAATTTGTTTCGGTTCCCCGTTGAGGTCTCTTAACGTTCGAATCTCATAAAATCCCTTTCTGGAAAATCTAGTTTTTTGAACTTAGTCATTTGGTCTTTTTTAGGTTGGGCACAGTTTTTATTCGTGCTACATCAACCAAAACTGTGCCCCTTCTTTTCCTTTGGTGCATCCTTTGGAGTGTCGACATTCCAGATGTTGTGCCTTCCCATGTTGCATCCTCCAAGACTATGCAAGGGCACATGTGCCAGCTTGTTGACATTCAAAATTTTGTGCCCTTTTATGGTGCGCCAAAGCACTAAAAATGCAATGTTGACAAAACCAAAGCCACGCCTATGGCATAGATATTTTCATGTTGACATCTATCTGGTTACACCATAGAAAAGTTGGTGGTGCATTTATTGCACCTTTTGCTATAAATAGGTGCATCCGACCTGTCATTTTCATAATTCAAAAACGTGAAAATTTATTCTTCTCGCACTTTCACAAGGCATTCTGTCAGCCCCGTGTGTCACTTTTTGTCGCATTCGTGGACCCCTTACCGTTTCATCTATCTTATATATATTCTTGGTAAGTATCCCTTGTTCTTCTTGTGGATTTTTTGTGCTTTCTTTATTTTTTTAGTGGTTTATATTATTGAAAAAAAAAAATGAACCTAAGAAGATAATACAACCCCTACCCATTTTGCAAATCAACCCACCTTCAACCGGTTTTACTCTCCTTCCAGATCTGCTAGCCTGGAAGGTCTTGTCTCAAAATGGGTCCTTGTTCCTCTTTCCTCTGTTTTCCTCACTGTCAAAATATGAGTTAAAAGAGGCCGCCAAACCACAAACCTACCAAAAAAGTGAAAAATCTAAAGTTATTGCAATCGAAACCACTATTTTCCTTCGGCGCAAACTTTGTTATTGTTACACTAAACACAGTCGCGCCAAAGGGGCGCACTGTCCCCGCATGCAACATTGGTCTTTCCCGCACCTTATCCAAATTCCTAAAACCTAACACAGCGCAAGCGCAACCACACCTACACCTACATTTGAATGTCGTGCAGACCCTTCCCACACCACACCAAAAGCTCAAACCTTGGCGCACCTTAACTCAATGATGCACCCTTTGAACCTGCACCCTTTGGCACATCATAATGTTTTGCAACATGTACCATATCTGTGCCAATGGCACATCCTAAAGCCTTGCTACACCAAATAAATTTGTGCCCAGTTTAAACCCTTTATATGGTGCAGTGCACATCCATTGACACCAACATCTATATGTTGTGTGTAGTCTTTCCGTGCCCTGCACCCCTTTGGGCACTATTTTCTTCCATGCAACACTCTCCCAAAGTGCACCTTGCTTTTCTGACCCTACAGCCTGTAATATAATTGCACCTTGCACCCAGAGGCTTCTAAATTGATAACTTTTCATTTTATAAGCTTTGATGGATGATTTAACAGCTAACATGGCTCTTCTACGATGGACTTCCCTGCTTCTTGTTGTAGATCAACAGCTGAACTCAGATCCACACATGTCTTCATTAAGTAAGAAGCCAAACAAGTCTAAGGATAAGGCCAAACTAACAGAAGAAGAAATGAAGTATAAATACCAAAGGGTCAGGATGCCTGAGTCCCTTGCAGAGTGTGACCTAGACATCAGAGATTCAGAGCTCAGCCACATCGACATGGATGATTTATGGGCTAGAACCAAGAAAATCACAAGAAGCCTGTGGATGGACAAATTGGTCGATAGTGGTCTGCATTTTGCTACAGAAATTCCCGTAAGCGTAGTTAACAACAAGTTCATGATGGTGGTGGCCCGTTGTTACAATAAGGACACAAGATGTGTCGAGAATGAGAAGGGTGAGGTAATAATCAACCTCACTACCCGGCATTTTGAAATTATGTTGGGTATCCCCCACCACCGACATTTTGTGGCAATAAGCCAAGACGACTGCATAAAGGCATGGAACGAGAATGAAGACAAATGCATGCAGCTGATGAATGAGGTATACCTGAAAAACAAGAAGGTGATAACTAGGTGGCCACAAGTCATTCATCACAGTGACTTCTCAGAAGAGCTAAGTGACACCGTCACATTCCTAGAGTAGGGTGTTTGGGCTTCCTGATGCCCATTATTTTCACAAGTGGATGCTCAGATACTTAGAAACAATGAGCAAAAATGTCCCTGATCAACGTTTTGAATGGGTAGAGATTATCAGCAGCACCATCTCCGAGCAGCTTCAACAACTCTCCACAACTGGGAGGTTCTACATGAACTCCTATGTAGTGTATGTTGTTGCCTCTGAAAGATACTACCCAGCACTGAATCGATGTAGGGTATGGCCCCAAGTCAGAATATATGATTATTATCCGGAGAGATCGACTAGATAACAAAGTATCACATAATTCAGAAAAATCAATGACGCCTTCTTCCACGGCGTCATCTGCCTATTGAGGCCCAATATGACTCACGGTCGAATGACCAAGAGCATGGTAACTACCACAGAGAAGTGGGGGCGTTATTTACGTAATTCCCCACTTTTACCTATCTCAAAGCTATCAACTTCTTGGGGGAGCCCACCAAGTTACTAAGGTATGCGGGGCCTAAGCTGATCCTATTGGAGTTGTCTAGACAGCTTATCACATACCACAAGAAGTTCTGAAAAGAAAAAAAGGGTAGAACTTTGATCCCCCTCACAAGGGGTGTACACTGTGCTTCCTAAAGCAAATCCGGAATATGTTTGCAAAGCTTGAGTTGCTCAACTTAAAGCATAATTTCCCAGCAAGGCCAACCTTTGATCCTCGTAATTGCCTGCCAAGGGCAAAGCTCGATCCGATTCATATCCCTCGGATTGAAGATATCTACATCGATCTGTATCATGAGGTCAAGCTCTTAAGAAAGGACCACTCCCAGCTGGCCCTGGCAGAGATCATCCAATATGTTGTGGCCATTGTCTCGAAGGGTTTTCATACAACTGATCAAGAAGTTTATCAAGTATATCTAGACACAGATGAGGAAAATTGGCCATTTTCCAAGATTGATAGAACTAATGCACCTCAGACTATTGAGGAAAGGGTTAAGGGCACTCTGCAGTGCACCAGCATTGGTGCAGGAAGAACGGCCTCATCTACCTTAGGGTAGAATTCACCACGTCTCCCTTAGGTAATGCACCTGCCAAGCCAAAGCACTTGCCAAAGGGAAAAGGGAAAGATAAAGAGGGAGATACAATAATTGTTCAATAGGAAGCTCCTGAGAGCCCTCCCTCCGCCGCTTAGGAATAGGTAGTAAGCCTGGTATCCCCTGAAAAAGAAGAGGTGGTAAGTGTTCCAATAGGCACATCCACTCAGGATGTTGCCACTACTATAACTGTTGAGGTTCCCGTTGTCCCATCTCCCGCTCCTCCTTCCCCTCCTCATGTTGCTCAACCAACCACTCCTTTGGTTGTGTCTTCTCCCCATCTTCTACTTTCTCCCTCCCTCTTCCTCCATCTTCTCTTCCCTCACGGATCTGTCCCCTAACATTTCTTCCCTCATCTCTCAGATCCCTTCCACCCCCACGGTTTCCTCTCCTACAGTGACTCCTACCCCCGTGAGTGTTGGAGGGTTGGCTTCTTTTTCAATGCCACCACCCAGCGTCTCGACACATTTCCCCATGTCCACTATAGCTGCTCCTTCTTCCACCTCTATTTCCCCTTCTCCCTCTGGTCCCACTCCCCTAAGTCCAGAATGGATCTCCAAACACCTGAGTCAACACAAGAGGAAAGTCCCCATTGCACCTATGGACTTCTCAGTTATTCCAACTAAAGGGGCAAAGAAGCAAAAAGCTATAACCCGCTTCTCTCAGAGCGCTTCAGGTGAAAGAGTTATGGAGATCGCGTACCCTGATCCCACAAAGGATAAAAAGATCTATCTCCTACAGATTTTATAGTGACACAGGTCACAATGGGAACATCCTCAGAAAGCCTACAAGGAGAGGCCTTATCTGTAGTGGATGCCCTTTACAAAAAGCTTTAAGAAGCAAAGGAAGAGAAGAGGATACTGAAAGAACAGAACAAACATCTTCTCCAAGCCCTGCAGAAAATGGGTAGTGCACCTCCTGTAGCTACCACCGAAACTCCTGAAGCCCTTAGTCAGGAAAAGATAAATGAGTACACCAAGATTGGTGAGCAAGGTATGGCAGTATCCTCCTGGAGAGACTAGATCCTCAAAGATAGTGAGGAAGTAATTATAAAGTTCACGGAGCTATATCAAAATATTGATCAGGCTAATAAGGAACTCCAGGCGATTACAGGACCTATCTCTGAAGAGTTGGACCATGCCAGGTTACAACATGAGACATTCCAAAAGATGCTCAACTGCCCAGTCGATGACTTAGTAAAATTTGGCGTCTTCGATCACCCAAGAGCACCCAACAAAGTCCTTGCTACTTTAGACTATCGGGTTGACCAAATGGAATTTGTCTTGGAGAAAATAGATAAAATCAAGGAGGAAGCCTTGGATGCAATGCATCAAATGGAACAGATCATCCTAAGGATGTCTCTCGGGCTTTCTCACCCCATCATACACCTTGAGGAAGGTAGATGACACTATTTGGCTCTTTAAGGAGATCGTGTCACAAGGTTTAGGGCCGAAGCCACTTTTGATACAGAATCTATCAACAACCTTCTGGCCTACCATGATTTTGTTGGATACCCGATGGAATCGGGTAATGAATACTTCAAGCTCTCAGAGAGGCTCAGAGATGAACGGAGACTTACAAAGTCATCGGAGATCATACCAAGGGTCCTGCTCAGGATCAACTTCAAATGATGATTAGCAAGTTCATGGAGTATCGTGCTCAATTTCACATTTCCTCTCCTGAGCAGAAGCAGGATACTCCTTTCCACCGAGGGACAATGACGAATAGGCTCCTTCCTCCTAGGATTTATCCCATTTTTGTAAAGTATTTAAAAGTATGTTGGCACAAACGATGACATCATCCATGTTGCACCATGGGATGTTGTCATCCACCAAATTGCCTCAAAGTCAACAGTTGACTTTTAGATATTTTGTAAATAGTTGTTGGTTCCTTTTTGCCTTCTTTCTCCTTCTCCTTCTATATATACTTGGATACTTGTTGTATTCAAGGGTGGACATTTTTTAGATGAAAAATAGAAGTGAGAAGAAAAGGCTTTGTACTTTTGTAATAGAAAATATTAATATAGAAATTAAGACTTTGTGCTCAATGGATGTGTTATGAGCATTAGATCTTTCTTGAGTTAGATCTGTCTTGCTTTTCTGTTAGATCTATCTCTACTTTTTTGTCATTTTCTCATCAGTATTGCTTTGTTCATTTATGCAAGTAGGTTTGGCTCTGTTTACTACCAGCCCAAAACATAAACCCTCTGATCTTTCTTGCTTTGGAATTCATTTCTCCCTTCGAGATCTATCCTATCTCTGTTCTTCCCTTCATTCCTTTCTATTCATAGTCTGAAACACCCCTATCGGGACAAGATCCCAAACCCTTGAAGGCAGAATATCTTGGGACTTGCACAGATTCCTACTGGTAGAATAGCAATAAACCAATTTCGCTTTGTTATCTTAAAGAGGGACTATGCCCTACACACTGTTGGCTTGTCTATCCTCAGATCTACCCACCCAATGATTTTCAAACCAACACATTCAATAGGCCCACAAGGCCATGTATAGTTTTAAATGCCAGTCCCATTTGTTCTCCTTAACTATTTTGAGGAGAATATATTTTAATGTTTGTTTGTGGCTTCATCCTGTCCATTGGCTTGGGGGTAATAAAGAAAGGCCGTATGATGGTTTATCTTTAATTTGCTGCATAACTCATGGACCTCACTATTCTTAAAGGATGTTCCATTATCTGAGATAATGTCTTGCAAGACATCGTATCTGCAAATGATTTGATTCAAAATGAACTTAGCGATTACAAAACCTGGTATGGTGGTGAGAGGCATGGCCTCTACCCATTTAGTAAAATATTTTGTGGCCGTGATTATAAAGTTATGGCCATCTGTTGATGAGGGAGATAATTTCCCTATCAAATCTAGGCCCCATGTGGAAAAGGGACATGGGGTTACAATTGGTTACAGAGCTTGTGCTGGCATGTGAATCTCATGGGAGAATTCTTGGCATTTATGACACTTGCACACAAATTCTATTGTGTCATGTTCTAGAGTGGGCCAAAAATATCCCATCCGATGTATTTTGTGAGTAGTGGCATGGCCACCGAAGTGGCCTCCACATATCCCACTTTGTGGGATTCGTAAAGAATCTTTTTGGATTCTTCCGTGTCAACACATCTTAAAAGCATTCCATCGAAGGCTTTACGATAGAGCACATGTTCTAAAATAACATATTTAACAACGCAATAATGCGTAACCACCTTCTTTTTTATTATGTGGCACCTTCTGGGTATGTATGGTCCATGATAAAATTGACGATGTCAGTGTACCAAGGACATATAGAGATGGGGGCCTAGTTTCGACAAAATATATGCACTCATTGGGAAAGTCTAGATCCACCAAATTTCCTCCACCTAATAGATTTTCAGCTAACCAATCTATAATGATTTTTTTGTTAATGGATTTTTGGTTTATAAATGTTAATTCAAAATCACCCATTAAGGTTATGAAACATCCATCCTTTTTAGATAAAGACCCTTGCGTGAGGAATGTTTGTAAGTGATATGTCTTTACAATAACCCTTGTTTCTTGATTTAACATGTAATGTCTTAAACATTTCATTGTGAAGACTATGGCAAGGCATTCTCTTTATGCCTATGTGTAACATGTTTCATAATCAAGTAATGTCTGACTAATGAAATAGACTGCATGTTCCCGTTTATCATTATCTTCCTAAACCAACATGCAGGTAGTAACCTGTGAATACAGGATCAAAGGATGATCTGGTCTAGGAGGCATTAGCATGAGAGGAGACAACAAGAAGCATTTAACTACTTCGAAGGATTTTTTGCATTCTTTTGTCCAATCAATGCTATAATCCTTCTTTAATAAATTGTTGATTGGATGAATAGAAAAACTTAAGTCTGGGATGAACCTTTGAATTGCACCGAGTTTCCCAAGAAATGATCTTATACCAGACTCATCTAATGGTGGAATCATTTCAAGAACAACCTGGATTTTGGTTGGATCAACATCAATCCCTTGTGATCATATAATGTAGCCTAGAAGCTTGCCTCCTGTCATGCCAAATACGCATTTCTCTGGATTCAATGTGATGCCATATTTGATCAATCATGAGAGAATGATACGAATTACTTCTAGGTGATCGTAGCACTTCTTGGCCTTGGCCAACAAGTCATCTACATAGGATTCCACGATTTTATGAATAAGGTCATTTACCCATTGGTATGTAGCGCCAACGTTCTTAAGACCGAATGGCATGATAGCATAACAATAAGTTCCCCAAGGAGTTATAAACATAGTCTTGGCTTGATCCTGTTTAGATATTTTGATTTCATTATATCCCGAGAACCCATCCATGAGAGATAAAAGCTCGCTTCAAGTTGTTATGTCAACAATAACGTCGATGGATGATAATGGGAAGTCATCTTTGGGGTAAGCTTTATTAATGTCCCAAAAATATATGCAAATGCGTATCTTCCCATTCTTTTTTAGAACACGGATGATATTAGATACCCATTATGAATAGTTGACTGGTTTGATGAATCCTACTTGGAGAAGCTTCATTACTTCTTCTTTCACCATGAGAGCCACTCTTTGTTTCATTGGTCTCAACTTCTCGCTTAATTGGTTTTACATCCGTTTGGTGACAAGATTGTGTACCGTGATATGTGGTGCAACTCCCGTCATTTATTTGTAATTAAATACAAAATCCTTTTGATGTTCCTTAAGGATCTGGGTATGTATTTCTATCTCCTCTAGAGTTAACGAGGATCCCAACTTCAAAATCTTTGGTTCTTCCTCCGTTCCAATATTTATGTCAATTATTCCTTCGATTAAGGAAGCATTGCCTTCTTCAAATTCAAGTGGGGCTAGAGGTAGTTCCAAACCTTCTCCATTCTCTACCTCGTAGATTTTGAGATTCTTTTATGGGGAGATTCTATCATGGGATTTCCAAAATAGGAAGAGGAATGTGGGATTAGGGAAAAATCTACTATGTGATGAGTGAGATGTAGTTCCGCATAGGCATTTAGATATCCAAGAGTGACCCTATCACTATCAAAGTGATCTAGGATAGAAAACTCATTCTCAGCTTCTATACGTGTCAAGATCGGGTTTGTTGGTATTTTACGCACCAATGGTTCAGTATGAAGTGATACCATGAAACTTGTATTTTCCAACTCACTACTTGGAGTGAAATAGGAAGCTGAGGTTGCTATTGAATCAGTGAGAAGGTTCTGTTCTCATGGGATTGCTTCGATTGATATGAATTTGAATCCTTTGGTTAGATCTAATACCGCCGTTTTATAGAGTTGTAAGTGTTCAGCTCTAGTCTCATATACCTCAGATACTTGGTTTGTAACTAATTGCGAGTCTCCTAGCACTCTAATGTTATCAATGCCCATCCTTTTGGCTATGATGAGGCCAAGGAGGAGGGCTTCGTATTCAACCCCATTGTTTCGTACATTCGAAGTTTAACTTAAAGGAAAAAGGTAGGATCTTTCCCTCGGGAGAGGTAAAGATCACACCTGCCCCAGTTGACTCCGAAATGACATCTAGCTCCATTGAAGTGGAGAGTCCAATATTTTCTCAAAAAATGGATGTTGGGACATTCTTCATGTCTACTTATTTTACCTTGATTACTTCTACCATACAAACTTCATCTGCTAGAAGGGATCCAATTCCTAGGGTGTATCCCA
The DNA here is from genome assembly GCA_018340775.1 of Taxus wallichiana var. yunnanensis. NCBI lineage: Eukaryota > Viridiplantae > Streptophyta > Pinopsida > Cupressales > Taxaceae > Taxus > Taxus wallichiana. The sequence goes on along the minus strand of CM031239.1, from coordinate 202,806,083 downwards.
TACCCATAGAATCAAATGGTAGGAGAATAGGTAGATCTTTCTCTAGTAACTCAACAATTTTTTTGGTAGTTCCTAATGATACCATCTCTATGACGTTAGTCTCATTTTTGAGTGTCGAATGCCTTCGACTAGATTCATGATTTCTAATTCTATTGTAGGTATCAACTTTACTTCTGGTTTTGAATTGATTGGTTTGTTAAGTTGATTCATTGGGAGTTCAAACTCAAAGTGAACACCTGGTCTCTTCTTCAAATCTACTAGGTGTATATCGAATGGTTTTGGGTCACCTTGTGCCACAAATATTTTTCCCAGGTGTAAAAATCTTATTTCCTGGAATAACGTGGAAGGGATTGCCTTCATGCGATGTATCCATGGTCGACTGAGAATCATATTATAGTTGGTTTCCCAATCTATAATATAAAATTCAGTGAGGACTATCTTGGGTCCTAAGGTGATTGGTAACACTATAGTCCCAATTGAAGTTGCCTTAAGGCTATCATAACCCCTTAGCATATTTCGTGTTGTGGAACAATTTGTTTCTCCATATCCTAGCTTTTGAAGAAAAGCGAAGGGAACTATCTTAATTGTAGCCCCATAGTCAATCATTGTGTGCTTAACATAATTATTATAAACCCATACCTAAAAATGCAAGTTTGGGTCACCTCTACGTGTAATTTCAACATTTATTGACATTTTTCTTATATCAAATATAAAATCAGTATCCCTATCTAGCTACCCTAGAAGGTAGATGTCAAAGTCTACATGGTTTACTTGCATTTCAGGAGGAGTGATGTTAATTAGATGACCAAGACCTAATGATTCTAAGAGAGAAGCCCTATGGGTGGGAGAGTTTTTCAACAAATCTAAGAAGGAAATGTGAGTGAAGGTCTTTGTTAGGTCATTAATTAGATCGTAAGTGCCTATCGCTTTTCCAGTGTTTGTTAAATGTTGTCTGTTCTAATAGGTAGGTTGAAACTCGTTGAGAATAATAATATCGCATTCTTGTTATGGGTTCTATATGTAGCTTGGTATCTAACCCTACCGCACCAACTATATTAGTTTTTGGTCGAGTTCCTATTTGGGGTGTGATCGGTGGAAGGCTTCATGATCATTATTTCCTATCATAGCACCCTTGTTCATCCTATTTGGATCTAACATGTTATTGTTAGAGTGATTCGGGAGAGTATTGTTAAAAATATTGAGGGGTGCATTTTGAGGGGAAACTACTCTTGTATAAGTGTTTGGTGTGGGTAATGCAGAATTTTCTAAGAACATATCTATAAAGAGTTGTCTTTGGTCTTCTGGAAAATGTTGCATGAATTTATTATAGTCGCAGAAATTCCTAGTATCATGGCCTTGAATCTTGTGGAAACCACAATACAAGTTGGGATTATAGTTTTGAGGTTATTGGTTTGAAACCTATTGTGGTCCAAAACTCTGATTAGGTTGTTGGTTGTTAGAGTTAAAATTTTGAGGTTGTTTCCTTTGGTTTTGATTCTAATATCCAGTTGGGTTTCGATTAGACCTTGTGTCTGGATTTTCCATTGTTTTTGTTTTTGTCGTGATGGATGATTAAAATCCATCGCATTGATTGTTGGAGCAAAGTTATTATTTTGTTAATTGTTAATGAGTGGAGAAATGTTCATAATGTTTTCCCTTTTAACCTAGTTTGTGACTCCATTTGTTGTAACCCCACATTTTTGTTAAGGATCTTGGGTCCTTGATTGGTATTCCCGACATTAGGATAATTCGTAGTGTTTTGATTGGGAGTGATTAATTTTCCATTCATTTCATATGTCTTATGACCGCTATCTATTACCACTTGATCAATTCAGAGAGCACTCTTGAGTACTTCATCATAAGTCCTTAGTGTGAACTTATGGACTTCTTCCGTTATCTCTCTATTGAGAGAATTAAGAAATAAGTCACATAGTTCCATTTGATCCATGTTTGGAGCACTTGCTGATGAGTAGAGGACTATACGCCACCTTTGAATAAAATGAAAAGTAGATTCATTATGCTTTTGTTTAATGTGAAGGAATTCCATGATCCCTGTTCTTAATAATTTGTTCATATCAAAATCTTTGACAAATTCTGACACAAGTTGTTTGAATGAGTGTATCAAGGCTTCAAGTATTCTATAATACCAATCAAGGAAATACCCTCTAAGGATTTATGGAATGTCTTAGCAACAACCGCATCCCAAGGGAGTAATTCTCGAATGGCCGTGGCATAGGCCTTGATATGTGCATTTAGATCTCCCTCCCCTTTGTATTTAGGCAAATTAGGAAGAGGTCTTGGAAGCATGACACTTCATATGGTGAAATCTAGAGGTTCTTTTAAATATTCTGAGTAAGTCCCTACCACATAGGTTTTGACCATCGATGGTGCCTGCTGAGGGGGTGGAGGTGGAATGGGTTGTTGATATGGCATAGCATATGTATTTGCAGGGACATAAGGAAATCCATGTGGTTGATCAAACATCCCAGAGAGGAGAACATGTCTCCCTGTGGTGATTTTGAATAAATTTTTAAGTAGGGAGGAGCATTGTTTTGATATGGGTTGTTTGGTGCTAATCCAGAGGTATCATACTTTCAACTAGAGCAAGCATTTGAAAACACGGTTCTAGTTGGTGTTTGTTGTGGGTAGTTATATAAATGTTGAGGAGGCATGCCTAACATGCATGTTCCTGTGAGGAGGTCAACTTGGCTAGGATGATGCGGAGGGTTGGAAGTTCCTACTTGCCCAAAATGTGAATTTTGATTTGCTTGAGCAAGTTCTAGTCCTCTAACCTTCTCAACCAAAGTCGAGATGACTTTGATTGGTGATGACATAGTGTTTTGCCTTAATGGTTGTTGTATACCTTGAGGTTGTAGAGGGGTATGGTACCCTACTATGAATTGATCATTACTCTGCCAAGCTTCACCAAGAGTATTTTCCATAGGTGGAGGAATGGGGGTGTTTTCTTAGAGCAGGGTGTTGGGTTGTGTTTGCAAACTTCCTATAGGTGGGTACATGTTTTGGAAGCATTTTTCGCTTCTAGCGTAGCATGCTAAGTACTCCTCATCCAAAAATGGGAGTGGATCTGATTGCCTACTGATTTGTGGTCTGAATAAAACCCAAGGAGATGAAATGGATTCTCTAGTAAACATCATATTGTTAGAGCCTGAGGGCTCTAGTTGTTGTGTTTGTGTGAGTTGATCCAACTCCTCAATTGGAACAAAGAACTAGATCTAGTTCTTTGAGGAGGAGTTTCGATGACAAGTAGTTTCTTGAAAAAATTTAGCCCAAGCAAAAAGCGAGGGTGACGGTTGTCTATTTATTTGACCATAATATGCTTTGAGACCTAAGAGAGGTCTGCCATATGCATCGTATCCCAACATATTTGGGGGGTATATAAATACCCGCAAAATAATGGGAAAGAGCGAAGATGGATGAAAGAAATGGAAATAAAAAGGGAGTAGTTGTTGTTTTCACGTCAGGTTCACCAATTGTGTACGATAGAAAAGTGGCATGTGAGCATGAGAATCTACAAGTAGCCCTTCTTCATACCCGACCTCCCGAGGTTGTGCTGAGACAGCCGGTGGAAATGAAATATGTGCGGATGTAGACAAAATAGTTGGGAAATCTTATATCCTCAACACACAACAATGGGATCTGTGAGTTTAAGGCAAAGAAATCTCTCCTAACCTGAATTGGTGTAATGGATCATTCAGATATAATATCTACTCGGAGGCTCTAATAAATATCAAGCTTTGTCGAGATCCTATATATTGGCTATTGGATGCATGGAAAGTGACCCATAGGTGCTTCATGTATATTTCTAGATAAGGTCATGAAAATGGTAGTGGATTTATAGGAAACTATGGGTGGTTTTCTGGTCTAACCTTGAAAAATATTAGCTTGATTAGGCTTCTATGTTTAATGTAGAAAATTTTGTTATGATATGCGGCGGGAGTGGCGAGAGTCTACATACCAAAGTGTACGTAAACTATTGTCAATGTTTAACTGATTAGCAGGCCCGTTGGGTTGTGGGACCTGGGAATCACAACCATGAGTTTGTGGTTGTTGTGGACCTGTTATGGTCATGTGAAGAATCAATCTCTTCTTCCGACTATCCAATAGTCATAAGCCTTTTCGATTCTATATTTAATACCGGAGTTGTGCGATCTTCTCGAAATACCTTACGAGTGTTCTAGAAACTTGTATATGTAAGCCCGTCGTGTCTATGTCAATGAGAAGGTCTCCTACGTTTGGGTTGTGGAACTAGTGAATCACAACCAACTATTTGCTTTCTTTCGTGTTCTTGTATAGTCATGCGGATATCCTATCAAGGCATTTTATATTTGGGTTGACTTGACCAAAATGCGTATGCTTTTTCATCTTCAATATTCAATTCTCTCAATTGTTCACTAACTTCTTGTGGGTTTATTTTCATTTAAAAGATGTGAATTCCAAGACCTTGATCTATATTCATTAATGTTGTGAGATTTGGCCGAGGTATTACCGGTTTGAATACGTAATCCCTAGGCTCTCCGGGTCCCATAATTTTCATGCAAGAGATAATCAAACTTTAACTAAAATAAGTAAACTAATTATGAAAATAAATCTACACTATGCTTATATTCTCTTTTTTGTATTTTCAAGGATGTGAATTTGAAAAAAATTAAAGAGCAACTATTCTAATATATTCAGATAACAAACAATTAATCTAATAATAGAATTAAAACAAGCAAGGTAGCTGATGTAGCTATTTTCCTGTGCACTTGTGAATTTATCCTAAATATTAAATAACTAACTAATTTAATTGAAAGACTTTCAATCTTACCTCAGAAGTGAGGAATAAATCACGCTTCTCGAAGCAGTCATTCCCGTAGCTTCCTGTAATACTTTGAAAGCAAGTTTAACTGAAATAAAATGATTTTCTATTCTATTTGATATATTGTAACTACAACTTCGACAATTCAAACCTGGAGTTTATAGAACAGTGGAAAATCCAGTTGTATCGTGACTTGTCCCCTTAATGTGATCTCTTCGTTCCTTCGTGTTCTCGTGAATCTAGAAAAGTGGGAATGTGATAGCGGTAGTAGGAGAAGATGTTCAAATAGTGGCAGCTTGGACATAAGCCAAACAAAATGCAAGTAGGAGAGGGATAGTGCAAGAGAACAGAGCTTGACTATTCAATTCCTAGCGGGATTGTTACAAGGATACAATGCAAACATACCGAAATCTATAAGACTTATGCTTCTTGTGACAAAACAACAACCTATAATTCTAAGTAGAATCAAGATTCAAATGGACATGATCTAGAACTAGAACTATGGAGCCTTGAACTGAGAGGCTGAAAGCTTTACAAAATCTAAACTTGTTGAGACTTATTGGAGAACTTTCAAAACACACTGAATAATAATTCATAGAGGGAGAGGGGCCATTTTCTTGTAAACAAGCTTGGTATTTATAGCACTTTGATTTACCAGAGGGTAAGTTTGAATTGAACTCTTCTATTATAAACAAAGAGAAATTACTATTTACCAGGTAGCTAAAACTTAAATGCAAGCAAGAGTGGTTGATAAATGTGAGTGCCAATTGATTTTTACATTGACGAAAGCATCAGAAATTTATCGAAATTGTGCACAAGACTACCACCCTATGCAAGGTGGTGGTTACAGGACCGCCACCCTATCTTGGGTAGCAATCACGGGACCGCCGCCTAGGCGAGGGCAAGGGTCCTATAACTAAAAACCAAAAATGTAAGAAAATAGAGGAACGGGGTCGAACAAAGCATGTAAAGGTTGGATAAGGCATTTTAGAATGCAAATGTATACTCGGTGAGCTTTTCTAGATTCCAAACACCTTATGAAGAGATTTGAATCATCATTGGGGTTTTTTTAACCTCTTTTCAGTAGTACAGTACATATAATTTTGGGTATGTACAGCCACCTTTGGTTTCATGGGTCTCAACTTCATTTAATTGGCCTACCATTTGGCTTAGCATCTGGAGTTAGTGACGAGGTTGTGAACTGCAACACATGGTACAATTCCCATCATTTCCTGGTAGCTAAATGCAAAATATTTTTCATGCTCCTTGAGGATTTAGGTGTTTATTTCTATCTCCTCTGGAGTTAGAGAGGATCCCAACTTCAAGATTTTGGTTCCTCCTCCATCCCGATGTTTATATCAATTATTCCTTCGATTAAGGAGGTGTTACCCTCTTCAAATTCAGGTAGGGCCAGAGGTAGCTCTAATTCTCCTTCTTCTTCTTCTATCTCATAGACCTCAAGACCTTCTATAGAGGAAGGTTCTATCATGGAATCTCCAAAGTAAGAGGAAGAGTGTGGGATGAGAGAAAAGCTAATCTTATGATGAGTGGGATGCAAATCTGTATAGGCATTCAAATACCCTAGGATTGCTTCATCATTTTTAGCATAATCTAAGGTGATAAACTAATTCTTGGCTTCGACATAATCCAGATTGGTCTTGTTGGTATCTTGTTAACCAAAGGTTCAACATGAACCAAAACCATAAAGCTAGTGTCTTCTAACTTGTTGCTTGGGGTAAAACAAGAAGTAGAAGTTGTTATAGAGTCAGCAAGGAGGTTTTTCTCTTTGGGTATAGCTTTGATTGAAATGAAATCAAAACCTTTACTTAACTCAAGGAAGACAGTCTTGTAGAGCTACAAATGTTCGGCCCTAGTCTTGTATACTTCAGATACTTGATTTGCAACTAGTTATGAATCACCTAGCACCCTAATATTAAAAGAACCCATCCTTTTGGCTACAATGAGACCAAGAAGGAGAGCCTCATATTCTGCTCCGTTGTTAGTGCATTTAAAATTCAATTTAAAGGTGAAGGGCATGACCCTTCCCTGAGGGTTGGTAAGTATCACACTTGCCCCAACACCAAAGTGGCACTTTGCTCCATCGTAATTCAAGGTCCAATAGTCATCTGGGAAGATTGAAGTTGGATTATTTTTTTATTATCTTCCTTCTTTTGAGACCTCTACCATGCATACATCATCATCCGGAAGAGAGCCGAGTCCTAAGGCATGTCCTATACCCATGGAATCAAATAGAAGAATAAGGGGTAGGTCATTCTCTAACAACTCGACTATCTTTGTTGTCATTCCTGTTGACATTGTCTCAACAATTACAATTTCATCCTTTACGGAAAGAACTCCTTCAATCAATTTTGTAGTTTCTAGTTCCGTTGTAGGAACTAGATTTTCTTCTGGCGTTGAGCTTTTAGGTTTGTTTAACTAGTTTGCAGGAAGCTCAAACTCAAAATGAACCCCTGGCCTCTTCTTTAGATTAGCTAGATGTATGTTGAAGGTTTTGGGTCATCCTATGCCACGAAGGCCTTCCCTAAATGTAGGAATATTACTTCTTGAAATAAATTGGAGGGAATCTCCTTCATGCGATGAATCCAAGGATGACCGAGGATCATATTATATTTGGTTTCCTAATCTATAATATAAAATTTGGTTAGAACCATCTTAGGTCCAAGGGTGACTAGAAACACTATAGTTCCAATTGACATTGTTTTGAGGCTGTCATAGCCTCTCAACATGTTTCGTGTTGAGGAGAAATTGGTTTCTTCGTAACCTAACTTTTGAAGGAAAGAGAAGGGGACTATGTTTACTACTGCCCCATCATCAATCATCGCATGTTTTACATAGTTATTGTAGATCCAAACTTGTAAAAACAAGGCCAGATCACCTCTATGAGCTATTTCAGCGTTTATGGGCATCTTGTTGATGTCAAATACAAATCTAACATCTCTTTTAGGATGCCCTAGAGGATAAACATCAAATTCTATATGGTTTATCTACACTTTTGGAGGAGGGGTGACATTAATCAAATGCCTAAGACCTAGTGCTTCTAATAAAGTGACTCTGTGAGTAGGGTAATTATTTAACAGATCCAAGAAGGAAATGTGAGAGAAGGTTTTGGTTAGGTCATTGATCAAGTCATAAGCTCATACTTCATTTCCTAATGTTTAACGAATGTCAACTAATATAGTCAAAGTGATTGGGATAGGCTATGAAGAATAGTATTTGATTCTAGTGGTAGCATTAATCGAGGTTCGGTGTCCAATTCTACCAATCCCATAAAAAAATTTGTTAGAACCATCCAAAGGAGGTGTTATTTGTGAGTTTGACAAAGTTGAGGCTTCATGATTATTGGTTCCTATTGCAATGATTTTTTTTTTTTTGAACAGTTGAGATCTATTCTACCATATTTTGGGCATGTAGGGAGAGGATCAGTAAAGATCCTAAGAGGTGTGTTATGTGGGGATACCGGTCCCCCTGTAAGTGTTCTGAGTTGGTGTTGTTGGGTTTGCCAAAAACATGTCAACAAATAGTTCTCTTTTATCCTCTGAAAAACATTGTATAAATTTGTTGCAATCACGGCATGTTCTTGCGTCATACCCTTGAACCCTATGGAAACCACCATATAAATCGGCATCATAATCTTGAGGCCTTTAGTTTACACTTTTTTGTGGTCTGAAATTACGATTGTTGTTTGACTGCTGGTTATTATAGTTGAAGTTTTGGGCCCATTTCCCTTGAGTTTGAAATTGGTTTAGGTACCCACTTGGGTACTGGCTAGGAGCTTGGACATGCATTTTTTGAATGGGTTTCTGTGGTTATTGTTGTTATTTCTATTGAGAATGATTAAAATCCAAAACATTGATTGAAGGCAAGAATTTATTATTTATTTGATTATTGCCATTATTGTTGTTGTTATTGGTAGTGTTTGTATTGGGAGAGCTAATAATATTAGGTTTCTTGAGTTGATCGGTACCACTGTTAGTTGTAACCCCATGATTCTTATTAAGGACCTTTGGTCCCTAATTATTGTTTGCATTGTTGGAATAATGTAGTTACCTTGGTTAGGAGTGACTAACCTCCCATTTGTTTCGTAAGTTTTACAACTACTATCTATGGTTGCTTGATCAATTCGGAGAGCACCCTCTAGTACCTCTTCGTAGCTCCTCAACTGAGAACTTTTGGAATTATTCCTTTTCCTCTCTATTAAGGGAGTGGAGGAACAAATCACAAAGCTCCATTTGATCCATGTTTGGAGTGCTTATAGAGGAATAGAGAACCTTCTACCACCTTTGAATGAAGTGGGCAGTGGACTCATTGTGATCTTATTTTATATGAAGGAATTCTTTGATTCCTATCATTATAAATTTGTTCATATCAAAAGCCTTAATAAATGCTGACACAAGTGGCTTGAAGGAGTGTATCTAAGCCTCCAATATCCTATAGTACCAATCGAGAGTGATACCTTCCAGTGTCTTAGGAAAAATCTTTGTAATAACCGCATATCACGGATCAACACTCTAATGGTCATTGTGTAATCTTTAATGTGTGTGTTAGGATTCCCTCCCTTTGAACTTTGGAATATCGGGAAAGGGTCTTGGGAGCATGATAGTCCGTATGGAGAATTCAAGAGGCTCCTTAAGATATTCAAAATAGGTCCCCATTGCGTATGTTTCAACCATTGAAGATCCTTGTTAGGGAGGTGGAGGTTGCATCGGTTGTTGAAATGGTACAACATATACATTTTTGGGACATAAGGCATCCCGTGTGGCTAACCATATGGAACTGGGTAATTATACATATCCCCCTATGGTGATTTAGAATACATGTGTACATAAGGGGGTTGATTATTTTGATATGGAGTTGAAGGCACAAAGCCATGGAACGTTGCATTTCTAGATGGTATGGCATTTGAGAATGCACTTCCGATTGGTACCTATTATAGATATCCATATGTGACATGGGGGCATACCCAAGGTTCTTGTCCCAGTTATCAAATCTCCATGGCTTGGAGTGGTTGTATAAATTGGAGGAGTCTACGCATTAGGTATTTGTCCATAGCTTTGCAGAGATAGTGATAAACTCTTACTTGCCCCACATATGAATTTTGAATGTTTTGGGAAAGCTCTAATTCTTTGACTTTATCTACTAACGTCGAGATGATGTCACCTATTCATGGGGTGGTGTTTTGTTTTAGTGCTTGTTGTTGAACTTTTGGAGGTTGTTGAGGAGTGTGGTATCTTGCTATGAATTGTTCGTTGTTCTGCCACCCCTCGTTAGCAATGTTTTCTATTATTGGAGGGGTAGTGTTATTATTTTGGAGAAAGAAATCAACATGTCCTTGCAACCTATCAAAAGCTTGGTTTATATTCTAGAAGTGTTGTTCACTTTTGGCATATCGTGCTAAGTAATCCTCATCTAGAGGTGGGAGTTGGTCCATTGCATGCTAATGGGTTGTCTGAACAAAACCCGAGGAGATGAACTTACCTCCCCAGTGAAAGTCATGTTGTTATAACTTTACTACATAGGAGGATGTGTCTATGTGATTTTCTCAATCTCCTTGATACGTATGAAGGAACCAACATTGGTTCCCTGAGGAAGAGGATTTTGAGCCTGAGCAGTTGAATGGTTATCTACCCATGTAGAGAGCAAAGGTGATTGTTGTTGTCTACTTGTTTGATATTTGTACACATCAAAACCCGAGAGGGGTCGACCGTATTCATTGTATCCTGACATATTTGGGGGTATAAGAATACCCACAAAATAATGGGAGAGAGGAAGATGGATGAAGAAATTGGAAATGTTTAGAGACTATCTCTTCACGTCGGGTTCACCAATTTATATGAAAGAAAATCAACACGTGACCTTCTTCGCACTCGACCTCCCGAGGTCATGTCGGGACAGCGTGGTGTAGAATGAAAATGGATGTGTGTGTGGTAGCGATGAACAAGATAATGAGGCAACCTTATGTCTTCAACATGCAATATCGGGATCTGTGAGTCCAAGGAAAAGAAATTTATCCTAAGCTAAAGTGGTGTAATGGAATGGTCGATAGAATAGCTACTCGGAGGCTCCAGTCGATATCAAGATCTACCAAGATTCTCGTCTCCGAATGTGGAACACGCAGAAAGTGACCTGTGGATGCCTCATATATATTTCCAAACAAGGTCATGGAAGTGAGAACGAGAGGCATAATGGAACCACAGGGTCTATGGGAGGTTTTTCGATCTCATCCATAAATCCTTAGCCTAATCGACTATTATGTTCAACAATGAAAGTTTTGAAACGCTTTCGGATGGAAGTGGTGATTATCTAAATACCAATGCACGTAAACCATTGTCAATGTTTAATTGGTCATAGGCCCATTGGGTTGTGGGACCTAGGGATCACAACCATGAACTCATGGAGGTTATGGTCTTTGTATGGTCATATGCATAATCAAGCCCTATTGTCAGGAGCAGTCCAATAATTGTAGGCTTGATCAGCTACAATGTTTAATGTGTTTAATTGTTCTATCTTCTTATAATACCTAGCAGTGTGCATAAAACTAACAAGCGTAAACCCATATCAATGTCGGTTAACAACTCAGGCTCGTTGGGTTATGGGGAAAATGGATTACAACCGAACGCTTTTCTCTTGTTGTGGACCTTTGATGGTCATGTGGAATGAATTGAATTGATCTTGATAAAGCAAACTAACTATCAAAGGAAATTTAAACTATGTTTTTGGTATTTTCACAGTATATCCGAACAAAACAATGAAAGCAAACTAATCTAGAAAAAGTAAATGTTTTTTATCGCTTCGGGATTTTTAACAATGCTTCTAATCTAATAAAAAAATTAAATATAAGTAATCAACTAGTTGTAGTTAATTACTTGTGCAAGTATGTGAATCTAGATCTAAAAACAACTAAACTAATTTAATCAAAACCCTTTTAACCCTACCTCAGAGGTAGAGAACAAATCATAACTCTAGAAGAGCTATTGTTCCCCACCAACTTCCCTGTAATGTCGAAGAGAAAACTTTATAATGATTTGCTTTATTTGTAATTTTTGATTAACTCGAAATGAACAATTTCACTACTTTATTTGATATAGATTTGAAATGAATTACTCAAAATTGATAACTTTAATAAATGAAGCAAACAAGCAAATAATTCCAACTCTGGATAAACAAGAGCTTTGCGAATATGGTTATATCTCATTATTGTCCCCTCGCTTATCCTTTCTTTCTCTTTGTGTCCATATGAGTGAAAAGAATTGGGAATGCAAAGGCGTAGCAAGAGAAAGTGCTTGATCAATGACATCTTGAAGGCATCCTAGTTGTAATGTAGGTGGAAGAGAGATAACACAAGTGAACAGAGCTTGGATATGCAATTTCCAGTAGGATTGTGGCAGAAATACTATGCTAGATACAAAAATTCTCGTGCCATTTGCTTGAATACAAATATTGAATATGTAGGAATTAGATGGGATGTGCCTTCATGCATAAGGCAGACTTGGAGTGCCAAATCATTAGGTGAAGAGGTAGTTCAAACTAATTAAATCTATTTAAAAATAGAAGAGGGAAGGAATACCATTCAATCAAGACTAGTTTTAGGCAATTTGGTTCACAAATGTGCATTGGAAGTCAAGTTAAGTGAAAGCATGCATGTTAAAACTATGCATGAAGAGTTCTAGAAAAATCACGCATGACCACCACCCAAGCAGGGTGGCGGTCCTGACACTAACGGCTAAAACATGCACAAAATGAGTGGGAAGCTGGAAGAAAGCGTGGAAAAGTTAACTAAGGATGTCTAGGTTACAAATATACACTACGAATGGGTTTAGGAACTCAAACACCTTCTGAAAGGATATAAATCATCATTGGGGAATTTTGTAACCCTTTTCTAACAATGTAGCACATGTAATTTTAGGTGTGTACATTCTCCTTGCTTGCATTTGTGTTGGAGTGTTTGTGCTTCTATCTGTCTATGTGCATTTGCATTTAACTACATGCATCTTTATCTCGCTTGTGTGCATTTGCATGCTGCTTTATATGCACTAGCATTAATCTGTGTGTGCTACCATCTTTCTCGTTTGCTTTTCCATCCATATTATATTTTTTTGCATGTGTTAGTGTTTAGTCTTCATGCTCTAGCATTAAACTATGTGCGCTAGCATCTGTTCTATGTGCTAGCATTTTATGTAATTTTTAGCTTGAATTTCAAAATTTTCATAATCTAATTTTTTTGTTTCCTATTGTTTTTACATGTTTTCTAACCTCGATTTTGCATTTTTTACTTAAAAAATTTTTCTAAACACTTAAATGCTTTGATAAAAAAAAATTCCATTTTTCTTAAGTTAGATCAAATGTTGTGAATTCTCTTCTCTTGCACTTTCAAGTGATCTTAAGAATTACAAAAACTTTGATCTTCATTTCTAACATTTTGGTTTACTTGGAAATTTCATCATTTAAGTTGTTTAGAAGAATCAATCTTTCAAAGCACTTAATTTTCATTGGTTAAAGTTTTCCCATTTCTAATAGTTGGATCAAACATCATGTATGCTCTTCTCTTGCACCTTTAAGTGATCTTGAGAATCAAAAGTGACCTTGATCCTCTTTCTAAAAAATATAGTTTGCATGGAAAACTACTAATCTCTTAAGTGCAGGACCTTTCACTTGTCAAAGAATAAAATCAAGACAAATACTAACTACATTGTGTGCAAGTTGCCAAAGGTGTGCAAAACCACATTAAGATCAAAAGATTAAAAAAACATGATTTCATTCACACTATATTTACTAGTTTGAATAAGGCATTAAACCCATCCACTTTAAACTATGGGTTTTGTCTTGACATAAGCCATAAAACACATTATGAGGATTACCACAGGAACCCCAAAGTAGTCAACACATTGAGGGAACTGGTTGAGAAAACAATAATTTACCCACGACCTACTAAACTAGAAATTCTCGTGAAGAGTAATAAATTTTGTCCGTATGAGGCCTCATTCATTAAATTGATTGTGGGGTAATGGTCCTTTATCTAGGATTTATTCTAGAAAAGTGTACCTCTCTTAGAAAATTTATTGGCGAGTGTTGAGAACAAAAGCCTAGGGATCCATTTGGCATTAGGGCCAACTTGACCATTATCTAATCTTGTTTCAAAATCCTTTACAAAACAAAGGATTCCTCAGAGTCAAAACCTTATTTGTTGAACAAGGCGAGAGTCCATTAAATTTTTCTCCATGTATATTTAAGCACGAATCTTACAACGTAAAACTTTGTCCTAGTTTCTACCTTGTTATCAAACAAGGTGAAACTCTACCAAATTTATGTTGCGTATTTTTCATCACCAATCATAAATTCCCTTATTCTCTTTTTTGGCATTATTAGTAAAAAATAAAGCAACTTGAAGTGCTGCCAAAATTGTGTCCACCACTTTTGCACCCACTTACATTCGTTCTTTTTGCGCTCTGATGTAAGTGTTGAAAGTGTGTTGGTACGTCTTTATATTTTGGTAGTTTGTATTGAAATCCATATTGATACATATATTTATAGAAGTTATCTTGCCTTGATCTCATTGTGTTGTTACATTGCTCGCATTATATTGATCCATTTTTATACTTACATCTTATTTTCTTAAACTTGATATAAGTGTCCAAATTATATCATTACATTGCTTGCATTGTGTCGACCCATTGTTATACTTAGACCTTTTTTTCTTCAAACTTGATTTAAGTGTTGAAGGTGTTGTTGTTACACTGCTCGCATTGTGTCAATCCATTTTCAATCCTTAAATCTTGTTTCATTAAACTTGATTTAAGTGTCCAAATTGTATTGTTACATTGCTCGTATTTGTATTCTTGATTTTCAAGACTTAAACCTTGTTTATATTAAACTTTTTTAAGTATATACCATGCATCATTACATTGTCAAAATCACTTCAAACCCTTTTTAATACTTAAATCTTATTTTCTCAAAACTTGATTTAAATATTGAAATTGTGTTGTTATCTTATTAAACAACTTTTGAGACAAAATTCAAACATGGAATAGGTTCCTTTACAGTTGATCCTTTGTTGAGAACTTGTTAGATTTTCCTTTGATAATTTTTTCATACATTTCATCCCCTTGGAAAATTTGTTGTGACACTTACAACTGTTATGTTCTTTGATTTTTCCTAGATTCATTGTGACACTTATACACATCTTTCAATCCTTGGAAAAACATTTCCTATGATGGATCTTATTACAAGAATGACACATAGATGATGGGATAAAATGCTTTCCTCCATGCCAATTTAGACCCATTAGTTGAAGAATAAACATTGATTGATAATAGTGGAGACGAGGAGACAACTCCTCGGGATAACTTTGAGTTTGACCCTGCACACATAGACAATTTCCTTTTCCAAAATAGAGATCAAGTTTTAGCATGAGTTGTAGAGTTAGGGGTCAAATTACCACCTGAATTTGATCCTACTATTCTTACAAACATGATTCATGGAGGAGAAGAAACAAAACCTCCCTTTCAATTTGTTGAGGACATATTAAACATTGGACATGCTTCTACTTCTGGCCAAGGAAATAACAATGAAGAAGAAGAGGTTCCTAAAAACACAAATGGCTATTGCATACCACTCATTCAAACCAATCGTAAAGTTGTAAATAAAGGTGAAGATCATGAAAAATACCCTCCACATGAACCTCAACTAGAACCCCAAAATGAAGAGGTTACCATACAACAAAAATTACAAACCCTTAGCCATCAATTGGAAAACTTAGCTTCCCATGTCCACAAAGACACATGTAGAGAACCATGAATCGATTATGAACCATCTCCTTTTACATGCAGGTAGATGTAAGATGGTGGGCCATGACCACATAAGATGTAATCAACAAAAGAAAAATAATGAGTCAATAGCCAAAACCCAAATGCCAATAAACAATAAAGAGAATCTAGAATGGAGGAAGGTTGGTAAAAATGGTAGGGTGGTGTGTAATGAGCAACTATAACTTCGGAGGTAGCAAAATAAGTGCATCCCTCGGGACTACCTAAGGATAAAACCATGGCAAGGAATTGGGTATCAATAGATCAAGATAGTGAAAAAGAAAAAGAAAATGAGGATTCAAATTTGGAAGAGGTGGTTCTTGAAATAGAGGATGCTTGCATCTAGGAATCAGAAGGAAACTGTGCTTTGCAAGTTGCTTGTGGACCCTCTATGCATGAGGTATCGGTAATAGGTCATAGATCATTTGGTCAAAGAAAAGATGAGGCCTTTGCTATCTCAAATGTCTTTGGGATTTTAACGGATTATGTTTCAGACACGTATGAAAATGTTGCATCTCCCAAAACACCGGTAAGTAAATCTAAACCAGTTACTCAAAGTAATTCTAGAGTAGATGTAGGCAAAGATTCAACTACAAGGGGTAGGAAAAGTAATAAGGAATTAAGGGAAAAAATGCTAGGAAGGAGGTGGATACTAGTATACAAAGTACTTTGGGGAAATATTTTTCCCACAATAAGAAAGTATAAATGATAATTCTCTCATGGAATATTAGGGGTTTGAACAACCCCAGTAAACACAGAATAGCTAAGGACCTTAGAACTAGAAATAAACATGATATTTTAATGTTTCAAGAAACTAAAATGAGTATGGATAGATTTAAAGAGGTGGGTAGGATTATTTGGAAAGAAGGTTATTGGGATGGGAGTGGTTCTTCTAGAGATTTGGGAGGTGTAGTTACTATATGGAAAATCTAAATTTTGAAGGGTGAAGTGATTCTCACTACCCCTGGGCATGTGGTTATTAGCTTTACAGAGATTGAGTCAAATAAAACTTGGTATGTTTTAAATATTTATGCTCCTAATAAGATCTGTGAAAGAAGGAAGTTATGGGAGGACCTTTTGAGTTTTAGAAAAAATTTTTAAGATAAATATTGGATCATCGGTGGATATTTCAATACCCCCTCTCCCCTAGAGAGAAGCGGGGGATTTATTTCTTACTCGATAGTAGGACATATTTAGCTAATTTTCTATCTAGAAATGATCTCCTTGACTTGGAATTGAAAGGTGCAAAATATACTTGGGTTAATAGAAGGATGGGGTCTGAGATCATTCAAATTAGACTAGATAGATTTTTGGTTATTCATTTGTGCATGATTAACCAACTTTATTATCTTAAAACCATTCCCAAAATCAGATCAAATCATAATCCCTTACTCCTAAATCTGGGGATGAATCAACCCAAGAAAGCTAGACCCTTTAGATTTGAAAAGATGTGGGATCACCCAGATATTTTCAATAGAATTCAAGAATGGTGGGATATCCAAGTTCATGGGGTAGCTAGTTTTAGATTGAGTTTTAAATTGAAGAATGTTAAAATTAATCTTAAAAGATGGAATAAGGAAACATTTGGGAATATTTTCTAGGCAAAGGGATAATTTCGGAGGATTTAAGAACTATTGAGGAACTGATGGAGAATGATGGCCTTAACCATGTTCTCAAATATCAAGAACAAAACTTTTGACTGAATACCATGATATTCTAGTTAAAGAAGAGGTTTAGTGGAAACAAAAATATAGGGTGAAATGGCTCAAGGAGGGTGATAGGAATACTAAATTTTTCCACTTTACAGACCACTTCAAAATATAACCTCTTGAAGATTAATGAAATTAGAGGAGAGAATGGGGTGACCTACTCGGAAAGTAAGGATATCAATGTGACAATAATAAATTATTTCAAGGAGCTCTTCAAGGTGGGGCAGATTGTGGAGGAAAATGCTCAAAATAAAGTCCTTGATCTCTTTCAGAATGTGATTTCCCCTCTTGAAAATAGAGACCTCTTAATGATTCCCATGGAGGAGGAAATTCATTATGCTATCTTTGAAATGGAACCAGATAAATCTCTTGGTCTTGATGGTTTCCCAACTTTTTTCTTTCAAAAATTTTGGGAGGTGATCAAACAAGAGGTCATTGAAATGGTCCAAGAGTTCTTCAATAATGGGCATCTCCTGAGACAAATGAATAACACTTTCTTGGTCCTTATTCCTAAAGTTGTTGGGGCCAAAGAAGTCAAGGACTTTAGACCAATAAGCCTATGTAATACTAGTTATAAACTGATAACCAAAATCATTCTTAGGAAGGATTAGAAATGTTTTGGCTAACTTCATCTCGATTAATCAAGGGGATTTTGTCCTGGGAAGGAAAATTATAGATAATATTATTGTGATCCAAGAAGCTATTCATTCTATTGAACACTCAGGAAGATCAACTATGTTTTTTAAGTTGGGTATTCATAAATCTTATAATAGGATTTATTGGTCCTTCATTTGGGCCTTTTTGATCAAAGTAGGCTTCAGTATCACCTTGGTGAACATGATCGTGAACTATATCTCCACAAATAGATTTTTGTTCTTGTGAATGGAAAATCGGAAGGTTTTTTCCAAGCGGGTCAAGGTTTGAGACAAGGAGACCCTCTCTCGCCCTTTCTTTATGTTATTATGGTTGAGTCTTTAAGTAGGCTTTGTCAACATGCTCTGTTTTCCAATAGTATCCTTGTATCTATCTTAATTAGTTATTTATGATACTTTTATGTTGGGTAAAGCTTCAGTCCAAGAAGCCTCTAATTTTAAGGTGGTTCTAAATGACTATGAATTTGTCTCGGGCCAATCTGGTTAATTTCCATAAAAGTGTTGTTTTTTTCATTAATGTGGAACATCTGGTCCAAGTCAGATTAGCTCGAATCTCGGGGTGTCGGATCATGAAATTTCATGACAATTATTTAGGTATGCCCCTCATCCAAAAGAAGCCAAATATTTCTATATGGAATACTTTCTTTGGAGAGAGTGAATAGAAAATTGTCTTCTTGGAAGGGTATCCTTCTCTCCCAGGTAAGTAAGATTCAATTACTTCAAAGTTCTCTTCAAGGAATCCCTATTTATGTCATGTCCCTCTTTAAGCTCCCTTCCAAAATTATTGGGTTCCTGGAAAAATTTAGAAAAGATTCCTATGGGTGGGAGCTGAGGATAAGTTCAAATTCCCACTTGTGGCTTGGGAAAAAGTTACTAAACCCAAGTTATGTGGGGGCCTAGGATTAAAAAATATCTCTCTTATGAATGAGGCTCTGATAGCTAAAGTTGGATGGAGGATTTTCAGAGAAGAGGGTCTTTGGGTGGACATCATCAAGAAGAAATATTTACAAAATATAGGCAGAGTGGAGTCCTTTTTCAACCAAAATGATTTACCAAGAGGGTCATTTTTCTGGAATTCCCTTATGGCTTATAAGGAAATTTTGACCAAGGAAATGATCTGGGAGATTAGAAAAGGTAATAGAATTAGTTTTTGGAATGATAGTTGGATTAAGAACTATCCTCTAGTTAGCATGGAGAATTGGAAAAGGGTAGCTCAACACTATGAAGAAAGGGGAAAATTTTGGATAAGAGACTTCTGGATTCAGGAGGAAACCATCATTTGGGAGGTCATTGTCCCCTCTATATTTTAATGGGGACCTACAACCTTTTTGGGATCTCAACAACAAATTAAGAAATTTCTATATTCCCATTTTCCAAAACAAGGAAGATTCCATTAAATGGAAAGAGAAATATTCTGGGAATTTCTCAGTTAAATCAACATATAGAATAAATTTTAAATATTCCTAAAGTAAATATATTTAAGTTTTGGTGGTTCAAAAAGGATCCTTATGGTGGGAAATCTCGGAAACGTGGAATGAAGCTCCCAACAGGTGTTTGTTGTGCAAGAAAGAGGAGGAAAATGTCAATCATCTTCTCCTTCATTGCCCCTTTTCTCAAAAGGTGTTTGGGTCTATCTAGGAACTATTTAAAATTCAATGGATCATGCCTAAGACTATTGAGGATTGTTGTATACAATGGGAGATCCCTTTCAGTTTCCCCATCTTGGTGTGGGCCAGAAAATTTCCCTCCCACATCTCTTTTGGGGATTATGGAAAGCTAGGAATGATAGTATTTTTCATGACCAGAAAGCTAATCTCATGAGAGTTAGAAGTAAAGTCTTAGTGGCCATCAAATAAAATACCAAACTATTTAAAGGTAAGGCTAAGAAACCTTTCCCGAGATGGGAGGAGGAAGTTCTTAAGAGTTTCCTCCTTAGCCCAAAGAGAGATCAAAAGACCAAGAATTCAAAATAGATGGACTAGGTCGGAGAACAATGTAGTTAAGATAAA
The DNA here is from genome assembly GCA_018340775.1 of Taxus wallichiana var. yunnanensis. Taxonomy (NCBI): domain Eukaryota; kingdom Viridiplantae; phylum Streptophyta; class Pinopsida; order Cupressales; family Taxaceae; genus Taxus; species Taxus wallichiana. The sequence goes on along the minus strand of CM031239.1, from coordinate 202,786,073 downwards.
TTTTGATGGGGCGTCTAAAAGGAATCTAGGCCCCACTGGGGGAGGAATAATTAGAAGTAGTGATGGTGAATGGATTTTTGCCTATGCTGGTCCGTTAGGGAGACAAACTAACAATATGGTGGAGGCTAGAGCTCTTCTGTGGGGGTCAATTTGGCTAAGGATAGAGGGATCAATAATATCCAGATTGAGGGGGACTCCCTCATTATTGTTAATGCTCTTAATAATAAAAATACTATTAATTAGACCTTAATAAATGTTCTAAATGATGTCAGGGAAATTTTAAAAGGTTTTGAAAAAGTTTCAATTAATCATACCTTGTGTTAAGGTAATATGTGCGCAGATAAGTTAGCAAATTACGATGTACAAAGTCATGATCCCAAGATCTGGAATAAAGGTGATGATTTTCCCCAGAATTAATGAAGCAATTGGTAGAGATAGAATGCACTAAATTTGATGATTCTGCACGAGTGTGCATTGGTATCACTTGAACTGAGACAACTTACTTAAGGGGAACAATTTCAATTGTCTCGATGTTTCGAAAGGGGTTCTAAACTTAAGAAGTGAGAGTGAGTGGGAGAGGTTCTACATTGTGAATATGGGTGGTGATAGAATCGGGATTGATCTAATGAATCGATTATTGAGTATTTTAACAAGCCCTTGTGGAAAAAGCTCGGAATTGGGGGCTTTTGAAATTTTATCTCCAAATTGCATGGTCATGACCCTTCACTGTCAAAGGACTTTAGTAGGGCTTGGAAAGAGGGAAATTTTATGGTGAGAGGCATGGAAATTGAAGTTTCGAGAGCACTATTTCCCTTGTTATGGAGATGCAAACAGATGGGCTGAAAATTTTCAAAGATAGAACCCGTAGGGAGCACAAAATTGAGATGTTTTTGTGGGTAAGGAAATTTTCTCCTTATTCACTAATGGCATAGTTATGTCTTGTATTGCGGGCATCTAGAAATATGTGTGCCTCCAAATTATGAATTACATCACTTTGGAAGGAAAATATTACAAAATTTACACTCATCATCTGTCTTTCCTTAACATGTTTAGACATAAAATCATGGTGAGCATTATGTTCTTCCTTTTCATGTTGCTAACTAGTTCTCTAAAGGAATTATAGAAGGAAAATATGGAGATGCCTCTGCATGAAGGGCTCATCCTCATGATGTATAAGAATGGAAAACCTATCCTAGCCACTCCCCTGAAAGACAATGTTGAGGAGGAGGACCTTACTCTAGCAGTTTGCCTCACCAAGATGAGCGCCGGTAAAATGTCTGGGTATAGGAATTGTTACATCCACATTTTTTCACTTCAAATCTAGGATTTTTTTAAATTTACTTTATGTAGCTGATTTAAATACCCATACATTTAAATCCAACATAAACCTTAATGCAATCCATTTCCGATAACTTTCATGAACCATGTGCAGTTGTATAAGAGAGTACTGAACCTATTCATCCTCCCTCAATGTTATGTACGAGCCCATACATCAAATGTATCATTTGGTTCTCCTTTATCAGGGTATGATATATAAGTGAAGACTCGTAATTGTCTACATGGGTTCCACCTATGAATTTCACAAGAATCGATGACTTAGATCATAGTGAAATATCGACAAAGATAATCGTGAGCTTACACCACTTTGCGTAAAGTTTTAGAGTCATGTATGTCATGCTCAATTCCATGACGGCACACTCGTCATTAGGAAATTTTCATTTCACCTTAATCACTTATTCAATTATATGGATTCACAAACGTAGATGTTGTAAACAGCTACAAGTCTTGAACAAGGTACAAATCCAGTTTAACCTACAAGAAGATGTACCTCTATGTCATCCTATGATGCCTATGGGAAAGTAAGTGTCTTCATAACAATTCACCTTGCTACTAGACCACTTCCCTTCCCATAGCCATCATAAGTTGATATAAGGGTGTGTACCCGGAAGTTCAATTTGTCCTTGTAACTCTATCAAGTTTTTTTACTTAAAGCAATACCATGCCATAATCCAGTCTCTTGATGTGATAACTCAAGATGCAGCTACTAAACTACAAAAATATCCTAATGGTGATAACCGTCATTATAGGGATATGACTGTGTAGCAGATGTAGTGAGTTAACCCGCCAAGAATCTTGTATTGGAACATGGATTCTATTGTTTTCAAGGTAATTATTAATCATGTATAGTACAGTATAGGTCTCACAAAACCTTCTCCATGAATGGGTCATACCTAAGGTCCGGTTTTAAGTTGATCCCAAGACCACAATTTCCACAACACTTAATTACCTTTCTAGATCTCATGCCCAAGATAACCATAAATGGAAAACGATACTATCTAGGTCTATGATCAGTATTATAGTTTAAATATTGTCCCAGCTTAATCAATTAAGCCCATGTTTCTTTATTTCACATTTTAGGGATATGTACTTACATATAGCTAAGTATTTAGGTATGATTCATACTTTTTATCAAGTACCATAGACTATCAATGCCAACCAACATTTTAGCATAAGCACATCACTTTTCTTAGTTGTAGCTTAATTAAGAGCATTCATTTGTTTTATTATATCCATCAAGTAAGTTATGTTTGGAGTATCTGATATGTTAGATTGGATGAACTACTTTCCCATTCATCTTCTCTTGTCATAGCCTTTTACATAAGATATTTAATTTCTTTTATAATGTTCACTTACTAATCCTCTTTAGAGATAATAACAGTTGACTAGGGTTAGGGTTCAATTACTATGTTCTTTCTAACTTAGTAAGTATGTTTCCATTTTACTTCCATTGTAACCAGATATCATACTTATATGCTCATAATGATGCATTATGGGACAGCCCTTTTTAAACATGTTATCATCTCCTAGCACAAATGATCACATTTCTTCGATTCCTGAATAGTGAATCTATTATTATTATATCTTCATGTCAGATTACCATAAGCCCTTTTTATTAATGCTTTTGAGTATTGTCCTTATAAGGAACTTAGTACTACTTCCATAAGAACTCTCCATTACATTCTTATATCTGTTGATATGGTTTAATATCACCTATGTTTATAAATATGCTATAGCACAATGTACCCGCTTGTCATAACCTTTCTATAGTTCCATGATCATCTTGCTACTTACTTAGCAATGGCCATTAAGGATAGATAATATTTTTACTAGGTACTTTTCACTGGTTGAGTACACCCTATTCACAACCTTTGATGAACTTAACACAAAGTATACTAGTAGGTTGATATAATACATTATATAATTAGGCAGTCACCCACTGGTAACCTGATCTATTTCCAAGTATATTTAACACATGGTTAATTAGAACATAAGATTCATAAGAAAACATTCCATTCATAGTTTCATTATCTTCTTCTTAGCATCCACACCTAGGTTGGGTGTAGCACTGTTCATATGATTATACTAAGTATTAATAGAATAGTAACTTATATACTAACTTCCTATCTTTATTAGTTGCAGATCTAAAAACTCATCATTACCAATCAATCATTGTTAAATCAAGATGTAGCAACCGAAAATCGACTTTAATTCATTCCAGGAATAAGTACAATTCATGTTTATAAGAATGATCACAATCTTTCTTTTCAAAGATTAAAATAGTTACATTAAATGGCCAAGGCCTTTCTCATTTCGAGGAGAAGTATTTCATTTAAGAACACCCAAAAATAGTCATATCTTCAAACTTTCCTCGATCAAAAGAATAAATGAAACTAAATACTTCACCCTTCTTTCTCAATGATTTATCTACAAAATTGTTAGCATGAGTCAGTTCACATGAACTGAGCATGATAAGCACCAACTCTTCATAATGACATTCTCTACTTAATTATTTCATAAATAAACTCTTATTATTTTCATGAATTAATAATACTGATCTTAAGAAGGTAAACAATTATTTCCAAAACATGTCAAGAGCAATCAATATAATGAGCCATGAAAGAAATCAATTTCAGTCTTACACTTTAATACAACTTATTTTGTCACTAATAATCAGTCACTTAAGTTGTAAGATAAACATGAGAATCATAAGTATTCAACAGACTAAAGCATAAGAGTAACATGATTTCAATCAAGCAATCCCATACTTTCATGCCTGAAATCATTTACTCCACAATTCAGTAATCATATATATCAAGTATCATAGTCAAGCAATCTCACTAATCTTACTCAACAAAACCAACAAAGGGTTTCATAACATCACCATAGGTCAATTAAGGTCAAAGCATTCAGGTCAAGACTCAAGCATATTTAATAAAAGGTAGATAATCAATGCTTAACCTATAAGAGGATAGAGCAATCATAGCATCATGTTAATAATGTACATATAAATGCAAGCAAAGAAGTTACATAGCCAATTCTTACCTCAACATACTAATTTATTTGAACATTCGAGATTAGGAAAAAGGAAACATAATTCCACAATTCAAAGGTGCTATTATCAAGCATATCAAGACCCCATAAACATTATAAGTATTTTACAGTCCTTAAGAGAGCATTTTATCATGTTTTAATAAACAAAAAGGAGTCGTGATAAACACAACTATAATTAATCCAATTAGCCCAACTGGACATTCAATATTCCATGAATTTTCTCATAACAAAATTCAAATGAAAATGTGCCAATATTCCACAATGAGTCAAGGAATCTATTATAACAATAAAATGATCTACTAACCCATTCCATTGAATGAGGTTAGATCATACCGAACTATATTCATGACACAATCTAATGAAATTAATAAGGAACATTTTAGATGTCAAGAAAACACCGTAATCGATAATGGAAACGAAATACGGTTTCTAAGAGAAAAAGAGTCACTTCCAGGTGAACTGGAATACCACATGATCCCATACAAGAACATATCACCCATCAAGGATATATCACATTCATATGATCTCAGTTAAATGAAAACCCATCTAACATATCCATACGAGGAGGAGTATATTTCTTAAAATGTTATGACCTTAAGTGGGTTTCAACTCAAACTTGATACATCCAGTTTTTCAACTAAATCACAACTAATATTACTAGCTCATACGTTGAGATAAGACGTACCCAATAAAAGGAACTGTTCAACACTTTTTCAACCACAAGATCTAATGCATAAGCTTCTAGGAGAGTAACTCACCTATTTAGGATTGTTTCCTAATGAATAACAATATACTGCAATTCTTCCAAGGAAAAGGAGGTTCTTAGTTGAAATTGACTTTACTTTTGAACTCAACATGGTATTGTTAGTAGAACAATCAAGCTTTAAGAAAAACATAGTCATAGTGGTTAATAACTTAACTCTCCAAATATCATACAAGAATTTCATAGGAGCACAACTAATTTCTCGTTACAAGGGGACTATTAAAATGGAAGCGTCTGAGTACAAAGTGAGATGGACTTTGTCTTTCACAAAACCTAACTCTAAAACATAATATTTCTTCAACCTATAATGAACCCAGAAAGATTCAAATACTTCCATAGTTATTGATGAAGAAAAATGGAGATCAATATGAATTAACAAAATGGAGTAACCTAACATAAACAAATTGATGAGCAACTACTCGAATTTAGTTTACAAACAAAAATGCAACAATTTGATGTTAGAAAACTCAAAATTTAGTCGAGCCATCATATGTGGCTCTAGAGTTAGACCATAAATGTCATTCAAAGATGCCCATTCAAGGGTTGAAGAGGCAGACTTCGTATTAATTGCAGCTTCCCTTATTCCCTACAACTTGAAAATAAATATTAAAAACAATTGTTTTCCTCAGTATGGTTACTTATTAAACTCAAACCAAGTTGACTATAAGCACAATCAATGCCTCCAACAAGACAAGCACTATTCCTCAAGAATATATTTCTTAAAAAGAATCAAACCCAGTTACATCAATCTAACGAATACTTGGAAATGGAAATTCATCTACAACATAACCTCACAAACACTAGCTTCCATTTTTCCACAACATCTTGCGAAATTTTTATATAACCCCAGAAGAGATGGGTAGAAATTTAAACAAAGTTTTCTACAGTATTGATAGTTACCAAACCACAAATGTATTAAGAATTCAAACAACACTAGGCATTTCAAGCCAAAATCCATTAATGATTACAGTTACATCACTGATTCAAACTCAAGAAATACGTTGTTCCTTAACTATAATAAATCACATTGAAGCCTACACCCATTAATTTATTTCAAGCAAACATTCATCACAAATCAATGGTAAATCATACTCTACAGAAGTAAAATATTAAATTGATTCCACATCACCAAAAATTTAAAAAAAACAGATTTCATTCTATATAATGTCCTTTTTATGAAATGACTAAATGGAGCAAGAGATTATAACGAGTTAGGGCATATCATGCATGTTACACCTGTCTTTCTTTCCTTGAAATTTTCCCACGATTCTTCTAAAAATCCCCAAATTTTGAATGAATTCCTTCATCCAACAAAACACAATGCTTTCTCAATATTTATTGAGTCTAGGAGACTTTGTTGCCCACCAATTCGACTGTTGTTTTTATCATGCAATCTCACAATAACACATAGTTCAATTTTTCCTTGCATGCAGAGCTTTTGTGAATTTCTTGCAATGAAATGAATCAATGCCATAAACCGATTCTTTTTCCTTAAATTGTCCATGCATTTCCCGAGGAAGGTGGGAATTTTAATGCGTATTAAATGACATTAATGTAGAGGAGTTAATGGATCTTGCTGCCATGTTTATCAAGCCAACTATTTTTAGCTTTCAAATTTTAGCAACGTCCCTCTTCATGTCATGTGAAGCACTTTAAGTTTAGTTAAACTGAAATACCTCCTCCGTAAAATGTGGTTGGCAGGAATAATAAATAAAACAATAAAAGAATTGTTGGTACGATACTTAGGTGGTGGGGTGCCAACTCACCTCATTATTCAATTTGACAACCTTAGATTATGTAACAGTGTTTCAAAGAACATAAAATATCCAATGAGATAGAAAATGCAGATGCCTTTCCTTTGTATGTCTTAAGGCTTCACACAATTTAATATGTTATACATCCTTTCTAATATCCAAAGGAATACCCATAAATAGCTTCTCAAACAATAGGTTCACAAGTTAGGTTTTAAACCCATACTACTAAAATTAGATTGTCCTCTCCCTGCTTATTCAAAGTTAATAAATCTCCAGTAGTAGTTATTTAACTACTTTAGACTTTTCATAATTCCCTTTTTGTAATATCTATATATAATAGTAATAACGTTTAACTTTGATCAAACAAGTTGCTTGTGTATGCTTCATGGGAATTTATACCTTTAAATTCAATAATAAGTCCTTGACTAATGACTGTAGTCCTTCATCCATGGAAATACGACCATGAAAACATTAACCATTAGGTTAGGTAGACTATTGGATGGCCGGCTCAAGACAAATTATTAGTCAAAAGGAAGTCTTAATCACATTCCAAATTTTATTCGCTAAGAAAACTAGCCGAAATACCAAGGTCTTAACATAACTTAGTTAAAAACTATAATGTTAACAATTTAATAGAGATAAGCAACAACATCACTAATCACTTTCAAGGCATAAATTTATGCCAAGGATTTCATGACATACTACATCACAAACGACGTAATGTCCCCTTATCAAATTAGTTCATCATTAAGATAGGCCCCAAAATTAACAGGGTTTACATCTAAGGAGATCATCCTTAGCCTATTCATGTTATCTTGATTACCTGTTTACATCAAGGTTCACATTAATTATTAATATGCAAAGGTGTGAGCAACAAAGGCCGAAACCATGTTTCATAACATTCCTTTAATAATAATAGTGAAACCATGGGGTGTTACAAGAATGTAGTGGAGAATGATGATATGGAGAAGAGCTAGGAAGGTAGAGGAGAACTAAGCACCTCCCGAAGAGGGGTATTGATGGTGATGACAAGGATTTTGAGGGGTGGATCAATAAGATACAATATCTGGAAAGGGTTATTCATGCGATGGAGGAGACCAATGTCAGCCACCGAGAAACCATGATGGAATTCATTTGAGCTTCCAAACAAATTTTTTCAGCCCAGATGAAGTCCAAACATAAGATTATTGAGCTGGAGTCGGAAGTCAAAGAACCAAGAGATATGATGGATGTGATGGAGGATGGCGCGGAAAAGAGGAAGTTCAACTTGTGCATCAGTAGTTCTGAGGAATAACTGGAAGAAGATATGAATGTGAGGAGAAAAGAGGAGGGTTTCATCCAAGATAGTCATGCTAACACCAGGAAGCTTCCTTAAAATTTAATTGATTTTCCATTTATGGAATGTTGGCGAGATTTTTGCGAACTTCTCAGCCTGGTTTTTCTGGCTGTTTCATTTCATGTTCCTCTAGTTTTTTAGGTCATGGTCTTGGCTTTTCATTGTAATATTTAAGCATGTTTAAATCCTTTTGGACCTTTCTGTCTCTTTTAGCTTGTGTTTTTTTCTCCTTTCTACTGTTCCTCCTTTGTAAGGCCCCTAGGAGTTGATCCCTGTTTTTACCCTATCTAACAAAAAAAACTATGTCCATACCCTTTCAATTGGGTAATGTTGTATACACCCTTTCCACCCAATTTTGATTTCCATGAATTTGACAAATATAGGGGTAAAGGTGATCCTCATGATCATGTCAAAGACTTCTTCATGGCTTTCCAAGAAGTTTCATATAATGATAATTATCTTATTCGCTTGTTCCCACGAAGTCTTAGAGGCCAAACACTTGAATGGTTTCTTCATATTCCCAAAGGGTCTATTTTCACATTTTCCAAATTAGCTGAGAAGTTTGTTCACCACTTTTCATTTAACATGGAAAGTGATATCACTATGATAGACCTTTATAATGCCAAACAACACAATAATGAAAACCTCACCGGTTTCTTACAGGTGATGACAAGAGCTTGCTAGTCACTTCCCTTGCTCTATGCCAGAGAAACAACTTATTAGTATCTTTGTACCTAACTTTCATCTCAATATATCCTTTCACTTGTAAATGCATTGTGTAAGCACTTTTGAAGAAGTTATTGAGAAAGGAATCCATATTGAGAAGGATTTACTTGCTAAAGGGACTTTAAAACCCTTTCAAAGAGACAACCATGAATCCAAACCTATAGAAAAACCCAAATTCTTCAACAAAAATAAAAACGTTGTAGGTGATGGAATCATTAATTCAAAACATGTCCAAGTGGTCCAGAACACCCCTCCTTTGAAAATTTCCAAAGGACCAATCAAACTTGAGATTAAATGTCGAGTGTTTACTCCACTTACATATTCTTTATCATCAATCTTGAAACAATTGGATGTGGTCAACATGGTCAGATTCCCTAATACTACACCCTTTGTTAACGATGCACCAAAACCATCATGGTATAAATACTACGAATATTGTGAATATCATCATGTCAAATTCCATGCCATAAATCAATGTTTGAAATTGAAACACTTCATTCAGGACCTTATAAATAGTGGATATGTTGAGATGGATTTGTCATAACCCACTAAAAATTCTAACAAATAGTTAGGAATCTATAAAGAGTCATTCCCTAAACATAAACAAGTGGAAAAAAAGTCGGATCAAGGTCAATCTTCCTAAAGTAAAAATTTCAATCATGTTGTTGCTGAATGAACCAATTATTTTTACTCTCTCATTGGTTATGTCTATCAAACTACTAAGCATATAAATACCATCAAGATAAAAACAAAGGAGTTTTCCATGGCAACATGCCACACTTGCCTTATCATTCTAGAACCTCATTTTCCTACCCCTTCAGATAGTCATTATGATCTCCTTGAGAAACTTGAGAAGACTACTGCCAATATTTCTATCTTGGATCTTCTCAAGATATCTAATGTTCATAAAGATATCCTTTATAAAACTCTTCAGGGGTCAAGATTTTCCATAGACATTGATGCATCATGCTTCCAAGCCTTGGTTGTGTAAATTTCTCCATCTGAACAACTTACCTTTAGCCAACATGAGATTCTAATGGATGACCATACACATAATCTCCCTTTATATATTGAAGTGATTGTTACTCGCAAAAATATCAAAAGGGTACTTGTGGACAACGGATCAAGCCTTAACATATGTACCTTGAAGCTCATTAAAAATCAAGACACACTAATATAGAATTGGAGCCTAATGTAATCACCATTAAGGTCTATGATAATGCAGAGTGACACTCACCAAGAATAATAACTTTGCCTATGGAATTTGGGCCCATTACTCATGATACCTGGTTCCATGTCCTAGACTTGGAAATACCCTATAATATTCTCCTCGATCACCCATGGATTCATGTCATGCATTTTGTTCCCTCAACTTTACACCAATGTATCAAAATTTATCATAAAGGACAAACCCTCACCATTCTTGGAGACCCAAAACCCTTTGCAAATTGTGGTGTTATTTGGTTATTACCCAACAACATCTAAATGTCCTTCTCCTAAAATAGCTATCAAGATCAAACCAAAGTCCCTTGCCTCTCTCATCGATCCTGATACACTATGCCCACGTGAAAGTGGTGCTTCTACATTCAAATCTGCATTTGCTACGTGGGAGATGAAATTCCTTCCTGCTGGTTGCAGGGAATACAAACTCTAACACGCCCTCCTTATTACAAATCTTCATGTATCACCTAAAACATGTGATAGAGCCAATTATTACCCTCAACAACCTCAAAACATTACAAGATGCTCGACACCTTCATTCTTGGTGGCCTCTTGACCGACAAGAAAATGATTAACAATTATACATCCCCAATGAAAATATGGCCTCATGCTACCAATCAATGACTATGTCATCCCTAATAAGATGATGAATGTTATGGGGTACCAAGGATATAGATGTGGCATAAATGAACAAGGTGTGTGGGAACCTATTCCAACACATGAGAGAATGGGTAGATATGGAATCGTATTTAGCCTTATGGGTCCCATCCTATAGAGTTGATGTCACATCCTCGAGTGCGAGGATAGCTCTTTAGATTACAATAGTGAAATAGATTCCCCTTGTAGCCTATACGAGGACCTTGCTTCCACCAACCTATTCTCCAACATAGCTATTTTAACCTTGTCCCCTTCCACTCCTGAATTAGACCTTGTTCACCCTTCCCTTGTTAACTGGGACCAACAACAACACATACCAATTGATTTATTTCAGAATGATGAAGTAATTGGTGAATTCATGGGTTTGCATGACATTCCTATTGGTGATCATAAAAAGGTCTTCTTTATCAACCTTGATGCATACATGTATTTTAGGGAGGAGGCTGAGTTCTATGGTTAGAAAAAGCAAAAAGAGAATGAGGGAAAAATATCTTCTAAAAATCCTCATCAAAATAAAAGATCCAAGTCCCATAGTGAAAACATCTTTGAGGCACTATCAATTAAAAAATAGAAAAAACAAATGATATAAAAGTGACCAGCTTATGGGTGAAAATCTCATTGAGACACCCTTAGAATAAAAACTCAATCTCCCCCTTGTCCTATGTGTATGGAGGATGGATCCAAATTTCTTATGGAGGAGACTATTAATATCAACATTGATACAAAAGATGAGCCTAGAATGGTCAAACTTGGGGATTCTATTTCAGTGTACTAACATAAAACTTTTGTTATGCTCCTTCGAGATTTTTGGATGTATTTGTTTGGTCCTATGTAGACATGCCAGGATTGGATCCTTATTTAGTAGTGCATAACCTAGTTGTGCATGAATCAACAAATCCAATCAAACAAAAACTACACAAAATGTATTTGTGTCTGGTTCTTTTGGTCAAAGAATCTTGAAAAGTTACTAGCAAAGAGGATTCATTAGGTCTATCGACTTCTTCGAGTGGATCTCCAACATAGTGCTTGTTCTAAAGAAGCCTATTGGTATAAGGATTTACATATATTTCAGGGACATCAACAAGGCATGTCCTAAAGATGAATTTCCTCTTCCAAACATCAACATGATTGTCGATTCTACTGAAGGTCATGAAATACTATCCCTCATGGATGGATTCTCGGTTATAATTAAATAAAGATTGTAGAAAAGGGCCAACACAAAACTTCCTTTACTACCCCTTGGGGCATCTTTTGTTATTAGGTCATGCCTTTTGTCCTTAATAATGTAGGGACCACATATCAGAGAGCTATGACTGTCATATTTCATGATATGTTACATGATATTGTAGAGGATTATGTTGATGATATCCTTGGAAATTATAAAACTAGGGTAGAACATCTAGTGACCTTCATTGCATCTTTGAATGAATTCAAGATTACAAGGTCCATTTGAATCCTAAAAAGTGTGTTTTTGGAGTTATCTCAGGGAAACTATTGGGCTTCATTGTGTCTCAATGTGGAATTGAAGTTGATCCTGATAAAGTCACTATTATTACTAAGATGCCTCCTCTTAAGAACCTCAAATAACTACACAACTTACAAGGTAAAATTTAGGCCATTTGAAGATTCATCTCATAGCTTGCAAACAAGTGTCATTCCTTTACCCATCTACTCAAGAAAGATGTTTATTTTCACTAGGGTCCATATTTCCAACAAGCATTTTATTTACTCAAACAATATTTGGAAAATCCATCTATCCTTATACCACCTACCCCATGTGAACCTTTACTATTATACATATTTCTTGCTTAGTGCACTCTTGACACAATATGATGCCCAACACAAAGAAATATTTGTCTATTATCTTAGCGCACCTTAATCAAATATGAGCTAAATTACCCACATATTGAAAAATATTGCCTAGTTTTTGTTTTTGCCTCTAAAAAACTCTTCGATTACCTTCTGAACCATCATACCAAGCTAATATCTCAAGTTGACCCTCTCAAATAAATTTTCTCAAAACCGACACTTAAAGGAAGGATGACCAATTGGTTCATTTTGTTGAGAGAGTTTGGCATATTCAATGTCAATAAAAAGTAGTGAAAGGATAAATGTTTACTGATCAATTGGCTAAAGCACCCCTTCTAGGAATTAAACCCTTAAGTCTATATTTTCCAGATGCTTCCATTCTCTATATTGAAGAATCATCAACCAAGAAGAATTACTTTAATGGGTCACTCACATTTAATTGCTCAGGAGCTGGAGTAATCCTTATTACTCCTACAGGAGATATCATCCCACGAGCTTTTAGAATCAACTTCCCATGTACAAACAATATGGTTGAATATGAAGCTCTCATTATAGGACTTAAATTTGCTATTAAATGGAACATAAAACAAGTTGAGGTTATTGATGTTATGTTTATGGAGCCTATTTTCATGTTAGAGTGTGGTACACCTTCTATGTGTTACACTCGGGTATTTTTACGGTGGTCCCGCCGTTTGGTGAGAGGGTCAGGGGGGTTCGGTGGGCAAAGCCCCCGAAGAAAATTTTCATGGGTGGTTTATTAACCCATGGGTAATGGGTAACTGTTATGGGCTATTTTTGGGCCCATGGTTTTTTTGTACCCATTGTTTTGTAAAACTGCCTCTTCAGCTACCCATAGGTTTATGGGACGGTTTTGTTTTTTCCCATTGTTTGATACCCATGGTTTTGTAAAACTACTTAAGCAATTGTCTATTTATATGGTCTTATGCATATGATAGATAGACAAGCAAATGTATTGCAGATGTGTTTTGAATTCGGGTGTGAATTTTGTAGAGTTTGTTGAGCATAGCTCCAAATGGATCTGGGTATTGTATTGAGAGAGTGGAGGCTTGTAATAAAATCTGAGCAAGTGATTCTTGGTGGACGTAGCCCAAATTGGGTGAACCATGTTAAATCTTGTCTCTCTATGTTGTGTTATTTATTCTGCACTTTTATTTGAGATCTGTAATATTTTCTGCATATTAGTTTCTACTATTGCGATTCTGTAAGGGATTATTCCACATATTTTATCTCTTATTTCCTAACAATTGGTATCAGAGCTGGTTTGGTTTGTTTGAAGTGTTGAATCGCATGGAAATTTTTATCTTGAGTGGCGAGATGATGGAAGATCTAGGGTTGATAAATTCAACGGGAAGAATTTCATCTTTGGAAGATGCGAGATGGAAGATTACCTTTATCGTAAGGATCTTTATACTCCGTTGTCTCGAGAAGGTCAACAAACCCTCAAGTATGACAGATGTGGAATGGAATTTGTTGGATCAAAAGGCACTTGGAATGATCTCGACCGTGTCTTGCTTCTTCGGTATTATTTAATGTTTCAAAGGAAAAGACTACAAAAAGATCTAATGGATGCATTAGGAAGTTGTATGAAAAACCCTCTTCCTCTAACAAGATATTTTTAATGAAAAATTCTTTTAATATGAAGATGTCTGAGAATAGTTCAGTAGCAGATCATTTAAATGATTTCAATACGGTTGTGAATATGCTAGCTTCGGTTACAATAGAATTTGATGAAGAAGTTAGGGCTTTATTAATTTTGTGCTCTTTACCTGAAAGTTGGAATACCTTGTAATGGCGGTATGCGGCTCGGTTCCAAATAACTCGAAATTAAAGTTTGAGGATGTTGTAGGGGTGATTCTAAGTGAGGAAATGCAAAGAAAAGCTCGGGGAATCTTCTACTTCAAGGAATTCTTTGACAATGGAAACTAGAGGGAGACAAGAAGAATAGAGGAAACCGTGGAAAATCAAAAGATCGGGCAAGGTCAAAATCCAAGAGCAAGATTGTATGTTGGAACTGTGGAAAGTCTGGGCATGCAAAGAAGGATTGTTGGGAGCTTTAGGACAAGAAGAAACAACAGGAAGAAAACAAGGAGGCAAATGTGGCATCGGGTAATGTATGTCAGGATGCTTTGATTCTTTCTTTGCATAATATTACTGAATCTTGGGTTTTAGATTCAGGGATTCTTTTCATGCTACTCCACATAGGCATTATTTTGTTGATTATGTTCAAGGGGATTTTGGGCATGTTTTTCTTGGTGATGATGAGCCTTGCAGTATAGTTGGAAAAGGTTCTGCTCAGTTAAGATGCGAATGGGAATACATGGATATTGAAGGATGTCAGACATGTGCCTACATTAAGGAGAAATTTGATATCGGTGGGGCAATTGGGAAGTGATGGTTGTACTATGATATTTACAACTAACTCTTGGAAGCTTACCAAGGGTGCTCTTGTGGTGGCAAGAGGTAAGAAGGTTGGAACCTTGTATTTAACCACCGATAGTACTAATGATTGTAATCTTGTGGCTTCAGATGTAGATACAACATTAAGGCACTATAGGCTCGGTCATATGAGCCATAAGGGCATGAACATCATAAAGAATAATTTTCCTGGATATACAGAAACAAGTTTGGATTTCTGTGAGAACTGCATATATGGGAAACAGAAGCGAGTAAGGTTTCTTAAGGTTGGACCTATGAAGAAAGAGAGTAAGTTAGAGCTGGTACATTCTGATGTGTGGGGGCGGCTCAGGTATCATCTCTTGGGGGTTCAAGTTATTATGTTACTTTTATTGATGATGCAACAAGGAAAGTTTGGGTTTATTGTATTAGAAACAAATTTGATGTATTTGACACTTTTGTTAAATGGAAAGCCTTGGTAGAGAATGAAATAGGTCTTACACTAAAATGTCTCAGGTCAGATAATGGAGGGAGTATTGCAGTAATGAATTTAATGATTACTATTCTAAGAATGGAATCCGTAGGCAAAAGATGGTTCCAGAACTCCACAGCAGAATGGGGTATCAAAAAGGATGAACAGAACAATAATGGAATGTGCTAGGAGCATGAGGTTACATGCAGGACTGCCTCTTTCTTTTTGGGCAGAAGCGGTGAGCACAGCTGTGTACTTGATAAACAGAGGACCCTCAAGTGCCTTGGATGGAGGCATACCTGAGGAGGCATGGTATGGTAAGAAAGTTGATTATTCATTTCTTAGAGTCTTTGGATGTGAGGTGTTTGTTCATATAGACAAGGATGATAGGACCAAGCTAGAGGCTAAATCGAAAAATGTACTTTCATTGGTTATGGTGGCGATGAATTTGGGTTTAAATGTTGGAGTATTAAGGACAAGAAAATCATTCGGTCTAGGGATGTGGTCTTTAATGAGAAAGTCATGTATAAACAACAACAGAGGAAAATAGGGAAGAATCCAAGAAAGAATATGCGGTGGTAGAGGATCTTCCGAATGGGATAGTGACCCATGAATCAGCCAGAACCTACTCAACAAGAACCCCAAACTCCTACAAAGTGAGGAGGTCTTCTAGGGTAAGAAAAGAACCTCGAATGTTTTTCTCCTTCTCTTTATTATTTATTACTCACTGATAGTGGAGAGCCAGAGAGCTTTGATGAAGCAATGCAGGTAGATGCCAGAAGAAGTGGGAGCAAGCCATGGATGAGGACCATAAGTCTCTCATGGAGAACCGAGACTTGGGATTTGGTGAAGCTATCGGAAGGCAAAAGAGCATTATAGAACAAGTGGGTGTACAGAGTTAAAGATGAAGAAGGAGGAAAGAAAAGATATAAGGCCCGGTTGGTGGTCAAGGGGTTTACACAAAAACAAGGTATAGATTTTGATGAGATATTTTCTCCTGTAGTAAAAATGACTTCTATTAGAACTGTTCTTGGAATAGTGGCAGTAGAAGACTTACACTTAGAACAGCTAGATGTAAAGACTACATTTCTCCATGGTGATTTGGAGGAAGAACTATATATGCAGCAACCAGAGGGCTATGAGGTTAAAGGTAAAGAGGAGATGGTGTGTAAACTAAAGAAGAGTTTGTATGGCTTGAAACAAGCTCCACGTCAATGGTATAAGAATTTTGATAGCTTCATGATGGAGCAAGGTTATATTAGATGTCATTTTGACCATTACGTGTATAAAAAGAAATTTGAGGATGGAAGTTATATTATCTTGTGTTTGTATGTTGATGACATGTTGGTTGCAGGTAAAAACATGCAGGAAATAAAAGTACTCAAGAAACAACTAAGTGAATCCTTTGATATGAAGGATTTGGGGGTAGCCAAACAAATCCTTGGTATGAGGATAACTTGGGATAGGAAGGAATGGAAGTTGACTTTATCTCAGGAAGAGTACATTAAGAAGGTATTGGACAGGTTTAACATGCAGGATGCTAAATCGGTTGGGACTCCTTTGGCAGGCCATTTTAAGTTATCAAAGGAGTAGTGTCCCAAGACAGAGCAGGAAAGAAACCAGATGTCCAAGGTACCTTACTCATCAACGGTTGGTAGTTTGATGTATGCTATGGTGTGCACTAGGCCTAATATTGCCCATGCAGTGGGAGCTGTGAGTAGATTTATGAGTGATCCAGGTAAAGAGCATTGGCAAGCAATAAAGTGGATCCTTCGGTATTTGAGAGGAACCATGGGGATAGTTTTGTGCTACAAAGGGATCGACACCAATTTACGTGGTTATGTAGAGATTCATACATGGTCGAGACGTATACAGTAGAGAAGCATGATAGGTTATATTTATACTTGTAGGTGGGACAAGAAGTGAGTGAGCTGGATTTCATGACTACAGAAGCTAGTGGCTTTGTCAACCACAGAGGTTGAGTATGTTGCTGCCACAGAGGCAAGCAAAGAGATGATTTGGTTATAACAATTGCTTGAGGAGTTGGGGCATAAGCAGGAGGAATGTAAGTTGTATAGTGATAGTCAGAGTGTTATACACCTAGCTAAGAACTCTGCTTTCCACTCCAGGACGAAGCATATATAATTGAGATATCACTTCATCAGGACAACTTTGGAGGAAGATAAGTTGAAGTTGGAGAAGATTCATACCAGTCAGAATCCTACAGACATGATGACCAAGGTGGTCACAAGGGATAAACTAAAGCTATGTTCAAATTTGGTTGGCCTTTGCGGATGACAGTGAAGGGTTGAGAAGCTTGCTCATTGGAAATCAGTCTCCAAGTGGGAGATTGTTATGTTTGTGGAGCCTATTTTCATGTTAGAGTGTGGTACACCTTCTATGTGTTACACTCGGGTATTTTTACGGTGGTCTTGCTCATCGGTGAGCGGGTCAGGGGGGTTCGGGGCGAAGCCCCAAAGAAAATTTTCATGGGTGGTTTATTAACCCATGGGTAATGGGTAACCATTATGGGCTGTTTTTGGGCCCATGGTTTTTTCGATACCCATTGTTTTGTAAAACCACCTCTTCGGCTACCCATAGGTTTATGGGATGGTTTTGTTTTTGCCCATTGTTTGATACCCATGGTTTTGTAAAACTACTTAAGCAGTTGTCTATTTATATGGTCTTATGCATATGATAGATAGACAAGCAAATGTATTGCAGATGTGTTTTGAATTCGGTGTGAATTCTTAGAGAGTTTGTTGAGCATAGCTCCAAACAGATCTGGGTATTATATTGAGAGAGTGGAGGCTTGTAATAAAATCTGAGCAAGTGATTCTTGGTGGATGTAGCCCAAATTGGGTGAACCATGTTAAATCTTGTCTCTCTGTGTTGTGTTATTTATTCTGCACTTTTATTTGAGATCTATAATATTTTCTGCATATTAGTTTCTACTTGTTGTGATTCTCGTAAAGGATTATTCTCGCATATTTTATCTCTTATTTCCAAACAATTTATGACTCCCAACTAATCATAAAATAGGTGAATGATGAGTACAAATTCAAGGATGAGAAGCTTATCCCATACAAATGCATGGTGGACACTCGAAGAGTATTTTATTCGATTTCCTTCTATTAAGTGTCACATATGAAGAATTGGTTAGTGGATGCTATGAATACCATTGGATCCTTACTACTCCTATCTCCAAATTCTAAGGACTTTTAGTTTTTTTATATATTATTTGTGACAAAGTGCCAACCTATGACATGTCAAAATCATGTTTGGTATGTGAAGTTGTTGGTCCCTTTTCCCCCTAGTGTTGACATTTACAATTACATGCAAGATGGTAATTTCCTACCGAAATATCCCATTCCAAAAATGAACCCTATCCAAAGAATAACTTGTTACACCCTGCTTAGGGGTACTCTTTATCGTTGAGGCTATGATGGGACTCTCACACGTTGCCTTAATTTGGAAGAGTTTTTCTACGAAATCAAATAGGTACATGAAGGTATATGCGGGTTCATACTAGTGAAATGGTTATTGTGAAGAAACTCATGCAAGTGGGATACGACTATAGACACAAAATCACACATTTACTATTGTTTAATATATTTCCAAGTATGTTGCTTTATATAAGGATATTGAGTGAGAAAAGTATTCACTAATGGCACACTTCCTAGTCCATCTGCTTGTTTTGTTTGTTTCGTTGTCTTCATCTTTCACTTATGTCACTCATACACCTAGTTTTGGTTAGGTCAAAGGGATCCCTATCTAACATTCTTCACACATTTCTCGTTAGTTGTCTCTAGACACTAGTGCCCAAGACTAGACAAGAAGCACCCAGTGCGCTGCTGTCCATCCTAGGCACCCATGTCCTCTTTATTCCTATTCATATTGTTGACATTTGTGGACAGGACTTTTGGTTTTATTACTCCTATCCTGAGGTCCTAGTTAGCATGTCAGGTCATTAGTGTCAAAATTCAAGATATCCCTATATAAACATAACATACATACCATTATAATGGCAGAAATTTCTATCAAGGGCTATCTATCTACATATCAAAGGGACTGCATCTTGGGCTTATTACTTTGCATAAGAAGGGGAAGTTCATTTTTCCATCCACACATTTGCATTCTATCTAGCTACTACTCATTATCTTGGCATCATCGGTGTGAGGGAAACCTAGGAGAACTATTGCACACATAAACACATAGAACTACATTGGGTATGAGATGTAGTGCAACGCTCGGTCATAAGTTCACTTGTTTGATAGCCAAGGATAGTCGACCCCTCATTTTGCATATTTATTTTTTAGGATTTGATGTATTTTGAGGGTTTTGCATAGAGATTATTTGTGTTGTAGATTTATAAGTACTTCAACAATCCAAGTGTGATATACATGTGATCATCAACAAATAAGTGTGAAACCCTAGTGATAGTGATGAAATCAGGTTTTGATCCTCTTGGGTGACTCTAATGCCCTATAAAGGTCTAGGTCACCCGCAGCACCATCGTCCCTACCCGCACTTGTGTCCTAACATTCCCAACACTTATATATTTTTCTCGGTGTGATTACAACATCCCGAGTTCTTGTTTCATTAGTCCTTCAAGTCTAGACACACTTTGGGATAATTGAAATCAAGGTAAGTTCACTATCCTTCTCATTTACTTTTGTTGGGTTTCATATTTGTACTTGGAATGAAACCATAGTCAGGGGACAAGCAAGTCCCTCCTCTTTAATGGGAGAGGTTTCCTTATTGAGAGCAGGGGAAAAAACCTATGTACAAATACACAATCTTTCATTAAATGGTGGTTTCTCGATATCTCGAAATGTCTTTTATGCCTAAAAATTTATCAATACATGAGGATAGAAGACTTGAAGAGAGGAGGGAGGCGAGAAGAAGACAATACTTTTAGGAAAATACATGGTAGAGAAAACCTTTATATGTATTGATCAAATGAGATATAAGTAGTAAAACCATTCACATTTATAATAGGCACAATCCATAGACTCAAAGTTCTTGAGATTGTATAAACTAGAACACAAATTTTCTAAGCATGCAAGGATTAAATGATTCACATATTAGAGCAAGAAGGAAAGAGAAAATAGAGGAAAAAGGGGAAAACCCTTGTATTGATTTCTTCCGATTAGAAATTACAGTTCCAAAATATCAAAATTCCCAACCCTGTACAATGGCTTTGAAAGCCCCTGAAATAGCTTGCAAGAGACGGTTACAACTTCCTCGAGCAAGCAAGAAACAGTTACAACTTATTCCAATCATTTGCGCCCTTTCAAATTCTTGATTTGCAAAGAAACGTTAATGGTGGAAAAACCAAGTTTTTAAATATACGGCCATTACATTATTTTTCCAATTAAAACATGGGCCATTCAATTTGCTTTTACAACTTTAAATTTGGGCCACCCACATGGAAGAAATTGATTGGAGTGGGCATGTGGATGCCTTTTGCATTTTTTTGCCTTTGAAGTTACGCCAGGCTGACACATGGGGAGCTCCACTAGTTCCTTTATACTTAGCCGATTCGGGCCTATTTCCTGCTTGACTTATGTTGACCCCTAGACACATGGAGAGATGGTGCTCATTTGAGTTTCCATTTTGGAAATACCTCTTGAAATTGTCTTTGAGCTGATGCGTGGCTCCTTCCGCCGGTCTTGGAATTTTCAACGGCCAACTTTGTCTCTCCATTGACTTTAACCACATGGTGAGCTGGCACTCATTTGGAGATTGACCCTTTGATTTCACTTCCGAAATTGCACCGTTAAGGCACATGGAGGCTTCCGCCAACCCACCCATACTTAGTCAATTTTAACAATCAACTCTTTCTCTTTTTTGGACTTGAGACACATGGAGGATCTGTGCAAGTTTGAGAACTACCCCCAACTTTGACTCTTGAAGTTACACCAATGAGGCACATGGTGCCATTTGCTAAACCTTCCATACTTATCCGATTTGAGCTTGTTCTTCGCCTTCATTTTGAACCTGGGACACACGGAAATCCTACACTTATTTGAGGACTGTCCCTTGGGCCCTACCCTAGATTTACGTCGTTTGGATGCGTGGAGGCTTCATTATCACTTGAAACATGGCCATGTCGTATCCAATCATAGATGTCCATGTACTACCCATGGATGCTAGGGAAAAAATTATTGGGAAGATACGCCTATCATTCCCGATCAGAAGAAAATAAAAAGAAGGGAAGAAACTTCACCATTACACTGACTTTCAAATTGTTCTCCATGAATGGGAAAACTACAAACAATGTCAAGCTTAACATGATCCAATACTCCAAGGTACAGACTCAAATATTTCGAAATTTGACTTCAAAAGAGGAGAATTTTGAGGGCGACAATGACTAGCTCTTTATGGGGATGAATTGGCTTAGAACAAAGAAACAAGGCAAGATCAAGTACTGTAGATAACTTTGGGAAAGAATACCAATGCCTTATCCATTAGCAAAAGGAGTCAAAAGCAAAACCAATACAAGGCAACACACACGAGATGAGAAAATAAATAAAACAAACCAAAAGAGAAGACCCAAAACAAAACACACCACACAGCAAAGAACAAGAAAGGGACACAAGCCGAAAACCAAAAACCAAACGTAATGTACAAAAGGAATTCTTAGCCACCTAGGACTTGAATAAATTTAGGCACTACCAACTATAAAGAAGTGGGAGAGGAGATCCATCCATGTAATCAAGATAAAAAGAGTTCTCTCCAGTAAAATGTCTGATTCTAAAAGGACCAAGCCAGAGAGAATCAAACTTACCATGGCTTCATTGTGGCTCATGTCTTTTGTCCCAAAGCAGCACAATGTCTCCCACTTGGAAAACTTTGGGTTTGGATTTCTTATCAAACAAAGCCTTCACTTTCAACTGATGAGCTAATATCCTGTTAACCACTTGCAATCTATCCTCATCAAGCTTCTAAAGGTACAAAATTATCTTGTCTAAAGAGCTACTGAAACTTGAATCTTCAATGGTTTTCATCATATGAAAGGCTGGAAATTCCACTATGACTGGCAGTTGAACTTCCACACCATACACCACTTGGAAAGGAGACATTCCAATTACTCTCTTGGGTGTAATTATATCAGCCCAAAGTGCATCATATAGCTTTTTATGCCAATTCCTCTGAGAATCATTTACAAGCTTTCTAACTATGTTCACCAAGTTCTTGTTTGTTGATTTTGTTTGTCCATTCCCTTGGGGGTAGTAATCTGAAGAATGAGCAAGGAGATCCCATACCCATATAAAAGTCCATCATCTTAGCAGAAGAAAAGTTGGAAGCATTTTTAGTCACAATTTTGTTTGGGGTCCCAAACCTGATCAATATGTTCTCCTTAATGAAGTTACAAACTACCTCGGAAGTAGTGCTCTTGACTGGGATGGCTTCCACCCACTTGGTGAAGTAATCTATGGTAGTCAACACATGGGTATGTCCAGCACTGGAAGGTGGGTTAAGAGTTCTAATGAAATCCAATCCCCACTATTGAAAGGGCTCATCAATCACTACTGGCTTTAGTGGCAAAGCAGCCAACTTAGGTCTTCCAATAAACGTTTGGCATGCTTCACATTTACCAACCCATTTTGATGCATCTCTAAATAGAGTGGGCTAATAATAACCAACATGAAGTATTTTATGAGTTGTTACAGTAGAGGAGAAATGACCTCCACAAGCCTAGTCATGAAAAGCAGAGAACAAATTTTTTTGCTCCTTGTCTACACACTTCAAAAACCTTCCATCTATGCCTCATTTGAACAAAGCATTCTCCCATAGCACATATTTTGTAGACCTCAGTTTGATGGCTCTCTTCTCTTTGGCACTCAAGTGAGATGGACACTCTCCATAGGTCATAAAGTGAGAAATGTCAGCATACCATACATCTTTTGAGCTGAGGAATAGAACAATAAGGACATCAACTCCATCTTTGACAACTCCTTGGAAGCTCCCTCAGCAATGAGTTCACACAGGCCCTTACCCCGAACTAGCTTTGTTGGCCTGATGTCAAGATCATACTCTTGCACCTTTGTTACCCAATTACCTCTCTTGGTTCCAAATTCTTGTTGAGTAAGAATCGATTTGATTATTGTATCGAGCACTAGCACCACGAATGAGAATTAAGGATGTAAAACCTAAACTGCTTGACAGCTTTGACAACTACAAAAACATGTTTCTCCATCATGGTGTACTTCAGCTCATGAGTTTTCAAAACATAACTCATGAATGCAATTGGAAGCTCGTGATCTTCAAAGATTCTTCCGGCTAACACATCAATTAGGTATTTTCATTGGCATAACAATAGATAATGAAATATTTGCTAAAGTTAGGGCATGCCAAGATTGGCATATTTGCAATAGCATGTTTAATGTTCTTAAATGATTTCTTCATTTCAGAGGACAAACCAAAAATTTCTTCCTTGCATCATCTCGAGCAATGCTCATAGTAAGTTCTACAAAATTGGGGATGAATCTCCTTAGGAAATTGATCTTACCAAAGAAATAATGGATACCTTTCTTACTTGATGGAAGAGGAATTTGCTAGATGGCCTGAACTCTCTCCGGATCAATCTTGATCCCTTCCTTTGAAACAATGTGTCCCAATAGCTTTCCTTCTATGACACAAAACATAGACTTCTTAGGGTTTAAAGAAATTCCATGCTCTCTACACTTCTGCAATATTGTTTCAAGGTGTTGGAAGTGATCTGTTCTTGCTTTAGAAAACATTTTCAAGTCATCCAAATACACAACAATGCATTTCCCTTTCAAACTACCAAAAGCCAAGTCCATGGCCCTCTGGAAAGTAGCACTAGCATTGATGAGACCAAATGGCATCCTCTTGTATGCAAAGGTGCCCCAAGGAGTAGTAAAGGTAGTCTTATGTTGATTTGCAGTATTCACCTCTACTTGATTGTACCCCGAGAATCCATCTAACATAGATAGCATCTCCAAGCCTGTGACAACTTGCAATACTTGGTCCATCATGGGGAGAGGGTAGTTTTCCTTCAAAGAAACCTGATTTATATTTCTGAAGTCCACACAAATCCGGATCTCACCATTCTTCTTCCTGACAGGACACTATATTAGCAATCCATGTTGAATGGTGGATGGGGAAGATGATCCTAGCCTTCAAAAGCTTTTGTATTTCTTGGAAAATTGTATCAGCTATCTTTGGATTATATTGCCTTTGCTTATGTTTAAAGGGTTTGATCCTAGGATTAAGAGGAATGAAATGTTACATTTCTTTAGGCTGAAAATCCTTAAGATCATCATAAGAGTAAGCCAGAACATCAACATACCTCTTTAACAGATTCACCACCTTCTTTTTCTCTTCCTAAGTGCAGCATTTTCCAATGTTGACCATTTTAGGATCATCAAGACTCCCAATATTCACTTTCTCAGTCTCAACAGATTGTCAGCTCCTTGGGAAACTTTAGACTTCATATATCTATCATGTTTATCAAAAATATCCTCTAAACTCACCAACCCTTTAGGAATTTTGTTGCCTTTCGATCTATGCATCCATCTTGATCCATCTCTTCTTTGACACCCTCTTCATTTGATGACACGCACTCTCTAGGTAGATTATCACTTCCTTCAAAGTACAACTGATCAAATTTGTTTCTGATCTCCAAGAAAGAAAGCAAATGTTGGTCATCATTGAAAACTTGCCAATTATTTGCATTGTCAGGCACACTGGGTCTATGGATCAACTCAATGGTGAATTTCTCCTGAGAGAAATCAGGGTGAGGAATTAACAAGGACCCCAAAATAGCTAGAGAGTTAGTGTAACATTCCCATTTTAGTACATTAGAACAAGAAAAAAAAAATTGATAAGTGCTTCCTAGTTCTAAT
The DNA here is from genome assembly GCA_018340775.1 of Taxus wallichiana var. yunnanensis. Lineage (NCBI taxonomy): Eukaryota > Viridiplantae > Streptophyta > Pinopsida > Cupressales > Taxaceae > Taxus > Taxus wallichiana. The sequence continues at coordinate 202,760,650 of CM031239.1, read as the reverse complement.
TACATAATTTAGAACTCACGATCATAACAATCATTCTTATAACACATAACCATATGCATTTGTAATGACTTTCAGTGTACCACCAATCTATTCATTCCATGACTCGGTGATCTACCGATCTATTCATGAGTATCATAGAGTTGGCGTTTTTATTTTAACACTTCACTCTTGCGGTTTTCTTCCCTAATCAGGATTTCGAATGCTCATCCAAGGAACCTATCTCGAATAATTGTTACCATTATTCATCGGCATCATGTCCCTCAGACTAGGTGACATAGGACAATGCAATCAGCAGCTTACGATACTTTGGCCAAAGATTTGAAACATACTATTCATGTCTCGTATTCCTTGACAACGCATACTCGTCAATCTGGAATACGTCCTTCACCCCACTCCGATGTTAAATAGAATGTCTTATACTGACTTCTGTCAGCCTCCCCTGTCCCAAGTCATTCACTCAGGAACAGGTTAATAACATGACACACGTTATAAGGATGCTCTTGAAGACTAGGGTAAGCTAACATACTGGGTCAACCACTGTTAACCCCGTGTGTGTCAAGGTACCCCGAGTCTCCAAGGGCAGCCTCATAACATGACCATGGTCCTAACCAATCCCAGAGTAAAAACTTGTTCAAGTTTAAGGTGTAAATCTTAACGATCAATGCAAAGGGTGTCGCCATATGTCACCTACATTGTTGTATCCTCGAGAAGATCCTAATCTTCTCAAAGGTACAACCCTGCAATTGACATGTGTCGACATCCTACAAAACTGCCTCGGAAAGATTTACATAACTTCAAGGAGTTACTTAAGTTGAGTTGAAGTTGAATTTAAGACTCTCTTAACTGGGTAGTCTTTTCCCAATCCCTGGGTTCCACACCTTTGAGTTGCCTTACACAATTAAGTTCAATTTCACAAAGAGAAGTTTAATAAAATTTGAGATCTTGTCAAGGAGATCATTGGTTCCCAATAATCTTATTCTACATAATTGGGCAATAGCCCTAAGTCCTCTCATAAGGAAGCTAACTAAACCCATATGGGTTTATATCAACTCCCAAGACTGAAATATATCTTACTTATTGTTATTAAGATATAGTGATTTAAAACCATCAATTACGTTGTCTTGACTTAGATCATGGATAGGGAGTAATAGATTACTCTTCCCGTTTCAGCTACCTATTAGGGTGTAGTTTAACCTTAACTTCTCGAAAGGCAGTGGACTAATTTCCAATTTAGCCTTATTCATAACATAAAAGAATTACTATTCATTCACGAAGTATTCGGTCACATAATTTTTACAAGGCCTACTTAGAGAATCCAAATAACTCCCATGGTATACAATAATAAAAATGCACTTACATTCAATCAGACCTAAGAAGTTCAATCCATCAAATAAAAATGCAGCCACATAAGTAACAATCTCCCCATTTCATTCATTTCCAGACCATACATTTACAACTTATGCACTTCGGCACATTTGATACAATAATCAACATCGAAAGAATATCTTTCTTCCTATAATACAATTTGAGAAATCAAGTTAGAATTCATCATAAAAACCAGATTAAACAATCTGAGCATCATATCAGATCTACGTGCCTTTACCACTTACGATGTCCATCTGCAAAAATTGCTAGCACAGGTCAGTTCAGTGAACTGAGCATGATAAGCACTAATTCTTAAAACAATTGCATTCCACCAATTGTTCTCATTAAACAACCTGTTTAAATGAAATCATTTCTTCAAATCCTTAAACATGAATCAGGCTAATCATCTTTCTACAATTCTAATATGACTTTAACGCATGACTCATATTATAGCTACCAGTTAAACCTAAATATTTTTCAGATGATTCATCATATATATTAGAGACTAAGAAGAACAAAATGAATCCAAAACATCCATCCATCTGAAAACCAAGGACAGCAATAATCCAACAAAATTACTCCATTCAAGAATGAATTCCTATCAGTTCGTGTATCCAACAGGTGTGTATTTAACAATTCAAGCAAAGACAAATTATAACATCCAGCAAGTTCAACTGACGGGATTCCTTTATATTCATAGCATTATTTCAATGATATTGATAAGTATACCAACTTCTACTACAATACTATTTTTATAAAAGTGGATAACCAAACAACTCAAATAGGATAATATAACCATCAATAAAGAAGGAGACTCCGGTCAAGAGTCAGTACTTACCAGTCTCTCCATACAAATTTAATAGTTTATTCTTCTTATGCCCATACCGTAGAGTTCACATAAAGATACAAAAGAAGAGAGCACTCATAATTTCCAGACAAGGGAGAGAATATTTTCTTATTCCAAAAGTCATATATCAACATATACTTTACAGCTTAGGAGAAAGAAACAGAGGCATCCCGATTTCCATTCCCAACAGGTTCAGGACTGTACCAACTTCCTAGGAGTAATGCATATACATTCAATCTTGAATTCAATTAAGGAAGAAGAGAAAGAAAGAAAATCAACACCCAAGTTTACCATTAGCTCCAATCTGATAGAACTATGTTTAAAAAGGTCGCCCTAAGATTCCAAGGGTCTTACAATTGCACATTAACAAAAGACACAGATTGTTATAAATGGAAATACATATACGTTCAATATCAGTACACAATCATGGCCCAAATAAAACAGTCTTCCCTTCACCCAGGACTCGAATCATTCTAGACTACGAGTTAGGGTACCCACTATTATTACTTACTGATAGGTAACACTATCTATTTCCCGTCGTTACAGTGGATAATTTGTAATTGTGTTTCAAGGATACTAAACAAATAGCACTTCTAGTATTACTAGAGGATTTCTAATGTTAGATTTCAAGGTCACTACAGTGAAATCAACACAATCCCATCCCTTCCAAATACAAAACCTGATTTCCATCCATCTGAAAACCAAGGACAGTAATAATCCAGACCCTTTTCACAGAGGTACAGGTTTAAATTCAACATATTTCTTACGCATGCGACTAAATCAGTCGAGCTCAAAAGAAGGAGCTACATTTTCATCAAAAATCAATTATATATTCACCTGAAGCTGTCAAGCAATAAAAGAGCTCTTGCAACCAAGCAATAATCAATAAACCAACCAAATTAGACACAACAATTCTTTCCATGTCATTATTCAAACATGAATTCATCCAACGCAATCATCCGACATGGTGCAGCTTAAGAACTCATTACCTCGACTGTCATACAAGAGACTAGGAAACAACATATACAGAAGTCGAACCCATATGTAATCACAGCAAACATTCAACAGAAGTCGAATCCATAATGTAATCATAGCAAACATTTCAATGAAGTCAAATCCATATGTATACACAAAGAAACATTTCAACAAGTCAAATTCAATATAGTAATCGCAGCAAGGACTTCAACAGGGTCTTCGTTTAACCAGGGATTCCCAAAACAACAAGAGAAGAAGAAAACCAATACATTGCTTCCCGTCAAACCAACTATACAAAAAAATCATCTGAACAGAGTTGTTCTAATGAAAGCATTTGAAGGAAAGCAAGATTTTTAAAAGTTAGGGCCTATCATGCCTGATAGTGTCGCTTAAAAATTCGAAGAAGACCTCTGAATGTGCTCGCACCTTCTCTTCTTCTTCCATGATAGATTAAACAACAATAAATTGTTACCTTCATGCCTTATAAACTTTCCCCGACAGAGAAGGGAGCTAGAAATTCTCAAAGTTGCCATGCAACACAGAGTAGACGACTGGTTCGAAGAACCAGTGCTCAAGCAGAGCGAAAAACGGAATGCATGGAAAACCAAACAACCAAACAATATTCCATTTGCATGCCTTCCCAAGCAATCTGCACTCGGGAACCAAAGTTCATTAATTTCATTAACTGCCATCCTCCCACCTATTCTCCATTGCCACCGACCGCCAAAATTGGTGATCGCCAAAAGAAAACAAACAAACACTCCCATACTTGGTGATACTGCCACGTCAGGTCACATTAGCCATTTGCAACCTCCACCAAACCTGACAGCATCCCAAGTCCTTCAACCTTATCCCCCTCATAAATGCCATGGAAACCACCGCCCATGACTCGCGACCCTTCATAGGTCCCCCTCCATTCTTATCATTAGTTAAGATAGGTTAGATCATAGGGTTAAGACATTAGTCTCCCTTCCATAGCGCTAGGTGTAGTTAACTCTTAGGAGCATTAAGCTTATAGTTTAGGGCTAGGTTGGATTAGCAATTATTTTAACCAATAGGTTATATTTTAGGTTAAGGTTATTAACCTTATGAATCAAATCTAGGTCTCAAAAATAGGACCACTCAAAGTTAGAGTCCATACAGGGTTAAGAATTCCTGTAAAGGATTCTATTTGGCATCACTAAATTAAGCTTATGGTATACACAAGAACATCGTACATGGCTTAAGGTCAAGGCCTTCCTGATGTTACGATATCTGTAACCAAAGTCCATTTTTTTCATGATTAGCTTGAGTCAAACTCCGGGATTGATCATTCAAACTCATTCAGACCTTGTAACTTTCGTAAGGTCAATAAATTTTGTTCATCCTGAATAAGCTTAAAACATTCCTTGGATCAATGCAACTGATCCAAGGATGAGTCATAAAGATGGATAAATCCACAATTCATCCAGAAATCAAATTGAACTCAAGTGTGAAGAATGAAAGAAATAAAAGAGTCCAAGCATATTCTGGCTCAGTCAAAGATCTTCAAGAGCAAAGAAGATACAATCCATATCAAGCATGACTTCACAAACCAAAGGAACATGTCCTTATACAGAAGAAATCATATATCAACACTTGAATGCTCAGGAGGAAGTAACAACAGTTCAGGGTGTTACATGCTTCCCTCCTAAAAGATTCATCGTCCCGATGATTACATCTTTTGATTTACCTTCAGGTCAATCAATTTATTAGTTCACAATACAAAAGACCATTTCCAACTTGAATAATTTCATAAATCAATGTCATGATACAATTTATTCAACCTGAATAATGTTTGCCTCCAAGCTGGCTTACATAAAGACATGAAAAAGATAAGTTCATAATAATTAAATTTTATTTTTTTGTCAATAGATTCCATTCTGTTCAAAAAGAAAGGGAAAAGCAATTTTCATCTCTTCCATTTTCCTTACATTCTTTGTATTTTATGATTTCTCAAATGAAATTGGCGTGTTTACAAAGACTCGTGTGGGTTTAACCACGATTATTCCTGGTCTTGGACCTGCAAGGAATTCCAATTTAAAACATGTGACAAGTCTGAAATGTATTTCTTAAGCAAAGAAATATGGAAAACATCATGCATGCGAGACAAAGCAGGTGGTAATGCTAATCGATAAGCTACAGGATTGATTATTTCGACAATTTCGAAAGGTCCCACATAACGAGGTGACAACTTGGCAGCCTTGCCAAAAGTTATAGAACTCTTTCTGGGTTTAACACGAAGAAAAACCTTTTCACCAAGTTCAAACTTTCGATCAACCCGCTTTAGGTCAGCATAGCTCTTCTACCTATCTGCTGCTTCTTTCAATCGTTCACGAATCATCTTAACTTGTTGTTCCATTTCAGTGAGGATTTCTGGTCCAATTACCACTCTATCCTCAATACTATCCCAACTAACAGGGGTTCTGCACTTTCTTCCATAAAGTGCCTCAAAAGGTGCCATTTTAAGAGAAGAGTGATATGTGTTGTTGTATGCAAACTCAACTAATGGGAGATACTCTTCCCATTTATACTGTTGATCCATGCAATACATTCGTAACATATCTTCCAACACCTGATTTACTCTCTCAGTTTGTCCATCCGTTTCCGGGTGATATGCGAATCAATTTTAGTTTTGATTCAAGGGCTGTATTAAGTGTTTGCCAAAATCTTGATGTCATTCTAGGGTCCCTGTCAAATATAATCAATTCTGGTACTCCATGTTACCTGAAAATTTCATGCACGAATCTTTTTGCTAACACTGGAGAATCATCCTTCAGATTTCCAGCAATGAAATGAGCTACCTTTGTTAGTTTGTCTACAACTACCAAGATAACATCATGTTTATTTCTCGACATAGGCAACCCTTGTACAAATTCCATGCTTATTACTTGCCATTTATACTGCGGTATGCTATGGGGATATAATAGTCCAGCAGGGTGCATGTGTTCTGCCTTAACCCACTGACATTCCAGACAATGAGTCACAAAATCAATAACATCCTTTTTCATTCCTTTCCAGAAGTATTGTTGTTTTAGATCAGTGAGCATTTTAGTAATACCCGGGTGTCCAGAAAAGGGTGAATTATGAAATTCAACTAACAATTTCTTTCTCAAATCGTTTAGCAAAGGTACATATACCCTATTTTCATAACGTAAGATTCCTTCATTATCAAAATGAAAACATTTATACCTTTCATCTTTTGGTTCTGCAGCAAGTGCTACTTTTACTTGTTGAAAGTATATATCAAATTCTAAGGCACTTTTTACCTCATCTTTAAACTGAGTTCTTAACGTTATAAGAGCATAAATGTGCTTCCTACGACTTAGAGCATCTGCTACTCTATTCTCTTTTCCTTTTATGTAACTAATATCAAAATCATATTGAGATAAAAACTCTAACCACCTTCGTTGTCTTGCATTTAGGTTAGGCTGAGTGAAAATATATTTCAGCCCTAAATGATCAGTTTTCAACTCAAAAGGTTTCCCAAGTAAATAGTGTCTCCATACTTGAAGCACATGAACAATTGCAGCAAGCTCTAAATCATGAGGGGCATAATTCAGCTCATGTAACTTAAGTTTTCTACTTTCATATGCTATGACTTGATCATTTTGTAACAAAACACCTCCAAGGCCTTCCCCAGAAGCATCCATTACAACAAAGAAAGTTTCCATTAGGTCTCAGTACATGCCAATATAGGTGCTAAAGTCAACTGGCTTTTCAAACTTTTAAAAGCAGTTTCACACTTATCATTCCAAATAAATTTCCTATCCTTCTTCTGTAATGAAGTTATCGGTGTAGCCACTTTAGAAAAATTCTTTACAAATTTTCTATAATAACCAGCAAGGCCCATGAAGCTTCTTACTTCGTGTACATTCTTTCATGCAAAGCCACTCGCTTATTGCCACTATTTTTGAAGGATCCACAAAAATTCCTTCTTTACTAATGACATGACCCAAATAGTGAACTTCAGTATCAAAGAAAGAACATTTGGATAACTTACCGTATAACTTTCTTTTTCTCAAAATTTCCAAAACTATCTTTAAATGCTCATTGTGCTCTTCGATACTTTTAGAATATATGAGAATATCGTCCAAGAATACAAGCACAAACTTGTCCAAATATTCTTAAAATATATTATTCATTAAGTTCATAAAAGTTAAGGGTGCATTAGTTAATCCAAAGGGTAGAACCGTGAATTCATAATGTTCGTACTTGGTTCGGAAAGTTGTTTTATGAATATCTTCTTCTTTAATCCTTAATTGATGATAACCAGATCAAAGATCTATCTTGGAATAAACCACTGCTCCACGCATCTGATCAAATAGATCGTCAATTCTTGGAAGTGGGTATCTGTTCTTAATTGTTGCTTTGTTTAACATCCGATAATCAATACACAGTCTAAGTGTTCCATCTTTCTTTTTTACAAATATTACTGGCGCTCCCCAAGGTGAAACACTTGGTCTAATCAAACCCTTAGACAAAAGTTCTTGCAATTGTGCCTTAAGCTCGACTAACTCTGTAGTAGTCATCCGATAAGGTGCCTTAGAAATAGGTTTCGTCCCTGGTTTGATTTCAATGGTGAAATCAAATTCCCTTTTGGGTGGTAAACCTGGTAATTCCTCCGGAAATACATCCTTGAAACTTTGCAACAAAGGGGAATCGTTTCATGGAATCACCATCTTCTTCTGAAAATTCAGATATCTTTACTGCATATAAGGTACATCCTTTGTTTTTAGCCTTTTTAAGTTGCATAGCTGACAGTTTCCTAACTGAAATTTCCCGTTTCACACCTTGAATCTCTCTTGCTTTTAGCCGATCATCTAAAAATATTATATTCTTTTCAAAGTAGTCTACTTTTGCTTTATGGTCAGCTAACCAATTGACATCGATGACAATGTCATAGGATCCCAAAGGTGTAACATAGAGGTCAACTTCCATGGAAAAGTTAGGTAAGTCAAGGACTGCCCCAAAAAGACACATACTCACTGTATGAATAGAGTTATTACCATACTATACAGTCCAAGATTTATCCATTTTTCCAGCTTTTCTTTTAATTTTAGAAGCAAGTTTACTAGAAATAAAACATTCAGTAGCTCCTGTATCAAAAATAATAGTGACAAGTATGCCAAATAACTTACCCGAAACTTCTATAGGTGTCACTTGCTTTTCAACTTGCTTGTCTGCTACTGCAGCATGTATCTTATGTTGTTGATTACAATCATCCTTCTTCAAAGGGCACTGATTTGCGTAGTGGTCTTTGCCACAATTATAAAGAGCCTCCTACAGGTCCCTTTTTAGGCTCAAAATTACTTCCAGCCTTAAAATTATCACGTTGTCCTCCATAGGGCTTCTGCCCATTGTTATAATTTTTGGCAAAACTATCCCTTATATTTCCAGCAGGCTTATTCACTGTCATTTTCTTATTATTATCCACTGGAAACTTACTTTTGTTTCCAAACTTTTTCCATGGACCCTTCTTGGGTGCAAGTGAAGTTCAAGAAGGGTTTACAATCTTTTTCCGCACTTCCTCTTTATGAGCAGAAATAGCCTTTAATTTCTGTTCTTGCCTTATGGATTTTTCAACAACCCCTTCCATAGTGGTTGGGCCGTGAACATTGACCTCTCCCCCTATCACGGGATTTAGTCCCATGATGAATTTCCGTATTCTAAACTTCTCGCCGGGTTTGATATCATGCGGTACATACTTGAGGAGTTTCGTAAACCGCTCCCGGTATTCGGCCATTACCGTTAGCTTTCCTTGAGCTAAGTTCTGAATTCTGTCATTTTCGATCATAGAAAAGTTGTGGCAGCCAACATTGCCTAAAATAACCTTTAAATTGATCCCAAGTGATATTGGTCTCATCAATATTTAGCTCACTTTACTGGCTGTCCCACCATGAAGATGCTTCGTGGGAAAGCGATAGGCTCCCCAAATAGCTTTGGTTTCCTCCCGAGAAGTTTCTTATTACAAAGTACTTCTCCATCTCGCGAGCCGCCTCAACTCCATCTCCTAATGTAGTGCCATCATATTTAGGTGGACTTATCCTTTTATATCATTAGTGAGTTCTCACGCTAACCTCGGCCTTTTTGTTTTCTCGGTTGACAGTACATTTCAAGTGTTATTATCAACACCCATATCGGGTTGTCCTCGGGAGGTAGCCGATTGTTGTTACCAGCTTCATCATCCACCTCATTTCCCATTACTTGTTGTTCAAGTACAGCCAAACGATCTCTTGTGTCCAATAGGGCAGCAAGGATCTCATCAAGTTTTGGGTTGTTGCTGCCCCTCCTTCTCGGTGGAGCATTATTCGCAACGTCCTCTTTGTTCTAACCATTTTCTATTATAAGAAAATTCAGGTTTTTATCGATTATGGACACATAGGTCCAAGAGTCAGTAACCTTCACTCGATACCAAGATGTAACATTCTCATTTTAGTACATTAGAACAAGAAAAAAATTGATAAGTGCTTCCTAGTTCTAAATACATAATGTAGAGCTCACAGATCATAACAATCATTCTTATAACAAATAACCATATTCAATTGTAATGACTCTGTACCACCAATCTATTCATTCCATGACTCGGTGATCTACCGATCTATTCATGAGTATCATAGAGTTGGCGTTTTTATTTTAACACTTCACTCTTGTGGTTCTCTTCCCTAATCTGGGATTTCAGAATGCTCTTTCCAAGGAACCTATCTGAATAATTTTTACCATTATTCATCGACATCACGTCCCTCAAACTAGGTGACATAGGACAACGCAATCAGCAACTTGTGATACTTTGGCCAAAGATTTGAAACATACTGTTCATGTCTCGTATTCCTTGACGGCATACTCGTCAATCTAGAATACATCCTTCACCCCACTCCGATGTTAAATAGAATGTCTTATACTGACTTCTGTCAGCCTCCCCTATCCCAAGTCATTCACTCAGGAATGGGTTAATAACATGACACATGTTATAAGGATGCTCTTAAGACTAGGGTAAGCTGACATACTGGGTCAACCACTGTTAACCCCGTGTGTCAAGGTACCCCGAGTCTCCAAGGGCAGCCTCATAACATGACCATGGTCCTAACCAGTCCCAGAGTAAAAACTTGTTCGAGTTTAAGGTGTAAATATTAATGATCAATGCAAAGGGTGTCGCCATATGTCACCTGCATTGTTGTATCCTCGAGAAGATCCTAATCTTCTCGAAGGTACAACCCTGCAGTTGACATGTGTCGACATCCTACAAAACTACCTCGGAAAGATTTACATAACTTCAAGGAGTTACTTAAATTGAGTTGAAGTTCAAATTAAGACTCTCTTAAGTGGGTAGTATTTTCCCAATCCCTGGGTTCCACACCTTTGAGTTGCCTTACGTAATTAAGTTCAATTTCACAGAGAGAAGTTTAATAAGATTTGAGATCTCGTCAAGGAGATCATTGGTTCCCAATAATCTTATTCTACATAATTGGGCAATAGCCCTAAGTCCTCTCATAAGGAAGCTAACTAAACCTATATGAGTTTATATCAACTCCCAAGACTGAAATATATCTTACTTATTGTTATTAAGATATAGTGATTTAAAACCATCAATTACGTTGTCTTGACTTAGATCATGGATAGGGAGTAATAGATTACTCTTCCTGTTTCAGCTACCTATTAGGTGTAGTTTAACCTTAACTTCTCGAAAGGTAGTGGACTAATTTCCAATTTAGCCTTATTCATAACATAAAAGAATTACTATTCATTCACGAAGTATTCGGTCACATAATTTTTACAAGGCCTACTTAGAGAATCCAAATAACTCCCATGGTATACAATAATAAAAATGCACTTACATTCAATCAGACCTAAGAAGTTCAATCCATCAAATAAAAATGCAGCCACATAAGTAACAATCTCCCCATTTCATTCATTTCCAGACCATACATTTACAACTTATGCACTTCGGCACATTTGATACAATAATCAACATCGAAAGAATATCTTTCTTCCTATAGTACAATTTGAGAAATCAAGTTGGAATTCATCATAAAAACCAGATTAAACAATCTGAGCATCATATCAGATCTGCGTGCCTTTACCACTTACGATGTCCATCTGTAAAAAATTGCTAGCACAGGTCAGTTCAGTGAACTGAGCATGATAAGCACTAATTCTTAAAACAATTGCATTCCACCAATTGTTCTCATTAAACAACCTGTTTAAATGAAATCATTTCTTCAAATCCTTAAACATGAATCAGGCTAATCATCTTTCTACAATTCTAATATGACTTTAACGCATGACTCATATTATAGCTGCGCTTAAACCTAAATATTTTTAGATGATTCATCATATATATTAGAGACTAAGAAGAACAAAATGAATCCAAAACATCCATCCATCTGAAAACCAAGGACAGCAATAATCCAACAAAATTACTCCATTCAAGAATGAATTCCTATCAGTTCGTGTATCCAACAGGTGTGTATTTAACAATTCAAGCAAAGACAGATTATAACATCCAACAAGTTCAACTGACGGGATTCCTTTATATTCATAGCATTATTTCAATGATATTGATAAGTATACCAACTTCTACTACAATACTATTTTTATAAAAGTGGATAACCAAACAACTCAAACAGGATAATATAACCGTCAATAAAGAAGGAGACTCGGTCAAGAGTCAGTACTTACCAGTCTCTCCATACAAATTTAACAGTCTATTCTTCTTATGCCCGTACCGTAGAGTTCACATAAAGATACAAAAGAAGAGAGCACTCATAATTTCCAGACAAGGGAGAGAATATTTTCTTATTCCAAAAGTCATATATCAACATATACTTTACAACTTAGGAGAAAGAAACAGAGGCATCCCGATTTCCATTCCCAACAGGTTCAGGACTGTACCAACTTCCCAGGAGTAAAGCATATACATTCAATCTTGAATTCAATTAAGGAAGAAGAGAAGCAAGAAAATCAACACCCAAGTTTACCATTAGCTCCAATCTGATAGAACTGTTTAAAAAGGTTTCCTAAGATTCCAAGGGTCTTACAATTACACATTAACAAAAGACACATATTGTTATAAATGGAAATACGTATACGTTCAATATCAGTACACAATCATGGCCCAAATAAAACAGTCTTCCCTTCACCCAGGACTCGAATCATTCTAGACTACGAGTTAGGGTACCCACTATTATTACTTACTGATAGGTAACACTATCTATTTCCAGTCATTACAATGGATAATTTGTAATTGTGTTTCAAGGATACCAAACAAATAGCACTTCCAGTATTACTAGAGGATTTCTAATGTTAGATTTCAAGGTCACTACAGTGAAATCAACACAATCCCATCCCTTCCAAATACAAAACCTGATTTCCATCCATCTGAAAACCAAGGACAGTAATAATCCAGACCCTTTTCACAGAGGTACAGGTTTAAATTCAACATATTTCTTACGCATGCGACTAAATTAGTCGAGCTCAAAAGAAGGAGCTACAGTTTCATCAAAAATCAATTATATATTCACCTGAAGCTGTCAAGCAATAAAAGAGCTCTTGCGACCAAGCAATAATCAATAAACCAACCAAATTAGACACAACAATTCTTTCCATGTCATTCTTCAAACATGAATTCATCCAACACAATCGTCTGACATGGTACAGTTAAGAACTCATTACCTCAGTCGAACAAGAGACTAGGAAACAACATATACAGAAGTCGAACCCATATGTAATCACAGCAAACATTCAACAGAAGTCGAATCCATATGTATACACAGCAAACATTTCAACAGAAGTCGAATCCATATGTATACACAGCAAACATTTCAACAGAAGTCGAATCCATATGTATACACAACAAACATTTCAACAGAATTCGAATCCATATGTATACACAAAAACATTTCAACAGAATTTGAATTCAATATAGTAATCACAAAGCAAGGACTTCAACAGGGTCTTCGTTTAACCAGGGATTCCCAAAACAACAAGAGAAGAAGAAAACCAATACGTTGCTTACCGTCAAACCAACTATACAAAAAAAATCATCTGAACAAAGTTGTTCTAATGAAAGCATTTGAAGGAAAGCAATATTTTCAAAAGTTAGGGCCTATCATGCCCGATAGTTTTGCTTAAAAATTCGAAGAAGACCTCTCGAATGTGCTCGCACCTTCTCTTTGTAACATCCTCATTTTAGACAATAGAACAAGTCGATTTTTATTTTTATTTTTGATAAATGCATTCTCGGTTCTAAATACATAATTTAGATCTCACAAATCAAATAACCATTCATATAACAGAATAACCATATGCAGCTGTAATGACTCGGATTACTTCCGATCTATTCATTCCATGACTCGGTAATCTACCGATCTATTCATGTGTAATAAGAGTTGGTGTTATTACTTAACCCTTCACTCTTGTGGTTCTCTTCCCTATTCTGGGATTCAGAATGCTCAGTCCAAGGAACCTAACTGAATAATTGTTACCATTATTCATCGGCATCTCATCCCTTAGACTAGGTGAATTAGGACAACGCAATCAGCACTTGCAATACTTTGGCCAAAGATTTGAAACATATCTTGTTTATGTCTCGTATTCCTAACGGCATACTCGTCAATCTAGAATACGTCCTTCACCCCATTCTTATGTTATATAGAATGTCTTACACTGACTAATGTCAGTCCTTCCTTTCACAAACGAATCGCTCGGAGGCAGATTATCAAGGTGATAATGTTATATGGATGCCCACGAGGATTAGGGATATGGTGACATACTTGGTTCAACCTTGCAGTTCAACCAGTGTGTCATGATACCCCGAATCTCCTAGGCAGCCTTATAACATGACCACGTTCATAATCGGACCACTCGAGTAACTCGTGCGAGAACATAGTGTAAATCTTAGCGATCAATGCAAAGGGTGACGCTTGAAGTCTCCCGCATTGTTGTAACTTCGAGAAGATCCTAATCTTCTCGGAGGTACAACCTGCGCATTGACTTGTGTCACAACCTTTAAATCCGCCTCGAAAAGATCTACTTAACAACATGCGTTACGCACTTGAGTTTAAATTACTTTAAAGACTTTTCCCCTAAGGTTAGCCTTTCCCGATCCTGGATTCTTCGTCTTAAGACGACCTCCTCTATAAAACCCATTTCATGGTAGAGGTATTAAGGTCAAACTCTCATCAAGAAGTCATTAGAATACACTGCTTTCTAAACAACAGAATTGGACAATATCTCATACCCTTCACATGAGATTGCCATCCGAACTTCATTTGATTTATATCAGTTCTCTTAACTGAATTTATATCATACTTATTAGTATAAGGATATAAATGATTAAGAATCCAATTTAATATTGTCCTGTCATACTCAGGACTAGGGATTAGTAATTTAATCCAGCTTGTTTAGCGTTCTGCTTAGGTTCATTTTTAACCTATCTTTTAGAAAGACAATTATTTAAATTCAATATTGCTTTCGCTAGAACAATAAGATCTGCTAAACACTCATATGAATTCAACCACATTTTCTTGTAAGCTTTCATAGTTAATCCCAAAAGCATCCAAAATTTTACAAAGATATCACTGCCATTCCGGTATATAAACCGAAGAAGGTCAACTACCAGAAATAGAATACAATACATAAGTATCAAACACTTATTTCCATTCCTTTCAAAATTATACAATTACATTTTATGCAAGCAGCATACTTGATACAATGCTTAACGGAAAAGAAACATCTTTCCACATACAGTACATTTATATAATCAAGCTGTAATTCATTATGAAACAAATTAAATAATCTGATCATCCTGTCAGATCTGCATTGCTTTTACCACTTACGGCAACCATCTGCAAAATAGTCAACATGAGTCAGTTCAATGAACTGAGCATGATAAGCACTAACTTTTAAAACAATTGCAATCCATCAATTGTTTTCATTAAACACCCTGTTTAAATGATATCAATAATCCAAACAAGTAAACATGATTCAGACTATTCCTTTGTAATCCAAAATGACTACGATTATGTAACTCTATCACCGTTACAGAATAGTCCTAAACACTTCTCAAATATTTCATCGAATATTAAGAATCAAGGGACGAATGTATACAAACAATCATTGAATCCAAAATCACAACATTGGGCAGATCGTTTCATTCATCCAAAAAGGAAAATATCATAACAGTTCGTAATTCCACCAATATGTTACAAAACAATTCCCAATCATTGAGACATATCAACAAATATAAAATAATCAAGAGAAAGAAAATATCATTAATACTTCCTTTCACACAAGTTCAATCACTGCACTCTCCACTTATGGAAACATTCATCCAGTATGTATACGAACAATCCGACAAGCCACAGGAAGAATCACAATTTTAAATCAAGAAATAAAAACACAAGAAACTCCCGCACACAGCCTAACACATCAACAATCCCATATATCAACCTTAGGCCCAACACTGGTTCCTTTTATACACAAAGATGGCTTTTCAACACAAATTGAAATCAAGGAACTTTTAGCATAAAGTCAGAACAAACAACGAGACTTCATTGCATTAAGCAATTTGAGGTTTCCTAAAGACTATGCCAAGACGACCACACAGTAATACCGAAACATGCTCAGTCTCAATCAGACAGGAGTAAACGGAAAGGAATACAACCAATCTATTCTTACCTTGGCGCATGCAAGTCTAAAGTATGGTATTCGCGACTCACCTCAACAGAGCCAGAACACGAAATAATTATCCATACTCAAGGAAATCAAACAATGACAAACGACAGTGTCCAAATATCAGGTTCAATAAGAGACAGAAATACAGGTTACCTTCCAAGAATTCAAATGATTCCAAACAGTGGTAACAAGTCAAATAATTGCATCACATACGGGTTATTATCCATGACCTATATCATAAAGCCGATATACAAGATGTCAAACTATTCACAGAAATCCATCAAGGCCAAATAAACATCACGAGTTCAATCTCAGGCTTATACAGAAGCCAAAAGAAACAAGATACCCTCCACAGGGTCAAACAGCAGAATAAACCCAACAGTCCTAATTGAAACAGTTACACTGTCCATCTGTCAAGAATTCAACTGAGTCCTAACAACAGTAACCAAAATAATGTAAGATGATAAATCCATCCGTGCCAACAATGGCAACATTATAATCAGGCAAAAACGAACCAGAATACTGAAATTCCAAAACAAGGAATCCAACGGTACCCTTACCAACATTTCGCACAAGATGGCACAGGAAAGAAACGTAGAATTTCATCCAAAGAGTTTAAACCACAAATTCTTGCAACACAAAGGTAAAATAACAAAGGTCGTGCTACCCGTTACTCTTCGAGTACAAAATCGAATTACCAGTATCCAAATAGATATTCAAACGAAGTTCAACAGTGGTCCACAATATGAATCATTCAATGGACTCAACAGAGTCGTCCGAATAAAATACATATATCCATACTGTACACTGTCAACGGGTTAGATCCCGTTACCAAAATAACAAGGAAAAACAACTACCACCGAGTCGAAAGGAAAACTGTAACACAATAGTTACCTGTTCCTAAACAATTTTAAAAGACAGAACGAAACCAAAAAGTATCATTAGCCACTGTCATTAAAAACCACGACAGAGCTTCCAAAGGATCAATATAACTGATCAATCATACAATATCCATCAGTATCCCTTCATACAGTTTCCACAACAAGAAACGGCGACCAAAAATCGACAACATAGCAGTGGCCTATACCTAACACAGGTATATTCTATGGGTTCTCGCCGAACAGGCCGAGTATTCATACTTTTTATATATAAATATATCTCACATATTTAAGCCAGAATGAATACACAAAGAAATAGAGCCACATTCGAATTTAATAAACACCCATCAAGGGGAAATTGAAAAATCGAACCAGAAGAGATACAGTACCAAAAATCAAACAAGACCTCATAGAAAATCATCTATTTCCTCAAAACATTGAATGAGTTGTTCTAATGAAATCACTTGAAAGACAGCAAGATTTTTAAAGGTTAGGGCCTAACATGCCTGGATTTTTGCTCAAATTTCCGAAGCAGACCACTGGAAGAGCTCAGACTTTCTTTTCCTTTTCCAAGTTAGAGCGACCAACAAAATTTTGCTATCTCCATCACATATATATCCTCCTTGACAGAGAAAAGAGCTAGATAAGTTCATACTTGCCATGCAACACAGAGAAGACTGGTGCGAAGAACCAGTGAACAGGCAGAGAGAAACCTGAAAATCGCGACAAGCCGAACAAACCAACCAACTTCCTGTTTGCATGCCTTCTCGCGAGTTCCGAGCTCGACTACCGAGAATATTGAATGCAATAAAACCAACTTTCCCGCTAAAACTCCACTTCCACCGACCGCCAGAATTGGTGATAGTCAAACAAAATCCCAAGTTCATTTCCAGTTTTGGCGACCTGCCACGTCGGCACAGATTAGCCGTCCCCAAAACCTCCGCCAAGACCTGTCCCTCATCCTTATCCCATGCATTTAATAACATAGAAAACGCCGCCCATGGTTCGCACCCCTCCATAGGCCCCTTTATACTCTTGCTCATAGTTAGGTTAGTATCTTAGGTTAGAATTTAGGTTAATACCTAATCTAACTTCCATAACATAGATACTAACTTAGGACATTAACACATAGCCTAGGTCTAGGTTAGATTAACACTAATCTAACCCCTAGGTTAGGTTTTAGTTTTAGGTTACTAACCATTAATAATTCCAGTTAGGTCTACATTCTGTACACTCAGAAAAAGACCTATATCATACCTTCTTGAACAGGGTTAGCTCCTGTTCTGCTGCAGAATCGTATGTAAACGAATTATTACCTGGTCCATGATCGAGACCTTCCAGATATACTTCGATATCGGGAACCAATTTATTTCACTCGATCAGCCTGAGTCATACTCCTGACTAGCTTATTAAATGCTTCTAGACCTTGCAATCTGTTCAAGGTCTGTGATTTTAATTCATCATGAACAAACTTAAAGCATTACTTGGATCAATTCCACTGATCCAAGACTAGATCTTATAGATGGATAACTCTATAATTCATTCCGAGATCAGATTAATACTCAGATACAAAATGAAATAAATAAAAGAGTCTAATCATATTCTGACTCAGTCAAGATCTGCAATCTGCAAAGAAATTACAGTACATATCAAGCATGATTTCTAAATCGAGGAACACATCCTTTTCCAAGAAATCACATATCAACACTTGTATGCTCAGGAGAAAGTAACGACAGTTCGGTGTTACACTCTTCTTCTTCCACGATAGATTAAACAACAATAAATTGTTACCTTCATGCCTTATAAACTTTCCCCGGCGACAGAAGGGAGCTAGAAATTCTCAAAGTTGCCATGCAACACAGAGTAGCAGTACGATCGTTCAAGAACCAAGTTGCTCAAGCAGAGTGAAAAATGGAATGCATGGAAAACCAAACAACCAAACAATATTCCATTTGCATGCCTTCCCAAGCAATCCACGCTCGGGAACCAAAGTTCATTAATTGCATTAACTGTCATCCTCCCGCCTATTCTCCATTGCCACCACCGATCACCAAAATTGGCGATCGCCAAAAGAAAACAAACAAACACTCCCATACTTGGTAATATCGCCACGTCAGTCACATTAGCCATTTCAACCTCCGCCAAACCCGACAAAGATCCGAAGTCCTTCAACCTTATCCCCTCATAAATGCCATGGAAACCACCACCCATGACTCGCGACCCTTCATAGGTCCCCCTCCATTCTTATCATTAGTTAAGATAGGTTAGATCATAGGGTTAAGACATTAGTCTCCCTTCCATAGCGCTAGGTGAAGTTAACTCTTAGGAGCATTAAGCTTATAGTTTAGGGCTAGGTTGGATTAGCAATTATTTTAACCAATAGGTTATAGTTTAGGTTAAGGTTATTAACCTTAACGAATCAAATCTAGGTCTCCAAAATAGGACCACTCAAAGTTAGAGTCCATACAGGGTTAAGCATTCCTGTAAAGAATTCTATTTGGCATCACTAAATTAAGCTTACGGTATACACAAGAACATTTTACCTGGCTTAAGGTCTAGGCCTTCCTGATGTTACGATATCTATAACCAAAGTCCATTTTTTTCATGATCAGCTTGAGTCAAACTCCGGGATTGATCATTCAAACTCATTCAGACCTTGTAACTTTCGTAAGGTCAATAAATTTGTTTCATCCTGAATAAGCTTAAAACATTCCTTGGATCAATGCAACTGATCCAAGGATGAGTCATAAAGATGGATAAATCCACAATTCATCCAGAAATCAAATTGAACTCAAGTGCGAAGAATGAAAGAAACAAAAGAGTCCAAGCATATTTTGGCTCAGTCAAAGATCTTCAAGAGCAAAGAAGATACAATCCATATCAAGCATGACT
Source organism: Taxus wallichiana var. yunnanensis (assembly GCA_018340775.1). NCBI lineage: Eukaryota > Viridiplantae > Streptophyta > Pinopsida > Cupressales > Taxaceae > Taxus > Taxus wallichiana. Next base: position 202,741,000 of record CM031239.1, on the reverse strand, counting down.
TCACAAACCAAAGGAACATGTCCTTAAACAGAAGAAATCATATATCAACACTTGAATGCTCAGGAGGAATTTACAACAGTTCAGGGTGTTACAGTTAGCCCTAGATTTCCTTTCTCTTGGCATGGCTTGAATGGAAAAAGTGTCAAGGAATTCAATGGAATCCCAAACTAGATTCCTATAGTGCTTCAACCCTCTATTCTTTACTCCGATAAAGGTCTCTAACTTGTTTTACATTTAACTCTACATCTCCACGAGCAAGAAGGTTCTTCACTCCCATTTCCTTCGCCATGCTCAACCCAAGAATAAGTGCCTCATACTCAGCAATATTGTTGGTATTTTCAAATTGAAATTTGAAGGAGAAATGATGAACCTTACCCCCAGGAGAAATGAGCACTACACCAGCTCCAGAACTAGCTAAAGAGCAGCTTCCATCAAACTCCAAAGTCCACACACCATTAGGATCAAGCAACACTCCCTTTGGCAAAATTTTATCCTCTTGTGACATGATCGTGTAGTTCCCATGCCCAATGTCTTCATACAAAAAGATTTGTGCTTTATGATCATCTATCTTTTTCATAATATACTCTACTTTTTTCTCAAGCAAAGCAGCTTCTTCATCTTCCTATTGACAGGATCAAGGCATGTGACCAATCCATTTGGATCTCACCTCTAACATCTTTGCAAAAGTTCCTACTTAGCAAAGATGCCATAGGAAGGAGGGATATCAACAACTAAGATGGTAGCAAAGACATTTTTCTCTAGTAAAGAAACAAAAGCTACTTGTGCATTCTTGATTCTCCTAGCCAAAGGCACTTCTCTACTTTCCATGGAATAGTAAGAGCCATAAGTGTGGGTTAGGGTTAGACCCAAAGCATGAACCACTTTTGCAAGCATTACATTATCATATGCACTAGAATCAATGACACAATTACTAAGCTTGTGGCCAGCTATGAGGAGAGTCACATAGAAGGGTTTGATCTTCTCATTAGGTGAAGTGACTACAACCATAAGGCTGGGTTGAGGTGGAGAAGAAGGAGTGGGCAAAAGGCCTTTAGAATAATGGGCTGGGGTTTTAGATTTAGAATTTACAAAGTTAACCATTTTGGCAAAGGCTTTAGGATGGGTTTGATAGAACTCTAACTCGAAATCTTAATCTTGGTCTTTTTAAGATGGTCTATAATGTCAAAAGATCCAGATGTGGATGGGGAATCACTACTAGGAGTAGGAGGAGCTTTTGATCTATCAACTTTATCATTTGTTGGACAAGAATTCTCAAAAGTAGAAGTAGAGGAAGAAGGACTAGCAGAGCTTACCTTTCGGGTGGAAGTAGTAGGAATAGGATCTCCTCTTCTTACAATCACCGAGATGGTGATGGGGTACTCCTTGGATATTTTTACAGGTTGTACCACTTTTTCTTTTTTTTTGGTCTGCTCCCGGGTCATAACAACATATGACTCACTGTTCATCTTAGCCACTACATCATCATAGTAATTTTCATCATCCACACCTTCAGTGGTGAGGAAATGAACTCGAGACCAACTAGGCTACTCCTTCTTCATCACTTCCTCTTCTTCTTCATCATAGAGACATTTTTCTTCCTCATCATCTAGCTCAAGAACCTCACAAGTAGCATTGACAGCACCTTAAGGGGTGGACCTTCAATGGCCAACCTAGTTTGAGAAGAGGGCAAGCGGTTCCTAGGCTGAAAGTTCTTCCTTGGAACATCTTGATATGGAGCATCTGAGCCAATTATTTCTTAATGGCAATGAGGTCATTAGCCAGATTTTGCACCAACTGATTTGCATTACCTCCAAGAGAAGGGGAAGAAGAATATGCTTTGGATTTGAAAGACTCCCTTTTCAGCTTGCCAAACATGATCAAGTCATCTTCCACACTGACAGCCAATCTCTGATCAGCATCCAAAGTTGCAAGATTTTCTCTCCTCAGGGCATAGCTTACTTCCGAAATTGAGCATTCAAGAAGAAACACTTCTGAATCTAATCAACAGGCCTAGTATCTAGTGGAATCTTGTTAACCAACTTGTTGAACTTGGCCACAAATTCTCTCATAGGCTCATGTGGCTCCTTCTTGATTTGAGAAATTTGAGCTAGCAAAGCATGCACATCTTTAGCAGGTTTGAAATGCTACTCAAATTCAGTCCTCATAGTAGTCCAATCGATGATGGTCCCAGTAGGAAGATGGTAAAACCAATGCAGCATTGTCTTGCAAGGTTTCCACAAACAACCTAATAGAGACATCCTCATGTTCAACTCCAAGGACCCCACATGCAACAATGAAGGATGCAATGTGTTCATCAGGGTGCACTTTTCCATCACCTCTAAATTTGGGAAAATTATTCCTATTACCCTTAGGTAACTCATGCAATGGTTGAGGAAGAGCCAGAGGTCCAACTCTTTGTCCCTAAGGCTGAGGTGTTGTCATCCTTGGAAATATTACTTGAAGTGGAACTGAGACACCAGCAAGAATTAGAGCATGGAGATTAGGGCTAAGTTGTGCTTTAGGAATGTTACTACCAAAAGCTTTGTCTTCAAGAAGAGGTGTGCTTGTGGAATGAGATCTTCTATTTCTTCTTGTTGGAGGAAGTTGAAAACCTTGTTGATCCAGGATTTGAAATTGGGGATCTTCAATTCCAAGATCCCTTCTACCACAAGTGTATCTTAGAGTCGCCAGATCAAAGAAATGATCAAATTAGTTGTTCTTTTTAGAAAGGAAATTTGTTGAAAAAATCCCCAATAGAGTTGCCAAAACTGTTGGGTTTCATATTTGCACTTGGAATGAAACCATAGTCAGGGGACAAGCAAGTCCCTCCTCTTTAATGGGAGAGGTTCCCTTATTGAAAGCAGGGAAAAACCTATGTACAAATACACAATCTTTCATTCAATGGTGGTTTCCCAATATCTTAAAATGTGTTTTATGCCTGGAAAGTTATCAATACATGAGGATAGAAGACTTGAAGAGAGGAGGGAGGTAGAAGAAGACAATACTTTCAAGGAAAAGAGATGGCAGAGAAAACCCTTATATGTATTGATCAAATGAGATATAGAGTAGAACCATTCATGTTTATAACGGGCACAATCTGCAGACTCAAAGTTCTTGAGATTGTATAAACTAGAACACAAAGTTTCTAAGCATGCAAGGATTAAATGATTCATATCCGAGTAAGAAGGAAAGAGAAATAGTGGAAAAAGGGGAAAACCCTTGTATTGATTTCTTCCGATTAGAAATTACAGTTCCAAAATATCGAAATTCCCAACCCTCTACAATGGCTTTCAAAGCCCCTAAATAGCTCACAAGAGACAGTTACAACTTCCTCGAGAAAGTAAGAAACAGTTACAACTTATTCCAATCATTTGCACCCTTTCGAATTCTTGATTCGCAAAGAAACGTTAATGGCAAAAAAACTAGGTTTTTAAATATACGGCCATTACATTATTTCTCTAGTTAAAACATGGGCCATTCAATTTTCTTTTACAAATTTAAATTTGGGCCACCCACATGGAAGAAATTGATTGGAGTGGGCCTACGGATGCCTTTTGCATTTTTTTCCTTTAAAGTTGTGTCAGGTTGACATGTGGGGAGATCCGATGGTTCCTTTATACTTAACCGATTCAACCCTATTTCCTGCTTGACTTATGTTGACCAATAAACACATAGAGAGCTAGTGCTCATCCGAGTTTCCATTTTCAAACACCTCCTAAAATTGCATTGAGTTGATGCATGGCTCCTTCCGCCGGTCTTGGAATTTTCAACAGCCAACTCTGTCTCTCCATTGACTTTGACCATGTGGTGAGCTAGCACTCATTTGGAGATTGACCCTTTGATTTCACTTTTGAAATTGCATCATTAAGGCACGTGGAGACTTCCGCCAACCCGCCCATACTTAGTCAATTTTAATGATCGGCTCTTTCTCTTTTTTGAACCTGAGACACATGGATTTGAGAACTGCCCCCGGCTTTGACTCTTGAAGTTACGCTCGATGAGGCACATGGCACCATCTACTGAACCTTCCATACTTAGCCGATTTGAGCTTATTCTGCCTTCATTTTGAACCTGGGACACGCGGAAAGCCTACACTTATTTGAGGACTATCCTTTGGGCCCTGCCCCTGGAGTTACGTTGTTTGGACGTGTGGATGCTTCCACTATCACTTGAAACATGGCCATGCCGTATCCAATCAGAGATGTCCATGTACTACCCGTGGATGCTAGGGAAAAAATTAACGGGGAAGATACACTGTCATTCCCGACTGCGGGAAGAAAATAAAAATAAGGGAAGAAACTTCACCATTACACTGACTTTTAAATTGTTCTCCATGAATGGGAAAACATGAAACAATGCCAAGCTTGACGTGATCTAATATTCCAAGGTACAGACTCAAAAATTTTGAAACTTGACTTCAAAAGAGGGGAATTTTTAGGGCGACAATAGCTTTCATATCTAAAAATTACCTAGCAATTATATATTTTATTTTTTTATTATTTATTGGTAAATGGTTTTGAAAGGGACCATACCCCAAAGTACAAAAGAGGGCTTAAAATCCAGATAAAACATAGAAAAAACAATGGTTTTTATAATTGGGGACCACACCCTAGAGAAAAAGGCCTAGCAACCTGAAAAGAAAGTTAAAAAACAAAGGCAATGGATAACATGTCAGTACGAAGCAAAAAGACAACATCATTATAGAAACATATTAGCTACACAACCGCAAAATACCAAAGCAAAAAGCAGACTAAAGAGAAAAACCTCGAAAATCCTTCATTTTAGCACTTTGTTGAAGACATTTTGACCTCTTCCATAGCTTTAAATGGATTAAGTGCAATGTGATAAGAGGGGTCCTTGTTGTGTTCATGTGTAAATTAGGAAAGTTATAAGACTCGAAACTAAACACCTATGAGTTTCAAAGCTTTAAACTAATCTAACAAGAACCATCAAGATAAGAGATTAGGGAGACTAACTTCTTTAACATGCATATAACTTTGAAAACAATCAAACTAACATGCCTAAATCAATCTCTACTCTTTGAATGCTAACTTTGAAATGAACCTAAGAATATTCTTAGTAATCAAATATGATTATTAGTATGATCTCAAGGTTTTAAGAATGGAGTCTCACCAACAATGGCTACAAGGCCATATTGGTTCTCTCCATATTACTCAAGCTTGAGTTAATGGATGCACTATAAAGATGCTAGCTCAATATCAATGGAGAAATACTCAAGATCCTAATTGCCTATAGTTTATGCTAAGGGAGCAAAAGTGTTCTAAGAAATGGTAAGGATGAGGGCTCTATTTATAGGTTTCATATTCCAAGAATGGTATGATTTTGGTGCATGCGGACAAAGGTAAGTACAAAAACACTTTTTTCAAGTCAAAGCACTTTTTGACTAGGATTAGAGGCTAATTAATCTTTTAAGATTAATTAAGAATCCCAAGTAAGCTTAGGAAGCTTTTTGGGAGCATCTGGAGGAGGTTTTGATAGATTTTGAATGTTTTGGAAGTGGAGTTAGCCAATAAGAAGGTTTATTGGTTAACTACAAAATAAGAGGCTTAATCAATATATAGTAGTTAACTAAGAGGTTTGAGGGGAAAATAAGCCTAATTGATGAAGTATCATCAATTTGTGGGGAATAGAATAGTTAGTGCAATGTTAGTAATAAAATTGTTTTGATCAAATTATAGGTGTCTACACTTGTTTATTGTAGATATTGTAAGTTTTTCCTATTTTCCTCCTTTATATATGCCTCAAGGAATATCACCGAGATCACGAGACTTGTTTGATCTGAATTTCAATGAATTCTAAGAGGGCCTTATGCATGGATAAGTGATCAACTTGCTTGTTAACAATCTTCTCCATTGACTCTTCCATATCTTCTACTTCTTAATGATTTCTTCAATTTTTGCCTCAAGCATAGGATTACTATTAGGAACTTTTTTTTTCCTTAGTCCCCTCTTTGAGTAAGTGAGTCAATATTTTCCAAGGGTCTTTATTCTCTCCTCGTGCTTATTTATTTGTTTCATTAGATTATGATTGCTAGATTTACCCCGGGAAGTTTAGCTAATGGATAATAGGCTCTTTGATATAGCCAATTCTTTTACTTTTTCAATGCTACATATAACCCTTTTGGTTGGAGGAGGATGGGATCTAAGATTTTTGGTCTTCAACCCGTGATGAAGAGTGGGGTTGGGAAAGAGAAATGGGATGGGAGAGGATGTTGGCAAAAATATCATAGTAGTATTGGTGTAAAAGAAGAATAACTCCCGATGAAGAGATTGGCCACGTTAGTGGGATTGGCCTTCAAAATGAATTTTTCTAGGGACTACAAGATGTAATATGACATGTTTACTTTAGGGTACTTGTAAAAATGGTTCAGAGAAAAAGGTGATGCATGGGAAGGGTTGTAAATTGACCCTCAAGGGTGACATAGTGTACCACCATTTGGGCTACTTCATCAAAAAGGGAAGGGATGGAGGAGGAGACAAGTCCCGCTTTGAAAAAAATTAGGGTTTCAAACCCTTAAACAAATTTCTTCTCCTCTGCCTATTTTATCAAATTTATTCCTAAAAATATTAATTCCATCCATTCCAAGCCCAGTAACAAAAGAAATCATATTTTCAGTGATGGAAAATTCCTTACCTTTGTATATGACAACCCTATCTTTCTAGTTTTTGCAAATGTCACTAAGATGTGCTTATCGTGGCCCTTGATCTATTTTATAAAAGTAGTAAATCCCTCTACATTTAACACCTTTTAGATATCTTCATTCTCCTGCCATGTCAAGTCACAAATTGGCTTGAATCTAAAACGATCACCACCCATGAGCATTTATATCTTATTTTACATCATTATAATATTTTTCAATAAAATATTTTAGATTTTATTGAATCATTTTGGTGAACCCGTAGCTTAAAACTCCTTGCCCTAGGATCCACCAAAACCCTAAATGGATAGAAGTAGACCTTCTTCTCCTAGGAAATCTATGCATAATGAGAGTGTTAACCCTTGCCTTGATGATGTTGTTGATGATGAATTGTTTTATCTTTATTGTTATGTTAAGTTTGATAATATTGTTCAAATATTGATGGTTGCTAATGAACACATGATTCCTACTAGTTTTGAACACTTTACTCTTATCATTGTTTCTAAAGAAAAAAAAATTCTGGTTGTACTCCTTGTTACTCATTTGGCACTAGGTCCACTCTACCTTCTTATATTTATGTTTAAACCCTTGATGATGCTATTATCGATTATATGTTTGGTCTTGATTGTGATATTGTAGATAAAATACATGATGAAAATGTACATGTGCATGATGTTGTTTCTCATACTAGTTAAGATGATTGTAAAGTTGCATCTCATACTCCTTACATTTCTAAAAGTGTTTCTAATGATTTTAAAGATACATCTCATAATAATTCATCTATTATATGTTGATGATACACTTGATGAAATTCTTGCATGTTAAACTTTGTCTGATAATGATGATGCACATGTTAGTAACGAATCTACTTCTCTACATACTGCTGAATGTGAATTATCTACTCTGCTTTCTTCTTCTTCAAAGGTATATAGTAACATGCATGTTGATTCTTCTCGCTTATATTGCTTCATCTCCTATCGAATATTCTGATTCTATTCCTAATGATATTATCGACATTCCATGTTCTTCACCACATATTACTTCTTTTACACCTACATCTATTTGTTTATATCATTGACATCCTACACTACTTCTTCGACATTCCTATGAGTACTCGTAATGGAAAGCTTCAACCACTCAATGTATCTCTCACATCTTCTGCCATTCCTCCACATGATATTTTATCACTCATGCATGTTGTTGGGAAATTAAAATCTCAAGTCCAATCTCTCACTCTTGAAATAAAATCCTATTATGCTTCTATTGATAACAATTCTTTACATGGAAATCCCATTCTAAAAAAGATTCATAATTCAACATTCCCTAAGGATTTTATCATGCCTATATTTTCATGTTTCATGGTACTGAAAATCCATATCTAGCATCTCAAGCATTATCATCTAGCTATGGATTCTTACTCAAATGATTGATTATTGCTTAAAGCTTTTCGTCATAGTCTTATTGATGATGCTCTCCAATGGTACATGCATCTACCTTTTAGATCTATTAGTACCTATTATGAAATGGAAGAGGTCTTTCTTCAACGACTTCATGCTTAACAATGGTCCTAGAGTCACACATGATCACTTACTTGGATTACATCAAGGAAAGAAAACCTATTATTGATTATATTATGTGTTTCAATGCTTGCATGCATCAACTAGTCTTTTAGCCCATTGATTTAGAAAATCAATTCATCTTTTTCATGGCTTGATTCCTACTTTAAAAGAGTGCTTGCAATATGACACATGTGAACCATTTACACGAATAAGATCTGATTGCTACACATATTATAGATCATCCTATTGTTTTCTACTATTGTTGCATCATCTTCTAGTTCTTCTCCTCTCCCATCTATTAAGATTCATCCAAGTTCTCCATCTCCTCCACCCCATAAGCAAGTTCAATCTCCTCCATTCGCATAAACATCTTTCGTCTCCTCAATCACGTATGTCTCTCCTAAGTTTTCTGCATCTCCTACTCATGAGCGATTACACTTTTCACATGTTGCTAAGCATCATGATGTGTTGCATGATTTTCTTGATAAGTAATTGATTCACTTTCCTTGTAATCAACATCATCCTCCTAATCTCTTGCATTACTAGCATGATTTTCCTTATTACAACTATCATCACATCAATGGCCATCATGACAATCATCATTGTTGGACCCTTCACGGAAAACTATAACAATTAGAATATAAGGGTGTCATTTCTTTTGGATCTCATTCTCATGAGAAGCCTCTGTCTCGATTCCACACAAACATGTTGTTACTCTAGTTAACTTGTCTCCTTCCCCTAGTTCAAAGGTCATTATTCATCCATCACCTCAAGTCATCATTCATGCACAACCTCCACCTCACTCATCCACCATTGCATCATCTTTCACTACACCATCTCATCCACCACACAATGCTCCTGTATACATTGTTTTCCTAAGCCATCGACATCTGTGCTTCCCATCACCGTATCTCCCATCATTGGCACCATCTTGTCATGCATTTAGTTTGGTTCATACACTCATGTTGTTTCCACCGCATATGATCCCACCCTTCCACAATTTCTTGTTCTTTGGTAGGTGATTTTTCTCACCTCACTACCCAATGGCGTACTCATGTTGTCTTGGTTCTTACATGACCAAGTTGAGAAATCTACTACCATAAGAACCTCGCTCTATATTTATGTTATACGCTTCATTGATTTATCCATTGAGCGCATACACTCAAGCCACTTCCCAACGACACACTCATGTCCTATAGTTCATTTGTGATTATTGAGGGTATTATATATAAATGAACCTCATCTTATTAAATACATACGGGGGTATCATGTTATTTCCCCCTCTTCATCACAAATTACACATGATTTCATACATCATCTTTTTCATTCTACACTTAGTGACATATCATTATACTATGATTCACTCATACTATATCACATACATCTATTATTATCCATCACATGCTATCATCATTCATTTCACATTATCATATATTTCAACTCACCATACTCATTTATGCAATGAAAATCAAACATCAAAAATCAATATCGAATAATAATCATCACATCACACATCAATACAACACAAATATACCAGATATCCATACATATATATATATATATATATATATATATATATATATATATATGTATATATGTATGTATGTATGTATGTATGTATGTATGTATGTATGTATGTATGTATTTATGTATATATCAATCAAAATCATAGTTACAAAAATGCCAACACTAGGGGAAATCCCCCATACATCATTACATCCATACATATCATACATCATCATCACTATCATTATATACAATTACAGGAGCTCTAGAACTATATGCTTCACCGCTCAATCTACTCCTATGGTCGCAGCCCCTATATCTCTCGACCTACCTATGTATTAACGTTAATTCGACAAATTGCTCTAAGAACTCGCCTCTTTAAATCCACATATTGTGTGAATGCTCCTCCTCCTTCCACCTCCCTTTCTCATTGAGTCTCCATCTCGCACTTGTCACACTCACTTACAAACATGGTACATGTCGCTGCTCGAAAAAGTGTGCATACTCACCGCAATGACATCTACTTGCTCCAACATACCATCTTCAACAAGCAAATCAAGTAGGCACATTCTACATCAATGAACATATCAATGTGTTCATGATCAATGAAAAATATGCATCATCTCAGTATCCATATATCAACACATTCATTATTATACATAACAACAACAATCAATCAACTAAGCAACAAACCACAACTATCACTATGTAAATACTCACGTTATGTTATCATTTCTACTACGCTTATTACCACTAGGGGTAGGTTCCTACCCTTCTACTTCTCCTACTAGTGGTACTCCCATCGCATTATCAATAACAAGAAACAATAGCAGCCATTAGTGTGTTACCCACTATGCATTATAGGCCTCAAGACATCCTACGTTTTAATCGACCTCTATCAGCTCTATCGTCGCATCTACCTCATCTTGAACATGGGCACTAGTTATGCTCTTATGGGTCCAAGTCTCGCCCCTGGTCTCCTCAAAGTGCTCTCGCCACTCATATCCACATATATGGCTCTAGGGGCACATCCTAAGCAATACCAAACTACCGTGATACATGCTCTACCTAAAATAGCTCATTCACCCCTTGAAAACATTCCTCTAACCACATATTATGACAGATACACCATAACTTCACTCTATCATCTTGCCACCCTCCATAGGCTCAATATGGCCTCCATATAACGGCCCCTGGCCCCGTGCGATCCAACATTGATCTATAAGTATCGGTGTCCATCCTCCTACTTTAGACACTTTCCCATCTCGTGGTAAATATATCTAGTCTCGCCCACTCTACACGTGGCCCACCAAACAACCTCAGTATCACAATGTGCTCATAAGCCCATACATGTAACAATGTGGTGGCTCCCATTCCACCCCCATATTCCTCATGTGTGAAATTGTATATTTCCATGTATAAATGTGGCAATACACATTGTTCCTAGGCATATCTAGTCCCATGCTCCTCTATATGATGAAAAATATCATGCATCTTGTACAATATGCCTACACCACCACCCTCCATTATGACTCAAGAACTAGTCACAATCGCAATAAAATTTCATAATCACGGAACACCCGATCTTAGTAGAGCATCCAAGATAATATGGGTCTTGGTCTATACTCATATCTCATTAAAATACTACCTAGCTACTCACATCTACCTCCATGCATCCACTATTGCCATCACCTAGACCCTCTCACATACAACTAGTAGTTACAATATGTGATATACATCCTCTAGGGTCACAGTCATCTCCTAGTAGGTAACCAAAAAGTACACATGTTTGTACATCATCGCTTGCATAATACAATAATCATAGGCATATTATGGGTACATCCCCCATCCTTATTATGTGTTACAAGTGACATGGTCTAGTATATCCCACTCATTGTCCGATAAACCCAATCCCAACAATGTACTCAAATGACGACCACCATGGAACTCCCTCAAATTAATATCCCTCTACACAACACAAAATAACAAGCATGACATTATGACCTCATAAACACACAAACACGAATATTTGCAATACCAAAATACATTAAATTTCACATTTCTCATGTGATGGGCTCAAACAAGCCTTTTGGGTCGTCAACACCTAGGATCGGGATGCGGGTTCCTAGGAGTAGGTCACCAATGCCTATATCTGGGTGCTGGTGTCCCAAAGGTCATCGGTGCCTTGGTCATTCTTTCCTTAGTCGAAATGCCTAGAAACTTAAAAACACAAATTTATCCAAAACTCACAAAAAATAACACATTTTTTCAAAAATAACCAAACTCATCAACTCGATGTCATGCACAACTCCACAAATGGTGCCACCATCTCGAATCGACTCAATCTCATTGTTCTAACTTGCGGCATCTTCACATACTCAGATCTCAAACTCACACTTGATCAAAGTTCAAATGAAGTCCCTAGTCCCTTTTTACTATTAATATATATAACACTTTCAACAATTTCTATATTATTATGGTCACTATTTGCGCTCATTCTCCCAACTAATACACATCACACAATTTTGCTCATCTATTGAGCTTCACTACTCCATTTTTGTCTCATCTATGTCATTCTCTTAAAAAATTCACCTATTATCGTATTGTACACATTCCAAAACACTATATTCCAATTTTTCACATGTCCCACTCGATATACACATAATTTAATGACATCTACTATACAATGTTTCATTCACTACTACATTATCACACATTTAATTTCGGCTCAATATTCATTCTCACTATCACTCTCCCTTTCACTAAAAGGGGTTCATATAATTGAGATCACCCTATGATACCCCTCACATTACTACATGATCATTTCACATATCAAATTCATCATTATCAAAAATTTACTCACAATATGCAACATTTCATACCACTTTCTAGTGATTCCCCTAATGACCTAATCTAGGGGCAACAAGTGAAAAATATCTATGTAGTCTTATTTTCCCACTCAAAACCCTAGGCACGTTGGAACTTCATCTAGATGAATCTAAACACTCACCCAAAGTGTGCAAAGGTACCAAGTCCCTCTTTTTATACCAACTTTGTCAAGGAGTTAACATGCATGAACATATATTCCATAACCATAACAAGTAAACAAGTGCAAACATAAATGATTTAGATCACAACCATGATGCATAATAAACTAAACAAGGATCAAGATCAGATTTTACATATAATAACCATGAATAAAGACATCAATTACCAAGATTCACTCACAACGATCCATAATATTAATTCATCACAACACTCGAAGCTAAATACACTATACACATTATCACAAAGTTATGCACATAAACATACCAAGAACATAACTCTATTACAATCTAGATATATCTAATCGGTGCAAATTAATACATATATATAGGGTTGGGGACTTTCTGTCACAACCCATAAAATCTGAAAATAGGTTTGCATAGTCATGTGCCACTACAAAAATAACTAATGCCTAATAATATATTATCTATAATTAACTCTAGATCTAATTCTATTAATAACTCTAACATTGTATGACTCTTGGTCTTCCACTTGTTCCCAAAAATAGCCATCGCTTATCCTTGAAATCTTCATGTCCTTACCTTGCTTGGTCCATACTCCATATTTATTTTCCTATTTGTATCCTGTGATATGCAAAAATGGCCAAGTCTTGAATTTTTCTCTCTCTAGGCACGAATTTGTTGATGACAATTTCACCTTATAGTTTGGATGATAATATCAAGGGGTAAAACTGGATCAACCTCAAACATGGCAGGTTTCCAAGGTACCCACGGATGATGTTGATGGATGTTGGTTGTGTGCTCCATGAAGAATGGATTAAGCTTCCTCCTATGACTAGATCTACAAACACAAACACTACACAAGATGGAATTAGTAAGATGGGTAGGCGGGTTTCTGGCAAAGGCCAATTCCCAAAATCCAAAGGACTTCCTTACGTGGATGTCAACCCACTTTTTAAGAACACTTAATTTTATTAATGAAAACATGATACACTAAATGAAAATGTGATCAAATGTCTATCACTTATTTAGTTTATTACAAATATTAGATGATATATGAAAGAAAATCATCTAGAACCCAAAATTAGAATCTAGGTCTATATCTAAATTCTCATAAATGTTAGATCCCACTAAACATATTAGGTCCTCATCCTCGGTAAAGTATGAGGTAGGATCTTTGATGTAATCATCCACGAAGAAATCTAAAAGCTCTTCCTCCATGTCATATAGATGGGAAAATTTGGAATCAGAATCCACAAGGTTGACTTCACTTTCAAATTCAAATTTGGATGCGGTGTGTGTGCCTTCGATAAAATTTAATCCATCTTTGTAGTGGTACTCAAACTATGGAAGATCAGTCTAGATCTACCGTACTTCATATTAGGCTTCCTAGAACTCTTTAGTGGCTTCACACAGATCTTTTGGGTTGATACAAAGATAGTCTTTAGTTGATCAATTGGGGCTCATGAATGGTACACAACTCCAAGTCGTGCGCAAAGAGGTCTTATTGCTCCCAGGAAAAATTTGTTGGATGATTGGTAGTGAGTTGATATTGGTGATGGGATGCTTAATTCTTGTTATGGACATATACCCATACTTGACAAGAGGTTAGTAACACAAAAGAACAAAAAAATTGATAACAAATTTTAAATGAAATCGATAATAGAAAAACATAGAAATCGTGAAAGCGATTGAGCTAATGGCAGGAGATTTTGAGACATACTAACAAAGCTACTAAAATAAATGATTTGACTGTCTAATAAGAAGTTATGATCTTCTTGAGAGAGAAAATGAGCTTAGAGATGATTAAATAGATAAGATTTAAGGTAAAAGAGTTAAATCAGAGAACAAGATGAACCTTTGAACAATGATATGTGATGTGAGATTGTCTTTAATGGTATTTTGATAATGAACGAGCCTAAACGGCTCTTAGATGTCTCATGAACAAAAATGTATTGTGGGTAAATGCAAAATGACATTAATACAACCTGGTAATGCTTGAGAAAACTTGATGATGTTATTGGCTCATCTAGATGATTGTGAATGGTCCCGAAGAGAGGCAGAAAAATTGATATTTATAGATCACCGGCGTTCAAGGGAATCACCAAAGCATTTTGATCAACTAGAGCTTGGGTGAGATTCGAGGGGATAAAACTTCTATTTTGAACTTAGGTGCTTGGGAATTTAGGAAGATCATGATGTGATAACTAGAGAGGTCAAGTGTGAGGGATTAGAGGTGGATAGGGGTAGTTAGGATAGATGGAGATTATTTTAGCAAGTTTCCTTATTAGACTAATCATAACTAGTGAGAATTAAGGGACCTATTATGGGGATAAGTTTGAGGTGGTTAGGGTAATATTTTTAGAAGGTTTCTTATTTAAACTAGTTATAATTAGTGAGTTAGGAATTTTCATGGTGAGGTGTGAGGGTGAATTGGATTATTCAATTACTTAATTAATTAACTATGAGAAGGGTAATGTGACCTTAAGAAATATGAGGCAAATTAATTAATTAAAAGGGTGTGGGGGTAGTGACCTAGGTTTATAGATGTCATCTAAATAATGCGACAACGAGTTTAACTAATCGAACATATGACTTAGGTTATGAAATGGTATGCAAACGATATTAGTTGTATGAGAACAGGGTGTGTGATTTTTTGGTGTTTACATTTGCCCCTTTTTCTGACATCTTAACAAGGTGTTAGACAAAAATGATTGAAAGTGTTTAGTTGTATGGGTGATTCAACTATAGCGCATAATATAGGAACACCAGCTTACATATGTGTGTTTTGTTTTTCAAAGGTTTTCCCACCCAATGGGTACCAAAATAGAGTGTGCTACTAAGGGATCAACTTGATAGGGAAACTAAGGGGTTTACGCCTGAGACATGTGATTTGTGGAGGTAGGCTTAGTTTAATGGGGAACATCAAGTGATGGGGGGCCAAAGGGAATACATCATATAGATTTATAAGTCTCGAGAGTTGATGTTTGATTGTTTGACTTAGGTTTTGGGTCCTTTTAAAGTGATAGACTTGTGAAAAGGGTGTTTTATTATGCTTAAAATGTGTAAATGGGAATGGTTATTACAAACAAGGAGAATCACGGGCATTTAGGAAATCTCCCATGATTGGAGGTAGAACGCGTCGATAATCGGTTGTGGGATATATAACCATCCGAGCCCCTACAATTATTTTTACTTTTAATTGTGGGGTAAAATGGCTTGGTGAATAATTTTTGAGCATTTTGAGGTGACGTCAAGTGATTTGAAGTGATTATGTCCTCCAGCAAAGAAAATAAAACCACCAATAAAATTGAGGCTAGTCAATTTTTAACCAATTTTTGTGTGAATTTCTATAGTTTTAGGATTTTGATTACGTATTTGGGGCATATGGGTGCCCTAGCAAGGATCTTCAAGAATTGATGCAATCACTAGTGATTGAAAGTAGAATCGTCAGTGATTGGGATGAATCACTAGCGATTTATCTATATTTTTGTAGTTTTGTGAAGTAAGAATATTTGTTTTTTTAGATGTTGTTGGTGCATCTTGTTTATTTTTGATTTGATGTATTTATAAATGATATTAATTCTTGGTTTATTCATGTTTGCAGGTAGATGTGAAGTTGAACATTCGGGACCATATTCCTTTTATATTAGAGGAGGTTAGGAAAAATATTTCGAGATGAGGATTGGGCTCATGTGGAGGTTGTGGGTTTTGTTTCCATGAGTTTATCTGATGTATTCATAGATTTTCAGTTTGATTTTGCACTCTGCTAGAGAGGTGGAACTCCTCTACTAACACATTTATGTTACCCACAAGATATATTACTATCACTTTGGAGGATATTCACCACATCCTAATATTACTCGATCTGTGGGGAAGTAGTATATACCATCACTAAGGTAGATAAGGATGGTGTGATGGGTAGGTTATATGGGGAGGATGTTGCAGATATCATATAAAAGTCCGAGGGTTTTACTTACGGCCATGCCTATTCACCGCAAGAGTAGGCCATGTTTGGTTGACTATGATGATGATGATGATGGCTATCATGTGATATACCTTGTCGATTCTGGGAGTGGCCATTTTTGTGGATGATGACAGGGGTTATGGATGAGATGATGGAGCATCGTACCATTTTTGAGTGGGGTCCCACCCTATTGGTAAATACATTCGAGATATTTATGGGCCTGGAGGGCTCACAAGTGTTATGGTATAGAAATTGGTTTTTTGTTACAGGTTTGGGATCTGGAGTATATTGTCGTTTCTTGACATGGGCCATAGGTGATCAGCACCCTGACTTCATGAGGTGGAGATCAGATAGGGGTAGTGCGGGGAAGAGGTGAAGGTCTAGATTTTATAGGGAATTTTTGACTGGATTGTAGGTAGGGGATGTTGTATGGAGACCCTACATAGATTTACCAATATGGATTGAGTACCCCATGACTTTCATGGTTTACATCAACCTATGTGGTTCCAAGTACAGAGAGCAGTGAGCACTATTTGCTACATTTTGATCAAGTTTGAATATAGTTTGGATTACAACAGGTATTTCTCAAGGATCCTATTCAAGATAGGTGGGAGGAGATGGATATTGATACTCTAACGCGGCAGTGGTGGGACCTAGCATTGTGGAGGGAGAGAGAGATGTGACTTGGCATGATGATCTGATTGGAATTCGGGATACCCTAATTACAAAGAGGGATGGACTAGTTATTGAGTGGGATAGCCTCCAGGACCATCCTGTGTAGGTATCTTCTAATACGGATAAGTACAAGGAACAGGATACACCGAAGAAGTCCTTAGGGATTATGCCTTCTATATCCGTGCGAGTTGTCAACGATGGCTTCTTTTAGTAGGCGAGGGGAGCATATACAGTACCTCCTCCTCCTGGGATGATTTTAGTGGCACATTATGATGATGTGAGGGAAGATCGAGATTACTATGTTGATTTGGTCATTAATAACTTCCTCGATGTCATTTTGTATGTAGATCACCTAGCTGCCAAAGGGGCAACTATAACAGTAACAAGACCTAGTGTGAGTATGATGAGCATGGGGCAGCCACCTAGAAGACCAGGTGGATGGTGGTGAGGAGGAGCCGGTGATAAGGTTGCATAGGGGGTGGAGACACAGGTGCCATTGGAGGAATACATGCTCCTGGAGGAGAGGACAGTCTAGCATGATGCTTGGAAATGTAGATTTTACTACTTGATTGTATATGATGACATAGGCTCATAGAAGCCCATTTTTGTATGATGAGGACATATATTGATTTTTTGGACATTTATTATGATGTATACGAACTTTTATATATATATATATATATGATGATGATGATGATGATGATGATGATGATGTTGATGATGGATTATGGCTTATATTGTACTTTAATTTGTATGTGGTATATGTTGTATGTTTCTATTTTAAATTTGTTAATGTCTTAAATGTATTTTGATGTATGTTAAGAAGCGTGATATGTTAAAATGTTTGGATTTATATATTTTAGATGTGGTCAAATGTTTGATTAATCTAGATGAATTTAAAATGTGATCAAACAAACGTGTAAAATAAAAATGTAACTAAATAAAATGAGGTAAAAATGGAGCGATTTCCCCACTTTAAATTTCAACAAGCATGAAAATACTTATACTCGTGACCTTCTCAAACATTGAATAAGATCATCAATGGGTGATTACACAATCCAGCATGATAGGAATGTGAGTTTGAGTGAATGTACTTTGCTAAGATGACGAAGGGATTTTGTGTGTGTAGGCCGATGTGGGAGAAAAGGGATCTCCTTTTCAACATGTTCATAGGAACAATGCCCCAACTTTACATATTATTTTGAAGCAAACTGATTGCGATGAGAAGCTTGCTATAATGGGAAAGATGATCGATGTGGGAAGCTTTCCTAGATGCTTTTGATATTGATGTGTTTTTGAAGGCTGATCAAAGCAAGAAGCCTATTTCTATGAGTAACCATCCTTCAAGGGTATGGTTAACATGTTTGATTTTTACAAGATGGTCATCCTTTGAGGCATCAATCAATAATTTTGACCAATACCTTTCCTTTGAGGGAGCAGTCTACTTTTTGATATTTTGATAATGACTAAGACTTTGAGAATAGTTTTCCTTCAAGGGATTAATCTATTGTATTTTGATATTTTGATAAGAGAAGCATCCAAATGGTATTGTACATATACATGTTGAGCTGAGAGAAAGGTCCTAATAAACCATTTCAAGGAGGGGATAAAATGTGTACATGACCTACACACATGCCTCATGTCATGGTTTTGATGGATACAGGATGAAAATGTGTAACGACTTTATCAATTATCCATGGGAAGGATGTAATGACGATAGTTATGGTGTCCATTTTCAAGGTGTACTTAGGATACTAATGGATAGCCACATCATTATAATGATACGATGAAATGATAGGATTTAGAGGTAACCATTGTCATGACAATCAATTATTTAACAAGAGAAAGGTCATAAGTGCGAGGCATTGAGAGGTTCCCTTTCAAGTTCCCCATCAAGATAAGCAAGGCGATACGCTTCTAACCCATATTTGTGAGTAATAACATATAGACCAATCCAATTAGGGGAAAAATATACATGTTTACTCTTCTCTAATGTAGTAACATTTCAATTCTCTATGAGTACAAAATCATGAATTTTAAAGTCACGTTCTTTAACATTTCATATATGTTCTACTAATATGTTGTTGATAAACTTGATGATGTTTGAGGGCTATTAGATGCTTTTCATCTAACAATTCAAGTTGTGCTAAATGGTCTTGGTGATATTCTTCATCGGGGATGAAATATTTGAGAGATACATGAAGTGACAGAATTTGTATTTCAAGAGGTAGGAATACTTCTTAAATAGATGAGTAAATAAGGCATAGCACCCGGTAGGTGTGTGGATGCTAGTTTGATAATCCCAAAGAGTAAATAGGATTTGGAGATGCCAATTTCTTCCTATGTCATCTATTATTTTCATAAGGATTTTATTAAGTGTTTTATTAGAGGTCTCACCCTCTAAATTTTCTTGAGGATAATATGGTGATGAGAAGCCAAGTTAGATGTTGAAAACATCACACGGATATTTTTAACTTCTTTGTTTTTGAAGGATTTTCCATTATCTGTGATGAGCTTATGCGGGATACCAAAATGACATATGATATTTTGATACATGAAATTGATGATAGGCCACGATTTTTTCGATGTTAAAGGAATGACTTCAACCCAACCCACTTAGTAAAGTATTTGGTCTCTGTGATTATGGAATGATGCGGTTGGGATGATTTATGATTAATTATTGTCAAAACTACGTTTATAAAGAATACCTCCTATAATGACGAAATGGGTGACATGTTGGAGAAATGATTGTTTAACACCGTGTGATAAGTATGATGGGAGTTTACATTCAATGAGATAATCATATATCTGAGTATACCATAGAATGGGTGGACTACTTTCAATGATATTAATGGAAGGTAGCTCATTTTGATGTGAAGGATGATCTAAGTGTTGAACAACTATAGACATCTTAGTGTTATCCTTAGATTTTTTTGTTTCAAAGGGACGAGGGATCCGAGAGATGCCATAGTGTCTCGCAAACTCATTAGAATACCGTGGGATAGCTTAAATGGTATAATGATCGAATGCACT
The DNA here is from genome assembly GCA_018340775.1 of Taxus wallichiana var. yunnanensis. Classification (NCBI taxonomy): domain Eukaryota; kingdom Viridiplantae; phylum Streptophyta; class Pinopsida; order Cupressales; family Taxaceae; genus Taxus; species Taxus wallichiana. The sequence goes on along the minus strand of CM031239.1, from coordinate 202,720,597 downwards.
AAGGAGAAAGTCAACAACAACTTTATATTTTTGAAGGATTTCATTCTTACATTGGTATTCTCCTTTGACTTGACTGACGACAAGTTATGAATCTTCGTAGATTTCTAAGATGTGGACACCTAGGAGAATAGTGGTGTTTAAACCCATGATTAAGGCTTCATATTCACCATGTTATTAGTACATTCGAAGTTAATTTTGAATGATAATGAAGTGGAATGTTCCAGGGAGGTATGATAACAACTCCAACTCCTCCCCTTCTTGGAATTTAGAACCATCAAAGAAGAGGGTCATTTTAATGGGGATGAAATCAGATTTTTGATGGATTCTTCGGGAAGACATTCGTGGGGTGGTTGGTTATTATCGAAAGAGGTACATTGTCAAGCTGATTTACAATGGCCTGGCCTTTAATATATTTTTGAGATCTAATTTTGAGATCAAATTTAGTCATGAGCATAATTCATTGAATTATGTGATCATCGTGATAAGGTTTAACATACATGGTTTTAAGTGGATTAAAGATGGTGACGACATATGTCTTGTGATTGAGGAGATAATGTCGAAGTTTAGAGGTAGCGAAATATAACACATAATATAGTTTTTTGAATTCGGTGTGAAGCGTGCTTCATACTCATGGAGTGTGTGGCTATTGTAGTATACGACCTATTCACGACCTTGATTATCATGATGGATGAGCATAGCTCCTAACACATGCTCTAAAGTGGATATTTATAGATAAAATGGCTCACATTCACGAGATGGAGTAAGAACAGATGATGATAATAGATATTGTTTGATTTTGTCAAAGGATTTTTGGCAATCAAAATCCCAATGAAACTCTACATCCTTGTGGAGAAGATGTCAAACATTTAACATCAATAAGAAAGTTGTGATATGAAACGTTGAATTGACTGCAATTTACCTTGGAGGTTATGCAATTGTTTAAGATTAGATGGTGGAGGCATTTCAATGATTTCTCTAACCTTCACTTTGGGTCCACTTTAATACCTCGGATAGATATGATGAATCCTAAAAATTTTCCAATGAGAACACCAAAAACACATTTTGCAAGATTAAGATGAAGACAAAACTAGATGAGATGAGTAAAAATTGATTCAAGGATAACAAGATGGTCCTTTCATGATTTAGACTTTCCTAAAAGGTCATCGATGTAGTAATTAATAATTTTGTGGATGAGGTCATGAAAAATGTATGTCATAGCACATTGATAAGTAGCCCCTACATTTTTATGGCTAAATGGCATGACACAGTAGCAGAAGGTTCCCAAAGGGTTGATGAAAGAAGTTTTGTGTTGATCATCGGAGTAATGAGGATTTAGTTATAACCAGAAAATCCATCCATGAGGTAAAGTGTTTCATAACCTGGACGTTAAGTCAACAAGATGATCTATGTTTGGAAGAGGGAAATCATCCTTTAGATAGGTGAGGTTGAGATCCCTAAAGTCTGTGCAAATGCAAATTTTTCTTGAAGCTTTAGTTACGAGGACAACATTGGAGACCCATTGTGGATAGTCAATGGGTATGATAAAGTTAGCAGATAAAAGGCGTTACAACTCTTCCTTAACAAGGAGAGCTATATGGGGATGCATTTTATAGAGTTTTTGTTTAACTAGCTTAGCATCGGGATATGTGACTATGTTGTGTACAATAATGTTAGGATTGATTCCGGGCATATCATTGTATGACTAGGAAAAGGCTTGGTGATATTTTTAAGAACAAGTGAAATCATTTAGTTCTTGTGGATCTAGATATTGAATGACCTTAACTATGCGTGGATCCTGAGGGTAACTAAGTTAATGTCGAGGGTGGATTTGTTAAGGATATTTAGTGTGTCAAATGGTAGGTATTTCTAAAGAAAACGGTCTTCAGCTCCCATATGGGAAAGGATATCCTGGTCATCCTGACACTGGAGGATATCTATGGTAGACGAATCTTCATCAACCATTTTTGGCCAAACAAGGGGTAATGATTTGGTGGAGTGATTAGATTGATAAGTAAGTGGCCCTAAAGATATAGCATTGATTAAAAAAATTAGGTGGGATGGATATGGTGTCGTCTGTGTCCATAGGATCTTTAGGGTTTGTCGGTGATGATGGTTCTAGTTCGGAAAAAGTTATGAATGTAACCAATTTGGATGTAGTGGCTTTGCACATTCCAGAGGTGAATTTTTAATGGTGTAAACCACTTTTCTCATAGGCTTTAAGAGAACATATGATAGTGTTATAATGGGTTCCTTGTTCATAACACCCAAGGCCAAAATCTCTCCATGTGCAGCAATGAAGATACATGTGGGTGAAGTTTGGATTGTCAAGGGATTTGAAATTTAATGTGAATGGCATGACATGGTGTGGGTTGACAATATGGGATGGAGGATTATTGAGTCCCCCATAGATAAGGTTTGTTTTGAGATAAACATGACCGTAGGAGATAACATCTCCTACATTTGGGTCATACATGGGTTATTTTTCATGGAGACCATATGTTTTAGGTGAAGGGATGGAGTTGAGCAAGAGGAGACAATATTCCCCAAGCGTAAGATGTTGTATGACCTCACTAACAGAACAATAATTTGGTATCTTAGAAGAAGGTATTAATGTGCTAATAGACACATCATCAAATGTCCTAGATGTGGATTTAGGTACAAGGATGTCGTTTGGGCAGTACATCATGTAAAAGTCAGCTAATGGATTTGGATCAATGGGGATAGTGAAATTTCAACCCTCGTGTTCATATTTAAGACAACGATAGAGGGTGGAAGGAACACATCACATGGTGCATATCCAAGGGCATCCTAATAACATGTTGTATTAAAACTCTCCTTCTATAATGTAGAAGAGCTCTGGTAGGGTTTTGACGCCAACTTTAAGTGGAAGTATGATGGTGCCTAATGTGGGTGTGAGTGTCATTGAAGGATCGTAATAGGACCATAGTTTGAGCAATAAAAATGTTGGTCAAAAGCAAGGGATGATATGATATTAATGGTGACACCATTATCAATCACAACCCTCTTGATGGAGATGTCATTGATCTGAGCAGTGATAAAGAGTGGTAGGTCATGGTCCTCTGGTCTGAGAGAGGGAATTTCAGATGGTTCGAATGATATAGAGGTGGATGATTTGAGAGCACCCATAAAGTTTGTGAAGGGAAATAGATCATTGGCTAGAAACATTGATGGATTAAAGGGCTTCCTGGTGAGGCTTGCTAATGAAAAGGTGATGTTTGGACTAGTTCATAAGTGACATCCTGACGGGGACCGGTGTAGTTGTTTGATAATAACCTTCTAGACTATTGTGAAAGGAGTGTCACTTGCTTGTATTGACATTTTGGTTACAACTGATGGTGTTTGATTGGACTCTTGGGGTTCTAAGGAATAGATACCTTATGTTTGTTAGATGAGATTGATAATTTAGGGTGGGGATATAACAATGAAGTTTTAATTTTCTTAGGCTAAAATGGTTCCTTGTCATAATTTTGTGAACGGTTAGTGATGTGTATGCGACATCAAATTGATGATCAAATGCTTTAGGGATGGATTTTTCAGGTTTTAATGATGAGGATGATGTTGGTGTTGCATTTGATTGAGAAGGAAGGAAGATAAGATTACCAAGTTCTTGTACCTTTAAGTGAAAATCTCTACAATCCTCTATGGAATGGCCTTGTGTTCTGTGGTAATCACGAAATCATTGAAGTCATACCAGGAAGTTTTCCATATGTGGTGATCTGATGGCTTAGGAGGTGATAGTGTAATAAGTGACTACTGTAAGAGATAATCTAGGATGGTGGCATAATGCCCTTTTGGTGTAGATGTGGATGGGACAAGATTTCATCTATATAATTCTCAGGGGGAGTGAGATAGATTATTTAATTACAAGTTGCTTATTTGTTATTCATGGAGGTTTTCTAGGTGCCACAATGGATGGAAGTTGAGGGCCCAACAGGGGTGACAACTGGTGTGGATAGTTGGACTAAGTGATGGGTAAAGGGTGAGGACCTAGTATAGATGTCGTGGTGAAGCGGTGGGTGTAGGGTAATTGTACTATACAATAGGTGCAGTGTGGATTTAATGTAGGGGGGCTGGTAGGTAGGTTTGGCTCACGAAATTATAAGGGAATGAGGTCCATGCAAAGGGTTTTGATCTAGAAAGACATATTGAGGGATTTTGAAGACTTGAACAATACCCTATTTATGAGGTCCTTTTTTGTTTTGGATGAACTAGGTGTGGTTGACGAGGATGTAATAGAGTTCATTTTCTTGAGGTAGAAGGTGTTTTGGTTTGTTTTTCAGATGTAACTTTGGGTGTAGTTTCGGGAGGCATAGAGGATATAGGTACAAATTCGGTATGTGCATGTGATGAGGGTGTGGGGATAGCTTTAGTAATATTTTTAGTAGATGGAGGCTCAACAGCTTTGGGCTCATTAGATTCTCAGTGTTGATTTTTAGTTTTTAATTCAATTGGTGATGAGGTGGATTCAGGGATAGGCTCTATTTTTATTATTGTATTGATGGTGTGAAAACCATTTGTTATTGGTTAATTAAAAGATGAGGTATGTTTTGGAAAATGTTTCTTAAATATGTCAATATTTTGATTTGGGGTGCATTTGGATTGTCTAAGTGGAGTTCACCCTTGTCAATCAAATCTTGAAGTACATTCTGGAACATGTGACACCTTTTGATGTCATGTCCATTAACCCTATGGTATTTACAATAGTCATTATCTTGGTACCAAATAGGTTTAGATATTGACGTGTCGATGGGTCGAATAGGTGGGAGAGATATCATGTTGGAGGCAAGAAATTTGTTAAAAACTACACTATAAGTCTCTCCTATAGGTGTATAGCTATGTTGTTGATGGGGAGCACTTGACAGTGGGTTTTTCTTTGGGATTATATTTAACCGTGATGACGTTAGTGGATGTCTTATACTTATCGGCATTGGATAGTGACTTAGATGGGAACTAAAATTTTGGCTTCTTAGGACAAAGTTTAATCTAACCATCTTCTAGAGCTCGCAATTATAGTTTACAGGCCATGGTAAAAGCCTCATCAAAATTTTGAAATGATTAGATTTGTAATGTGGATGAGATATGTTTAGTGCACATACGACAGAAGATTTTGATTGATTCTATTTGTGGTAATGAAAAAGATAGTTGATTAACTAAACCTCTCTAACAAACAAAAAAATTGGCAATAGATTCATCTTCAAATTTCTTGATGGCATATATGTCATTGATAGTGACTTTGCGTGTTATGTTTATGGAAAAGTTTTCTAAGAAGAGCTGAAAATTTTGTGTAAAGGAGAACAAAGAATGTTGCAGAATGTTATTATACTAATCCAAGGCAAGACCGATAAGGGACGTGGGAAAGGTCCTCGGCATGATATCTTCATCGTGAGATATTAAATAACATGCGTGACAAAAGGCATGGATGTGTTGTTAGGGATCTTCCTTGCTGTAAAATTTAATAAACTTTGGAAGTTCCCAGTGAGGCGAGATATGGTTTATATGGTACTAAAGGATGAATGGGCTCACAAAAATTTGATTATAGGAGAGAACACTCTTTGATGAAGACAAAGCCTCTTTGAGACTAGATATGTGGTTCGAAGGGCTTGAAAAGGATCAGATTGAGTTTATTCTTGTGAGGATGGACTAAGTTGAAATGAAGATTGGGTAGGATGTGGGTATGTTGGAATGCTTTGCTTTACAGGTAAGGAATGTTTTTTTGGGGTACATTTTGTTGAGGAACATTCATTTGGTAAGAGACATTATGTTGGTAAGGGATATTTGGTTGTGAGACATTATACTATGGAATGTTTTGTTTAGGTATGTATTGTTGAGGTATATGGTATTGTGGGATGTTTTGTTGTGATATATAATGTTGATGAGGGATGTTTTGTTAAGGGATATTTTGATGAGATGGAAAACTTTTTTGGGAAGCTAATGGTTGTGAGGGTTGTATGTATTGGTATTGTAATGACATGGATGAATACGTAAGTGGTTGCAAATATGTGAGTGACTTTTGGAAGGATATGATAGAGGCAACAGAGGATGGGGTTTGTTAAAAATATTTTGTTAAGAAATATTGTGTTGTGGAATGTTTTGAAGAGGTGTAGATTGTGACATGGAAATTAATGGTTGTGATGGTTTTGGTATGTATTTTGAAATAGGGTGAGTACTAGCAATAACACTAGTATTTACTAGTGTTGTAGTTATAGGGATAAACATGGTTATGTTTTGAATAGGATTAATGCTTGGTTGTAAAGATACGGTGGCGAGAGAAGGCCACAAAACTCTATGGAGGTGTTTGTACCTATGAAGAGACCGACAAAGTTGTAGTAGTATTACTTAGGGGAGGAGTGGAGCCTATTGAAGGGCTTGGTGATGATGTAGGTTGTTGAGCAGAGGTGCTTTGTGATGAGATCATATGAAGGTTGTAAATAGGACCGGAGAGACATCGATATCTCAGGTTAATTGGTAGACGATTGACCATTTGATGCTTTAGATTGGTCAATAGGAAAAAAGATATAGACATTTGATGTTTCAGGTTGATTTTTTGAAGTGTATGGGTATAATTGTTGAATGACCGGTTCTCGATTTTGATCAATGAGACATACAATTGTAGATGACATATTATAAGTGTATGGAATGGGTTGGGGTGTAAATGGTTGCATTTGAACATTTCTAGCTACTAGATAAGTGTTGAGGAAATAAAATTTAAGTCTAGCATTTCTTCAAAGACAGGATCTCCCCTATTATAGAAAGGAGGTTTAGATGCTTCTGTTTGAGGACTAGGAGAAAAGAACTATCTTGTTTCTTGTAGTCCAAACATATGAGGTATTTGACCATGATATTGATGTGGGGAATGAAAGAGTTTTTGTCCCATTTCTTCATTATAGTTGGCCCCTATTCATTCCAAGTCTGTTGGGTGTTAGAAAAGGGATTGGATGTAACTATTTGATAATATGGGATTTGTTGTTGTGTGGGTGCAGAAAGTATTATAGGAAATGATGTAGTATAAAATGACACATGTTGTTGAAATGTAGGTGGTGGAGTGGACATATTTTCGAATCTTTGTTACGAGCTTGTTGTCTAGTAAGTACCATGGTATGAAGACCCACAAACACCTAAAAATAAAAAAATAACTAATTTGGTTGATTTACAAATAACAAGAAAAAGTAAGAAAAATGTTGTTTTATACTTATCTTAATTAATTATGAAAAAGTGAAATGTGTAAGATGGTTAATGAGGGTCTTAGGAAATGGTTGTCTATGGTTGGTTTCAGGTTTGTTTAAGGGTGGAGTCCTTGATATACCCAAAGGTATGTGAGGCCCAACTTTTTATTGCTTCTAGTATGGGCATGGTATTGGGGCATACCCCTCACTTCATGATCCCATCATGATAAGGAGTCGGGTCTTGGGCCAAAATATACTTGATAGACAGGAGATTATACTAGACCAAAACACTCGAGTCACTTCCTATTGGGTGATGAAATCCCAATTAGTTTCACCTGGGTGGGAGTTGTTTGAATGATTTTTTTATTTTGAAGTGATTTGGTTATGTGTGGGGAAAGATAAAGTGAATGCAACAAGTTAACTTCCCTAATTAAAACTAGATGATCAAGAAGTATGAAATGATTCGTTTTAATACCCCAAAATGAAGTGTTATTTTTATAAGAGCGGGCAATCAAAATGCATTACGAAAAGCAAAATAGGGATTAGGAATCACTATGATATTACTCACTTTTTATAGATTTTTAGTGAATTTTTAAGCCAACAATCCGAATCCCAAAGAAACAAGCTTTACAGTAATAGTGTCATGCAAACAAGTTAGGAAAATAGAAAATAGAATGAAAGAAGTGAAAAACAAATTGTGAAACTATATATAAGAAAAACACATAGTCAAATCATTGGCGATTTTCCCAACCGCAGTAATTGGACTAATTACAGATTGATTATCACATAGTGACTTAGAAAAACAAATACTATTTAATTGATGAAATGAAGCAGAGAATTAAGGAACCCATCGAAATGATCTAAAGATAGTAAATAATGATGTAAGTAAATTAATCTAAATGTAATAAACCCTAAATGACAAAGGAAGGTAGGTAAATAATGACTTAGTGATTAAAAAATCATGTGTTGTGCAGAGGTCTAAAATTAGAAACCGATTATGAAGACAACCACTCAAAAACCCCTTAAAGGGTAGATCTGGACTACCGAGATGACATAGGCACTTGGGAGTGTACTTGGGGATCCCCAAAGATGCCCTAGTTTAGATTATGGGTTATGAACTATGTAGAAGCTCAAAAATATGTGTTCTACAATGTCGCAACTAGGTCTCGAAACTCTCTCTATCTATCGTCGCACTTGATTTGTTGGATGATCTGAATGATGCCCTACACAAGAAGAAGAAGAATGGGTCGATGACCTCAACCACCAAAATTAGTGGACTTATCACTAATAACTACACTACATTATGGACCCTAATGTAGTTCTGGTGAGTGTGTGTGAATGGTTCCCTAGGTGCTCTCGTGCTAGTCACACTTTGTGTAGTAGCGAGCTATGATAGCTATAGAATATGTAGAATAGATGTAGAATAGAATAGATAAAATCCCTCCCTCTATGTGAATGGATGTGATGTAGAATTTTAGCTAGAATGTATGGAACTATGTGGATGAAGATGGTGCAATAGATGCAACCCTAGATGGAGTGATAGTAGTGATAGAATGCAAAGACCTAGAACCCTCTATTATGGTCTTATAAGCTTTGTATTTATAGGGCTCTCAAGTTTAATTTTGTAATTAATCTCAAAAAGGCTGATTGGGAAGAAGATAAGGATGACCAACAACTAGAAGTGACCCAAAAAGGAGTGAAAGAGGTTAAACCTAGATCAGGGCACCCACGGTGGGACCAGGGCACCCCAGGTGCCCCATAGATAGGCTTGGGCCTGGAAATTAGGGCTAGAATCTTGGGAAGGTTGTGGAACAGACCGAGATAGGTAATGGAAAATATGCGGGAAAAGATGAAATAAAATACAAGAGGAAGATAGGAAAAGGTGGACAAAAGGGGGATTAATTAGTACTTTGTACACTTGAGAACCTTCTAAATAGTAGTATAAGACCGAGCTAAATATGTCTAAAATGCATGATTTTATGTCTACATTTTTCCCCACTTTATGTTGGTGAGTGAACAACTCGGTAACATAAAGTAGTCAGAGAAGCATACCTAAATCCATGCAGAGTGTAGAAGAAAGTGCATGCCGATGGACTAGACTCAAACGTGGAGGAGTGTGGATTCTAAAGATGAAAAATGTAAAAAGAAGTGATGAGAGTGCACCTAGGGTGGAATGTGTGTGTGGTTGTTGCAATGTAAAGGAAAGTGCCTATAGTGGTGTGTTGTTGTTGTTGTCATTGTCATTGTTGTTGTTGTTGTTTCCCCCAATTTGACTGCTTGTTTCTCATATGGTGAACTGCAAGGAGAAAATGTCTCAAGTAGTCAAATATGTATGTATGTAAAAATGTGTAAAATATGCATGTATATAGAAAAGTGTAAAATACACTGAAATAGAATGTAAATGGAAAAATGGAACATGTGCACCTGATCCATGTCGAGAGAAAGGGTGTAGAAGGATATCTTGTACTATCACGAGTTTTAGGCGATCTCACATGCCACCCTGGCTGAAGAAGTATATGGAGGAATTATTCCATGTGTCCTCCAACCTTTAACTTCTTCTTTTGCAATGCTAGAAGAGATCTCTGTACTAGTTTTTTGGGTGATCCTATGCCACTGGATGAAGAAGTGTAGAGAGGCCACCCATTATAACCCTTAAGCCTATAACCGCTCTGTAGAATTGCTAAAGGACACCATGTCCTATTAAGGCCACTGTGTATGGAGTTTGGTCTGATTTGAACTCACTCATTGTGTCTGAACTAATGTAGATACACTTGTGTTAGTAGAAACCCATAATGATGCCCCCTCTTTGGGGGTGCATGCGACGACTCTAGAAGGAGAATGCGGCCCCAAAAGAGGACCCACCACACTTTGACCTTGTAACCAAATCAACCTTGTAGGGGAAAGGGAAATCACTTGGTAGATACCAAGGTGCACACAAAAGGGGATGGATAGCCAAAAAAGTGTTAGTCCACAAGCACATGCATGTAATTAGTGTAAAAATGCAAACAATGTAGAAAAACTACCAAGTATAGTAGTGTAAACACACAAGAAGACAAAATAGACACACAAAGTGGGTTTCAAACATGGGACATCACTCATGATGTCACAAGACAGTCAAGGCCATCATGGCTGAAAACAACAGACAAGTGTGCACACAGAAAAAGGGAAAAGCCCACAAACAAAGGAAAACAAGTAAATTAAACACACAAATAGTCATGGAAACATAAAATCCTACAAAAACAAGTGTTGCACATGGAACACTATTATCATGTTAGAGATGATAACCAATATGTCAAAAACATGTATAAGCAAGTAGTATAATATGCTAAGTACAAAATGAAACAATAACACCTAGATATGATGAGTGTGGATGCCCCTAAGTGACCGGTATAGTAAGGGTAGAAGGTGAGCATCCATGTCATGTGGAAATGTCCTGTATCTACGATCACACTAAACAAAGGTGAATGCACATGTGTGTATGATAATGACATATAAGAAAGTAATCTAACATGTGTAATAGAATGAGCATGTAAAACACTAGTAAGAAAAAGTAAATGCTACCAAGACAATGCAATATGTTGTGGATGGATGGATGGAATGAAATGCAATATGGAATGATAGGAGCAACATGCCCCCCGAGTGTATGGAATGTGTATGCAGTGAGGTTCATTTTTTTGCCCCTCAATAGTCAAGAATGAACCGTAAACAAGAGTGCATCATCGGGAAATGGTCTAGTAGGGTAGGTTATGTCTAGCACACTATGATGAGTGTGTATGGGTAGTGGTGATGAAATGAGACATGGGGAGATGATGTGTGTGGATCCTATAGAGAAAGTGTGTACCATGAATTTTTTGAATGAGTGATGATTTAGCCCTAAGAGTATATCATGATGGAAGAAATATATGGTGATAAGACGTATAGAAAGGGAAGCATGGACCATATAGCCTAAGCGTATACCATGACATGTTAGATGGATGAGTGATGATTTATCCCAAAGTGTATATCACTATATGATGAAAGAGGAAGGTGACGATGTAGCCTATAGCGTATATGTCACTATGAGATAGGTGATGAGGGTGTGTGATAATAGAAGGTGGTGAGTTAGGGCTAAACATAGACCACTATGTGATGAAGAAGGTAAGGGTAGTGATTTATCCTAAAGCGTATACCACTAAGTGATGAAGAAGGTAAGGGTGGTGATTTATCCTAAAGTGTATACTAATTGATGAGTGAGAGGAGGGTGGTGATTTAATCTAAGGTGTATACCACTACGAGGATGGAATAGGCATGGTGATTTATCCTAAGACATATGGCACAATAGGATGATGAAAGGCATGATAAGGTAATGGAATAATTGGGAATGTAGAAAATGTAAGAGGAGGAGAGAATAGTAGATGTTAGAGTGTAATAGAAGGATGTAGAAGTGATGATTTAACCTAAGGTGTATACCACTATAGTATGTGATGATGTGTGTGGGTGAAAATATATCCTAGAGCATTGGTCACTAGTCCGATGAATGTGGTATGATGACATGTCACATATAGGTAAGGTTCATTTGATTAGTAAACCCTCGGCAGTCGAGTATGAACCGAGGAACTAGAGTGTGTCATAGGGTGGTGAGTGCAATGTGTAGAAGGATGTGTAGTAGGTGAAAAAAGGGTGAATACGATGTGGAAATGCGATGTAGAAAAATATAGGGTAAATGTAAGTATATGTATGTAGATAGAAATATAATGTGTAATGATAAGATAGAAAACTAGACCCAAGTATAAGGAAATCTAGTATAGTGGGTAGAATATAGAAGATGTATGAAATGTAAAATAGTAATAGAATAATGGAATGATGATGAAAAATAGAATGGAATAGAATGTAGTAGTGTAGAAATGTAGATGATAGATAAGATGTGGATATGCTAATAATAATGTAATGATGATAGATGTATATAAATGGTGATGACAAGAAAAACTAGACCCATGGATAATGTGACCTAGCATAAATAGTAGATGTATGTATTAATGTAAAACTAGACTCATATAAAATGACTAGTGTAGTATGTATAGGATGAATGATGTAGAAATGAATAAGAGATAAGGGATGTATGAGATAATGTAAGATGTAAATATATAGGTATAGAAATGATGATGTGTAGAATGTAAATGTGTAGAACCTAGAGTGCATTGTGTGGGGTTCAGTGTAATGGTAATCCCTCAATAGTCTAATGTGAACCGAAGCACTAGGGTGTGTCATTGGGTAATGAGGGTGATAGAGGATGTGACAAAGATGCTAGAGAGAAAATGAGTGTAGTATGAAAAGAGATTAAAGGTAAACCTAATGATAAGGTGCATGGGGGTGTGTGTATGTGCAATGCCCCCAAAGTGGCTAGGGAAAAGGGATCAACTGATAAGATTGAAGGATGTATGTCCATCGACCCATGCTTTAGAAGGAAGAAGGTAGAGAATGATGTTCTAGTAATGGTGGTATGGGAGATAATCATTGTGCCAGAGAATGAAGCCGATATGCATGGAAATGGTGAATATAAGATGATCATTCGTGGCATAGTAAAATTGTGTGGGTGAGGGAGAGTGAGGAAGAGTCACATGTGAAGTGGAGGATGATTGGTGTGGAATAAAGTGAGGTGATGATTATGGGTGAGATGTGCTAGTGGCTTGAGTAGGAGACCTATGCCGATGTATAGGACTAACTGACTGGAGTGGTTGGGATGAATATGGAAGAGGTGTATGAAACAATGGAGATAACCTGGTGGAATTGGTATGGGAGAGAGGTGAGGTAGGTAGAAGAGTGGGAGGGATAATGAAAATGAAGAGGCAGATGTGGGGGTCTAGGAATGTTCTTAAGGAAATAACTTGGTTATTGTAAATAAATTTGAGGCGTGTAAGTGTGTCATAAAATGTTGGTGGATTTGTGGATCCAATTAAATCATAAAAGTAGTAGAAGCTTGTGTATAAAATTAGAGGAGACCTAACTATTGGAGATACCAAATAATATGGGTCAATGCATGTGATATATTAACATATGATGTCCTCAAATGCGATGGAATGGGTAGTCAAGGATGGGTCACAGGGTAAACCAATGGAGTGGTTGGGAAGGAAAAGGAACACATGTTGATTAGAAGGTAGAGCAATAAGGTGATGATGAATCGATGGACCAAGGGCTTGTATGTGTAAATAATAGTGGAAGGTAGGATAAGGTGGTAGGTAAAAGGAATAATCGATGTTGGAGCAAAGTAAGATTGTGAGAATGAAAAGTCAAGATTTTTAATTTGGTCAAGCTCAACATGAAGAGAGATATAGTGGAAGAGGCCTCCATGGACTAGTATCATTTTTTTGGTTTTGTAAAAAAATTGGAGTTTATGATTATCATTGGGTGAAGATCGAGAATAGAAGATTAGGGAGCTCAATGACCATGGTGGTAGATCTGAAAAATGAGATGTAGAGGGTGAATCACATGAAGGTAATGGTGGCACATGATCATTAGAAAAATCATCAAGAGAGGTGTCAAATCAATGCTTAGACTACTCTTACTTGATAGGCAAGTGTCGAAGTTGGGTGGAGGTCTAAATAATGGGTGACATCAATGTACATGACCATGAGGATATTGTGGTCATAAAAAATTCCATGGGATCCTTGAGCATACCAAACAATAAGGTTGGGTGTATAATAAGTAAAGGAGCTACTAAAAATTTATGTTGGAAGGGATTTTGGGAATGGGAATGTGATATCAACATGATGGGATCAAGGAACATGATTCCTAATATTTGAACTTTCCTACTACAGACTAGTAGTCTGGAGTTTTAGGGTGATAGAGTTTTATCAAATGATGAAAAGGTGGAAAACACGTAACCCATAAGCGGTAGTGAGAATGGATAAATAAATCCAAAGTGTGGATCAATCATAGAGGAGTATGATCATCATTAAAGAAACACCTGTAGATGAAGGATAATCAGGAATCATCATGAGAATTTCTTATGTTGAAAAACATGAGGTGATGAGAGGATGTGAACTCTTAGTAATAATTATTGATAAAAAGAGTGCAAGTGAATGATGGAAATACTAAGAAAGATGGTGATGACAATGGGATGATATTAAGGGGTTAAAAATGGTGGTATAATCTTAGGACTAATGGGAAAATTTAGCTAGGATAGTATGGTCATTAAGATAGAAGGTACATGAAGGCATACAAAGAGTAGTGGGTGACATTTCTTTGAAAATGGGTAATTGGGGAATAGTGAAGAAAGGTGGGAATGGTTAAGCGTAATGGATGGTGAAAAGGAGTAAGCAAAGTGAAGGATGTAGAATCTAAGGGAGAGAGGCCCTCAAAGAAGAAACAACTATGAAGAGGTATTTGATATATATCGATCATGCCAACGATAGGAGTTGAAGGAGGAGATATGATGTGAGATTGAGAGTCCACCATGGGTGACGAATAAGGAAACATAGAGATGGAGGTTTTTGCGTCCAATATGGGGGAGGTAATGGTAGGAACTGGAGGAAGAGCTTCCACTTCGGCTATGAGTTGAGCTAGGGATGTAGGATCAATAGTGTATAAGTAAAGGTAAAATCATCCGCAATGATATGTGATCATCCCAAAGTTGGAAGTCAATGAATGAAGGGAAATGATTATAGCCTACATAAGTGGGAGGGGTGCATGGATAAAAGCATGATTATGGCTATCAAATTGTAGTGTAGGTATGTAAGGGGTCTTAAAATAGAGGAATTGTGATGATGCCTACCCATGGTGAGAAAATACAAAGGGTTAGATCCTAGAAGGTGCTAAGAAATAAACAAGTTCACCAAAATGATTAACTAAAATAGGAAAACTAAAGGGGAAGTATATCCAATAGTTAATCTAAATAGAGGACATAAAATGCTATGGAAATGTAGTAAATAATCTAAAGATAGTAAATAATGATGTAAGTAAATTAATCTAAATGTAATAAAACCCTAAATGACAAGAGGAAGGTAAAGAATGACTTAGTTGGTTAAAGAAGTCTATCATAGGTTGTCGTAGGTCTGAAACTAGAAACCAACTGTGTAGATGACCACTCAAGAACCCTATGAAGGGTAGATCTAGACTATTGAGATGACACAGGTGTCTGGGAGGTATCTAGGGCTCCCAGGGTGCCATGGTCTAGATTCTGGGTGCTATGAACTATGTAGAAGCTCAAAACTATGTGTTCGTAGTGTCACAACTAGGTTTGAAACTCTGTCTATTTGTCACACTGGATTTGCTAGATGAGCTGAATGACACCCTACACAAAGAAGAAGAATGGGTCAGACTGACCTCAAGCCACCAAACCGGTGGACTTATCATTGAGCATGCACTACATTATCGGACCTTGATGTAGTTCTGGTGAGTGTGTGTGAATGGTGCCCTAGGTGCTCTTGTGTCAGTCACACTTTATGTAGTAGAGCTATGATAGCTATAGAAGATGTAGAATAGTATGTAGAATAGAATAGATAGAATCCCTCCCTCCTATGTGAATGGATGTGATGTAGATTTTGCTAGCTAGAATGTATGGAACTATGTGGATGAAGATGGTGCAATAGATGCAACCCTAGATGGAGTGATAGTAGTGATAGAATGCAAAGACCTAGGACCCCCATTATGGTCTTATAAGCTTTGTATTTATAGGGCTCTCAAGTTTAATTTCGTAATTAATCCCGAAAAGGCCAACTGGGAAGAAGATAAGGATGACCAATAGCTAGAAGTGACCCAAAAAGGAGCAAAAGAGGTTAAACCTAGATCAGGATGCCCAAGGTGGGACCAATGCACCCCGGGGCACCCTAGAGAATAGACAGTAGGGCACCCAAAATTAGGGACTAGAATTTTGGTTGTGGAATGGGAAAATAGGTAATGGAAAATATGGCGAGAAAGACAAAATAAAATACAAGGGAAGATAGGAAGAATGTGGACAAAAGGGGGGATTAATTAGTACTTTTTACACTTGAGAACCTTCTAAATAGTAGTATAAGACCGGGATAAATATGTCTAAAATGCATGATTTTATGTTCATGAAAACGTGATATAATATATAAAAATGTGATCAAATGTCTATCACTTATTTAGTTTATTACAAATAGTAGTAAATAATGATGATATATGAAAGAAAAAAATCTATAACTCGAAATCAAAATCTAGGTTTGTATCCAAATTTTCAAAAAAATTAAAGCCCATTGACAAACTAGGTCCTCATCCTCACTAAAGTATGAGTCAGGATCTTTGATGTAATCATCCATGAAGAAATCTGAAAGCTCTTCCTCTGTGTCGTACATATGGGTAAAGTTGGAATAAGAATCCACAAGGCTGACTTCACTTTCAACTCCAGATTTAGATGTGGTGTGTGTGTCTTTGGGGATGTCTAATCCTACATTGTATTGGTACTCGAATGGTGTAAGATCATCTTAGATCTACTGCACTTTGTAGTAGGCTTCCCTAAAATCAGTAGTGGCTTCTCTAATCGATCAATGGGGGCTCGTGAATATTACATAGCTCCAAGTCGTGCATTAGGTCATATTGTTCCCAGAGTGTAAAGGGTGTTGGAAGATTGGTAGTGAGTTTATAGTGGTGATGGGATGGTTAATTCCTGCTATGTCCATCTACAAGATCCATACTTGACAAGAGGTTAGTAACAAAAAGAACAAAACAATCGATAGCAACTTCTAAATGAAATCTTATAATAGAAAACACGTAAAATCACATACGATTGGGCTAATCGCAAGCAATTATGAGAAATACTAACTCGGCTACTAAAATAAATTATTTGACTATCTAATAAGAAGTTATGATTTTTTTGAGAGAAAAATTAATCCTAGAGATGATTAAACAAGTAAAATTTAAGGTAAAAGAGTGAAATCGAGAACAAGATGAACCTTTGAGTGACAATATATGATGTGAGATTGTCTTTGATGGTATTTTGACAATGACCAAGCCTAAACAACTCTTAGATATCCGACTAATGAGAAAGTGATGTGGGTAAATGCAAAACAACATTGACACGACTTGATCATGCTTAAGAAAACTTGATGATGTTCTGTCTCATCTAGATGAACATGAATGGTCCCGAAGAGAGCGCGTAAAAACTAGTATTTATAGATCACTAGCGTTCGATGGAATCGCCAACGTTTTTTTGGTCAATTTGAGCTTGGGTGAGATTGGAGGAGATAAAACTTATATTTTGAACTTGGGTTCTTAGAGATTATGAAGGTCATGGTGTGATAACTAGAGAGGTTGAGTGTGAGGGATTAGAGGTCGATAGGGGTAGTTAGGATAGATGGAAATGATTTTAGTAGGTTTCCTATCATACTAGTCATAACTAGTGAGATGTAAGGAACTTGTTATGGGGATAAGTTAGAGGTGGTTTAGGTAATATTTTTAGAAGGTTTCTTAGTTAAAATGTTATAATTAGTGAGTTAGGAGGAGTTGTCATGGTGAGGTGTGAGGGTGAAGTGGATTAACCGATTAATTAATTAACTACGAGAAGGATAATGTGACCTTAAGAAATATAAGGAAAATTAATTAATTAAAATGAGTGTGGGGGTAGTGACCTAGGTATAGGGATGTCGCCTAAATAATGCAATGACGAGTTTAACTAATCAAATAGATGAATTAGGTTATGAAATGGTATGCGAATGATATCATTTGTGTGAGAACAAGGTGTGTGATTTTTAGTGTCTACGTAATCCTTAGGGCACAAATTTTTCAACCTTCCACACCCACCCATGCACCCACTTCTTTCACACGTTTAACTTATGTTCTTCT
Organism: Taxus wallichiana var. yunnanensis; assembly: GCA_018340775.1. NCBI lineage: Eukaryota > Viridiplantae > Streptophyta > Pinopsida > Cupressales > Taxaceae > Taxus > Taxus wallichiana. The sequence continues at coordinate 202,702,634 of CM031239.1, read as the reverse complement.
CGATACTTAGTCAATACTCCACAGGCCAACATTACCCCACACTAATGTCATTCCACCCCAACAATGGGTACTCATACCTTATCTCTCCAAAAATTAAGAATTAGAATAACTTAATAGAATCAATGAATGAAAGAATGGAAAAAAATATATGATTCATCACCCAACACACTTTTCTACATCCGACAATAATAATTCAGGGTACTCACTCTTAATATCTGCTTCTAACTCATTCCAATCACTGAGTCCCTTCTTCAAATTTCTTGGTATCTCCCTAAGCACAAGTTGTATTTCATCCATTATCATATCTTTACCCTTGTGCTTCAACCCCTTATTACATTTGCTAAATAGGAAATCATTCCATCCATTACGTCCATTCTTCTTGTTATTAGTTTCCCAAGTTCTTTTATTCTCTCCTTGTGAGGATCCTGGGTTGCTATGAGTGCATCATGCTTCTCTGCTAGCAATGTCAACCTCTCCTCACATCCCAGAGTCTCATTTTTCTTTGCAACAAGGACCTCATTCTCTTTAACCAATGTCCTTATTTTAATGATCAACTCTAGATCTTCACACATATTCAATGACAAGTCTACCTTCTTCAAATCTTCCTTAATTATTTTTAGTATGGCATCATATTCAACTATCTTGCATGCTATTTTTTTTCTTCATTCTATCTTTTCAACTGCTACCTCTTTCTCTTTCTCTCGCCACTTTATATTTAGCACTCACCTTACACGTTGGTTCCCTCTTCCAACAATAACTGAACTGAGGTATATAAGTAATGCATGAATGATGGGATGGTACCACTTACATGTTTCTCATATTGTGGATGTGCCTTCTGAATTTATTCTTCCATCTCCTTGGCCATCTCAAGGCAATTATTTGCCCTCTTTTTTTCCTTCTCCTTTTCCTCCTTTAGGCACTTGAATTCCTCATCTTTATCTTTCTTATCTTCCAAACAGAGTCCTCATCATAACTTTCCCTACGTTTTGCACGTAACCTCTCGCAACTATCTTGGTTAAAGCGTTGCTCTCTTGTTCATTAGTAAAATTCATATTATTTATAGTCCAATGCCTCTCATGTGAAGCTTTCTTCATTTCCTCTTTACACAAGACTGCTCACACATGTCAAACTCAAAGTTCATCTATGTGGGTTTACATACTCCAAGATAACTATTTTCTTGTACATTTGTTCACACTCTCGTGGTCCATTAACTCCCATCCATAGGGTTGTTCCATTAAGGGTTCTCTCGAACCCGACATGTATAATCTTTTTCAAGTCATTGATATACCCGAAGTCGGGATTTTGCACCATATATTCTTCCTTATTTCCACTAACGCACCGACATGTATTCTCTTGATTTTCATCACATTCCTTAATCTCCTCTCTAACTCTGTGGTCGGGGCCACCAGTTGGTTGTGTAACACTATCTTCTAATTTTATATCTCCCCCAATGTGGATTTCTTCTTCAAGCTCATGTACACTCATGTTAGGAATGTCTCATGTCAAATTATGGTTAATTCACACTAGTAACTTCATCTTCTATGACTTCAAGGCTAGATGAAGAAACATATTCTCATGTGGCCCCATCTGATAGATTTTCTTCCTCACTATCCTTCATAGGCGCATACTTGTACCTTTTATTCCTCTCTTCCTCATACTTCTTTTCACACGGTGATCTCCTCACCGGCTTTGAGGTCCCAATGCCCTCATCTCCATTCTTCCACTTCATGCACCACATCCTTCTACCATGATCAAGCACAGTGTTATCTCCTTTCTCTACGTCTTCTTTTCATGGAAATTCTCTAAGCCCTTATTTACCTACGTTGGGGGTGTCTCTTCAATTTTTCTCTATGTACCCACAATATATTTGTTCTTCAGAGGACTTGGAATTGAAACGTCCTTGCACGGTGATAAAATTTCCATCCTCAGACCTCACCTCGAGATACACATAGACGCACGTGGGTTCTATCTCTGTCCCACAACCATGACCTCTAGAGTGATATCTATATTATCTGACTCCATTGTCTCCACATATGCCTCCTTGTTAGGGTAGAAATATGTCTTGCACATAATGTGAATGTTTGCATCTACCTTATGAGCGTCAAATTATAACTTACGTGCATTATACAATTTGGTTCATCAATCTTTAAAATAACAAGTAATAAATGTAAAAGGAAACTTACACTAGGGTATTTTCTCACCCGTTGTCATGTAAAAGAACCCAAAAAAGTTTTGATATGCTACAAACTCTGCTTGACCCTCCAAAATATTAGGTAGTTCTCTAGGGATGCGCCATTCCCTTTAAATGCATTGTGCATTCTTTTATACCACTTCTCTATGTGCTACTTATATGTCCCTGTTATAGTGCCTTGGCATGTGAAGCTCGCAAACTTCTTCACAGGTGACTTATTTTCTAAGGGATATACCCACATTTTTCCTTTGGCCCATCAGGCACACCAATTTCATTGAACACAATCAATAACAAGATGGCACCCCAAGTTATTTTCTCACCTTTATTTGTTTGACGCACCTCTTCCACTATGCCTTCTACGATATACCCCACAATGTTATAATATGTCTTATTCACCATTTTGTGTGCTATATATAACCAACACTTTTTACCTCCTTCCATCTTTCTCAAGCGTCTGTCTTATAGCTAACCGGACGTGCAACTACCCTGGTGGCTTTGTCTTCTATGTTTTTCATGTTGAAATTCTGACCTTCTTTATGATACTTAAATGCATTGGTTGTCCCCTCTATTCCTTCATCATCGATAGGTCGCCAACAATCTTTGAACAAGATTCCAACAAACTTGTAACCTTCTTGATCCACCTTGTTATGATCCTCATTCTCCTTCCCGAAAATAGAAGTAATCTTTGTGTACATGTGACATGAGCCACCGGTGCAGACGATTGGGCTTGCCAAAGAATGAAAACTCAAACAACTGCATAACCCCAACACTTTCCAATAGCTTGTAAATGTTATTTTCATACACCCTCTATCCATCCATGGTTCACCTATTCATCTTCAAAACTATATCTTCCTTTATATCCTTCCAAGTCTTATCTCATGTCGATGATCGAAGTCACTAATTTTTCATTTTGTCAACTATGATGTCCATGACCTCCCTTCAATAACCTCTTCTAGGTATTGCATTTTTCAAACCACTCATGTGGTGCTTCCTCGGTCTCCCTCTCAATGGCTGGAGCTCTCCTTGGTGCCATTTACTCTACTTAAGTAAAAATGTGCTCTAAAAACTACAAATGTTTTCATGCCTTACCCTTACACCTTCAATTTCCTATGTTTCTTCAAGATATCCTGTGCCCTCGTGTGCCCTAGCTATAAATTTTGTCTCCTCCAAACCTTAAAATTGAAAATATTTCCTTCTGCGCACACATCCAACTTGTTCAAACACACTTCCATGTGGAGCTCTGGTAATGTTGTGTCTTCAAATCACCGGTTTGACATTAGAACAATTTCTCTTTGCACTTTTCATTTCATCACACTTCTCAGCTCGAAAACACAAAGGATGTAAGGTAAAAATAACATTGCAAGCTTCTTCTTTTATAGATCCATCAAAATCCTCCACATTAATTACTCCTCAACCACCATCATATACAATGATTAATTTTTCCTTTCACTCTTCCATGTGTCATACCGTATTCTTCCACACCCTTGTCATAACCTTCTAAAGACGCCCACTACTTCCTAGTCATGGAGACCTCCTTACGCGCACCTCCATGTGCTGAGTAAAAACCAATGTGCCTTATATCAAGTAGTTTTCCATGTCACAACCTACCTTGTGTTATACCACACATTCATCCATCTACACATAGTTTCTAATCTGAGTAATTTTCTTTAAGTACCTAAACTCGAGCACATGTAATCTTTTTTTCTACACACCAATCTATATCAAAACACCAATCACTTTTTTATTTTTGATCCACCTCACACTAAAAGTATGCACTCTCATATGCACATGAATTCAATAGATAGTTATCAGCTACTGCGTCGCAATCCCACTTATTACAACAAAAACACTGAACTAAACTGACAAAGCATAACAATGATGAAAGGAAACACAAATAAGGTAAATGTAATCTAAGTGGAAATACTACCTTATTACAACTACCAAGAAGTCTCATTTATAGTAGGGCTTCACCTACTCCTATTGAAATAACCAGGTAATAGAGTGCCATCCAATGTCCGCAAATCACAAGTGCTTGAATCAAGTATATATGTCACTACATATGATCCTAACCAATGCACATGTGATTTCTCAGTAACGCGCAAACTTGGAGTCATAAACTAGAACCATCTGTCCAAATTTAATTTTTTATTCTTAATGTTCTTGTCATGCCATACCTTTTCCTGGCCTTTTCTATCTTTGGGCTCCAACATGTGATGGTGCACCTCTCATCCAACTGAATCAGTTTATTGTGTGTATTCAAGTTCTTTCTCATCATCAATCCACTTGTGCATACAATACAGAGAGGGTAACATGAATTCTCTCGGTAAAATAACCTCGGCAAACACCAATTAAAAGGGTGTGGCTTGATTCAACCTTTTTAGTTGTTGTCCTATATTCCCAAAGTACAAAAGAGAGTTTATAATCCCAATACTTTCTTCCAACATCAAAAATCTTTGTCAATGTATGTCCTAATATCTTGTTGAAAGCCTCAGCATTCCCATTGACATGTGGCTAATAAGGTGTTGTCTTATGGTGTACCATCATAAACTTTTCCAATAACATTCGATAGTCTAATTAAGGAAATAAGTGTCACTGTCACTTATCAAGCTCAAAAAATGTCCATACCTGCTTTGATAATGTTCTCCCATTAAGAACCTTGCTTGATGTAGTTTCCATGCAATCCTTTGTAGAGCACTACTTCGCCCACCTTATCGAGATAATATGTACATGTATTAATATAACACAATCTATTCCTATGCGTAGGTGGGAAATATGACCCACAAAGTTAATTTCCAATTTCTCAAAAGGTTCTTCACTCGCAATAGGCCTCAAGGGTATCTCATCTCTTTGCCCAGCTTCCCAAGGCATCGACAATGATCACACACCTTTACATACTCTTTATATTCCTTATGTAATGTCTTCCACCATGGACCAAACATCAAAATCTTGACGTGGTAACATTACTTGCGTAATGTCCTCCTACAATCTCACCATGATATTTCTCAATTATAGCTTTACACTTATGTTCAAGTACACACCGACACAAAATATCATCACGACCTAAATTTTATATAAATCTCCACCAATAAACATGTAAGGCACGATGCTTATGATAAGTTGTTTCTTCTCTAATCTCTTCATCCCTTCAGGTGTCACACTAAGTATGCAAGAATACAACAACATATTCTAAATCGAGGGTGCAAAGTTTTATCTCGAATAATCAGCATCCGATTGTGTGTCTTCAATGATCTGTAAGGCCCTCATCCGAGTTAATTCTTAATAAATGATCCAGTCTGGGATTACTCTTTCCTGGCTTTACCACCATTATAAATTCAAATTCCTCGAAACAAGAGAAACCACTTGTAATGCACCCCTGCAAAATGGGATTATTGACCAAGTACTTAAGTGACATGTGATTTGTATAGAATATAAAGGAGTTGAAAAAAATTATTTCCTAAACTTGTGCAAAGACGTAAATTATGGATGATGCTTCGTGCTCAGTAATTATATAATTTTGCTCAACCGGAGTTGATTTCGCTTGCAAAATAGATAGGATGATGTATAATACCTTCTCCAGGATGTGCTAACATGATGCCAATGGACATGCCGAGGGATCAATATGTACATGAAATGGTTTGTTCCAAGAAGGAAAGTGAAAAATAGGTGCGATGAATGAGCCTTTCCTTTAATGTTTCAAACACTATATGTTGCACTTTACCCTAATGGAACTTTCCTTTACTTCTCAACAATTATTCCAAGGGCGTCACAATCTTAGCATAACCATTAATGAACTTCCTGTAATAACCTATATGTTGATTGATAGACTCCTATAAGCCCAAGATATCACCAACCTTAGCAGGATCTACCAACAAACCTTATTTGCATATAATGTGTCCCAACAAAGTTCCTATTGTCATGTGGATCATCACCCATCAATCTATAAGTTATCTTGTGTAACTTTGGAATATCCCCAAGGTGTGGGACCTTGTCACCTTGGGATTAACCTCTAGAGAAGGCCAACTTCCTTTGAAACCTGGTGCACTTGATTTGATTTAACACCAATGTGCAAGGCTATAACACTTGAAATAAATTTAATCCACTTGTCTTGAGGCAAAGTAGAGAGTGATTTAATAGACAACAACTGAAATGCTAATGCACCAAGAATAAATGGAACAGAAAGATCTATTTTGTTTGCACAATCAATATTACAAAACAACATATGGCATGCACATCTTCTAAAATATTTTCACCACTGATATAATTGAATATAAAACCCAAATAAAAAAAGGAAGCAATATTTTCCACAACTGAAATATGAAGATTTTATATCACATCCACAAAGAATGGAATAAGGAAGCTGATTTAAAGGAAAATTAACCCAACATACCCAAGGGATTAAATATTCACAAGTGTTAGATAAATAAAATAATTACACAATATACAAGATATTTGAAGGCAAAATATTGTTCTGAATATAATTAAAAGGCTCAAAGATTGTTCTTGAACTTCCCCAAAACTGGAGAGCACTTCCACAAAATATCTAAAAAGTCCTTAATCCATTATGCATCTAACTATTTATAAACTAAAGAGGTTGAGTGATTATATCTCCACCCCTAACCAATTAAAAACTAAAAAAGACTGCATTAATGTCTTAGGGAACACCTCCCATAAAAATATCAAAATAAGTTACACAGTTTTACCAAGTCACCAGTAACTTTGACTAATCCGAGCTTGAAGGCTATCCAAAAATGGCTTCCAAGCCTGGCTAGGACTGATAACATCCTTTTCTTATTTATATTCTTCTTCGTTATCCTTTGCGGTTACTTTACTCCCGTACTCAAAGAAATTTTTGATGATACCTTGGACTTCCTCCTCTTCTCCGGTCCACATGTATACCGATTTACCATAACTATAGTCTCAATTTCCTCGCAAATTTGGTGGCAACATTTTAAACGTGTTCACAACCTTCTTAAACCGAGTTAAAAAATTTTAATATGAAACCAATTTTAAAATGGAGTCAATTCCAAAATTCTTTGATAAATCTTCATCTTCCTTAACAATGATTTTGAAATTCTCCATAATTTGATCAATGGGAGAACATAAACAGTCTTATTGATAAATTCATAGTAGATATTTTAAAACTCTTCTAAAATATCACTCAATCACTCAACTACTTCAATTTGTTTCTCATCTAAATTTGTTATGAGACCTTGTAATACTTGTGCCCTAAATTCCATGGCCTTCTAAAATTCAAACAACTTTGAAACATCTCCAACCATGCCCTCCTTTAGAGTAGATCTAAATCAACATTTCTAATTTCTCTCCAAGTCTTCAAAGTAAGATCCAAATTATCATTTTCTTAAGTGATAATCTCATCCAACTTCATCATGAAAACCTTTTCAAAGATATAAATCATTAAACAAATCAATAACCGTATTGATTATTGGATTAACATCTTGAATTAGAAATTTTATCCATGTACCAACCGCTCTTCCCTTCGACCAATTTTTTCCACCATATGGTAGGACATCTTAGTAAATGACAAACTAGCTCCATCAACACCCACTTATCGATATGATATCATGGAAATTTATTTAAAAATCCTGCAAACCCCGCACTCTAATATAGGTAAATGTTGGAAACAAAATATAAATTCCTCCCCACTCTCGCACTTCTTGCCAAACTTCATCCAAAATTCTTTGATTATACAAATCCTTGTCAAAATGATACAATAGAATAATGAAAAAGGTGTCATTTACTCTCCTGAAGTGTTTAGAACCTTCTTCCATAGTAAGTTCCAGGTAAGTAGTCGTATATCTATAAAGAGCTTTTGAATCCCTTTGGATCGAATCTTAGATATTCTCTCATGGTAGTCACCGCATAAACTAGATTTTAAGTCATAAGGAAATTATTTGAGGTCAAAGACATCTCCTAATTGGAAATATAGTGAATTACTTATATGCTTGCCCCACCGAATAAACTCTTTGTTCTTCTTAATCATGGTTATGTACGAAACATCCACTCTTGAAAATATCTAGCTATAGGAAGATCCAAAACCTTACTCAACAATGTAATTATATCATTGACCTCTTGAATGAAATCTGAATGGGGAAGTGTCGTAGGAAACTTTGACACGATGCCTTTAGTTTTAGCCAAGTAGCTCTTGGCAATGACCTTTGTGCAAACTTCGTTTTCTTCACCCAATGCTCAATTATGGACTCAGGAGAGATTTTGGCATATTCCTCTACATCAAGGAGTTTAAGAAGATCTTTAAAGAAATCACCGTGTCTAATCTAATCACAACATTCTTGTCATCATCTTTCACATTACTAGTGGCCTTGTCAAAGTGCGAGGCTACGATAACACTAACTCAGGGCATCAGCATTTAAAGGTAGAAAAGTAACAAAGTAAAGAGGAAGCCCACTATCATAAATTTCTTACATATAAGGTGTCTTATTTGGGGCCTTAACCCTTTCTCAAAATTCAACCATGTCTACATGCTCCTAAATCATTGTCTCCAATATTCTCCATGTCTCGAAGATATGTTGGGGAGGAGTTACCCATAAATAGGTATACTTCATCTTTTCCTTCCTTTTGAAGTAGAACCAGAAATTTTCTGTTAGAAAGTTCAAGAATTGACTATAGAACCCGAGTATGAGCCCGAGAAATAATTTGTAAAAACCTTGTGGGCTTCAAAGTTTGAAATCTAAATTTCAAGTACTTGAGTATCCAAAATATTATGACCTTCGAATTCCAAAAAAACAAAGTCCAAATTCACTTATTCACCGAAACCCAAAATCGAGTGTCCAAAGTCACAGACTTTGAATTAAAAAAAAAAAAGAGTACCAAATTCTAAAAATCCAAACATCAAGTGATCAATCCCAAAACCCACAAAACCCCAAACTCCGAAATGAAATATCTCTAAACTCGAAAGGATTTGAGTTCCCAAAAGCCACATAATTAACCTATCTCTGAAATTTCTAAATTCAAGTCTTCGACTCAAATCCAATTATGGAAAACCCTAAAATATCCTACTCTCCAAAGATTGTAAACTTGAACTCTAAAGCTTAAAGCTCCAAAATGACGAATGCAAAACAAAAAAATTCCTTCAAGAACAAGTACAAATGTCCTCGCAAGTTATGAAGCTTGTAATTACGAGTAAAATTTTGTTGCTTGAGCCAAAAAGACTCAAGAACAAGTGGAACATAATCATAGAATCCATATTTGGGACTAGAACAAGATCTCATAAAACAATGAGGAAGGGAAGGATAAAAAATAAGAAATGGAAAAAACAAAACCCCAAATGCCAAAATGAAACAAAAATTTAATAAAAATGAAGAAAACATTAAAAAAATTACCTTGAAAAGATGCCTTGAAAGTACGGAAAACATTTTAGTAAAATTCAGGTGTGTCAGTACATTTACAATGTGAAAATAATAGGTAAAAATAAAAAATTTATAGGTAAATGGAAAATTTAATACCCAAGTGTTGACACATGTGAAATTGTTGAGCAATTAATGCTTTAGAGTTCGAGTTTGAAATTCACACACGAACCGTTTTCACCATAAAAACTAAACTCCTGAAATCAAAACCCAAGTTCTAAAATTTTAGAACTTCAAACTTCGACCTTACCTCTCAATATTTTTGAAAAGACCCACTCAAACTCCAAAATCAAACCTCGAAGTTTCAAATTTTAGAACTTCGGGCTTTCGGATTTCAAAACTTCCTGAAGTATTTCTATAAAAAAGGTTATAAAAACTCCAAACTCTAAATTCAAAAACCTTTGAAGTCTGAATTTCATACTTTAGAACTCGAGACACCCTTGAATCTTGCAAGAAAAAAACATAAATACATACCTAAAATCAAATCGATATTCACATGATAAGGAAAAAAATTTAAAGTAAAAATTTTTTAGAATGGAAGGGTAAAGAATTTGCAAAAACTTTTAAGGCCCTTCCAACAAGGGTAACTTGTAAATTTAACATTTTTAGTGATCTCTTGGGGATGCTTTCCTGCTAAGCACTAGTCCAGTAGCCTTAAGCAATCCAATAGGAAAATAAGTCCTAAACCTATATAATACTCGAACAAACAAAAAAAAAAAATAGAGACAAGTAAAACAAAAAGAAAACACACAATTTAACTAACAATGTGTAAAGCACTTGGAGGAAAAATACCTAAACTAAACTATACAAGGTAAAACCTCTCAAAAAAATATTTGAGATGTATCCCATTCACATGAATGGATAGTTCTTCTCTATCGAGTCTAGATAGGTAAAATGAATTTGCCTCTTTGCAACTTCTGATGATCTATGACCCATTCCAAAGAGCATAAAAATTGGCATGCATCCCTGGCTTTGCCCTATCAGCATCCCATTTGAGAACTAAATATCCCTCCTAAAAAAAAAAATTGGATGCCTTCGATAAAAAAATAGTTTGACCTTGAGCTGATGTTACTCCAAAGTATTTAGTACTTTGTTCCTAACTTCCTCAAACTCCATCACTTTGCAAACCCGATTGTCATAGGATCACTTTCCATATACTTTAGTTGATGTGCTAACTCTAAAGAAGGAAATTAGAGTGATAGTGGGAGTTTTACATCCCTACCATACACAAACATGAAAGGACAATTTCGATGCCCTCTTAGGCATGATCTAATCTACCCGCAAAGTAGTTTTGAGATGTCTATGTCAATTCCTTCTGTTGGTTTCCATTGTGTGTTTGATAATCTATATGAGGTTCTTATTGCTAGACTCAACCAATCCATTTCCTTGTGGATAATAATTGGATGAAGTCTTGAGATAAACCCCATTCTTAATGGCCCATTCACTCAGTTTCAGACCAAGAAAATCCATTATGTTATCTCAAATAGCTCAGATATGGACACTAAACCTTGTCATTATGCCTTCTACAAAATCAAGAACGGCCTTCTCATTACCCTCCTTCAACATTACGACCTCTATCCATCGAGTAAAGTAATCTATTATAAGTAAGGACCCACTTATGTCCATCACTGGATGGAGGATTAATCATCCTAATGAAATATAACCCCCATTGAATAAAGGGTTGATCGACTTGAATCGGTTGGAGGGGAATGTTGTTAGCTTCTGTTTTTCAATTAAAAAGGTACATTCCTTTCCCTTATTTACCTAGAGATGGATGGATTTGAACAAATCTAACTAATAGTAGCCAACTCTCATAATTTTTGAAGTAGTTGTTCATGTAGAGTAATGCCCTCCTGACAAACCATTTTAAAATTCTTCCAATATGTTATCCACCTATTCTGGCCCTATACATCGAAGGAGGACACCATTCAAATCCCTACGAAAGAGAACACCATCTACCAGAACATAAGGAATATATTGAAGATGAAAAAATCATCTTTGAGTTCTATCCAAGTCAATGGGATACGTTCTTGAGAGAAGGAAGGTCTTCATCCTTGATATCCAGTCAACTTGATCATCTTCTATGTCATTAGTCAGAAGCATCACATCTTCTTCACTTTTTGATTCCAAATCTGCAGCAAGATGTTGACACAAACCTTTCCCTCTAAATAGCTTGGTAACCTTGATGTTTACGTCATACTCCATCACTTTTGTAATCCACCCGACACATTTCTCATTCATATCTTTATTCTGAATAAAATTTGTAATGCCTAGATGAGACACCATCAAATGAATTCTATTGTTGGACAACATGTGCTTGAACTTCTTTAAAGCTTGAATGACAACAAAAACTTGATTTTCAACAAATGAATATTTAAGCTCATAATCTTTTAGAGACTATCTGAAGAAAGTAATGGGTTGTTCCATCAGATCATCATTCTATTGAGTGAGGATCCCAAAATAATTTCCTAACCTACAAAGGCATAAAGAATAAAATATTTATCAAACCTAGGATTTACCAATGTAGGGGCTAGGAAATAGTTGTCTTAATGGCTTCAAATCTCTCTTTTCCTTCCCTCGTCCAAGAAAAAGGTAGATTCTTCTTCAACATGGATGTTAATGGTTTAGCCAAGGCGAAAAACTAAGGAATGAATCTCTCGCACAAAATTTATAGTTCCTAGAAAACTTTGGAGACCCTTCTTGATAGGGAAAAATTGAATGAATCCTAGTTGGGTCAATAGAAAGTCCTTCCACTGAAACAACATGTCCCAAAACTTTCCTCATGCACCACAAAAATGCATTTCTTAGGATTAAGTGAAACCCCAAACTCTCTACATCTCTTGAAAACCTTTCTTAGATGGGCAATGTGATCTTTTGCATGCTTGGAGTACACAGTTATATCGTCAAGATACACTAAGATAATGTCATTGATCAATCCCTTAAAGGCCATGTCCATAGCTCATTGGAAAAGTAGCTCCAACATTAGATAATCCAAATGACATTTTTTGTAGGCGTATGTACCCCACTTGGTAGTGAAAGCTATCTTGATGATCGAATCCTTAACCAAAATCTAGTTATAACCCAATATCCATCAAGCAAAGAAAACCTTTGAGCTCCTACTCACTGTTTGAAGGATTTTCTCCATAGATGGGAGGGGATAATGGTCCTTTAATGAAGCCTGATTTAAATCCCTGAAGTCCACACATAACCATATCTCTCCATTTTTCTTCCTAACGGGAACTAAATTGGCTACCTAAGAGGAATGCTTGATTGGAAAAATAATACTAACCTCGCAAGCTTGGAAAGCTCCTTTCTCGTGAGTGGTTCAATCTTGGGATTCACCGGGTCTTTTTTTTTGAACTAGCTTAGTAATAGGGTCAAGTTTGATGGTATATTATGCCAAACCTGGATCGAAGCCACACAGATCCTTATAACTCCATGAAAAAACATCATTATACTTTTGATAAAGTTAGATAAAAGCCTTTTTCTCTTAGGGTACACACTTAACCAATATTTAGAAAATTTTCCTTTGCTACCTCAACCTCTTCAAAATCATCTTCTTTGACTACTATATTATCACTTTGTCTTCTAACCTGATCATATGAATTAAATATCGACTCAAGAGTAACCAAATATTTTGGCAACTTGTTACTTTTCAATTGTATAATTTGGTCACTAAATTATTCTTGCAGCTTAGCTTGATTTTTTCGCAACAAATTATGCTTCTTCTTGTAGAAAGAGAATGATTTTTTATCTCTATCAAAAACTTTCCAACTACCTACATTATCAAGAACTACAAACCAAACAACCATTTTAATGGGCTTATGTTCATCCTTCATGATATCAACAGCACATCATATTGTGAGCCAATCATAGCAAGCATGTTAAGCATCTTGATTTTGATTTCTAGGAACCACATAGATCCCAAAAGCTTCAAAATATTCAATCAAATTCCAAACTCGGTTCTTATATGACCTTAGAAAATCATTTTTTGATGCACTACGAGATCTTACTTGATGTACAACCAATTCACTATCTCCAAAAATAGTTAAAGCTTTGATCCCCTTCTTTTGAGCCAATTGGATTCCTTGCACAAGGGCTTCATATTTGGCAACATTGTTAGTACAACTAAATTGCAATCAAAAATAAGAAATATTTTCTCCTTGTGGAAAAATTAACATGACACCAGAACCTACCCCATTCTTACTCCTTGAGCCATCGAAGAATATTTGCTAAAGTCCTTCAGAGTTGTTTTGGGTTTTGAGAAGTTGTGGTAGAACCGCACTTCTTCGTGAATATAATACGTGCCTCACCCTATCTCCTCCAAAAATAACAAACCAAATTCTTCTTTCACCGATGCCTCAACATAGGATCAAATGATGCTCTCTACTTACCTCATATAACATTGTATCAGGGACTTCTTCCACAAGAGTAGTTGATTCATGGTTGACAACTTCTTCTTCTTGATCACAAATAGTATAGTTTCCATTTATAGGACTAGAAATATAAGGTTCCACATGATTATGAAAAATTGGATCTACCCTTATAGTTACCTTAGTTCCAGTATTGAGTCCTAAGAATCATATGTGACCAATTAGCGGATAGATAACCACCCATTTTGGTAGTGAAGTCTTGTGATAAGCATATGGTGAAGAAAGGGGGAAGGTCAATGACTGATATGTCTTGTGTGAACGACAAGCTGGGACATGCATGGATAGTAAGATGAAGTCCTTTGATAATCTTGATGGTCTAAACTATTGTACCATCCAACTGAACAACTCCTCTAGAGACTGGTGTATATTGTATACCCAACACATCTGTAATTTGTTTGGGCAATGACAAAACCTACTCGCACTGAATGAATTATGCGCTTATGTACTAAATTCTCACCAATAATCAAATAAATATAGAATGGTGGAGGCTTATTGTTCTTAGGAGCACCTCTTCCTTCTGGTTGGCATAAACTCATGGCAGTTGGCATGATCAACAATGTATTTATTCACTAGATGTATCAAAAATTTAGAGCCTCTGCGATAAATTCCTCTGAGATGGAATTGAAAGTGCTTCCCACATAGTAACATTCAAGTTATTATTTTTCATTTGTTCAACAATACTAAAGGGAATACCACCTACCTTACCAACATTCTTTTGAGTGTTGGTATCCTCCTTTGGAAAATTCTTGTTCAATAGTGTAATACCCAAAGAACTTTCTTTCCTTACTACCTAATTAGCCTTTGTGTTTTTGGAAACTTCTTCCCTACATCTTTGTTTAAAACCACTTATGGTTGAGGTTGGGAAGTAGATTCTTGATCAACTTTGGAGGATTGGAATTCCATTTCCCTCTTTTTGGAATGAGTATTTAGTGTTAGTGATGAAGAATCTATATTCAACCTACAAAAATCTTTTTGCCACCAATTCAACATAGTGGTTTCCTTGACGCGCTATGGCTGATCTACTACTCCTTGCATAGATGCATCCTCCATTAGCTCAGTAGGAGCAAATATAATTTGAACCATAAGAGCCTAGATAATGAATTCATTGGGACAAAGATTTTGATTGTGAGGCTGAGAACAAGGATACCACCATTTGTAGTCATGAACTAAGTTGTTTTGAATGGGTATGAGAGCTCTAGAAGAGTTGGCAACAAGTAGGTTTTTAACATTCAAAGGCTTAACATTTGCAACTTGGTTTTGAGATTGGTTATTACCTTAAAGGGGTTGGCGGTTAGACTAGTATTAATTATTTTGGAATTAATAAGGACGAGCATACTGAGATTGTTGCCTCTTAAGAGCTACTAGTTCATTCCCAAAGGTTTACAACAATGACTTAACTTCAAAGAGATCATTTGAAGGGGCTAGTGAAAACTAAGCTAGTTGCTTAGAAGTTATCAAAAGAGGGTAAATGGTAGGTTGATTATTGGGAATCTTAGGATACAAAGGCATTGGAGGTCTTGGAGCTATCTTCCCAACTTGAATCAAAGAATTTTCCACTCTTATAGTAATGTCATAAGCATCAGGCAAAGTATTTCCTCCCATTAGTTGGATCATAAATTCTATATCACTATTCAAAGATCTTAAATAGTACATGAATTCATTGTTTGGAGAGGGTTTTATCAATTTCAGAATCCTATTCCAAGTCTTTTGGAATCAAAAATTGAAATCACTCATATACTCTTGAGGGGCTCTCTTTATAGTGGTGAGCTCTCCATGAGTGACAAGTGGTCACTCTTATCTTCGAATTGTTTGCAAATATTTTCTCCCAACTCATCCCAAGTGCATATAGTACTAGAGCTAACCCACAAAACCATTGGAGTGCTTTTCCTTTAAAGGAAGTGGTGAGAAGTTTGACAAATGAACTTTGTCTTCTGTGATATTATACACTACGCAAATGCTAGCCACATCTAGAATATGTTCTATGGGAGTAATATTGGTTCCTTTGGTATAGAAAGGTAAAATTTTGAGAGCAACAATACGTATAGGATCATGTTGGGCCAATTGAAGAGGACTGCTAGCATTGAAAGGAGGAAAACATTGATTTATTATGGCTATAGTGACAAGTGGTTGATTATTTCTTGGTGAAGGAAACCTTTCAAAAGGGGGTGTTGAATGACCTCTATAAGGCAATGTCGAAACTAGTGATGTTGAAATTCCTCTTCCCTTTCTCCTTTGAGGGACAAAAATTTCAATATGTCGATAATTTCCTTGCCTTAAAGAAGTTGTTTTCTAAATTTTTCACATAAGTTAACACATTGAGACTCAAAGTTCGAGAGGTGTGGAGTCATCAGTGCTTTAATTCATGCAAGTACTAAGAGAAGTACCAATCTTTCTCCCACTGGGCATGACAAAAAAATTCACGTGGATCATGCATCTGTTGAATCTCTAAGTGATCCCATGCAACGTTGGAAAATCCCCAAGGTGTGAGACCTTGTCACATGCGGATGAACCTCTAGAGAAGGTCAACTTCCTTTTAAACTTGGTGCACTTTATTTTATTTAAGACCAATGTGCAAGGCTATAACACTTGAAATAAATTTAATCTACTTGTCTTGAGGTAAAGGAGAGAGAGAGAGAGAGAGAGATTTAACATACAACAACTGAAATAATGATGCAATAAGGATAAATATAATAGAAAGATCTATTTTATTTGTAAAATCAATATTATAAAACAGCATACGACATGCACATCATCTAAAATATTTTCAACCACCGATATAATTGAATACAAAACCCAAACAATAAAAGCAAAGCATTATTGTTCACAATCAAATATGAAGATTTTATATCACATCCACAGAGGTTGGAATAAGTTAGCTAATTTAACCCATCATACCTAAGGAATTAAAAATTCACAAGTGCTAGATAAATCAAAAAATACACAATATACCAGATATTTGATGGAAAAATATTGTTCTTAATATAATTAAAAGGCTCAAATCTTGTTCTTGAACTCTCCCAAAACTAGAGAGTACTTTCACAAAAGATCTAAAAGATCCTTAATCCATAATGCATTTAACTATTTATAAACTAAGGAGGTTGAGTGATTATAGCTCCACCCCTAACTAATTAAATACCTAACTTAGGGAACAACCTCCCATAAAAATGGAAAAATAAGTTACACATGTTTGACTAAGTCAACCCTACAAATTTGACTGATCCAAAGCTTGGAGGTTGTCCAACAATGGCTATCAAGCCTAGCTAGGACTGACATCATCCTTTTCTTGTTTAGATTCTTCTTCCTTTTCCTCCACAACTACTTTACTCCTGTACTCAAAGAAATGTTTGATGATACCTTGGAATTCCTCCTCTTCTGGTCCACATGCATATTGATTTACCACATATGTAGTCTCAATTTCCTTGGCAACTTTGACTAACAATCTTTTAACCTTGTTCACAACCTTCTTAAGATGATTTACAAATTTTGATATGAAACCAATTTGTAAATGGATTCAATTCCAAAATTCTTTGTTACGTCTTCATCTTCCTTAACCAAGCTTTTGAAATTCTCCATAATTTGATCAACAAGGAGAACATCAATAGTCTCATTGATAAATTTATAGTGGATATTTTCAAACTCTTCTGAAATATCACTCAATCCCTCAACTGCTTAAATTCATTTCTCATCTAACTTTGTTATGAGACCTTGTAATACTTGTGCCCCAAATTCCATGGCCGTCTGAAATTCAAGACAAATTTGAAACATCTCCAACCGCACCCTCATTTAGGAGCAAATCTGAATCAACATTTCTAATTTCTCTCCAAGTCTTCAAAGTAAGATCCAAATTATCATTATCTTCAGAAGAATCTCATCTAACTTCATCACGAAACCTTTTCATTATAAAAATAAAAAAACATCTTGATTATTAGATCAACATATTGAATCAAGCATTCCATCCATGTACCAACCACTCTTCCCTTCTGACCAATTTTTCCACCATATGGTAGGACTTATCATCAAAGCTTGAAGAAATGGCAAGGGTGGTTGTAACTTGCACCGGATGTGTAATCTTAGTGAGAAGAGCAGTGAGCTGCTCAAATTTTCCTTTCACTCATCCTTGGTCACCTTATCTTTGTCATATTTCTCCAATAAATTCCCTAGAGCCACTGCGTCTTGTTTAACACCTTCATGAGTAGCTCTCCCGAGAGCGAACCTAGAAATTTGGTAATCAGCTTCTGTAATTGTCTCTTTTATTTTATCCATGACAGGAGTAGCTATTTCAATAAATATTTCCCCAGACTGATTAACTGATAGGTTAGATACAATTCTAGGTCTTTTAGCTTGCCTCTTGGGAGTGAGATCTAGGACACTCAAGTCAACCACATCAACAATAGGTACCTTCTTCTTCTGCTTAGGAGTTTGACGATGTATCCATTTAGGTATAGCAGAAGGTGATGTAGAAGACATCAAAGGCATAGTTACAGTAGATCTTTGAACACTTGACAATATAATGACACTGGTGGTAGTCACGGAAGGTGTAGGTGTAGTGGACAAAATAGCCTCAAGAGTAGATGAAATAGAAGTAGAAATAGGAGGAAACTGATGAGGAAGTGGAGTGGAAAATGGAGGAAATTAATTGAGCCATAGAGGAGATGGAATGGAAGATAATAATGGAGGAAGGGTGCAAGATGTGGGGGAAAGTGGATTTGAAGGTGGTGAATATGGGAGAGAAGAAGAAAGAGAAGGTTGTGATACCTTGAGACACAACTAGTGAGACACTCAAATCTATCACTTCAGAAGACTACAACTTTGGAGATGTGATTTTGGCAATGGGAGCCTCCACAGAAGACCCTGAGCCTTTTAGAACAAAATAAATCTTGTGTGGCTTTGTAATGGGCCTGAGGGTTGACCTTTTACCTTTGGAAGGAGTAGGCTGACCTATCATTGACTGAGCTCTGATACTAATTCTACATGTTGATCTCGACATTTTGGGTTTGATTCCCAAAGTTTCTAGCCATTCATAGGTTATCCTTAAAATGGGGCCCGCCCTATCCTTGGTGTTTTTGCACTCTTGATTGGACCAATTTATCCAAGGAAATGGTTGGTTTACAACATTATCTCTTTTATAAACAAGATACAATACTTGTTCATCATTCGTTAACCCCTCAAGAACAACTGCAATCCCATAGTAAGACACTTCACTCAAATTTAATTTCTCAAATTCCCTTTGTCTTATAATAGCTTCATCCTGACAATGAATCCAAATGTCCTCTAATTGGGGAATATGCATGCTAGCTTATCCTATTCTACTAAACTTATCCCAATAATCAAAGTTGGTCCTTAGATGGAAAGTCTTTAGAGTAACTTGGGACATTTCCCCTTCCACATTTTTGGCTTTATAAATATTTTCACATGTGTATTCCTCCGTAATGAGAAATTGGACTCCCGCATTATGTTGATTATGTTGGATTTTATGATAATCAAGTAATTGATGAACTAGCTTCATCAATACCCACTTATTGGTAGGACATCTTAAAAATTTATTTGGAGCTCTTATGAACCCTGACACTCTAATATAGGTAAATGTTGGAAACTAAAGATAAATTCCTCCCCACTCCCGCACTTCTTGCCAATCTTCATCCAAAATTCTTTGATTATACAAATCCTTGTCAAAATGATACAATAGAACAACGAAGAAAGCATCATTCACTCACCTGAAGTGTTTAGAGCCTTATTCCATGGTAAGTTGTGGGTAATAGTCATATATCTAAACAGATCTCTTCGACTCCTATTAGATCCAATCTTGGATATTCTCTCATGACAAATCACCGCATAAACCAAATAAGAAGTCATAAAGAAATTCTTTGAGGTTAACATGTCTCCTAATTGGAAACATATTGAATTACTTATATACTCGCCCCACCGAATAAACTCTTTTTCTTCTTAATCATTGCTATGTACAAAAACATCCACTCTTGAAAATATCTAGTTGTAGGAAGACCCGAAACCTTACTCAACAATGTAATTATATCGTTGACCTCTTGAGTGAAAGCTGAACATAAAAGTGTCTTCAGAATATTTGACACGATATCTTGAATTTTAACCAAGTAGCTCTTGAAATGACCTTTGTGCAAACTTTGATTTCATTTGCCCAGATGCTCAATTGCAAAATCAAGAGAGATTTTGGTGTATTCCTCTACATCATGGAGTTTAAAAAGATCTTCAAATAAATCACTTTCCAATCTAATCGCAACATTCCCATCATCATCTTTAATAGTATGGGTGGCCTTATCAAAATGCAAGGCTATCGATAGCACAAACTCGAGGAATTGTGCGAAATTTGGAAAAGCAACAACAAGAGGAATCTCACTATCATAAATTTCTTGCATCCAAGGTTTCTTGTTTGGGGCCTTAACCCTTTGCCAAAACTCAACCATGTCTATGTGCCTGAAATTAGTGTCTCTAATATTTTCCATGTCTGAAGATATGCTGGAGGGAGGAGATACCCATAAATAGGTATACTTCATCTTGTCCTTCCCTTTTGAAGAAGAACCAGACATTTACCTGTTAGAAAGTTCAAGAATTTAGACTTCGGAACCCGAGTATGATCTGAGAAAAATTTACAAAAACCTCATGGAATTTCGAAAGTATGAAATATGAAGTTCAAGTACTAAACATCTAAAATATTCTAATCTCAAAGTTTGAAAAAATAAATTCCAAAGTCACCTATTCACCAAAACCTAAAATCAAAGTGTCCAAGTCGCAGACTCCCAAAGCTCAAAAATGAAGATTTCCAAATTTTGAAAATGTAAACCTCTGAAGTGATCAACCCCAAAACTCGCAAAACCCTAAATCTAAATGAAATATCTCCAAAATCGAAAGGATTCAAATTCTTGAAATCCATGCAGTCAACCTATCTCTAAAATGTCGAACTCCAAAGTCTTCGACTTCCAAAATCTAATTATGGAAAACCCAGAAATCTCCTTCTCTCCAAAGCTTAAAACCCTGAAATGACGAATGTGAAACAACAATGATTCCTTCAAGAACAAGTAAAAATGTCTCAAGTTATGAATCTTGTAACTCTGAGTAAAAATGTTGTTGCTTGATCTAAAGAGACTTAAAAACAAGTGGAACATAATAACATAAGCCATATTTGGGACTAGAACAAGATCTTGCAAAACAATGAGGAAGGGAAGGCTGAAAAGAAAGAAAATGAAAAAGAAAAACCCCATATGCCAAAATGAAACCAAAATTTAATAAAAATGAAGAAAACATAAAAAATTACCTTTAAAATATGCCTTAGAAAGTACATAAAAGTTTCAGTAAAATTTAGTGTGTTAGAGTACATTTACCGGGTGAAAATGATAGGTAAAAATCAAATTTTTTATAGGTAAATGGAAAATTAATACCCAAGTGCCAACATGTGTGAGGTTGTTGAGAAATTAATGCTTCGAAGTTAGAGTCTGAAATTCCCACACAAACCATTTTCACCATAAAAACTAGACTTCCGAAATCAAAACTTGAAGTTCTCAAATTTTGAAACTTCAAACTTCGGACCTTACCTCTCAATCTTTCCAAAAAGACCCACTCAAAATCTGAAACCTGAAACCCCAAAGTTTCAAAATTTTGGAACTTCGACTTTCAATTTCAAAACTTCCCAAGTATTTTTATAAGAAATGTTATAAAAACTATGAACTTTGAATTCAAAACCTTCAAAGTCTGAATTTTGGACTTCAGAACTTGGGACACCCTTGAATCCTATAAGCAAAAACATAACTAGAAAGCCAAAATTTGAATCCAATATTCACGTGATAAGGAAAAAATCTCAAAGCAAAAAAATTAGTATGGAAGGGTAAAGAATTTGCAAAAAAATTAAGTCCCTTCCAAAGAAGGGTAACTTGTAAAGTTATTAGTTCCAAAGGTTGTAGCTAATGTACACTTCTTAATGTTAAGAGTGATGCTCAACTTCCTGAAACTCTCAAACAGAGCCTCAAATTATCACAATGATTCTTTAGCAGCCCATATATAGTCCAATAATCTAAATATACTTGTAAAAACTTATAAATGAAGTCCTAAAACATTTGTAAAAATACACAAAAAAACCGCTGAGACACATTCTTCAAACACGGAGAGCATAATCGTATATGTAAAACTTCCCCATTCAGTGGTGAAAGTTTTCTTTTATTGATCTTTTTTAGAGATAAGAACTTGATTATAACCAGAGAATCCATTAGTGAAAGAGTAAATCTTGCACCTGCTGCAACTTGTTCCAAGATCTCCTCAGTAAAAGGTGTGGGAAAAGGGTCTATGACACAAGCATTATTTAACTCTTTATAGTCCACAAAAATCCTTATCCTACCATCTTTCTTTATGTTCATTACAATATGGCTAACCCACTCTAACTCCTCAATGGGATCAATGATTCAAAATTTCAAAATCTTATCAATTTCTTCCTTCACTTTGACTCATGAATTACAATTCATCATGTAAGGTCTCTTCCTAATTAGGAAAGCACCTTCTTTTAATTTGATCCTCATCTTACTAAAAGAGTGATGCACTCCTTTTAACTCATGATATCCTCACGAAAATAAGTCCCAAATTCATGCAACAACTCAATAATGTTTTTCACCTCCCGCTTAGCCCAATAATATCCAATAATGGCCTCTTTAGGTTCTACATTTGTTCCAATGTTGACCTTCTTTGTTGTCATGGTATAATGATACACACGTGACTTCTCATCTGCACTATCCAAGACATTGTTCATACCTTCAATGTGTGATCAACATCTAGGTTTTACACTTCATCATCATCTATTAGGTAAACTAGCTTACCCTTCTCTTTCTCTAAATAGGTGTGCCCAAGATGTTTGTAATTTATCTCTTTTTCATCAAAGTGCACCTCTAAGTCTAGCTCTCCTAGCAGATCTAGAATGATCTCCTCACCTTTGCACTATCCCCCATAGTAAGGCACTTCATAATATGCAAAGCTTCATTAACAGGGGGTTTAGAAGAAAAATAGTCAAAGGTTTGGATCATATCTCGTAGTCGAGTTCTTGCCAATTCCTTGTCTATCTATTTAATTTTGCATGGACATACCATGCACGCGTGCATCCATATAATGTGGAATAGAACTTATGCACCCATAGTGAAGGTGGTAAGGCCTCCTATCCCTTTTTCTAGAGGTAGGGTCTTCCATGATAGTTGCATATGTTACAAGGTGCATTTCTCCTAAGAAACCTAGTAGAGAAGATGATTCTCACTTCTCGCCACTCTATAAGATTATCTCTCTCGTGTCTTACACCGGTGTGTTGTTGTCCTATGTAAGGTATAAACCAGCATATTTATTGGATCCCCTTCATTAGTTTAATGATCCTCCATGGCAAACAAAAATACATCAAGGTTTCCCTCACTAGTTTACCTCGGTACCTGGTTGTTTCCTAAGTGCCTAACAGTGTGTGACTTGATTACGTGAGTACTTTACCTTTCATCTCTCACCCTACCATTTCATACATTCCATGTGCCCAATTATCACAGGTAATGTTGGTTGTATCACTCATAGATTGAGCATCATCCCATTGAATAATACCTTCCTTAGATGGCTCAATTACTTCAGGATCTCGACTCTACGCACATATATACGGTTCATATCCTCTTCACTAAAGGGCTACACATACGAAGTAGCATTAACATCTGTCAAAGGAATAATCACACACTCCTCCTTGTTCTCAAAACTGATGTATCCTTTGTTAAAGTGCAAATCAACATTATTCACATAACACCAAGGGTGCCCAAGCAATGTTGGGAAGTTGTTTGCTTCTGCGAGTTCCAAAACCTCAAAGTCCCTAGTAAACTTGGCCCCTTGAATAGTAATAGTGACATCCTTTAGTACTCCAATGGGCATGGCTCTAGTCCTATTCACCATATACAACACATTCGAAGAAGGCTACAATGGTGGTCTCCCCATCTGATTCCATGCATCCAAAGTGAGTATGTTAACTTCTACACCTGTATCAATTAGTATATTACTCAAAAGCCACCCATTAACAACTGCATTCAATGTAATCTCTTTATCATACTCATGACTATGAGGAGGTAAGTTTGCATGCAATATTTTTCTTTCACACTCAGATCCAACGTGTGGTACCTTTTCTCTCAACTAATCACCTAGCAATGGAATGATATTCTCTTGATGTAGCATCTTACAAACCTTATTTAAGTCATCTACATCTTTATATGGAATCTCAACTTTATTTTCCTACTCCATCTTGCATGCTTGCTCCTTCAAGTATTGAATTTCACCCTGCTTCTCATACCCTCCATAGTTTCTTGATAAACTTTCTTCAAATGGGCGAACTGGATATTTTACATTTATCACCTCCCGCTTTGTAATAACAAGCTTCTACTTTGGAATCTCACGAGCACGTGTAGCCTCAGTGTGGGTAGTCACCAATATAGGAAGTAACTCGGATTAGGTGCTAACTTCGACATCCACTGATCTTCCATAAGCATGATGTAGTTTAATCATTCCCTGCATACCCTTATCATTATTCTTATAGTTCTTACTCACATGCTCATATACCTCAAGACATTCCTCAAACTTATGTTGTTTCCCACACCATGAGAAGACTACATTTTGAAGGCATTTACACCTATAATGATTAAGGGATCCGCTTATAAAATAGGTTCCACGAGGGAAGTCACTTCTTCGACCGTTGTGACCACAACCTCTATATCCTCCGCGGTAACCTTTACCTCTACAAACTCCATCGAGAGAACCCTTAATAATGTTGTCCTTCCCGCTTATTTGAATTATTCACGATGTTAATTTAGCACATGCCAATTTCAATAATTCATGAATTTGATCAATCGATCTATAATTCTTCGTATCAAGAGTGTGGGACTTCAAAATCTTATATTATGAAGACACATTCTTTTAGATCACGCAATGCAACAAAGTGCATTTACTTGAATCATGATGCAAGTGATATATCTCACAATTTAGCAACATGGCACACACTTTGATTTATGAGGGTAGCTATCCTTAGTATGTCCTTCTACCTCACAATCCATACACCATATACCATTACGTGTCTCATGAGCTGAATTGGATGATAATTTCTCCAAATTCCTTGCCATAGATGCAATTTGTGCTTCCAAGAATGGGATAATTCCAGTGTCTATGCTTCTAACCACCTCAACGCACGTATCCGCCTCCAAATCCTCGTGTAAATCAGAATTTCTTATGAGAGAGTGCCCTTCTAAAAGGTGTGATAAAATGGCCAAGAAACCACTTTGTGCATGCTAGCTAGGGTGAATATCATAAGATAAATTTGATAGTAAAGTTTTAAAATGTGCATTATACTCTATTACACTCTCGGACATGCTCTACTTAATTTCCTTGGTATAGACCGATGCTTTTCTGTTCAAACTCAGGTATATGGAACTCAACTAAGAAAACATCATGCAACGCATTATAATCTACAACAGTTTGGTTTGGATCATACTTCCTATACAAACTATACATTTTCCCTTGCAAAGTAGTACCAAAATGAATTGCATTATGCTCGGGAGCTTTGATTCAATTCACACATCATAGTAACTCACACTTATGCATATGCTCAAAGACATCTTCAACACCTTTGTATTATGGTAAGAAAAGTGACATCTTGTAATACACTTGTTGGGGATGATGGGGTGTAGACCAGCCCACTAGATCTAGAACCTGTATTACCTCCAGTATTCCCTCCACCACCGGATCCACTAGATCTCAAGCCTCCAAATCATCTTAATCCATGTATGGTAGCAGGAGCTAGACAAGAGGATGTGCTACTCTATGCTACAACTATTGTACTAGATTGAAATCCCATAGTCTATGAAGTTGTGCTACTTACAGACGTATTACCAACCTTCTACATGCCCATGCTCTGTCTTGATGATGCGTTAGAAAATATACCACTAATCAAACCACTAAACAAAGAATATGTCTATGCAGCCATAGGTGTATGTGTTGTCTAATGAAATTATATACTCAAAGGAAAATGATATCTACCTGTCACTACCCTATCACCAACACTAGCTTGATTCTCAATGACTGTTTCAGGAACTTGAACACCACGCACAAGGAAAAGGTATCCAGGTTGGATCAAATGCATGCCTAAGGTCCTTATTTGTTCTTCTTCTGATGCACTCTCATATGAATCTAAAAGGTATTCTCTTCCATGCTTTCCTAAATAGGGGAGTATTGGCTACTCAAGTTCCATGTCCTCCATGTGAACCTCGAATCCTTCATGCATCACCTGTCTCCACAACTCCATAGACTCTTCAACTCTATGCTTATTTACCAATTCCATCTCCCATGCTTCATTATACTTAAGTCATCTTTCCTCTCTTTCCATTTCTGCCATAAGGTCCACCATATTTCACCACACCTGCTCCTTCCCCACCTAGCCATAATTAGTTCTACCAAATCCAAGGTTATCAAAAATATTTAAATTTCTAAAGGAATGACGCATAAATAAGATCCTTTGGGTTCGCGTAAGAACTCAAACTCAACAACCTCTGGATATGAATAAGTAGAAACAACATACTCCAATGTATAATTGTGTATAATAATAATTCACCAATGATCCACAACATGTGTCCATGTTACATCAACATCATACAAATTCTGGTAATCTTCCTGTGTCCAAACAATTGATCTATACCTCCAATTTCTCTTTGATGCATATGCTACTAGCCACTCATACAACTCTATAAGAAAAAAACAAAAGAATGTCTCATAGAGCTCATGATACATATGTTCTTTAACCCACACATGAGCATTGAAATCAGGTCCAGTATTATATCTTTGAGAAAATTGATCTTCTAAGTCTTTAACCTAACTCTCAATGTTGTCCAAAGTCAATTGATACATCCTCATCATGCAACATCCTTGTAAAATCTTAAAAAGAGGTCCCAACAATAAAACCAAAATTTAGTATTATTTTCCCATTAAAAACCCTACGTGTGTTGGCACTTCATCTAGATGAATCTGAATGCTCACCCGAAGCAAGCAAAGGTACCAGGTCCCTCTTTTTATACCAGGTCTGTCAAGGAGTTAACATGCATGAACATATATTCCATAAACATAACAAGTAACCAAGTGCAAACATAAATGATTTAGATCATAACCATGATGCTTAATAAACAAAACAAAGATCAAGATCAGATTTACCATACAATAACTATGAGTAAAGACAAAAATTACCAAGATCCACTCACAACGATCCATCATATTAATTCATCACAACACTTAGAATTTGAATACACGATAAACATCATCACAAATTCATACACACAAACATAAAAACAACATAACTCATTCTGACCCAAATCTCTTTAATTCATGCAAATTAATACATATCTAGGGGTGGGCACTTTCCCTTCACTTTGCCCATACACTCTCAAAATAGGTTGTATAGCCATGTTCCAAATCTGAAAATATAACTAATGAAGCATGTAAACTTCACCTACAAAATATTATCTATAATTAAATCCATATCTAATCCTATTATTATCTTTAACAACTGCATGACTCTTGGTCTTTCAATTGTTCCCAAAAATAGCCCTCACTTATCCTTGAAGTCTTTATGTCCTTACCTTATTTGGTTTGTACTCCATCTTGATCTTCCTATTCTTAGCACGTGTCATGTAAAAATTGCTAAGTCTCAAACTTTGTCTCTCTCAGTCGTGAATCCTTAGAGCACAAATTTGTTAACCTTTTGTGCCTACCCACATACCTACTTCTTTCATGCCTCTAACTTACGTGCTTATGATACTTAGTCAATACTCTGTAGGGCCAAAATCTCCATGAGTAATCTATCATACACAATAAATCTTAAATCGAATCAACCAATTGACATAACAAAGTGTATTCTACTATCTCTCCCAGGATGACCTATCTTGGGAGTTGTATCACTTTGCATTTTTCCTAGATAACCTAACATGGGAAGTCACTTCATATTCTCTATCGATTATAGATTACCTAACATGGAAGCCATCAAACATCATACACATTGTGATGACACCCTTGGAGTGGGGTAAATGAGATGTCATTACCTTTCTTGTATCGATCCTATATAAGTTATTTTCGTTGGATCAAAATGAACAAAATTGAGTCTTTATACATCTATTGTGGGTAGACTTTTTGAGGACGTAGTTAAAGTTAGAGGGTAAAACTAGACCTCTCTCCTAGCACTCTTCCTTTGGCACTAGGATTCCCAAATCCTTCATTTTCACACATACAAAATCGGGTTGGGAACTGATCACTCCTTACCCCTTCAAATCTCCATCAAGCGATAATTCGAAATCTCCAAATCAATCAAAATCAAATCATCAATTTTGCCAAGTTCTCCTCATAATAGTTTGTCATCTGTCTTTATGCCACATGGATTGACATGCCAATCCATGGTTCACCATGCTATATGTTCTTATTTTGTACGTACTTATGCAACATGACTTCTCTAGACTTCTTTTAGGTATGTTCCTTACTTCCTTTACACTACTTGAATTTCATTCAAATAACATAAAGGGGGGAATGTAGACACAAAATCACACACTTAATACTATTTACTATACCATAAAGTATGTTGTTTTATATATAGATCTTGAGTAAGAAAACTATTCATTAGTGACACACTTCCTAGTTCATTCACTTTTTTTTTTGTTTAAATTGTCTTCATCTTTAACATCTATCACTCATACACCTAGTTCCGGTCAATTCATAGGGATCCCTGTCTTCCATTCTTCGTACATTTGTCATTAGTTGTCTCTGGACACTAGTGCCCAGTGCTCTTGTCCATCCCGAGCACTGTCTAATCTTTGTTCTTGTTCACATTTTTGACATTTTTGTTTGGTATTTTAAGTTTTCTTACTCCTATCTTGACGTCCTAATTAGCATGCGGGTCATTAGCGTTAAAATTCAAGTAGGAGATACCTATATAAACACAACATACTATTAGTGTAAATTCACAAAGACCCCCAAAAATGACCTATAGATCTACTTTTATAAGGCAATGTCATTTGGTGTGAATGCACAACATTGAGCTTTCCCAAAGTGTGGGACCTTTGCAAATGGGGAAAGCTCTCCAGAGAAGGTTGGTTCCTCTTCCTAAACTACCTGCCACAAGCTATTCTAGTGCAGGAAAACTAAATCTAATCCTAATCTAACTTCCAAGGAGATGGGAGAGAAAGAAAACTAGGAAAAACAGAGCCTACACTAAAACGGTGATACACCAGAGAAGAAAAATGTTGAACATCTATCAAAACTATCATGGAACAAGAAGAGGTGAGCAATGGAAGGGATGGACAAGTGCATCATAGACCCAAAGATGGATTTCACACAAAAATGTTCCAAAACTCCATGAACACAGCTCCAAAACCTGCAATGAACATCCAAACATGCACAAATACCTGCAATGAAGAGAGGCAAGAAGAAAACAACCAAAAATGAGCAAGGATGGACAAATGCATCACAAAACACGTTTTTATTGCTCCGAAATTTGTATAGAATCATCATTTCATAGGTAAGAGGAAAAAAACACCATTACAGAGAAGGGAGGAGATTCAAACTCCATTTTCGACCCTAGGGAAGAAAATAAGGGAGAGGCAGAGAAGAATGATGAACAACCTTTTACAAATGAGCCAAATCGGCTTTTAACCATCAAACAGCATGAAAGAAAGGAGAAAACGCAGGAAAATCCATTTGACATCTTCAACCACCAATAAGATCTATTAATTGGCCTAAAAAATGATGGGTTTCCATGAAAAATCCCATACTTCATTGTACATTGCTTTGCAGAGCAAAACAAAGGCCCATACTTCATTAATTTTGGTGGTTGGGAACCATTTCTACGTTTTTTGCATGCAAAGACATTTTCCCATTTTTCTCCTACAAATATCCATCAAAAATAAAAATTGAACCATCCATCGTGTAGAGGACTTCAACAGCTTTCCATTGATATAAAGATCACAAAAATCGAGCTCGAGATCAAAAGTTATGCCCTTCTGAAGATTTAGGGCAAAAATGGGGCAAAAATCGGGTCGTGGGCCAAAACTTTAAATTTTTCCCCTTTTTTCAAATTGGGAAAAATTTCCCAAAAACCTCCACTGGTCCACCACTCCTCTACCATGTGGCATCTTCTTGTTTCTTGGGGGAATGCACTTCCATTTTTGCCCTTTGTGCCTTTTAAATTTTTCATTGGGAAAATTTCCCAATTTACCTCCACGGGCCCAACCGCTTTGCCGCTCCACCTTGATGTGGACACGTGTCAGCTTCAAAATGATCCACAGGCCTTTTTCTCCATTATCTCCTTGGTGGGCCTGCGGGCTAAAATTTGACTTTGAGCATTTTAGCCAAAAGGGAAAAATTTCCCAAATCTCTTCGCGCCTTCGCGACGCGCTTCCTTCCCCTTTGCAGGCCTGTGGGCAAAAAATTTGCCTTTGCGCCCTTTGACCAAAGTGCCAAAAACTCCAAAATCCTCCCGACACCCACCGCTCCGCCCTAACACGTGGCATCTTTTCACTAGGTGTGGGCTGTCTAGGAAAATTTCCCCTCCAAATCTTGTCGAGCCATAACTCAAAATTACAAGGAGTTAGGAGGAAAATTTTACCTTTCTGGAAAGGTAAGAAAATTCTCTATCTGATGGAATCATACCCAAAAAATTTGAGTCCCTGAAGCATCTGAAAATTCATTTTAAGTTCCAGCAAAGGAAAGAATGAAGGTAAGTTAGCCAAAATAAGCAGGGGGCTCATTTTGGATAACACTTTTGGCAACTCGGAGGGTCATCTGCTGCTAGATGAATGATCAGTGGCATTTGAAGCATCCATTGGGCATGGATTCAAGCCTGATAACCAATTCTAATCTGAACTATGAAAATCTGACCTCTGAGCCACTTGGGAACCCACTGAAACTTGGAGTTGATTTTCACCAAAATGCCACTGAAATGAACTGTGCAAGAGCAAAAAACCGACACCAAAAACTATGTACAAAATTGGAAATCATACATACCCCAAGTGGGATATGCAGAGTGTGCACAAGCACTTCTTCTGACTGAAAGCAAACCTACCTACTCTACTCTAACTGGAAGCAAAGGTGGGCTAAACAAACCCTACAACTGGTTGTGTAAAATAGCTTCCTTTCTTCAAAATTGGCAGCCATGTAATTGATTTGGAGCTGATCATGGCTAGTTGAATGAGTGGAAAATCAACAAGAAGCTGGTCTTCTACCCAAATTAGCAAGGTATCAACTGAAAACAAATCCAATACCTCTTTTAGTTGCTCTGCATTTGGATTGTAGAGGTATTGCAGCTGATCCTTGGCACTTTGAAGCTCATACTCATGCTCAGAAGTAAGCATGACCATTGGAAACTCCTCCTTTGGCTCCAATGAAGCCAAATACCTTATTGGGAAAGGTCTGATCTGTTTGATATGCCCATAGCTCTGATTTCTAACTCCAAAAATGGAGTCCTCTTGCAGACCCTCTTGGATGGATGGTGTGAAAGAAATGGTGGAACTCTTCTACTCTTTCCTTCCTCTTCCAGTGAAGAACATGGAAGATTAAAATCTTCCAATCTTGGCTCCAAAAGGATGCTATAAAATTTAGGCTCCTGCAAATGAATGCTCTCCTCCATGGCAGCAGGTTCTTGTGTTTGGAAGATGGATGATGAAGGAGAAGATGGTGTGATTTCAACCGGTTCTTCTTCATCAAAATAGTCCTCCAAATCAGACAGGTAAATTGCCTCATTGCTGTCCTGCTGCAAATGTTCAACCTCTCCCATGGTGTTCTCTTGATCTGCAACTTGATCACCATGGTTTCTTTCATCGTCCAACATTGAGTTTGAGAGATCAAACTCTTATTCAGCACTAGAACTCAAGAGAGATGACGTAGAAAGAAGAACTGAAGGTTCTTCTATAGCCTGCTTTGTGCTCAAAGCTTTTGGATATGCACTTTTCTCCTCCACAGCTGGAATGTACTCTTCTTTTGGATTTGGAGCAGCTTGTTCTTCCTCAGCTGCTTGAAGACAATCTTGCTCTTGATTGAACTCTTCCTCTAGCATGAAGTTTGTCAAATCAAACTCTTCAATTTGCTACTCTAAAGGACAAGTTGGGGCTGCAAGATCTCTTTTAGAGATTTCCTCTTCCATGGCTGACTGTGCAACTTGGATTGGACCAACATCTTCTTCAAGTAGAGTGCCAACATGGACACTACATTCTGAGCCAAATGATTGTTGATCTACTTCTTCTTTTTTCTCTTCTTCTTCTGCAACAAAATCAGTCCTAACCACCACTTGTTCTTCAACCTTTACCTCCTCTATAGGCTTAACCAGCAAGGGGATCTTTGTTATCCCAAATTTGAGAGCCCAACTTCTCAAGTTGTCTATCATTTCTTTCCTGTTGGGCTCCTCTTCTTGTTGTCCTTCATGACTGATTTTCTTATTTTCATTTTCCCAACATGGATTTGGGAATGCAAGATGAGGGTGGGTTATAACTCAACCGGTTTTGAAATTTTTTGTGGTGGTGGAGGAGATGAAACTTCTTGTTTCCTTGGAGGGATGACTATTTGGAAGGGAAAAGAGTAGAGAAATTGAGATGGGATGGGAGACTAGGAGATGGAGAAATGGAACTAACACTTGGGACAGCAGATGGGCAACTTGAAGCTTGACACTGCTGAAATGATAAAGCTTGAGAGGGTGAAAAAGAAAGACAAGGAGTTGTTGAATGACTTACCCATTAACAAGGTTGATTTAGATTTTTCTCATATGCTTCTATCTCCTCAATCCATTGTGCAAGTTGGGGCAACATTTCAATCATGAAGTCCAAATTTTCTCCTAAGGGCTGAAGTGTCTTGGAAAAGGGCCAACCCATGGACAAGGTGCCCTAAAACCAATCTGAAATGCCTTCATTTGTGTTGCTTTACTCTTGATTGCACCATGCTTGCCTCCATCTTTTGGATTTTCTCCAACAAATCAGCATCTTCTTCTTGACTGCCCTCACAATTTGCATATACTTATGCTTGACATGCTTCATAGCCAAACTGATTTTGGCATTGCTCATATGGATATGCATACTGATTTTGAATTTGATCAAAATGCTAATCTGAAGGATTTGAGAGACATTTTAGAGGTGGAATATACTGTTGTTGTGAATGTGAATTCCATGATGGAAATGAATTCATGATTGCACAACTTCATGGGATGAAATAAGATGGAAGAGATGGAAGGAAGAATGAATGGAAATGGATGAAAAATAGGTCTGCAACTCAGAGAATGAGTTATTGATCAGATGGAGTCGCCATATGTGTTTGAGAATGCCTCCAAAGGCTGAAATCTTCACATGAACACACCAACCTACAAAAGATGAAGTGGAAGACCTCTAAGGTCCCACCGGCATGCCAAAATTGTTAGTGAAAATTCACAACACCCCCAAAATGACCTATGGATCTACTTTTCTAAGGCAATGTCATTTGGTGTGAATGCACAACATTGAGCTTTCCCAAAGTGTGGGACCTTTTCAAATGGGGAAATCTCTCAATATAAGGTTGGTTCCTCTTCCTAAACTACCTTACCACAAGCTATTCTAGTGCAGGAAAACTAAATCTAATCCTAATCTAACTTCCAAGGAGATAGGGAGAGAAAGAAAACTAGGAAAAACATAGCCTACACTAAAATGGTGATACACCAGAGAAGGAAAATGTTGAACATCTATCAAAACGCCATGGAACAAAAAGAGGTGAGCAATGGAAGGGATGGACAAGTGCATCACAGACCCAAAGATGGATTTCACACAAAAAATGTTCCAAAACTCCATGAACACAGCTCCAAAACTTGCAATGAACATCCAAACATGCACAAATACCTGCAATGAAGAGAGGCAAGAAGAAAACAACCAAAAACGAGCAAGGATGGACAAATGCATCACAAAACACATTTTTATTGCTCTAGAAATTTGCACAGAATCATCATTTCACGGGTAAGAGGCAAAAAATTCCATTACAGAGTAGGGGAGGAGAACTCCATTTTCAACCCTAGGGAATAAAATAACGGAGAGGCAGAGAAGAATTATGAACAACCTTTTACAAATGAGCCAAATCTGGCTTTTTAACCATCGAACAGATGAAAGAAAGGAGAAAACGTGGGCAAATCCATTTGACATCTTCAACCACTAACAAGATTTGTTAATTGGCCTACAAAATGATGGGTTTCCATGAAAAATCCCATACTTCATTGTACATTGCTTTGCAGAGCAAAACAGAGGCCCATACTTCATTAATTTTGGTGGTTGGGAACCATTTCTACATTTTTGCATGCTAGAGAAATTTTCCCATTTTTCTCCTACAAATCTCCATCGAAAATCAAAATTGAATTGTCCATCGTGTAGAGGACTTCAACATATTTCTGTAGATATAAAGATCACGAAAATCTGAGCTCGGGATCGAAAGTTATGCCCTTCTAAAGATTTAGGGCAAAAATGGGGCAAAAATCGGTCAAGCGGCCAAAACTTTAAAATTTTCCCCTTTTTTCAAATTGGGAAAAATTTCCCAAAAACCTCCACCGATCTCTGCCACTCCTCTCGCCACATGGCATTTTCTCTCGTTTCTTGGGGGAATATGCTTCCATTTCTACCCTTTGCGCCTTTTAAATTTTTCATTGGGAAAATTTCCCAATTTACCTCCGCGGGCCCGACCACTTCGCCGCTCCGCCTTGATGTGGACATGTGTCAGCTTCAAAATGATCCACGGACTTTTTCTCCATTATCTCCTTGGCAGTCTATGGGCTAAAATTGACTTTGAGCATTTTCACCAAAAGGGAAAAATTTCCCAAATCTCTCCGTGCCTTCGCCAACGCGCTTCCTTCCCCTTTGCGGGCCTAGGGGCCAAAATTTTCCTTTGTGCCCTTTGACCAAAGCACCAAAAACTCCAAAATCCTCCCGATGCCCACCACTCCGCCCTAACACGTGGCATCTTTTCACTTTGGTTGTGGGCTGCAGGAAAATTTCCCCTCCAATCCCACTTTGAGCCATAACTTGAAAATTACAAGGAGTTAGGAGGAAAATTTTACCTTTCTGGAAAGGTAAGAAAATTCTCTATCTAATGGAATCATACCCAAAAAAATTGAGTCCTGAAGTGTGCAAAAAATTCATTTTAAGTACCAGCAAAGGAAAGAATGAAGGTAAGTTAGCCAAAATAAGTAGGGGGCTCATTTTGGATAACACATACATACCATTATAATGGTAGGAAATTTATATTAAGGGCTATCCATCTATGTATCAAAGGGACTACATCTTGAGCTTATTACTATGCCTACACATTACATAGGAAGGGGAAGTTCATTTTTCCATCCATATATTTTCATTCTATTTAGATATTGGTTGTTATATTGGCGTCACAACCGTGAGGGAAACCTAGAGCACTATTACACACATAAATTGAGATGCAATACAATGGTCATCGTAAGTTCACTTGTTTGAAAACCAATGACAGTTTGACCCCTTATTTTACATCTTTTTTTAGGATTTGATATAGTTTGAGGGTTTTATATGGGATTATTTATGTTGCATATTTATAGGTACTTTGAAGATACAAGTACGATATCACAGTGATTCTCAATGAACAAGTGCAAAACCCTAGCGATAGTGATGAAATCATGTTCCAACCCTTTTGGTAGAATCTAACACCCCACGAGAGGTCTAGGGTGCCCGCAAGTGCCCTCGCCTTACTTAGGCACCCATGTCTTGACATTCTGTAGACACTTCTACATTTTACTTGGGTAAGATTATGACATCCTAAGTTGTTGTTTCATAAGTCCTTCCAAGATAAAACACACTTTGGCATAAGTAAAACCATGGTAAGTGCCCTATCCTTCTCATCTGCTTTATAAGCCACATCTCTAAAAATTGCTTAGTATTTATATCTTATTATACATCATTATATCAGTTTTATAAATTCATATTTTAGTAAAATATTTCATATTTTATTGAATCATTAGGCCTACCATGGAAACATATTGGTGTCAGTATGTGAAGAAATGTGTCCTATGTCAAAAACATGGTAATTTTATCCATGCACATCAGTCATTGTAGCTTATCATAATACCATGTCCATTTTCTAAATGGGGGATCAATCTTATAGGAAAAATCACTCCCACCTCATTCAATGGCCACAAACACATTATCACTGCCACCAAGTACTTTACCAAATGGGTGGAGACTATTCCTCTAACTTATGTTATAGGTGCATAGATTTCCAAGTTCATCATGAACCATATCATCTGCATTATGTCATCCCTTCGTCATGTTATACCTAACAATGGTAAGTCATTCAAAAGAAAACAAGTGAAGGATTTTGTGTCGAGTTCTTTTAAATTCTCCAAAATTAGTCTACACCTTATTACCCTAAGGTAATGGGAAAGTTGAGGCCACCAATAAAATGCTTGTATGGATTATAGAGAAAATGGTTAGTAAAAGCTGGTTGCAATTGACACCTCTAAATCCATCCTACCCTTTGGGCCTATCACACTTCCATCCGCACACCTACATGTGTAACCCCATATTCCTTGGTATTTGAGTACAGACCTCTTTGAGACTATCCTTGCAAGATTATTTAGATAAAGATGAGGATTACAAAGTTACCAGGATAACAAATCTTTGGCTCTTTGATGAGAAGCACCTTTACGCCTTACATCATATCAAAGTGTATCAAAATTAAATCCATGTAGGCTAAAATAAACATATCATCCCTAATGAATTTGAGGTAGGTGATCTTGTTCTGAAAGAAAACCAGTTTAACACCACCAAAGAACATGAAAAGAAAGAAAAATTGAGCCTAACTGGTTAGGGACATACATTATGGTGGCTAAATTTGGTTCCGAGGCCTATAACCTTGCATATCCTAAAGGTGAAATACTTCTAAACCTATGAATATCACACATTTCAAGCCAATTTATATTACTAAGTTTGGGAGAATTTAAAAAATTCAATAAAAAATCAAAAATAGTAAAGAGAAATAAATTCATCCAAATGTGAAAACCATGCAATTATGGCACTTTGGACAAGTCCTTTGGTGAAAACAAGTTTTTGACACCATATGAGGATCATTGTTCATAAGCATCTCATACTTGGGGGCACGATCACTTCTTCCCGAGCTAGTCCTTTATAGTCATTTATTTACCATTAATACCTTCACTAACCCCAAGTGCACCGGCCTATCACCCAAGTGGGTGATGGGCGCTCACCCAAGCACACTTGGGCATCAAGCCCCTCCTTTATGTGAGATTTGGGTTCTACCATTAATGGAGGATGATTTGTAGAATTAGGAGTATGTTGTCGTGCAAATGTGCAACAAGGAAATTGACAATTTTCAAGCATGACAACTATACCCCTACACCAAAGTTTGCAAGTATATCATTCCAATACACCCTGGGTCTGTCCAGTCAGTCTAAGTGACCTCCCAATTTGCATCACCCCATCCACCTAGGTGATTTAGGAAAGTACATTTTTCCCCCTAGGTGATTTTAGGATTTCATTGAAAATTGCAAGCTATAGGCAGTTATGGAAAGGGTTATCACTGACCTTCCTAAGACTAGTACAACTCCATGGAGCAAAGCAGAAAATAAAAAATAGACGTGGAAGTGATTAAAATCCATAGAAACATCATGAAGGTGATTTTGGAAGGTTCAGGGAAGATTTTGAGTAGTTGGGGTAGTTTCATCAAAGTTGGGGATTCACAGGCCTAGGTAGTGCACATGTCAAAATAAGTCGGAGAGCTTCGGAGGGTGATTTCGGAAGCTCCGAATGGATTTAGGAGAAAAAAAACATCTTCAAAAATGTAATTCCAATCCCTAAAATATGGTGAAATAATATTTTTCACAACACTTTGGTGCATCGTGGTCTGAGGAAGTTTTCTTAAGCACAAGTGGAGTACTAAATCAAAATCTGATTTTTCAGGGACTAAATGGAATAATCAAGACATTATATCCCCAAAATGGATTCAAAATGACATTTCTAATCAGGATCATATAAATTTTTTTGAAAACGTCCATCGGGAGCTCAAGTTATCATCATCACAAGTTGTCCTCTTGGAGCAAGTTCAGACTTAGCCAAATTTTGGGAGGACACGTGTCATCTCCAGGAGCCTAACAGGATTTTATGTCCCCGACATCCCTAAGGGTTAGGTACATAAACCTTGGAAAAATTTACCCAGCCCCCATGTGACCTATGGAACCCCATATGACCATGGGATTGCCAGTTCAGCCCCTCAGTGCTTTAAAGTTGATTTTGGAGCACTCACTCCTGTCGGATCGATGCCACATGTCCTCTTCTTGATTACCATGGAAATTTATGTCCCTCACATCCCTTTGAGGTGAGGGATGTCAGGGACAAAAAAATGCGCCCAACTCAAACTCAAAAATTTGAAATTTTTTCTAATTGTTAGTTGTTTCTTGTTGCTTCTCACTGCTAAAGAAAAGTTGCAAAGAACACCTCAATCCACCACTCCACCATTATCAAATCTCAAACCAAATTCACCAAAGAAATTAAATCCTCTACCCCATGGTGATACACAAGTCTCAAAAGAATATTTCATCAAGATAAGAAGAAGAAATGAATAAGAACAATGGAAATCCCCATTGCCATGAAATCAAAATTTGAAGAAATCTTCCAAACCAGTGCACGGATTGACAAACCATTTGTTTTGAGTTATTATCTCTTGAAGGAAATTAAAAAATCATATTAAAACCTCAAATTTTCAGCAAGGAATTCTCACAAAGAAGAAATTTCACTTCCGACTCCACTGAAGGAAAAGTTCAATTTCCTATCAAACCAGTTGTCGGATTGAAGTAAAATTTCGTGAAGCACCAGAAGCAAAAACCTATCACAATGGAATTTATTTCATCGTGAATGGAGAAAAAAAACCAGACCTAAAAATTTCAAGCTCCATTAATGGCTGCCATGACACAGTAGTGGAAAAAATTAGGGTGCTACCTCTTCAATTCTCAAGGTTCCAATGGGTGAAATCACGTGAAAATTGGAGGGGATGATCATTGAAAAATCTAGTTTCACGTGAACTAGTTTTTTATACCATGAAGTCCCTATTTTTTAGGGATATGGAGGACTGATTTTTCATCATAGTTATGCCCTATCACATGAAGAACATTTGTGAAAAAGGAAGTGAGCTACCTCTTCACTTCTCAGGGTTCCAATGGGTGAAATCGCGTGAAAATTGGAGGGATGATCATTGAAAAATCTAGTTTCGCATGAACTAGTTTTTGCGCCATGAAGCCCCTATTTTTAGGGATATGGAGGGATGTGTTTTTGTCATTATTCTTCCCATGCCATGAAAATATCATTTTCCCACTTGTTCAGATGAAGGAGTTACTCAAACATGGAGCGTGGAACCCCGAGAATAAAACCCAAAGTTTCAAGACTTGTTTTGTCACATCCTGACATCCATGCAAAGACACTTACTAAAAATAGCATGCCTTCCTACATAAGGTGTTTTACTTTGAGTAATCCACCATTTTAAGGGGATATGAAAAAGGAAGTGAACATGGAGGGAGTATCGTAGGAAAAGTCATCGAAAAGGTCATCTCAGCTCATAATTGACACTTACTAAAAATAGTAAGTGGTTCCACAAGCCCCGATATAAATAGTTGGTTGGTTCTAAAAGGTGAGATGAACATAGTAAGAAGAAATAATTCAAGCTACCATAGCCGGTGGAGGTTGGAAAAGATAACTATGACACTTACTAAAAATAGTAAGTTGCCCGAGGTGTACTTACTAAAAATAGCAAGTTGTTCTCAAAGGGAAGTTTGGCACAACATGACATTGAGGAAGTTTCATCGCATCATCATCATTCAGGATCATCAAACTTTATCAAGGGAAACATATTCTCCTCTTCTCTCTCATTTCCTCCCTCTCTTTTCTCTCTCCTTTCTAATTCTTCATTATGCATCATCATTGTATTTCATCCTATTCACTTAAGTGACCTATTTTAAATTTGTAAAAAGTATTCTTTCAAAATTATAAGAAATACTTAATTCATGGAAAACGAAAGGTCACAAGTGGAATATGGAAACGAAGAGTCATGTGAGGGAGGTGAAAGGACAATTCAGATTTCTATAAATTGTAAATCCATTCTCTTTTCAAAGGGTTGGCAATTGATCTTGTAAACTCAAGAGTGCATTGTACTTAGAGAAAGCAAAGGAGATAGCCATTTTCTTCTACTTTCCTCCACTCTCAAATTTCTTCCATTCCCACACTATGTACAACTTTTGTTTAATCAATTAATAAAAGAAGAAGGAGTTTCTAGCTTTCTTTGACTAAGGGGTTTCTTGATACTTTGTGATCAATAAATTTTATTTGGTCTTGTTGTCATTTACAGAGTTGTTTCTTCTCATGAATGCATGTGATGAAGTTTCTAACTAGTGTGTATAGGAATTTGATTTTCTACCTGCATATTAGTTCCCCTACCTCGTATTCTCACTCCCTTTCCCACTTCCAAAAATTCTTCCCTAGCAAGAATTTCTAACTTTTCCAACGGTGGAGTGCCCTGTTGATCCCCCAACTAAAGGCCACCATAAAAATCCACATTTTCTCGTGCATGCATATATACGAAGTTG
This sequence comes from Taxus wallichiana var. yunnanensis, assembly GCA_018340775.1. Classification (NCBI taxonomy): domain Eukaryota; kingdom Viridiplantae; phylum Streptophyta; class Pinopsida; order Cupressales; family Taxaceae; genus Taxus; species Taxus wallichiana. Next base: position 202,661,978 of record CM031239.1, on the reverse strand, counting down.
TACTACACTGTTAAGTAGAGGGACTTAGATTCCTAGAGCGTTGGCAAGAAATCCACAAGTTTTTCCACCCAATAAATTTTCTCGCCAATAGTTTTTGGCACCCACCGTGGGGCATATTTAGCAGCATCTACACCCAAAATATGACCGCAAGGTCTGAAAAAAAAATTAAAAAATTAGATTTCAAAGGAAAATCATTTTTTGAAGGTGACTTTGTCAAGGAATGAACCCCTTGTCATGTTCATTTCTGAATCATGAAGAAATTTCCAGATTGGAGTGAAGTACCAATGAGTGATAGTGAAGAAGAAGAAGAAGATGTCTTCTAGAAAAGAAGATCATTGATCAGCCATGGTTTTAGACTAGTATTGACAAAGGAAAGAAGAAAGAACTTGTCACCGATGAAGAGGAATGGATTCAAAGGAGACATAAGCTAAGGTGTGAAGTTCGAGAATATGTCAAATTCTTACAAGAGATGAATGATCAACTTAAAGCATCCCATAGCGAGGAAGAAGAAGAGGAGAGTTTTCCTATAGAGGAAGATCCTAAAGATCATTCATACCATAGGGTTTTCATACCCAAAGGTTCTTGAATGTTGTTGAAGAAAATCCTATCCTTAAGCCTTCGATGAAGATAAAATTAACATTCAAGAAGATGATGAAAGACAGAACGGTGCAAGCAAATCCATCGAAGAAGGATTTTTTCAATCTCACACATCTCACTACAAAATTGAGAATGTTTGTCCTTCTTCCACCATTCTCTAGATGAATTCATTGCATACGGTGATGAAGAAATGAATATGTTGAAAAGAGAATATGTGGAAAGACTTGAGAGCATAATAAAAGGAAATTATGACCCCAAAGTCTTTGATGAAATTTGGAGGTATGCTTTAGCTCTACAGAGAAGATATGAACATCTTGAAGCTCCACATCAAATGGAGGAAGAAGATGAGATGTGCCCTATGGAAGAAGACCCAGATTTCTGCCCATATTATGAGGCTTTCATTCTCGAAATATTCTTGGATGCTCTTGAAGAAGATCTTATCATGGAACCTTCCGATGAAAGCCAAAGCAACGTCATGGAGGAAGAAGTAGAAGAGACGAAGATAGAATCACCATTCAGCAATTCCATTTGGCTTGAGTCACAACCCATGGGGGAATAATATATTCAATAAAGGAAGATCCTTTTTACATAATGGATGATCTAATGCTCTCTGAAGACTCCACCAATGATGAAGAAGATGGCCAATTCAAAGTAAGCATGGATGATCTCTTTTCAAGTTTTGATCTTTCAATTGATGATGAAATGGAGAGATGTGAAGAAGTGCAAGAAAGTCATCTAACATCATGGTCCAAAGATGATGAATTCAAGATGGTCATAGATAATCTTCCCTCCTATTTTGATTCTTTGAGTGATGTAGAAATGTTGCATGAAGAAATGGAGGAAGTCAAAGAATCAAACTCTCTTCCCGATGCAATCATGGATGATAAAATGGAAGAAGCCCACTCTCTTTTCAAATCTAAGGAGAAAAACAATTTAAACACAACCTCTACTCACTCAGGGAGCATAAATCATCATCACGATGAAAACACAAGCCTTTCATCTTTCACTTGAGCAAGAAGATTCAATAATGGATGGTCAAGATGTAGCTGAAAATTCTTCTCATACTACTGCCCCAACATGGTTCTCTACTTCTTACCAAGAAGAAGATGATATGGATTTTGAGCTTGAAGGAGTGCCCTTCCCACGAAGCTTGGACATCTTCTCCTTGTCAGTAGGTGTCATGAATCAAGTATGCCCGTGTTTATAAGAAAGTGAATCTTTGGCAACACAAATCATGGAAGAGGTGAACAAGAATGTTTCAAATGAATCATGGGCCCGTATGGATCATATTTTTAACCATCTCCTAGAGGCACAACAAGAAGATTCCTCCAATGAAGATAAAAATGAGCCTATGGAAATTTTAGAAGAACTATCCATACAAGATATCTTGAAGGTTGCAGAAGAAACTAAGGATCCTCAACTCAGTCTTGAACTCTTAACCTAGGCCATGGAGATACAAGAAAAGTATGAGTCAATTTGTGCTTCCTATTTTGGTGCACCAATTTTTGATGTTGAGATGGAGTAGTTGGATAAGCTTGATGACTTCTCTAATACTTTGGTTGTGAGAATAAACATGAAAACATGTCTTTTTCTTCCACATTGTGTGAAGAAGTTCATGAGTGCAAAAGAAGAAAAGTTCATGAATCTCCTTTGGACATCTCTAGTTTTGAAGACAACACCTCCGCCATGGAAGAAGATAATAGGAAAACATTGAGCTGATTTGCATTGAAGAAAGTTTTTTAGAACATGGAAAAATCTACAACAATGTTTGGAGTATATTCAAAACCAACTCGCTCCCACCATTTTGGAATGGTCCATCAATGAAAAACAAGAGTTCATATGGAAAAATCCAATGGAGGGTGAAGAATGCTTATATGGCCAAACCAAAAGCTGCAATTTTGAAAATAATATCAAGATGCACTCGAATATATGCATATTGACAACCATTTCTCTAGACAACAAAGCGGGAGTATGCATGATTCTTTCCAAATGACCCAAAATTAGACTACACTCACCATCCTCCAAGCTCATATTCACCTTGAACATGTTCCCATGCTGTAACAATATCTCAAGGATGATGAAGATCTCCAGCTTAATGATTTAACCTCCATGTCTGAAAACACTTGCTCAAAGAAACAAAGTGAGATGTTCGGGAAGTTCTTGAATGGAAAGAAAATTAGTTTGTTCTCACTCCTTCCAAGTGTTTTGCTGATATAAGAGACAATTTGAAGTTGAAATTCAAAGAAGATGAATTTTTTCATGACAGAAGCAATTTTCCCACTCTCGAAGACATGGAGGGATGGTGTCTCATGTTTGCGGGACATCAAGAGGAATCTTCAAAATGCAAAAGTTTCAAGAGGTTAACCAAATTTTCAATGGATGAAGAAACATTCTCAATACAATATGAGTACAAGGATGGAATTATGGTCAGCCTTTCTTCTTCTCAAGCCATGAAAATCCATCACCAAAGCATGTTTTGATCAAATAATAGTTTTTGTGCTTCAATGGTCATACTTCAATCTGTTATTTCATGATGGCATGTACTTTTCTCAACCCATTGTTGGGTATGTGTATATCCTTTTCCCCTCTATAAATTTCCCTCCCCTTGTATATAATTTCCTTTTCATGGTGTGTTTCCCTTTATGTTGTGTGTTGTCATGTGTTTCCTTTCCATCTTTTTTGTGTGTGTGTGTGTGTGTTTCCTTCTTCATTATCTTTCTCTCTCGTAAATTGTACATGACTCTGCAAGGCCAAATGGATAAGGCACTAGTCTTTATATCGAATTGTTGAGATTCTAGGATTCTTCATGCCATGTCTTCACTACACTCATTCCATGTCATGTCCCCAAGCTAGAGCCAATTGTTGTCGTGCAAATGTGCAACAGGAAATTGACAATTTCTAAATGACGAATACTATACCCCTATACTAAAAGTTTTTAAGTCTATCATTCCAAGACACCCTGGATCTATCCAGTCAGTCCAAGTGACCTCCTAATTTGTGTTACCATTCCCTATTTAGGTGATTTAGGAAAGTCCATTTGTTCCCCCTGGGTGATTTTAGGATTTCATTGAAAATTCAAACTTCTATAGGTCATTGTGGGAAGGGTTATCACTGGCCTTCCTAGGACTAGAGCAACTCCATGGAGCAGAGCAGAAAATCCAAAATGGATGTGGAAGTTATTTATATATGAACATCATGAAGGTGATTTTGGAAGGTTTAGGGAATATTTGGAGTAGTTGGGACAATTTCATCAAAGTTGGGGATTCACAGGCCTAAGCAGTGCACATGCCAAAATAAGTTGAGCTTTAGAGAAGGTGATTACTCGGAGCTCCAATGGAGTTAGGAGAAAAAAAAACATCTCTAAAAAGATAATTCCAATCCCTACAAGATGGTTAAATCATATTTTTCACAACACTTTGGTGCATTAGGTCCATAGCGCTTTTTCTCAGGCACAATTAGAGTACCGAATCAACAATCCAATTTTTTAGGGATCAAATGGAAGAATAAGACATGAGACCCACAACCATTGGATTCAAAATTCCATTTCTAGTTAGGATCATATAATTTTTTTTTGAAAAATTCCATTGGGAGCTCAAGTTATCATCGTCACAAGTTGTCCTCTTGGAGCAAGTTCGGGACTTAGCCAAATTTTGGGAGGACACGTGTCATCTCCAGGAGCTGGAAGGATTTTATGTCCCCAATGTCCCTAAGGGTCAAGTACATCAACCTTGGAAAAATTTCCTAGCCCCCATGTGACCTCTGGAACCCCATACGACCATCGAGATTGCCAGTCAAACCCCTCAATGCTTTAAAGCTGATTTTGGAGCACTCACTCCTTGTTGTCGGATCGATGCCACGTGTCATCTTCTTGCTTACCATGGAAATTGATGTCCCTCATGTCCCTTTGAGGTGAGGGATGTTAGGACAAAAAATGTGCCCAACTCAAACTCAAACAAAAAATTTGAAAAAATTTCTAATTGTTAGCTACTTTTCACCGCTAAAGAAAAGTTGTAGAGAGAACACATCACTCCACCACTCCACCATTGCCAAAACTCAAACCAGATTCACCACAGCAATAAATCCTTTACCCCATGGTAATATAAAATATTGGAAGAATATTTCATTGAGATAAGAAGAAGAAATGAAGAACAGAGAAGAAGAATAATGGAAATCCCCATTGCCATGAAATCAAAATTTGAAGAAATCTTCCAAACCGGTGCAAATTGATTGAAACCATATGTTGTTGAGTTCTTCTCTCTTGAAGGACATTAAAAATCATATTAAAACCTCCAATTTGCAGCAAGGAATTCTCATAGAGAATAAATTTCACTTCCGGCTCCACGAAGGACAAAGTTCAATTTCCTATCAAACCGGTTGTCAAATTGAAGTAAAATTTCACGTGAAGCACCAGAAGCAAAAACCTATCGCAATGGAATTTATTTCATCATGAATGAAGAAAAAAACCATACCTGAAAATTTCAAGCTCCATTAATGGCCTCCATGACATAGTAGTGGAAAATCAGCATGAGCTCCTCACTTCTTCCAATGGGTGAAATCACTCTTGATCATTCTAGTTTTGCGTGAACTATTTTTATGCCATTCCCCTATTTTTAGGGATATGGAGGAAAAATCAGATTTCTACTCTATCACATGAAGAACATTGAGGCAAGCGAGCTACCTCTTCATGATTCATTGAAAAATCTGGAGGGGATGATTCGAAAAATGAAGTTTCACGTGAACTAGTTTTTGTGCCATGAAACCCCTATTTTTTAGGGATATGGAGGGCGTGTTTTTTGTTAGTATTCTTCCCACACCATGAAAATATCATTTTCCCACTTGTTCAGATGGAGGAGTTACTCAAACGTGGAGCGTGGAACCCCAGAATAAAACCCAAAGTTTCAAGACTTGTTTTGTCACATCTTGACATCTATGGCGCACTTACTAAAAATAGCATGCCTTCCTATGTAAGGGTCTGTTACTTTGGGTAATCCACCATTTGAAGGGGATATGAAAAAGGAAGTGAACACAGAGGGAGTATCGTAGGCATAAAGTCATTGAAAAGTTCATCTCGACTCGTAATGGACACTTAGTAAAAATAGTAAGTGGTTCCACAAACCCCCGCTATAAATAATCTAGTTGGTCCAAAAGGTGAGACAAACATAGTAAGAAGAAATAATTCAAGCTACCATAGCGGTGGAGGTTGGGAAAAGCTAACTATGACACTTACTAAAAATAGTAGGTTGTTCTCAAAGGGCAAGTTTGGCACAACAAGACATTCTCAGGGAGTTTCATCGCATCGAGCTTTCCATCATCATTCGAGGATCATCAAACTTTATCAAGGGAACAACATCTTCTCCTCTTCTCTCTCATTTTCTCCCTCTCTTTTCTCTCTCCTTTCTAATTCTTCGTTATGTGTCATCATTGTGTTTCATCTTATTCACTTAAGTGACCTATTTTAAATTTGTAAAAAGCATTCTTTAAAAATTAAAAGAGAAATACTTAATTCATGGAAAATGAAAGTCACGAGTGGAATATGGAAATGAAGAGTCATGTGAGGGAGGTGAAAGGACATTTAAGATTTCTATAAATTGTAAAACCATTCTCTTTTCAAAGGGTTGGCAATTGATCTTGTAAACTCAAGAGTGCATTGTACTTAGAGAAAGCAAAAGAGCTAGCCATTTTATTCTACTTTCCTCCACTCTCAAATTTCTTCCATTCCCACACAAAGTACAAATTTTTTTAAGCAATCAATAAAAGGAGGAGTTTATAGCTTTATTTGACTAAGGAGTTTCTTGATACTTTGTGATTAATAAATTCTATTTGGTCTTGTTTTCATTTACAAAGTTGTTTCTTCTCACGAATGCATGTGATGAAGTATCTAACTAGTGTGTGTACGAATCTAATTGTCTACCTGCAACATTAGTTCCCCTACCTCATATTCTCACTCCCTTTCCAACTTCCAAACAAAGTCCTCTCTAGCAAGCAATTGCTAGCTTTGTCGCAGGCCAATGGAGTGCCCTGTTGGATCCCCAATCGAAAGGCCACCACAAAATCCACATTTTTTTGCACATACATATACTGGCAGCAATTTGCACCAATTAAGTAGAGGGACTTAGATACCTAGAGATTGGAAAGAAATCCACAATTTTGTCCACCCAACAAATTTTCTCACCTACAAAGTACATTCACTTATTTTAAAAGGTACAAGGAGCAACTAATGTATCTACACCTTAATGTACTACAAAAACTAAATAACATTGTAATAAGCATAATAAACTAGATATGAGCCATGCTAATCATAACACAAGGGCTTACACCCTTAAGCATGATATGTAGAATGAACCCATATATATATATATTGATTTAAAATAGTTCTGGTAGCCACATTACGGTAAAAAAGGGTCATCTCAGACCATACATATTAAATGACAAAGACTCAACTCCTATAAGCTTCTATGATATGAGACCCTAGCTATACTCTTCCATTTTAACCCTTGTTACAGATCCTAGTGCCATATAAAGGCTTATGACATCCTTTACAACCCTTATCACTAAGTGCTCTAAACCCTAACATTACTACAACACTTTGTACTCTACATTCTCTATACATTCTCTCTTCCTCCGATCATCTCTCTATATTCTCGTCTTTGTGTATAACTTCATCCCCTATCTCTAGCCCAAGCATCTATTTTTATAGGATCAACACCCACTTCCATGCCTTCTCTCCTGAACAAATCATGTGTCAAGTGTCGATGTGGTCCTCCATTAGTGAATGTTTATCCCTTTGCAAACTCTCCACTCTTTGTAATGATGTCTTCTAGGAATATTCCCTACATGGAATATCCTTTTCTTGACCTCCAAGGTTCCAGGCTGGAACCTTATCCACTCATCATGCCTAGTCGGGTCCTCACATTTTCCTCAAGTGCCTCTAGAATGCCAAATATGGCTAATTCCTTTAAACTCATGTTATGCCTTTCGCGTGTGCCCTGTTTTACTTAAACCCTTCTTAAATCCCTTTGTCCCGCACGCTTTCCCTAAACGCCCTTCTTCTCACTAGTCCTACGTGCGCGCCTTTGGTACTTAGCTAATATTTTAGGGCCCAACATCACCCCACACTAAGCATGTTCTCCATCCTCGAAACATCCTGCTTCTTCAAAGAATAAATAATAGTGGGACAGGGACAATTTGAATAAAGAATGAAAGAATGGAAGAATCTACTACTGTTGTAGGAGGAATGGGAATTATTTCTTTACTATTGCTTAAATCCTTTCCCAGAATCTATGTCACCATGTGCTTGTTGAAGTAGGTCACCTACTAGAGTGTTCACCTCATCAAAGCTCAATTTGTTGCTCTTATCATTCAAACATCTACAACTCCTAGTTGTTTGCTAAGATCGTCCAGTGCATCCATTCTACGGGTGACATGGGGATATAGTTTCTTAAGCCGATTCTTAATCGAACCCCGCAAGGTCTCAAATGCTTCCAAATTTTTCTCACCTTGACTAGGATCTTATCCCAATCTACCATGTTTCCTTTGTTCTTCTCTTGAAACTCCTTCAGATCCGCCTCATGCATAGCAACTAGTATGCTTGCTACCCTATCTCTGTCAACATAATTGTCATAAATAGCCTCAACCATTTACGCAAAGTGGTCTTTACAATGGTAAGGAGCTCGAGTATCAAGTAACTATCTCCTTAATCTTCAATTTTTCTTTCTCCTTTAGGTGCTCCAATGCCTCTTCTCACGATTCCAATGCGTGTGGTCGCCTCTCCATGGTGAGGATATGGGTCATGTCTTCCAAGCATTATATGGTTGACTCGTATTTTTGCTCAGGTGGGGCTAGGTCTGGGTTCTTCTTCGGATTATGGCATCTTAAATCATCGTATTTTCTTATGGATATCGCACAACTTTTCCTTCTTCTCCCTTAATTCATGCCTTAATTGTACATAATCGATCAACTCCTCCTGCTTTAACTCCTTGTCCTTTTCAATGATATATTCATTTTTATTTTCAAGCTCTTCCTCTAGGACCCTTACTCTGTCATTTATCTCGAAGAGCCTCGCCTCAACCTCCACCGACACTTTGTTGAGTACATTACAAACTTACTTATCTAATAGTTGTTAAGCATTCACCAAAGGGTTTACTCCCTTGGTGTCTACTATTTTCATCAACACCTCACGGTTGACCTCGAATTTGGGCTCATCAACATGGGACTCAAAATCCCAAGACAACATCTTCCTTGTGCGTGGGTATGCACCCTCTTCATCGAAAGAAGACCATGTAAGGAGTTGGTTTGAAGGCATGGTACTTTGGAAACATGTGCACAATACCTTATTTGGATCATTGATGTAAGTCATTCCTTTTCCTATATTGCTACTACACCCTTTCCACCTGTGTGCGCTACCTTTGGGAAGCTTACCGCTAGGTGGGATCTCCGCCATGCTTCCATACTCCTTTTCTACACTTTCTCTTCCCTCCGTCTCCTTGAGTACTTCTTCGGCACTGCTGCTCCACCTCTTGATCCACCAAGTCTTTTATGATGCACGCTACTTCCCTTTCTGTGGCATCCTCTATCTACTCCTTAGTCGATTAGAGTCCTTTGATCCTTTGTGTTGACTTTTCACTTCCCCCTTACCATGAGTGCCTCCTTTATCATCATCCTTCTCTTCATTTCCCTCTTCCTCTAACTCATGTACAACATTCGCAAGATGGTCCTGAGCCTCACTGTGCTCTTCATTATCCTCGCATCCTTGTCGGCATCCTGCTCTTTGTTTCTTCCAAGTCCACCTTTTCATTTACCCTTTGCTTCTTCCTAACGGTGATTCCAATATAGAGACTCTTCTTTCTCTTATTCCCTAGGCGATCCTCTCTCCCGACAACGACTCTTCTTTCATAGGGGGTTCTCTTGATCCGAGGCCTCTTCCTTAGGTGTCTTCTCTCTCTCTCTCTTATGGGGGACTTCTTCCTCCATGCATAGGTGCTTGGCTTTTTACCCGACTCCTGCGCGCCTACAGATTGCGATGTCTGTATACTTAGTGCCTTTTTCTCAGGGGCCTCCTCTCTCTCCCTTTTCCTTAGTGTGGCCTTCTTCCTTATGGTGGGGTCTTATGGGATAGAGACATCATTCTCAACATAAGCGCCCTTCTCATACTTTGGCCTTATGTGTAGGTATACCCTTGTTGCAGTCCTCTCACAAGAATAGGCAATGTTACTAGCTTTAACATATGTACGTCATGGGAGATATACTTCTCCACATAGGTGCACTTCTTTGGATATATCAATGTCCTACACATCTTGCGGTAATCCCGGTCTACCGTGCTGAGGTCAAATCTTAGCTTTTTTACCTCTTTAAATCTATTGACTCCAGCCTGGAAGTATTGTGTTGTGAAGGAGAATGGAAATTTACACCAGGGACCCTTGATGCCATCTACCAGAGTAAACCTGCCAATGTAGAAATGTTGGTATATGGAGAATTCAGCCTCGCCTTGCAATAAAATAGGTAACTTCTTAGGTTTTCTCCACTCAATGCCAAATCCATCACACATTCACTTATACCATTTTTCTAGGTGCGTCATGGGTGGCCATCATGGTGTCACAAGTGTACTTCTCAAATATTTTGGCAGGGAAGGGTTCTCATCTGGGTACTCCCACACAAATTTATCTAGCCCATCGGGCACTCCAATCTCCGAAAAGATGATGGTAAGGAGGACATTACCAAACATGATCTTTTCTCCATCGCGTGCGACATTGATGATTTCTTCTACTATGAACACCAAGAGGTTATAGATGGTCCCCTCCGAGATCTTATGGAAAACATTCAACCAAGACTTTTTGATCTATGTCCATCTCTCCTATCCATTTAGTTTTGTGACCAAGCGTGCGACCATCCTCATTACATGGTCGAAAATTACAGAGATCTCGAAGTATCTCGACCACTTCTTGTAGTAATAAGCTTCAATAGTCTTTTTTATGGCCTCCTTATCATCCAAGTCATCATCAAAAGATTCTCCTCACAGTAAGACCAAGTAAATTTAGAAATTAGTTAGGGAGTTATCCGCATCCTTCATCCTACGAAGTAGAAATGGTCTTCATGTACGCATGACATTAACCACTGGTATAGTCAGCTCAAGTTTTCCAAAATAGGGTAACTCATAGAGTTGCAATAACCCAACCTTCTCCATCTTCACCTTTACCTCATCATCATAGATAGGCATTCCATCTGGTGTCCTTTTTCCAGAGGGAGAACCAGCTCCAATGCCATCTCATTCTTTGTGGTGCTCATTCAATGGTTGTAGTCACTTACAACCATCTTTCTAACATGAGACACCCATTCTTTTCCAAGCAATATGCCATCTAGATATTGCATCTTTCATATACCATTATTCATCAAAACTGATGGAAACAACTTGTTTCCCTTTACCCTTGCCCTTCTTTGGTGAAATGATTGCTACTTTCCTTGGTGTCATTTCTTTGTTGGGTCACTAAAAGTTCTTTCTCCCGATCTTGGCTCTTCTCAACTCTGTGGCTCTACCCCTTCACGAAAATGCCTTCAATCCCGTGTCCTAGCTACGCAAAACCCTAACCTAGAAAACCCTTCTTTCCACAAGATGGCGTATTCACTTGCAGGATTCAAAAACTTCTACAACCTTCTCCCTCACACCCATGTACTCTTTTTCCACTCGTTCACTGATCAAACTAGCTATGCACTTCAGATCTTCACAACCCTTTTTCACACAAATTTTCTTCAAGGATGCCCTAGTTCACAAGAGCTCTTCGATATCACAAATACAAGGTAAACAATAATGTACCTCGACCTTCTACTTATAGCTTTTGATTTTCCACAATAAATGTCATGCCACCTACCAATGTACCTTTACAATAAAGGCAAACTTTTCTTCTAAGCCAAGCTTCAGTGCTTTTACCCCCACCCCCAATCTTGCATGAAAAGTAAACCTTCCACACATAAAAACCCTCACCGATCAAGATCCTTACACGTGTGCTTGCAGTGCCGTAGGCCCTTCTTCTGTCCTTACCTTGATTTTTGACATCGCCTACCTCATGTTGTTCCTACACTTCTCACCCTTGTACGTGGTTTTTGTAAAGCCTTCCTAACACTAAATTCCTCGTGTTCACCTTTTTCCACATGCTCTCTTCTAAACTACATGCTTTTGATCCTTCAACCCGGGCCATCGAAACACAACTTCCAATAATAGCTTCCAGTTGCTTGTCGCATCACTCCACCCCACACAAAAATAGATGCATGGTCCTCTCCAGATGGAAAACTTTTTTTGAAAAGGTAAGTGGCTATCCAGCACACAAAAGTGCACACAACAACAAAAAGAAAGGGAACAAACAACAAGAAAGGGAAACACAAAGAAAGGAAATGCATTAAAGGAAATCCTAGGCTAAATGGCAATATTGCCTTATTTACAAACACAAGGAAGACTTATTTATAGTATGGCTTCAACCTACTCCCATTAAAATGGCTTGGTAATCATGTTCCATCCAACGCTTGTAACTAACAAGTGCTTGAATCAAGTATATAGGATATAATGTATGGGCCATCCAATGGAATTTTAATTTCCCAGATGACGTAGAAACTTGGAATCATACAATAGAATTCATTTCCCACCTCAAACTTTTTTCTTGATGTGTCTATCATGCCATGCCTTTTGCCTAGCTTTTCTGTCTTCGACTCCAATGAGAAATAGACCACCTCTCATCTAACTGCATTAACTTATTAATCCTTTCCTTGAGCATTTTTTCATCAGCTAACCTTATCGCATGCGCTATGCGTGTGAGTGATGGTAACATGAATTCAATGAGTAACACCGCTTCTGTGCAAACACCAATTGAAAAGGTGTGGCCTTGTTCAATATTTTATAAGTAGTCTGGTATGACCATAACACAACAAAAACTTTATCATCCCAATCCTTTCTTCCCACATCACAAATATTGGTTAACGTGTGATTCAAAATTTTGTTAAACACCTCAGTAGTTCCATTAGCTTGTGGGTGATAGGGGGTAGTCTTGTGGTGGGCTACCATGAATTTTGCCAACAAGATTTTAATTGTATCATTCAAGAAATGAGTACCCCTATCACTTGTTAAACTCAATGACATCCATATATGTTGATTATATTTTCCCATAAGAACCTAGTTGTTGTTGTCGCTTATGTAATCCCTTGTAGGTGCCGCTTTTGCCCACTTTGTAAGATAATTTTTGTATGTAATGACATAGACCAAACTAGTTCTTCGCGTGGAAGGTGAAATTGGTCCTACAAATCAATCACCTAATTCTCAAATGGTTTTACGCTAGCTATCGGTCTCAAGGGCATCTCATTTCTTTTCTCGCTTTTCCAAGGCACTGAATGGTCATAGGCCTTATAAAAACAATACAATCCTGGTAGATTCTTTCCCACCAAAGCCCTACCGGAAGGATCTTGTGTGTGTCGTTGCATTTCCTACATAGTTTCCTCCTGCAATCCCACCATGTGCTTCCTCCATGATTGCAATGCGTTCATGTTCTAACATGCACCAGCGCAAAACCTCATCGCAGACTAGCTTGTATAAGTCTCCACCAATTAACATGTAGGGTGCAACATGTATGGATAACTGCTTTATTTCCAAGGTCTTTATTCCCTCCAGTGCCACACCTGTTTTGAGAAACACAACAATATCTTCCAAGTTAGAGGGTGCACGCCGCAATCTAAATAGTTGTGCATTTGGCATTATATCCTCAATGCTTTGCATGTCCTCCCCTGAGTCAATCCTCGATAAATGGTCAGGTCCCAAATTACTCTTACCTAGTTTCACAACTACCGTAAACTCAAATTCTTGAAACAAAAAGACCCACCAACATATGTGCCCTTGTAAATGAGCTTATTTACTAGGTACTTCAATGTCATGTGGTCCGTGTAGAAGATAAAGGGTGTTTCAGCAAGTAAATATTGCCCGAATTTGTGCAACGACGTAGATCATGGACAATGCTTTGTGCTCAGTAGTAGTATAGTTCTGCTCTATTGGTGTCAACTTCCTACTAACAAAACACAAGGGGTGGTCAACAATTCCTTCTCCAAGTTGTGTTAAGACTACCCTAATCACCATCCCCAAACTACAACATATACATGGAATGGATTATCCCAAGAAGGAAAGCGTAATATGGGCGCAGTGATTAACTTATTCTTCAATGTATCAAACACCATCTGCTTGCGCCTCTCCCTAGTGAAATGCACTTTTGTGTTTCAGTAACTCTTCCAATGGCGTGATGATCTTGGCATACCCCTTAATAAATTTCCAGTAATACCCCATATGCCCAAGGAATCCACGCACCGTGCTCTGGTTGGTAGGTTCCCCAATCCCACAATAACGACAACTTTGGCAAGATCCACCAACAAGCCTTCCTTACATATGATATGCCCCAACAGGGTTCTAAATGGAGTAGCGAAGAGACATTTCTTGATGTTGAGGGATATGCTCAACTACCGACATATTTCAAACATTAGCCTCAAATTGTCACAATGATCCCTTACTAATCCATATACCATCCAATCATTAAGGTAGACTTGAAGAAACTTATGGATGAAGTCTTGAAATGCTTGCAATACAATGCACAAAAACACAACAGACACGTTCTTCAGTCCAAAAGGCATGACCATATATGTGAATCTTCCCCATTCAATGGTGAAAGTTGTCTTTTCTTGGTCTTCCTTTGCAATTCTAACTGATGATATCTTGAGAATCCATCTGTGAAAGAATAGATCTCGCGCCCGACTACTCCTTCCAAGATCTCCTCAGTGAAAGGGGTTGGAAAGGGATGAATGACACATATTGCATTCAAATCCCTGTAATCAACACATATCCTTATTATCCCATCCTTTTTAATGCTAATGACCATTAGGCTTATCCATTTTGATTCTTCAACGACCTCAATGGTACTTGATGCGATCATCTTGTCAATCTCCTCCTTTAATTTGACGCAAGATTTAGATTCATTTGATAAGGTATCTTCCGAATTGGGTGTGAACCTTCCTTTAACTTGATTTTCATTTCCCCCAAGGAGTGGTGAACTCCTTTAAGCTCATGGTACCCACACGGAAATAAGTCCTGAAACTCACACAATAGATCAATGATCTTTGAAACCTCCTTTTCTGACCAATAGTCTCCAATAGTAGCCTCCTTAGGTTCGGCCTCCAAACCAATGTTAACCTTATTTATTTTTAGGGGTTCATGGTAGGCACGCACTTGCTCATCAACACTATCCATAACTTCATGCATACCTACAGTATGGTTAACATCCAAATTTTCCACTTCTTCACCATCGATCACGTAGACCAATTTTCCTTTTTCTTTCTCCATGCATGTGTGCTCAAGTTGTATCTCCTCTGATTCTTCCTCATCAAAGCATGCTTCTAAGTCCAGGTTCACCCAATAATTCTAGTATTTTATCCTCCTCCATGGCACTATCTCCCATAGTTAGGTGCTTAACAACCTACAACGCCTCATCCACCAATGGCTTGGTACTCCATATTCAAAAGCTTGAAGGAGGTCACCGATCAACTTCTGCTAGTTTCTTTGTCTGATGGCAGCATCTCTCGAGTGAATTTATCATGCGTGCGCATAACCTTGTAAGGTGGAGTGCAACTTATGCACCCATAAAGAAGGTAGTAAGGCCTCCACGCCTTCCATCCATGCCTTCTTACGTGCTTGGATGTGAAACGAGGCAAAATTCATTCCCATGATAATCTTGTATGATACTAGGTGCATTGCTTCAAACAAACCTAATAGAGAATGTTATTCTCACTTCGTGCCACTCTGTAAGGCTATCACGATGGGTCACCCACCAATGTGTTACAAGGTCTTGAGCAAGGTATAACTCGAGCATCTTTCTCCTTTCATCTCACTCTCACTTCTCCATTGTCTCTCATCATTTCTCGTAGGAAAACATCGGGATTGATCGCTCCTCCGTCATAACTCTGGGAACCTCTTTCCTCCTAACTCATATGCTTGTGCCCATTGAACATGGTTTTATCACTTATAGATTGAGCATCTTCCCACTGAATAACACCCTCGTTTGTTGGTTGCACAACTTCAGGATCCCAAATAGTGCACACGTAAATTCTATCTAGGTCTTCCTCTCCTAAAGGCTCAATAAAGGGCGCTGACTTCCTATCTGTCAAAGGAATGATAACTCGTTCTTCTTTGTTCTCAAAACTTATATACCCCTTATTGAAATGTAATTCAAAAATTTTCTTATAGCACTAAGGGTGCCCAAGTAATGCTAAATTTTTCTGCCTTAGCAAGTGCTAAGACTTTGAAGTCTCCAGTGAATTTTGCCCCTTGGATAGTGATAACAACATCCTTTAAAACACCAATGGGCATTACCTTTGTCTTATTGGTCATATACAACACATTTGAAGATGGCTATAACACGGTCCTTCCCATTTGATTCCAGGGATTTCAGGTGAGAACATTGACTTCTACACGCGTGTTAATCGAATGTTGCTCAGAGCCATCCATCAACAATTATATTCAATGTAATCTCCTTATCGTAGTTGAGGCTATAGGGAGGAAGGTTAGCATGCACAACCTACCTCTTGTGCTCTGCTCCAATGCTTGGTATCTTATCCCTCGACCATTATCCTAATAAAGGAATGCTATTCTCTCGGTGCAACATCTTACACACCTCTCTAACATCATCTATATCCGACTTAGGAACCTCGATGTTTTTCTTCTACCCCAACTTCCTGGATTGCTCCTTCGTATATTGAATTTCACCTCAATACTCTTGATCACATCCATGGTCTCTTGATAGACTTACTTTTGATGGGTAGGGTCTAGATACTTCCCATACACCACCTCTTATCTTGTAATCAATGGTCTCTACTTTGGTATCTCCTCGCGCGCGTGCCTCAACTCAACTTGTGTTTTCACTAAGTACAGTTCTAATTTTGACTCACGTGCCACCCTTGGTATCCACTGCAACTCTTCTTTCTTCATGCTTACCATCCCAAAGTGCCTTTGTATTTTTAGTGTTACTTGGCTCATATGTTTAAATAGCTCTGGGCACTCCTCATACTTGTGATTCTTTCCACACCAAGAGCATTGTAATTGGATCAGTGCATTCACGCTTATAGTGCTCCGTAGACCCATAATTGTAACAAGTTCCATATGGGAACTCACTTCTTCCACCTCCACGGTTTCCACGACCTCTAAATCCTCCTGAAAGCCTCTTCCATGAGCTCCTCCATCCATGCATCCTTCATAGTGATGACCATCATCCTTGGAATTGTTTTCAATGTTGGTCTGATGCACACCAATATCAATGACATCATGTATCTAGTCAATCAATCTACAATCCTTGGTGTCATGAGTAGTGAGGTGAAAATCTTGCAATAGTAAGACACATTCTTACGGATCACGCGTTGTAGTAGCATACACCTATTTACATCATGATCTCCATGGCAAATCTCACAATCTATCATCATGGTGTGTACCGATCTCTCGAGGAAAAATGTCCTTTGTGTGCCCCTCTACCTCATAATCCATGCACCATAGGCCACTATGAGTCTCACGTGCTAAGTTTACAGATAACTTCTCCAAATGCTTTGCCATTGCAGCAATCTAAGCTTCAAGAAAAGGACTAACACCGGTATCCACGCATCCTACAAACCTCAACACACAGGAAGCCTCCAAGGCCTCGCACGGGTCTATGAAAGTCTTGTGTGAAAGTGCTCTCCTAAAAGGTATTATCAACCCTCCAAAAACCATTGAACATGTTAAGAATGATGAATATCATAAGACAATTTTGATAAGAGAGTCTTAAAATTCACATCATATTCCCACTCTCTTCCATACCTTGTGAATCTCCTTTATCATGTTAATGATCTTCTGTTCAAACTCAAGAATATGAAATTCAACTAAGAAGGCATTACGCAATGTGGTGTAATCTACTACTACTGCAGTGGGGGTCATACTTCCTGCATACCAACTATGCAAGCGTCCTTGTAATGTTGTTGCAAAACTGGCTTGCCTTTCGATTCTGGGGTAGTGATCCACTTTGCACGCCATCAAAGTTCACATTTGTGTACATGTTCTGCAACATCCTCAACACCTTTGTAATCTAGTAGATGCAAAGACATTTAAAAAATACTTGCTTGAGGTGGTTGAGGCCCTTGTCTCGCTTGATCCAGAACCTTGATTTCCTCCGATGTTTCCTCTACCACCAGATCCACTAGATCCACCAATTCTTGTCCCTCCTGACCCACCAGATCCCATAGATCCACCAAATCCACCAGGTCCGCTAGTTCCTATTCCACCAAATCCACCTCATGTAGTTGGCAAAGGTCTTGAAGTGGTCGTGCCTTGTGTCCCCACTGTGCACTGAAATGCACGCTAAAAATATGTGATATTTCACTGCTACCAGATGTGTGTCCCGCGCCACTTCCAGATGCGATACCCTAACTTTGTGTAGCCAAAATTTGCCCTAATTTCATTCTAGACAATATACCTCAAAACACAAGAAATGATTGTACACTCATAAATGTGTCAAATGAAAATTTATACCTCCTAGTAATCGATCGGTTACTTCTACCAATACCAACTGGGTTAGTAATACTTATCTCTAGATTTGGAAAACTAAGTGTCGGGGTTGGTCACTAGGTGGATTCAGATGCACACCGATGGCTCTCCTTTCTCCAAGTGACGAGCTCTCATTAGAAGTTGAAGGGGTCTCTCTCTCGCACTTGCCAAGATGGGGTAAAGCATAGACCGCTCAAGCACCACATCCTATGCATGAACCTCAATTCCTTCCCATAACGTCTGCCTTCATAAATCCATCACTCCTGCAACTTTGTGTTGTCTATCTAAATCCCTCTCACGAGCTTCATTATACTTAAGTCGTCTCTCTTCCCTCTTCTTTTCAGCCGCAAGGTCCGCCATCTTCCTCCACCATAGATTCCTCGCCCAATGCTTAGAAGAAGCTTAGCCATAGAAATGATTCCAAACTCAATGTAATGATCAGGATATTTATAGCTAAAGGGATAACACACAAGAATGATCCTCTTGGCTCCCTCAAGAACTCAAACTCAACAATCTCGGATAGGAATACATAGAAATCACATACTCCAAGGTGTAACTCATCAACACTCTACTCCACCAATGATCAACAACACATGTCTAAGTCAGATCAACATCATATAGCCTTTGATACTCCTCTTAGGTCCATACACAAGGTCTATAGTACTAGCTTGATCTAGATGCATACGCCGAAAGCCATTCATACAACTCTACTGGAAAGAACAAAAGAAGGTCTCATACAACTCATGATACATATGTTCTTCTACCCATTTATGTGCATCAAACTCAAGTCCAGTACTAAATCTTTGAGCAAACTCATCCTCTGTGATTTTAAGCCATGTTTTGACACTGATCCAAGGTCAAACACTTTGTCATCACACACCATTCTCACAACTTTGAAAAGAGGTCCTGCAATGGAACCAAGATGTAGTCATTTATTTACCCTTAATACCTTTACTAACCCCAAGTGTGTTAACCTATCACCCAATGGGCGCTAGGCACTCACCCAAGGCATGCACGCGCCAAGCCCCTCCTTTATGTGAGCTTTGTGAGAAGGTTTCACCATTAATGGAGGATGATTTACAAAAGTAGGAGTACATTCACTTATTTAAAAAGGTAGAAGGAGAAACTAACAGATCCACACCTTAATGCATTACATAAAACTAAATAACATTGTAATAAGCATAATAAACCAGATCTGAGCCATGATAGTCATATAACACAAGGGTTTACACCCTTAAGCATGATATACAGAATGGACCCATATATATATATATATATTTTAAAATAGTTCTGGTAGCCACATTACAGTAAAAAGGGTCATCTCAAACCATACATATTAAATGACAAAGACTCAACTCCTATAAGCTTCTTTGATATGAGACCCTAACTATACTCTTCCATTTTAACCCTTGTTAGATCCTAGTGCCATACATAGGCTTATGACATCCTTTACAACCATTAGCACTAAGTTCTCTAAACCCTAACATTACTACAACACTTTGTACTATGCATTCTCTATGCATTTTATCTGCCTCCCATCATCTCTTGTATTTTGTCTTCGTGTATATCTTCATCCCCTGTCTCTAGCCCAAGCATCTCTTTTATAGGATCAACACCCACCGCCATGCCTTCTCTCCTAAACAGATCGCATGCCAAGTGTCGATGTTGTCCTCCATTGGTGAATGCTTATCCCTTTATAAACCCTTCACTCTCTGCAATGATGTCTTCTATGAATATTCCATGCGTGGAATATCCTTTTCTTGACCTCCAAGGTTTTAGGCTAGCACCTTATCCACTCATCACTCCTAGTTGGTTCCGCGCTTTCTCCTCAAGTGATTATAGAATGTCAAATAAGGCTAAGTCCTTTAAACTTGTGTTCTACCTTCTGCGCGCACCCTCGTTTTACTTAAACCCTTCTTAAATCCCTTTGTCCTACGCGCTTTCCCTTGAGTGCCCTTCTTCTCACTAGTCCTACACGTGCGCCATTTGGTACTTAGCTAATATTTCAGGGCTCAACATCCTTCACCTATTTTTGAAATCCTTTTGAGCCTATCCTTCGCACCTTGATCCAATTGATCCTATTCTTGTATATTTGCACAAAGTTTACCCTTACACATTCTCACCTCTTACCGATGGCATATTTACATCTTCATTTTTCTTTACATAGCTTCGGAAAACTTTTTAAAAACCTAAACATTCGAAAATCCTTAGAGAAAACCCTAAAAACATTCAAATATGTCTTATCGAGAAAACCCAAAAAGAATATAAAAATTGTCTCGCAAATCTACAATTGAAATATGTTTATGGAGCACATTAGGGCGTCTTTATACATTGTTATTATATATTGTGTTATATCTTTTCCCACTAGTTAGCTTTAATGGCAGTGTTTCTTGTCTATTTTTTTGTTTGCACATATTCTTGTTTCTTGTTTGTACATATAACATGTTGTCTTGCATACTCTTAGATTAATCTGTTGTTTAATTAACTAGATTAGTTCTTGCTTTGTTTTGTTTAGCATGTGTATGTATTAGATTTGTTAATTATTCCTTGTACTTGTGTTATTTGCTTATACCTTGTGTGTTATCATTTCATCAATCAAATTTATATCATCACATCTATCTATAACATCACATATCATAAATAAATGCTAAGCTATCAACATGTATGCTAAGCTACATCATCATCATCATAAAATAAAATCACATCACATCACATCATATTATCTATTCATAATAAAACATGGGATAACACAATAACTCACAATAAAATGGGGTATACATAATGTCCACCATGTACAATATTATTAACTTTACAAGTTACCCTAACTGGGAGGGATTTTTAATTTTTTTATTTGTGAGCTCTTTGTCTTTCCCATTTCTCAGTGTTTCAAAAATTTTGTTTCTGAAAGTTGCCTTAGCACTATTTTCCACTAGATTTTGGATTTCAAAGGTTGGTCTATATTTTACATGTAAAATGAAGGTTGAGTTCCAAAGTCTCGATCCCGTAAAAATTAGAACCGTAAGTCGAATCTGCAGTACATTTTACATGTAGTTTGACTCCGATTCTCAAGTCGATTATGCACTACTATTTCGATTTCGAGTTCAGAGGGAAGATTACATGTAGTCTACACAACGGATCCCGATTTCTAAAAACCCAACCATTTCACATTTTAGAGTTTCAACATTTAAGACTTCGGATTTCACATTGCATGATGCATGTCGTTGCACACCGGATTCCAAAGTTTGATTTTCAAGGCATTAAATGTTCAACAACCCCACATGTGTTGGCTCACGGTAATAAATTTTTACCTCTCTATAAATACTCGAGTTTTTACTTATCATTTTATCGAAGGATTAAAGTACACTCGACACACCGATCAATCACTGCACCACCCCACTATACCCCTAAGGTGATTTTTGAAGTGTTATTTTCACGATTTTCTCACTGATTTGGGTAAGTTTTTACAAGTTTATTTCAATTTTCATTTCTTTTAGGGTTCTTCCTTTTTCCATTTCTTCAGTTCTCTTGGTTCTTGTAGGAGTAGTTCCAAGATCTAAGCCATGATCTTTCTTCTTTTGTTGATTTTATCACTTTTGACCTATGAACTTCAAAATTATTCATCAAAAAGAAAGAAGAAGTCTTTGGGACTTAGAAAACAAGGAGTTGTTGTCGAATTTGAGTTTCGAGCTTCATAGGTTCAAACCTTTGTGTTTTCGAGTTTCAGAGCCAAGGTCATTTTGGAATTTCTTGCTTTAGAACATAATCACTTTGGAGGTTATCCATTTCGAATTTCGTAGGTGATAATTTTCAAAGTTTTGGAGTTTGTAGATTTTAGAGTTACATGGTTCAAACTTTTTGGGTTTTGGAGATTCTGAGTATTTTAGGCTTCGAGAATTAGAGTTTTGGAGAATTTTTATTTGGATTTTGGAAAGTAGAGTTTCAAGAGTTTTGAAGTTATTTTTCAAGGTGTAAGTTCTGATTTCGGAGCTTCGAACTTTGGGATTTCGAAGTCCAAGTTTATTTTGCAAGGTGTTTTGCAGACACACACTTTCGCTCAACTCCAATTTCTTGAGTTTTACAATAGGATAAATGTCTAGTTCTTCATCAAGAGGGAAAGACAAGATGAAATATAGCTACCAAGGGGTATCACCCCCTTCAAGTATCTCATTTGATGTAGAGAACATTGGGGATACATATTTTGGACATATGGATATGTCAAAATTCTGGGGAAGGGTGAAGGCTCCAAACAAGAAACCTTGGATATAAGATATTTATGATAGTGGACTTCCCCTTGTGGTTGCATTTCCCCAGTCTATGCAATGTCCTGAGTTTTTACTCGCCGCAACATCTCATTTTGACAAAGATTCATGCACCATAAATGACGATGGTGACACATTGGTAATTAGGGTAGATAATGATTTCTTTGAGGATCTCCCAAGCTCCCGATATTTAAGGATATGTTACTATCTCCCGGAGTTTGCTATGTACATTTGGGTGGTAGAGTATGACACTTGCACAAGGGTTTTCAACAAGAGCTATTAGGCTAAAATACAAACCTCATCAGTATAGATTCCCAAGAAAATTCCTTGTCCGATTTCATATTGGAAGTTAATGATATTATCATACTATTAAGCAAGGTTACATGTCTTTCTTCTACTAGGGAATTCCAAGAGTGGATGTACCTCTACATTTCCACAATCAAGAAGAATAAGGACCTCATTCAATGGGGTGAACACATAAGCAATGCCGTTTTTTTAACTCGGAAGATGTGTTAAGTTCTAGAAACTTCTTCATGAACTCCTATCTTATGTATAAAATAGCAGGAATGAGGGATTATCCAAGGCTAACTCCAAAGGGAACTAGGAGCGCAACTTAGATATATGAATACTACCCCCATCTCACCATGGCGAAAGGTCAAAAGCACTTTTAGAGGGTTAATGATGCCTTCTTCGCAACTCTCATGTACTTATTTGATAAATATTTATACAATCATAGAATATCGATGAAGCCCGGAAGGAAGTACTTGAGAGATATGTCTCAAGCGCAAGCTCTAGTAAACAACTCTATTAGTTCAATTTGAGGCAATTGGAAAGTGAGTTGGTTAATAAGATTCCGCCAATGTGTGACAAAATTTGCGATAGACTCATCTTCATATTGGCGTATTGAATACAAGTCGGTCATGGTAACCTTCTTGAAAATGTTGATGGAGAAATGATTGAGAAAGGCTTGAGCTAATTGATTGAATGAAAAGATAGAGTGCTTGGGTAAAGCACTATACTAGTCTAAGGCAAGTCTTGTCAAGGACATTGGGAAAGTTTGAAGAAGTAAGGCGTCATCATGGGCAATCAGATAACATACATGTTTAAAAGATCGCAAATGATGTTACAGATCCTCCTTACTATTAAATCGAGTTAAACTTTGGCATTTCCCAATGTGCACGGTAAGGATGAATTGGAATAGAAGGGTGAATAAGCTTATTACAAATCTCGTCATAAGTCAGAGAATTGTGTGAGCCGAAGATAGATGCTTCCAAGGTTTGCATCTTATCCATAATCATTTTTATGAGATCATTTGTAGGATTAGACGAAGGAGCACCTCCTGTGGTATAAGGAGCTAAATAAGATGAATAAAGCATGGACAACCCTCTAGTAGGTGGTGGAGCCAAGTAAGTAAATTGCAATGGGGGGATGTAGGAAGGAATAGATGTCACAAGCATTTACCCTGAATATGCAGCAGACGCAGTAGGTTGTTGTTGAGGAACTGTGTAGGTAAGAGGGGTTTGTGTGGTGACTCTCATGGCAATAGGTGGTAGAGACTGTGGAATGGAAAGAACTAAGTTTTGGAAGGGGGTGTGAGTAGCTAAAACCAAAGGTGGTTAGGAAGCAATGTGTATGTAAGAAGCTGATGATGTAGGTATCACTACACTAAGGACGAAAGATGATGGAATGGTGGACGTCGTAGGGGAAAAAGATGATATAAGATTAATTTCACCACATAGCCTGCCACCTGGATACCCCCATCAATTTTACTTAATCATTCTTCAAGTTTGTCAATGTATAAACCAAACAAAGTGGGGGAAAGAGGGCAACCTTGCTTGACACCAATGTTGCTACCAAAACATTCGGACATACCCTCTTTAGTTCTGATTTTAGCTTTGACTTGCTCATATAATCTATGCACTTTGTTGCTCTATACTCGTCCATAATACCAAGTTCTTCCATCCTTTTCCAAAGTTTGTCTCTGGGCACTGTGTCAAAGACTTTTTAAAATCCACAAAGCAACAGAAAACTTCCTCTCCACGAGTGTCCCATATCTTTTCAATTAAGTGTCTAAGGGTGATACAATGGTCGATGGTTGAGTGCTTCGACCTAAAGCCTACCTGCCCTTTTGCTCTTTTACCCTCTCTTTCAGCCCAACTATTGATTCTACGTTTCATCATGTTGCCAAAATATTTACTTAGAAGAGGATTTACCATAATAGTGCGGTAATTGGATGGATTATTGATATCACCATTTTTATATAGAGGAATAACTACACTACTTGTCCAATCTGCAGGAAGCCATCCCAATTGATTTCAGTCCTCCAATAAACAAATCTACTGACTGTTATCATTAATCGCAAGGTTAAAAACTTCAGATTTTTTCCTCGTCTTTTGCAAAGAGAATTTTTGTTTCTTATTTATTTGAAATTTGTACAAAGTTTCTTGAACTCATTTAAGTCGCACCTTAAGTCTTAAGAAATGTTTTGGCGAGATATTATACTTTTCTAAAATTCAAGAATATGTTTAATTAACCATCTGAGCTATTTTATCTCAACCCAACAGAAAATTATTTCTTTTAAATTCTGGTACAGATCGTTTGGTTCGCAATGTCCAAGCTTCGTCTTGGGATTTAAGCTTTAAAGAAGGATTATTTGGTTCTCGTTTACATCGTTCTGGGAAATCTTCGGTTCTGGAGAGTATCGTAGGAAGAGACTTTTGCCGTGTGGATCGGGTGAGTTTTTTTCCTCCGAAAACTGGAGATCTGCATAAGTGAGCAGTTTGAAGGGTCTAATCCGGATCTTTTATCGATTAGTGGAAGCAAATCAGGACAAACGTAGGGGCAGGTTTCATGGATAACTTAATATCACTGGTGAATAAGATCCAGAGAGCTTGCACGGCACTGGGCGACTACGGAGAGGAAAGCGCTCTGCCCACTCTATGGGACGCCCTCCCCTCCATTGCCGTTGTCGGCGGACAGGCAAGCACCACTTTTATCGTTATTTACATTTTTCGGTCCTAAGATGTTTCTTTTATGTCCACACACAGGTAAGATGGCGGAAATGTAGACAATTTTCCTCAAATTCAACCAATTTGTCGTAAAAATCAATCTCCTAAACATATGATCCAAAACATAGCCATTACACTCTAAACCATGTCATTGATGGATTGTTTATACAGATCTAAACAGATCTGATGAATGTTATCATTGATCCCAAGGAGAAGACTTCCGGATTTTTTTCTTGTCTTTTGCCCAAAGAGGATTTTTGTTTCTTATTTATTTGAAATTTGTCGAAAGCTTTATGAACTTATTTAAATCACATCTTAAGCTATCTTAACATAACAGAGAATTATTTCTTTTAAATTCTGATAAAGATCGTTTGGTTCTGCAATGTCAAAGCTTCGTATTGGGGATTAAGCTCTAAGGAATGTTTTGGTGATTGTTTTATTCTTGTTTGCAGAGTTCTGGTAAATCTTCGGTTCTGGAGAGTATCGTAGGAAGAGACTTTTTGCCTCGTGGATCGGGTAAAATTTGGTTTTGAATTGTTG
Organism: Taxus wallichiana var. yunnanensis; assembly: GCA_018340775.1. Classification (NCBI taxonomy): domain Eukaryota; kingdom Viridiplantae; phylum Streptophyta; class Pinopsida; order Cupressales; family Taxaceae; genus Taxus; species Taxus wallichiana. The sequence goes on along the minus strand of CM031239.1, from coordinate 202,635,996 downwards.
TCTTTAAATGGTGTTTGGAATTGTTATCTTTAAATGCCGACAGTTTGTTTAGTTGCTTGATTCTAAAATATTGTCCATTGGTTCTGGGAGGAAATTCGACTATAATAGCCAATTGTTGAATTTTAGTCATAGAAATCATTTCTTAATTGTGTGTGGAATGATCAGGTATTGTGACTAGGCGTCCGCTTGTTCTGCAGCTGCACAAAATTGATGAAGGCAACAGGGAGTACGCTGAGTTCATGCACCTTCCTAGGAAGAAATTCACCGATTTTGGTATAGTCGATTTGTGCATAAATTTTGTATAATATTTTTTTTGAGCGAATTTTAGCTTATACTCATACTCGTTCATTATCATGCTGCACACATTCTAGTCTAATCTAGCAGGCACCATCCTTGTTAAATTGCAACCTTGATATGGCTGCATTGGATGTGGTTTAGGTTGTCAACAATTTGAGTAACACTAGTTACACTTACTGCAACCTAGTCTAAGAGTGTGCCATTACTTGTATGCCCCATTTTGTCAGCTTCATCCAGCATTGCGACAAGTTACCCTGTCAGGTTTTATATTCCTATAATTCTGTATTTTCCTGGGCTTAAAGACCAACATATACTGCATTAGGCAACTTTCAGTTATTATGCCCAAGAGTGAGGGTAGAGTTTGAGATTTTGCCGATTCTTGTAAACTATTCACTGTAAATGATTTGTTGATTCTGAGGCTTGAAAGGTTTTTAGCGGGCAGACTATCATGAGCACCTTTTTGTAGAGAGAAGTTGAGAGGACAATCTCATCTGACCTACCTACTAGGTATTTGGGGTGAGGAGCTCATATCCCAAAACTGAATGCGAAAAGAGAATTTTGAAAGAAATCACTGATAAGCAGAGGAGATCAACACAACCTCTACAGGAGGAGGCTGATAGAAAGAAAAACTATCTTCAAGAAATTTCAACTGCCTGATAGGGCTTCATATCTTCTAAGAAGCTCTGCTGATGAAAGTGTGTTCCCATTCAATAAATAATGTTGTTGCAAGACTAAAAATCGAGTTTGGGAAAGGCGATAATAGAAAGGCGTTCTCGAGGAAATTCTTAGTAGGGTAAGGAGGTTAGTGGGCATTTATTGTGAGCATTGACCAATAAATAGTATGTTTTGATGCTTAGCCCCTTGTTCAAGCCAATTTGAGTGACTACAAACAAGTCTGTTAATTACTGGTTGAGAAACCATGACATGATTTATAAATATTTGTACAGAGAAAACGATATTTTCTTAGGTGCTTTTACCAATTATTATGGTTGTGTATGGTATGTATCTTCATTAAGAATTGAAGTCAAACAATAAATTCCTCAAAGAAGCCAATACATAAACATGTTCTCTTTTATGTTCTCTAAGCTTCTAATCTACATGGACATGAAGTTGAATAACTGATGGACCATGATTATTGAATTAGAAGGTGTTTGACCTGTTGCAAGTTGGTCATTCCTACATGTTCAAACTTCTGTCAGTTTAATTCTGAAGAGTTCTTTCATAATTCTACTAGTTAACTCCGTTTGATATTGTGTTGCAGTTGATATGGAGAAGTTTTGAAAATATGTTGGTTTAGTGAAAGCAATGTTTAACATTTTGCGATGGTTGTAACTTTGTAAGCTTGTTGCTCATGGATATGCATCCATGGACCAAGAGTTATGTTGTGAAAGATCTAGTACATGTTGGTGGAAGTGGGGCTCGAAAAGTAGTTTGTTATCATCAAGCATTGGAGGAAGGGCCAAAATATTTCCTATAAAAGAATAATGTTTTTGAAATCACAATTTCTCCAATAGGATATGACTTGGAAGTATCCCCTGTTGGCTGAATGGTAACATTTTGACAACTTTAGGGAGTTACGATTGTAATGGTCGTATTCTGAAAAAGGAAAACTTATATCTGAATTATAGAAAGAGGAAAATTGAAAGTTCTGAAACTAATTCTGTACCTGAGATAATTGCTTTTAACCCTAGATCTGATAACTTAAAACCATGTCACAAGGCACTCCAAACTTCATTGAAAAACTTAAACTTCGCTGAATTTTATCCTCCTCAAACATGAATTTGAACTTTTTTTTACATGGGAAGTTTTGACATGCTATTGCATCTTTTTCAAACATGTGTGTAAATATACACGTACAATATCAAAGTGGAGGATGTAGTCTCTCCACTCGGTCCCTCAGACATATTTATGCATTAAAAAAAAATTATGAAAAAAAAAACTTTTGTTTGACCTTAGACATTTGTTTTTCAAACTTGATCGATTGGCAAACTTGAACCAGACTTTATTCTTGTTGAACATGAACTTGAACTCAAACCTTGTGACGTAGACTCAAAACTTGAACTGAGATAAAAGTTTATAAGTTAGAGAAACTTAAATTCTGAAACTGCCATGAAATTAAGATCTGAAACTGCAAAAACTGAAACTCTGGAATTGCTGAAATTATCTAAAACTGAAATAATTTTCTTTGAAAACTGGAAAGAGAACAGAACTTCAACGTTGCTGAAAATTGGATTGAGAACAGTACTATAACAATGTTGGAAAATACATCTGATAATGGATAGATGAGTACTTTCCTGAGAATGTACGTATGCCACCGCGGGCCCAAAAAGTCTTTCCAAGATCAATGTGAACACTTGTTGGAAACAACGGTGTCAAACCTTTGCTCAAGAATTGCTTTCCCGAAATATAACCTCTCTGCCAGTCACATGGCAAGAATCTATAGGTAACAACTTTCCCATGTTAGCTTTTTTTCCTTCTGTGTGTGGGATGATTAGATATTTAAAGTACACTCAATCAACATGACCAGAAATTATATGCTATAAATGAACTTGAATGTTCCTAACACTCCTCCAAAGTCTGGTGTTAATAGATTCACAAATTACAGTAAAAATCATTACGGAGCCCAAACGGAAGGACACTATTTTTGATATAATAGCATTCATTCGTGTCTTGTTCGTAAATGTTTCATTCTTGCTAAGTTTTTACTTGTTTACGGATTAAACAGTATAGCCCCTTCTTATTTTTTATTGTATGTGGTAGGCATCTCATATATTAACTTTGCCACATTTCATGGATAGTTTCTACTTTCTACCACCAATGGTTCTTCATGATCATCATGTATGATTGGTGCGGTTTTGAATCGGGAGATTTAGAGCCTTGTACAAGGCTTCTGCGTATGCAATAGTCTGCACTAGCTTCATCTTCTTGTACTTTGCAAGGAGACCTACTGTGAAACATCTTTTCATTACTTCATCATTTAGCTTAGCATCTATATTTTTGGCCAGACTCTTCAATTTGAGATTGTAGTGTCTCACGTTCTTCTCCTGCTTTAAACTGCAAATCCAAAGTCCTCTTCACAGTTGAACTGCAGCAATTCAAATTCTTTTATAGAAGTATTTTGAAGATCTGTCCACTGCTTGAAATGACCCATGTAAAAGATCTGGTCACCAATGATTAAGAAAATAACTCGTATTCTCTCAGCTGTTTACCACACTGACTGTTTGCAAGTATTGGAGTTTTGGAGAATTTTCATCACTTGTTTCCTTGAAACTTGGTATTGAATGCTTGTGAATTGATACCACTGTTGAAAGAATCCGATTCTTTCAATTGTGATCGGGTGTGTTGTCTATTGGCCAGCAGCGAGGTGATTGGGCCTGTATAAACGTAGAGAACCTGGTTCAAACCCCATGTGGGCACAGTTGTAAATAATTCTTGTATATATATGAAGCATCTTTAAAAAAAAAAGAATCCGACTCTTTGTTTTGGAGACTCATTCTATCCTCAACACATGCAGATGGTCCGGATTGTTGTGAATGGTAGATGGACTATGGTTTAGCATAGAGGTTAGAGCGCTTATGAGTTGTCATGGTTGGTCATTAGTCAGCATGGGTTTCAAGTAGTTGAATGTAATCTCAACTACTTTATACTTCTGCTTAAGCTCTTCTAATTTGCAATTATTTGATTCTGTCTTGCTTTGATATAATTTTTTTGTGCTTTGTTTCACACTTTCATCTTTGTTATCAATGCATTATTTTATAATCTTCTTGTGTCTGTCTCATTTACCAATCATCAATGATATCATTGTGAGGTCCTTGTTCCGCTTTGCTTTCCATGATGGATTCAACAAGCACTATTTTTGCATGACTTCAAACTTGTCTGGTTATGTGCCTTTTTTTTTTTTCCCCATTTGTGTATTATCACTTTTGGTATGTTTTATGCTATTTGCACACTTCTATTCAATTGAATTTCCATATAAATATCATATGATTAGCATTCAGGTGTTGTTGCAATTTATAACAAAACTATATTTCAATCAGATATGATTTTTCCTATGCATGGAGCTTCAGTAATTAGCATCACTTACATTCCTTTACTATTTACATTTCTTATTTGTACTACTGTTCTCTTTACAGCACTTGTAAGGAAGGAAATTTCGGATGAGACTGATCGTCACTGGCCGTTCAAAGCAAATATCAACTGTACCCATTCATCTTAGTATTTATTCACCTAACGGTATGATTTTTTAATTTCCTTCTGTATTATTCTGCATCCGATTGTAACTCAACTAAGTTTATTTACTTCAGACATCTTATTAATGCAAAATCATATCTTATTTAACATGTTTAAAGTTTAAACTGGTCTTTTCAAATTGGTTGTTTCATTCTTGATTCTGCATACTTTTTGTCTAGATTTCATGCTATTACTGTTATGGATGCCTTAAGATGCTTTTAGTACTGGGATTTTTTTAATTTTGTTTATAGATGGCATTTAAATTTAGCTGATGTACTTATCCTAAACCAGCATTGCTTTCCTTTCCCTTTCTTTTGATACTCAGAAGATTTCATTTTCTGTAAATCCCCATAAATTGAGAACATGCAGATCTGTCAAGGGATATTGTGTAGGGAACATGCTTATGTCACTGAATTCAGAGGCTGAACCTCTAACATGTTATTAGTTGCAGCCTTTTTCACGACCTTTCCTTGCCACTGTTCTCTGTCCAAAGCAGCGGTTTGGTTTACCTTGATGCCTTCAAGCCATATCAATCCTGGCCGTATGGTTTGGTTACTTTGAAATTTTTCCTTTGCTCTGTTGCGTACCTAGGCAGAATATATTATTAAATTTATGATTTAATCTTTAGTTTTAGCGTTATTATTTAATTTGTTTTTCATCTACCGAGGATTAATAAAGGTTTAGGTCATGGGTTAAGTAGGGTTTCTTTTCCCGTTGAATATATATCGAGGGAAAACCTTAACAGATGTATCTCTTCAATCCTATTTTGCTAATGCAATACAAAGAGATGCCACCATGTGAGAACTCCTATGTTTACAGTCGGATTTGCAGGTGCAATCAATCTCAGGCGAGCAGATGCAATCCATCTGCATATTGATTTTTGTATTCAATATTTTCTATATTTGTTTTCTGTGAATAGTTTATGAACACAGCGAGTGGTAGCAGAGCTTTAATCGTTCCTTTCTTCTACCACAAAAATTCCAATCGGTGTTTATCCAAGAAATACAAGAAAGGAAGAGTTGATGAGATGCTTGCAGATTTCACAACAATTATCAAGAAGGAGCTGATATCTTTTGGAAAAGCACCAGTGGATCCAAAGTTTGAAGAAGAAGATATCAAACCTTGGAGTGACTCTGATTCCTTGAATGGTGAGATCGAGGAGGAAGAAGGAAGCCAACATAAATCCTTTTTAACTTGCAGATGCAGATCTTGCAATACGATTTTGGGAAGGAATTACATATATTCACATGATTAAGGTTCAACTTGTCTGAAATTGAACCCTAAATTTAGAGGAAAGTATGACAATGTATTACACTAAAAAGATATCTTCACACTAAAATCCCATATTTAATTAATGATAATAACTGTATAAACAGCAGTCTCTGACAAGAGAGAACTTCAAAATACAATCCTGAAGACTCCTCTACATACCAGAGATGTCAACATACCACAGTTCAAGGATTTTTGTGTCTTATTGTCATATGAAATGACACCTCATATTTGGGAGCTACAAAAGAGAGAATAATCTAAACTTAGATTATTCCTATAACACATCATGGCAAGTGGAAGGTGAGTCACAAGAGGGAAATAAACTAAAAAAAAGAAGAAATAATTCTAATGTATACACTTCCTCATAACACACATTAAATCATTAGTATCCACATATACATGAGATAATAGAAATAACATTCCTCAAATTAGGAATTTAACATTACATCTTACATGACTAGCATTCAAGTTGCAGCAAATTATGACATTGAAGAGAAATTAAACATGGCTTTGCAACATCTTGATGGGGCAGCTTATACATGGTGAAGAAGATATCCATCTCAAAAATCTAGAGGAAGTTTTACCTAGTTTGTTGAGATTTTGACTCAAAGAGTGGATTAGTATTGTACCCATCTCATTGCAATTTTTCAAAGAGATGTGATAGTGGAAAAGTATATAGAGAAACTCCTTTTGGAGACAAGGCCAGGCTCCTAGAAAATATAATGCTCAACATGTACTTCTCCAACTTGTAGTTGGAAATTCAAGCTGAGATAAGGATGTTCAGGAGCAGAACTCTTGAAGAAGCTATCTCTATGGCTAGAGAATCATAGATTCGTGTGGAAGCTATTGGAAGGAAGATCTTAGTTTTGGGAAGATGTGAAATAAATGTGATTGGAAGATTAAAGAAGGGGATAAACCTTATTTTTGTCAAAAACCCTGGCTGTCCAACTATCACAAACCCTAAACCCCAAACTGCAAACTGCTGTCAAAATTGTTCCAAGCCATGGAGTAAGGGAAATGTATGTAACCCCAAAAATTCTACATGGCTAAAGATGTGCATGCATGTGAGTATGAACTTTAACACGATAATGAAGACACCTGAGCAATGTGACCTTGAGTGTGAACAAGAAAGTTAGTTCCTTGTTGTAGAAACAAGGGAACTAGTATCCCTCTTCACAATGATAGGGTTGGACCATCTTGACACCTTTTTGTTTGTCCTTGTCAAAATGAATCAGGTTTTGATCACAGCCGACCTTTGTAGTACTCTTAATATTTTTGACAAGAAACAAGTCTACGGGTTGGGTCTTCATTTAGACACTTCCGACTTTTAAAAGTTTTTGCATTTGGGCACACTAGGATATCAAAACAATAAATGCTTAGGAGTGGTACAAAATGTGGAGACTTCAATGACTGATTATACCCTCAAGCTATGTCATAGAAATCACCGAAGTCCAATGAAAAATTCAGAATTCGGTGATTAAAAGAAAACATAGGAAAACCGTTAAAAATTGCTCTCAAATTTTCATGGCTGTTTTTTTTTGCGTTTTTAGCTGAAACTCTAAAAATCGCTGGAAGGTCAGCGAATAAAATAACAAAAATTGTTGAAAAAGTCATTTTCACTATTGTACTCAATGTCAGGTAAGGTAGGTCTGGTAGGGGTCTTTGATTTGCTATATAAGACAGAACAATCTTCGCTTTAATTGACAGCTACAAACAACTTGCAAAGGAGTCGTCATGAACGCTATTCCTCGGCATTTTTGAACAGTTGTATCTGTGTCCTGTGCTTGAGGATTAATAAAGAGAGATAAATAAAACTGAATTCCACCTATTCCTTATATTCATGTTTTAGAATACAAACTCCAAAAGATTAGGAAAGTTGGTGTCATCTATACTATTATTTGTCACACCAGTTATAGGAAGAAAGATATAATAATGCCTTGGCCAAAACAGTCACAAAATTTAATGCAATATACTGATCTTTGATAGAGATGCTCTTCATGCAATAAGGATAGTGGAACTGGAAACATATCAGTGCAGCTCAACCTGATTTTCTGTGGGCAAACCATGTATAATGTGAGCACTATATTTAAGAGCGTACTGCACTCATTTCTTGATATGTCAATATAATGTTGGTGATGATAACATGCACATTTTTAGTATGTAATTACAATTCCATTCAAGGCTTAATCACATGCTTCATAGTCAAGGGTGGATACATCACAATCTATATTCGATTAAAAACTTTATGTAATTGTAAATGGATGTTGAGTAGGTTAAAAGAAAATGAAACCGTGAGCATTGTAGTTCATATCCGGTCATTGTAAGAGTTGGGGAAGCTTCAATCCCAAGTTGAGGACGATGGAGTTTGATGTCTCAAACAAGCAAATCATACTACTCATGAGGACTTGCATCCGAAATTGGAGATCATTATAAGATATAAATGAATTCTATACATAATCAAGTGTGAATAAATTGAAGGATGATTAGTATCCTATTTAGGTTTTGTTTACCTTAAGACATTTGATCTAGAATCTCGTTTGTATTGGGCTTAGAAATATATCTGAGCATTTTATTGTGTTATCCACAATTGTATTCCCATTCGACAACCTTCATGTTTCTTTTCTTCCAAGCTTGTCATATGGAGAGTGAGTTTAGAAAGAACACCCAAAACCATTGTTTTTATCAAGTAGTAACTATCCTTTTATCAAGACCCCTTCCTTACCCCAAAGACCAATTCCTTTGTTTGCAGCTATATCTGCCTCCATGTCATTACCTTCTCGCTCATTGTGGGAAAAAGGATTGACTCAAATTTTGTGAAAGTGAATTAGCCTTGTCAACAATCACTTGCAACTTCAATGTGTTAACTCTACCACCTTTCATGACATTAATGATATTTTGGGAGTCAACTTCAACAAGCAGATTTTTCCATTCTCAAGTAATCACAATTTGGAGAGCCTTGAGCAGAGTCAAAGCCTCGGCTTGATTATTGGTGTTTTTTCCAGCATCATTGGCAAAGATCACAATTGGTTGCCCTATCGAGTTCGGAAAACCCCTCCTCCTCCATCTGGCCTCGGATTACTCTTAGCAATTTCATTAAAATTAAATTTTAATACACCCCAAGGAGGTTACTGTACTAATTTAGGCTTTTGCTAAGCCTAACTAATCCCAATCCATTATACGGGGATAATAATTGAATTTTATTATTGAACCTTTTTAAACAAATAAATGATAAGATGAATTGCATTCTAAAGAGAATGCTACACCCTTATTGCAAGTGTGTATGCATGTGTGTGATCCGCTAATTGTGGTAGACTTGCTCGAGGAACTCTGAAGTAAACCTGAATGTATGTTGGAGATGCTTGAAGTAATGCATGACACAAAATGCATGTGACGATGATATAAACAAATGTTATTATGCAAATCAACATGGTTCATCCATAAAATTGATTATCTCAAGGAATGTTCGACAAGTCATCTATTGCATTGTATAATTGCAAACATTTACAATACTTATGTGGCATTAGCAGGACATTTTATTGTGTCATAATTAAGTGGGAGTTGGCATGAGGCTAGCGAAGTTGACGTTGAGTTGGCACGGTGCAAGAAAAGAAGACAAGTGTCAGTAGAGTGACACTTAGATGTCAACAACAAATCAGTTGTTTTAATAGCAAACGAGTGCGACATGAAGCTGACTATTTGAGGGACACATGTCTTGCGTCTTGAGTCATGTGTCTTTCTATATCTATATAGGCAATTTAAGTGGGAGAATAATAGTAGTAGAGATATAAGAGAAAGATAGAGGGATAGGATATGAAGATAGAAGAATGTAATGCCAGATATACAAAGTGATAAAAAATAACTCTGACTTGTACTGAGTTGATAAACCTTGAGTCAATATATAATATAATAATAGAAATATGTGTTGAAGTACCTAGAGGATGAGTTGATGTGTCTATACAGAATATGCCTTAATACGTGGGGTTGGATATATGAAATCATGTACTCTTTATTTAAAAGTTTGATGGTATGGGAATTTAGGTTTTCCTCTTTGGGGTTAGAGCACTCTAATGTTGGTAGGTGATGTGATTGTTGCAGTTGCATGGCAGCATAGGGAAACCTACAAATTGCAATTCCCTTGTATGGATATTCTTGATATCTTCAAAGATATCTATTTGCAAATATATTGTCTTGGTTTAACAATCTGACATGGAGTTTGCAGTTTTTAGAAAGGTGAATAAAATATACACAACCTTAGGTTGATTGAAGAATAAAAATTAGAAGTTATTTAGTGTAGTTATCACAAAATTCGTGGTAGAATGATGCATCAATTCTATTGAAAATTTTAATTGGTTTAAATCAAGGTCAATGCTCTCCCCAAAATGAGAAGAATTGCAACTTACAAGCCAATTAAAAGATATCAACTATGTCAACTAGGCTCTCCATGGCTTGGGACATCACCTCATACATCCTCCTACAATCTATGCATTCTTACCCTAAATGTGAAGTCCAAAGATTTTTTGTTCCTCATATCTTTCCCACAAGTTGTTCTTCTTCCTTTTGTACTCTCCACAAGCTCTTCAACTTTGTTAAGAGTACTGTTGGAATCCAACAAGAGTGTCCTCTCTCATTGGAGTATGTTGGGATTTAAATTGACGAGCATGAGGAATTACTTCAGAAGCATTCTCATGTTGACAATGATTGTAATTGAACCATATTTTTATCACTATTCTGTTGTTTACAATTTGGTCCTTTTCTGTCAATCATCCAACACTTTGTAGTGATAGTTAGGTGCTTTTGCAATCTTTTGCTGACTTGTGGTTAACCTTAGTAAAACTAAGGATATGCATTTCGATACCTCTAGGATGTTTTTTTAAGGTCTCAGATCTCCTTTAAAGGAGAGCTGACGGAGATCACTAAAACTTATACTTATTTGAGACTCCAACTTGCTCATCTCTCAATTTGAAGTTTGCTTCTTATTCACATCTTCTCAAAGGATATGCATCAATATATTTTTAGATTGCCAATGCTTTTAGATACATTTCCAAGACATCCCTTTGAAGATGAGCCTCTTTAACACTATCATTAAACCCAAAATCCTTCCTAGATTAGAGAATTGGGCCTAGTGTAGTATTTATGGAATGGGTACATATCAAGAGTATTTAGGATATTACATTTCAATGTATGATTTATTGTAAAAGGTCTTTTCTGCAGTGTATTGTCCAGGTTGACTCTTCTGTCCAACCCTTCCATTTGGAGAATGTGTACAGGCTCACTTTTTTTTTTTCACAAACTTAGATCTTGGGTGACTCAACCTTGGGTTGTGAGATATACCATAGTTTGCACTATGTCCTTGAAAGAAGGTTCTCTTTGGCCATCGATGATGTAGGTATTGTTTAGCTAGTTTGTTTCTCAAGTCTATCAACATCTCTATCGATTGGCTTCCTCCAATTAGATACTCACCTTCTTCCCTAGAAGGATGTGATTAATAGAGTTGTCACTCGGACCTCTCTCCTGTAGTCTCGAGTGTCACTCGGACCTGTCTCCCATAGCCTCCAGTGTTACTTGGGCCGAGCATCTCATTCAAATTGTTCATGGCACCATCTCAACCCGACCATCTCTAAAGCCATTGGTGTCACATGGCCCGAGGATTTCACTTGGTAAATTAAGTGTTGTTCTGACTAGTTATGAGTTGAGTTCGATGGCCATATTCCTCGCAGTGGTGGAATCTATTGTTGATGTTCTTTGTAGGAGGTAGACTCTATTTTTAGATGTCACATTTCCTGTGAGATCCTTAGAGCTGTTTTCGTACTACCAAGGCTTGGAAGGTTCCTTATCCACCTAGTTAAGTTATCTTGACCAGAGGTATTTGGCCCTTTTCATTAAGGAGGTTGTCAACACTAGACATAGGGCATTATAGGGGATCTCCAGGGCTGCACTGCTGATTATCCTCCTCATCAGGATTATTTAGTGTTCCTTGGATCCGGCTGGTTCATGCATAGATTGTGATGCCACCTGGATATCCTTTTCTTCTCGGTAGCATAGTAGATGTTCTCAATGTCGATTAGAGGAGGCGCCGACAACTTTGCATATTTTGTGTTTGAAATGACTGTTTTCTAGCTATAAAATCCTATGTTGATCTGAGAAGATAATTATGCAAAGCTACAATTGTCTCCTTTGAAAGACATTCCAGATAATCTCTTTTTCCATTCCTAAAAATTTGACATCACATTATTTTTGACTTACGTGACAATGTAATAACCATTGCGGGAGATAGGAGCATTCCATAAGCTTTGAATTATTTGTATGAGGAAAACGTGGACTTATTTGTGAGGAAGGATGATGGAGACACATAAAATTAAATCTTAAAAGGTGCAAATTCATGGTAGAATCTTCAAATAACTTTAAATGGGCATGTCAACAATCTGACCCAATGTTCTATAGGACTATTGATTTGATAATTATATTCACGTCTTCTATTGTTACAATTCAAGTTTTGAACTTTTAGTTCAATGTCCCAAAGCTGGAGGGATGAAATAAAGGAACATAATTTTGCATTTTCTCCAGAGCCAGTTCTAAGTGCCTCCGTTTTTGGCACCTAATGCTAGTAATGAGCCAACTAATATTTGCTGCCATTTCCATCGCGGGAAATATGAGCATTCCATAAACTGACTTATTTGTATGAGGAAAAATTTGAATGGAGCCACATAAATTCAAATCTTAAAAGGTGCTTCTTTATGGTAGAATCTTTAAATAACTTTAAATGGGCACACTAACTACCTGACCCAATGTTTTTTAAGACTATTTATTTGTTAATTATATTTAAGTCTTCTATTGTTCCAATTGAGGTTTCCAACTTTTTGTTCAATGTCCCAAAGTTGGAGGGATCAAATAAAGGAACAGAATTTTGCGTTGCTGCAGAATCAGTTCTGATTGCCTCTCCTTTTGGCACCTAATGCTGATGTAGTATTGAAATCCTTAATAATGAGCCAAATAGCTCTTGTAGCCATTTCCTTCCTTATTGGTGTCCTTAGAATCATTATAGATAGGAATTGCTCAAATGTCCACAAAATGACCTGTTTCACCTTAAAGATGCCCCTGTTCACCTGTGATTCCCTTCCCTTCCCAAGTCTTTATAATTTTGAAAGTTTCTCTTTTGTTTTTTATTATTTTGATATTTGCAATGGAATCCTTATATTGCATTCCATCATGTTTCTTTCTTAATGCGGGGAAGTGCACTCATGAAACACTTATTTCTTTATTGCTATAAAAACTAGACTTTGTCTTTGAATGAAATACAAAACTTCTTGTTTGCTTCTCCTCTTAACTCATATATCAAATATTCCTTAATGTTCTATCTCACTTATGGATATTAACTTTAGCACTAGTTCTTCCCAAGTTTTCATCACAATATGCTATTTTTCCTTAACATTTGCTTCAGTATGCAAATTGAAGGATTCTCTATGAGCTTTTTGTACCAATATTTCCAATTACTTTGTGGCAGGCAATACTCATTTTTTTAAATCTAGAGGAAGAAAGCTTGTATTATTATTAGCTTTCGTGTATCATACTTGTGAACTTTTCTTGTTATATTATCAATAATGAGATTGTGTTAGATCTCCATGTGTAAAATTTATGCTTATTACTCTTATGTCACAATGAAATGCATTCTATTTTAGCCAAAATTCTATTATGAATGTAGAACACATTTGTTCTTTTAGACATTAAGACGATTGTTTGAACATGCTAATTCCTTGTTTGATAATTGGCTTTGGTTTCTTTCAGTTGTAAATTTGACTCTGATTGATCTCCCTGGCTTGACGAAAGTGGCTGTTGGTAAGTCCTACACTAAAATATCTTTTCTTATATTCAATTGTTTTTCTTGATTCATTTTAGAAAATCACTTTGTTGATTCTCTTATCAAGAAATTAACGTTGTATACATCGAGTTGATAATTTTCAGAAGGCCAACCTGAAAGCATTGTAGCTGACATTGAGAACATGGTTCGGTCATTTATTGAGAAGGTAATCAAATTTGTATCATGTATCTAGTTTGCTTTTTTGGCTGACATTCCAAGTGCAAAGAATTATTTTTATTTGGAACAATCACGTACTCTATGTGCATTGCATTACTAATTTGAATGAGAATAAACTATTAAGGAAGTACATACATCAGAATGCATAAATTAACCTTGATGTTTGTTGAAATATTGATATTTATGCAGTATTGAATAACATCACTTCTATACATTCCAAGTAATAGGGGCAAGGGCAAGATGTAGAAGCACTCAATAGTTGCAAACTAGGATCGCTGTCCCTCAAATGCATGGTTAACATGTTTCTACTACTAGGTCAATGTTGTGCACATTAAATAACAATATCTTTAATAAATACTAGAATTGACAAGATTTTTTACCCATATAAGAGCTCAAGAAATTGAAATAATTGCCAGCTTGCAGGAGGGAGTTTCCAAACTTATAAACAACTTACAAAGACGTTGGAATACAGGAGCAAGACTGAAGACCATGCAATAGAAAGACATTTTGTCATAATAAAGATGTCATCTCCATATGCATGACCATACATGATTTCAGATTAGACTTGACTGCAGATTTCTCTTAGGATAAAGAGCCAAATGCTTTTCAAAGCAACACCATTATAGAATCCTTTGACTCGTACCTCACTCTGAATGTCATCACAATAAAAGGTATGAGCGAGGTATTATGCACCAAAGCTAGACGGAAAACAAAAAATAGAAGAATTTAAGATTTTGTAATGGTGAGTGGTCAAATCACATTGTTGATGTGTGGATTCTATTAGTATCTCTTTAAGAACACCAAGATAATCCCCATTGTTTCTGTTTCATGTACCAACCATATCACAAACTAGGGGGACCCCTTTGTGTGGAAGAGAATTTGCAACTACATTTTCTTCTCTAAAACATTGAAGGAGACGTCTTAGTGTCTTTTTATGAGGCGTTTGGCTTCTTCTAGGATTACCATGAGCTGTTGAAAAGAGACTTCTCCACCCTTTGTGCAGATATAACTATTGGTGAATTGCCTTTGAATTCCATCTTCCTTATTCATTTAGCTTTAGCTAAGTAGTTTTTTTTTATTAATGTTTCTTCTTTAGATACATGATTTGTAGTTTGGGAGTTGTTATGGAGGCAAGACTTGGATTGCCTTTTGAGGCTCACAAAATTTTACTATCTTCTGGACAATTTCATTCAACCAAAACTCATTAGGGCGGCGATTATTGACCATTTTAGCTAGAGGGATAAAGTATATAAATTTAACATTTTACACAACCCACAACATGGACTTGGAATTTTTATTCTCTTTGTGACCAGCTTGGTTTCTTGCCAAGATATTCTGATGAAAGATTAGCATGATTTGAATTGAGCCTAAAGTCGTAATAGACAGTAAAAGCCCGCCTATCAAGATTTTTGAAGGATGGTCCTAAAGAATGTATGTTTAGAATGCAACTCTGGGGACAGCTCTGTTTTGAGAAATTAGAAATGGAATAATGGGAAGACCTTCAATAATCAAGTATAAATGATTTTAATGAATTAAAGAGGCACAAGACCAACGTTGCTCTGTCAAAATTTTACTATCTTCTCTCGGACAATTTCATTCAACCAAAACTCATTAGGCGGCGATTATTATCGACCATTTTAGCTAGAGGGATAAAGTATATAAATTTAACATTTTACACAACCCACAACATGGATTTGGACTTTTCATTCTCTCATGACCAGACAGTAATGTCCCCAATGGACATTATTTTACCCCTAAACGGATTTTAGGCAATCCCAACTTTAAATATGCAAAATACAGACAAATTACAGCCAAACAGAAATCTGATTTTTGCAGAAAATTAAATCTAGGGCAGCGAACAAAAAATAATGGATAACTCCAAAAATACTTGCTCAAATCTCTTGAAATTTTAAATGGAGCTTGCTAATACAATAACAGATATTATAGAACTGTGTGTTGCCAGGAAACGCGGGACAGGGGCCCGTATCGGGCAAGAAACGTTTCAGAAACGTTTCGGGGGGCAGAAACGGGGGGGAAACGTCTTACGCGTTTCCGCCGCCTGTCATGTTTAAAAAACGAAAACGCGTTTTAAAAAGTGAAAAATATTTGCATTAAATGCTGCGAAACCCTAAAACGGTGCATACCTTGCTAAACACACTTCCTAAAAGCTATATAATGACCTCTTGGGTCCATTCTAAATCACACTCTCATTTTTCTCTTGCTAAATACAGTTTTCATTAAACTAGCATTTAGCATTGTGAAGAGCAAAGAGACATCAAGGAGCAGCTTGAAGGAAGAGTTTAGGACGTGTTGTTAAGCGCTAAAGGCTTCAAGGAGGAATTTCGAATCAGATTTGGAAGGTGGGATTGACTTCAAGGAGGAAAAACCAGGTATTTTTCAAGTTTTTTTTTTTTTGCTAAAGAAAATGTTAATGTGATCAATGATCACGAATGATGTGTGCATTATGCACACATCATTCGTGATCATTGATCATGATGTCAATATGTAGGTTTAATTTAGTAATTTTAAAACTCTATGCTTAAAAAATAAAAAAATGTAACATTTTCTTTGCGTTTTAAAATAAAAACATATATTCTTTTTTAAATTATAAATATCATCCAAACTCTGTATGCTCTCACCTCGCACCTATACGGTGACCTTGGTGATCAAAAAAATAGGATGTGTAGGGTTTTTAAATTTAATTCTTTTTGTTTTTTTTAAAAAAGTTTATTTTGTTTTTTTAAATTAAAAATCCGAACTCAGTATGCTCTCACCTCACGCCTAACGGTGACCTTGGTGATCAAAAGCAAAATAGGATGTGTAGGGTTTTCAAATTTAATTCTTTTTTGTTTTTTAAAAAAGTTTATTTTGTTTTTTTAAATTAAAAAATCCGAACTTTGTGTATGCTCTCACCTCGCGCCCGAACGGTGAACTTGGTGATCAAAAGCGAGAATAGGATATGTAGAGTGTGGTTTTATTTAATAATTTATTGTTATCTAAGTTTATGTTTTTATTTTTCAAATGAAGGTTTGATTCAATGGCATCTAGTTCACTTCAAAGTGGGAGGGCATGGGGAAGGGGAAGAAAGCAAAAGTGGGGGTGTGGATCCTAGAGCTCCTCTTTGGAGACATGTGCAAATGTGGAGAACCTCACGGGTGGTGGCTCTCGAGTTTGGGTATGCCATCATTGCAATATACAATACAAATCCTCTTACACCCGCCTCAAAGCTCATTTAATGGGGAAAGCAGAACGGGATTAGAAAATGTGCCAAGGTTGAACATAAACATATATTGGCATATATGAAAGAGCAAGAGGAGGCTGATATGGAAGCTTCAAGAGCTAGATTTAAAACTGCTCCTTTGCAAAATAGGGGTTCACAAAAACCACCCAACCCATCAAACCATCCTTTTATCCAAGTTGCAGTTGAAACTCCAACAGAGGGAGAGTGTTTGTCACGAAAGAGAATTTCCAAAGGCCCATTAGAGCAAGCATTTGCAAATGAGAAAAGGGATGTTGCTGATGAGTTGGTTGCTCGATGCATTTATGCATGTGGGTTGCCCTTCAATGTGTTGCGCTCACCTTATTGGCAACAAATGGTGAGAGGTATTAATGATGCACCGAAAGGGTATAAAAGCCCTAGTTATGAGAAGGTCAGAACCACATTGTTGGCGAAAGAAGTGGCCCATGTACATATTTCTTTTTGCAGCCATTAGGGACTCATGGAAGGACTCGGGGTATCTATCATTTCGTATGGATGGAAAGATGCCGAAATAGACCCCTAATCAACATTGTTGCAGCAGCCCTAAAGGGGCAATGTTCTTAAGGGTTGTTGATTGTGAGGGTGAAGTGAAAGATGCTCAATTTATTGCTAATATTTTAATTGAGGCTATTGAGTCGATGGGCCTCTGCAAACGTTGTCCAAGTCATCACGACAATGCCAAAATTGTAGAGCAAAGGGGCTGATTGTTGAGGGAGATATGAGCACATTTTTTGACACCTTGTGCAAGACACTCCTTGAATTTGATGACTTTGCGAAGATTGGAAAAATACCATGGATTGAGGAAGTTTATACAGAGGCAAATGAGATCCAAATGTTTATCACAAATCATCATATGTCCCGTGCTATCTTTAGGAGGTTCTCGACATTGGAGTTCTTGAAAGGTAACCAAACAATTTCCTAGTTTCTAATTTTTATTTGCTAACTTTTTATGAAATATCAAATTATCAATTGAATTTCTTTTAATTCCTTTATTTTTATTTTTTTTTAATTTATTTTAATAGGTTGCTGAAACAAGATTTGCCTCTCACACGCTCGTCTTGAGACGACTTGTGAAGGTAAAGCAAGCCTTAAGGCTTATGGTGATTGATGATGTTTGGTCCGTGTGGAGGCAATCAAACACAGAAAGAGCCATCAAAATAAAATCAGTGATACTTGATGATATTTGGTGGGCAAAGGTTGCATACTTGCTTAGTTTTACTGAGCCTATTTTATCTATGATTAGATATGCAGACACGGATAATGCTTGCATAGGGGAGATCTATGATGGCATTGACTCTATGCTTGAAAAAATTAGAGACATCATACAACAAAAAGAGCAGGATCCTGAAGAAAAATTCTACAGTGAAGTTAAGAACGTGATCATGAGAAGGTGGAATAAAATGACCACCCCATTGCATCTCCTAGCCTATGCCCTGAATCCCAAATTTTATAGTAGTGAAATACTTGCACTACCTGGTAGGCAAAAACCATATGATGACCATGAAGTTGCAAGTGGAGCTAAGGCAGCATTCCGGAGGCTTTTTCCTGATCCAGATGTAACTAGTACAGTCCGCTGTGAAATGATGCTCTTTGTCTCTTCATCTAATACTAGCATGGGTGAAATAGATGCAACACTTGACAGGTACAAGATGACCCCATGCATGTGGTGGTGTGCACATGGCCATGATGCCAAGTGGCTGCGACCTGTTGCCATTAAAATCCTTTCACAGGTATCAAATATTAAAATGAAATCAAAAGTTTGTTTATTAATTAAAAATGTATGTTCGTACTTAGTAAATTAATACTATAGTATTACTAATTGAAAATTTCTAACTTCTTTTTTGTAACAGGTGGCTAGCAATTCCTCAAAGAAGCGGAATTGAGTACATATGTTAAAATATAGCATATTATATAGCATGTAAAAGGTTATGTAGTTGCTCGGTTGGTAATCGTATAACTACCTCTCTCTTCAATAAATACACTGCCTGTTCGTCATTTAGACAGTGCAGTTTGCCTTCTGTCTTTTTTCTTCTCTTTGCATATTCTAACATTGGTATCAGAGCGTCGAAGGTTCGCAGTTTGAGGAAGAAAAAAGTCATTTAGTCTGAGGAAGCTCTTGGTGGAAGAGTACAGACAAAGGAGAAGTTTGTGAAGGTCGCACAGACCTGAAGCATCTCGTTCGTGGAGGTTTTCGTAGAATCTAGCGATTATGCAGGGAATCAAACGTGAGTGCCAAAAGTCGTGGTTCGAGGGCAGAATCGTGAAAAACGTGGGTTTTTCACCAAAATCGTGGACGGTCTACACAGACGTGGAGACGCTACGCATATAGGCGATGCGCGGCGACAAACGCGGGATATAACAAGACACGGCATATCCAAGGCAACGCGACGTTTCGTACATTTCTGCAGCCTGGGCAACGCTAGATCTTGAGGGTAGCGCAGACCTCAAGAGTGTTCGGAGAGCATCATGACAACGCGCGCGGCGAGAGCATCAGCGGGGAACAGTTTTTCGCGAAAAACGTGCAGTCGTTTTTTGTAAAACCGTGAAGAATAGGGCAGAGGTAACAACAAAACAACGTGGACGGGAAAGAACGGCACAATCGAAGGTTCGAGGGCACAGTCGACGGCAATAAAGTCGCGAAAGAAGGAAAATCGTGGGTTTTTTCACCTGTTGTGGGCAGAACCGCAAATCCGTGAGCAGCGAAGACAACTCCAAAGTCGTGAGGGAAAGTTAATATTATTTGGGCAGAATAATATTATTTCCAGCAACAAAGGTATTCATTCTATTTGCTGAAGAAATTAATTCATTTAATATTATTTGCTGGAAAAGGATATTTTTTAAGTGTGAGGCAAATTATTATTTTATTATTTTCCGTTCTTTTGGAATAATAAAATGGCAAATATATCACACTTGACGTTGCCGGAGACACAAAAATTAACGGGCACGAATTTCAATGTTTGGAGTCATAAAATTTTAACGGTTGCGGAATTTCGGGATTGTGATAAAATAATCAAGGGTGATGAAAGTCGACCAAATTACATGATTTAACTTTTCGATGATTATGACAAACGTCATAAGGAAGCGTTATTGCTTCTCAAGTTATCGGTGTCGGATGATTTGATACCGGAAGTGCGGAATGCCACTGTGGCAAGCACGTTGTGGACTAGTCTGAAGGATAAATATCGACGCCGAGAGAGAGTCGGAGTTTTATACCAAAAATATGCTCTTTTCCGTAGTTACAAGAAGGTGGATCGTTTGCCATTAGCACCTACTTCGGATGAAAGATCTCCGAGACCAGGTTATCTTCCATCAACAAGAAGGTGGACGGCGATGATATGGTGGCTCATCTTTGTTTTGAACAGCTTACCTTCTTCGTATGAGTCATTTGTGGAGGCACTCCATTTAATGGTCAAAGTCAAACACTCACGTTTGACAAGGTGAGTTCCACATTCCAAAAAGGAACAGAGACAACTTCAAAGTGAGAACTAATTGTGACCATGCGCAGAGTGCTTTTGTCACTCGGACAAAGGGAAAGTGGAAACGCTCACTCTGGTGAATCCTCCACTCGTTCCTGCAAGTCACATGTTATTATTGTTCACAAGGTCTCCTCAAGAGGGATTGTAAAAGCGGATGTATGATCTTTCAAGGTAACAAAAGCCATGTAAAGAGGAACATGTGGCAGCAAATGTTTGTATGCGTGTGCAGAACGGATTCGGATGACGAGTATGCTCTTTCTTGTCTTTACGACATCATGCTCAAATGATAGTGGTACCGATTCTTTGGATTATTGACTCAAAGTGCGTCGCACACTTTTCATGTCGTAGGACTGGTATGTTTCATTTACTGCAAATATTTGTTTTGAATCGGTAGTACTTTGCGATGGAGAATCGCT
Source organism: Taxus wallichiana var. yunnanensis (assembly GCA_018340775.1). NCBI lineage: Eukaryota > Viridiplantae > Streptophyta > Pinopsida > Cupressales > Taxaceae > Taxus > Taxus wallichiana. Next base: position 202,615,017 of record CM031239.1, on the reverse strand, counting down.
GGTGTAGAAGGTATAGGAGATATATGCATTGTATTGAATAATGCTCATAAATTGTTGACCTACGGAATGTTAGATATGTACCTTCTTTACAAAAAGAATCTTCTATCTATTCACAATCGATTAAAAATCCCAATATTTCGTGGATTTCCTCAAGTGGAAAGAAGTGTGTTGTCTCGATGTGAAATAGAGATGATAATTGCCCTTGTATTGGGGTGGGTGGTCATAGGAATAAGTCGAGCTTGTCACATCCGGCGCGATCAAACATGAATGCACGTGTGGAGGACAACTCCACCATTCGGGGTGTGTGGGAGGCGACATGCCTTGGGAGGATGGATTTCCTCATTCAGAAGAACAATTTGTTGTGGACGGAGACTCCACTATTCTAGATGCATTGACGGTGCATGGTGAGATGGCATGCCCAGCCATTCACTCAGAGGTTCTTGCTCGAAGGACAATAGAGCATGAACAGTTTGCTCATTGTGTTGTGAAGGATCTTTCCCAACAGAGGGGGATAGATGAGCAAATAGATAAGACGGAGATGGTTATTTCTCTGTTGAGACTAAAGACCACTACTCGAGACGGAGATGGTTATTTCTCCTACTATTGAGGAGTTGGTTCTAACTCCTGCACAGATGGTCACATTCCTCTTCTTGAAAAAGTTGGATGAGCACTACATGGTGGTGCAAGGACGTGATCGAGGTGACGTTGATCACAGGATAATTGAGTCTTTTACGAGACTCCAGCAGCTGTGACAAGCCTTGGAATAGATTTTTAATCCACATCTTGAGGTTCCGATTTCAGCACTGTGAGATGGGGCTTACACTCTGTTGCTATTGATGATTCATCACTTATCAATGAATCACGAAACAGAGAACCATGGACCACTTGCCATATCTTTTGTTCATGGGACCGGATTTTTGTTTTGCGGTTCGTCTTCATTCAACAATGCATCACGCTTAAGGATTTCTGATTTTAAAGTACAACTTATGGCACGCATATCAGATGTAATGACTAAACATATGGGCTTTAGGATATATGTAAAATTTCGGGACAAATTTTGTCTTGTTTCCGGTTTAGTCATTAAGAGGGGGTGTTAAAATATAGCACATTATATAGCATGTAAAACAGCTTATGTAGTTGCTCGGTTGAAACCTGGTATAACTACCTCTCTTCAATAAATACACTGAGATTATTCATCATTTAGATAAAGCAATGAATTTAGATTCTGTCTTTTTCTTCTCTTTGCATATTCTAACAACATATTCCTTCATCCACTCAACTGATAGACGGAACAAGTTAACTGCATCCAAGAAGGCCGAGGATTTAGTGTATGTGCATTCCAATTTGCGCATTCTATCACACAAGAGTGAAGCCTATGTTAGAGGTCCCAACAAACTTTGGGATATTGATCCCGAGACTAGCGACTTTGATGCTTCTTGAACCTGCTGCAATCTTAGCCAACTTTCACCGCTTGGTATTGATGAAGAAGAATCGGGATCTTTTGCAGAAGGGAGGGAGAGTGGAGCTAGTGGGAGTGGAAATGTCGGTGCTAGTGGTGTTCATGGAGATGATTATGACTATGAGGAAATCTAGATGATATATTCTAGAATCTAGATTATTATTATGTATATGTGAATCATTGAAATTGTAACCATGTTGGATGATGACTCTTTAGAACTTAGAAGTTCAAATTTCAATGAATTCAAAATATTTTGAGTGCTTTATCAATTATCTCTTATGGTCTACAATTATAAAATGAGTACTATGCATATATATATATTTTTTTTTTTACTAATATATTAGTACGGATGTTTCCGCTTACGACGTTTCAGTATCCAAGGTTTTTTGAAAATTGCCGTTTCCGTGTTTCGTACCCGTTTCCGTTTCCGTTTCAATTACATAGTATAGAACTATTTTTGGAATTTTTCAATAACGAAATGCTGCCGAAATTTACAGCGTGCCCTAAACAACTGAAAACTTCTAAAATTAATATCTTTTTCTAGAGAAGGCCAAATGAGCTGAAACTTTGGATCTTGGGCCACAAAAATATGAAGAATAATATTCCAAAAATAGTTTTCGCACAACAAACACGAAACCCTAATTTTTCCCTAAAAAGTAGGTCGCCCAACACATTTAGGGCATCAATTCAGCTCCAAAATTGACAAGCTAGGGTAGATCTCTCACTACCGAAGAATGCCCTACTAGCTAGGGATGGATCTCTCACCACCGAAGCTAGGGTTCCCGTGGGATCTTACTCCACAAGCTGGATATTTGCAAACAACAGTTGCACATGAAAGAATATGCATAAGCTACAAGCTTAAGACACAAATTAGAAAATATCAAATGGTATGGAATGTGTTTCCCTTCAAGTCGACTTCTCCTTATAAAGGAAGAAGAGACTCAAAACAACCTCTCAATATCCAATTAGTTCCCAAGGATTTTTTATGCAAGCATTTAATATTTTCCCATATTAAATGCTTTCCCAACAACTTTTCCTCCTAATGCAAGTCACATTTTTCTAGGGAAATACATAGTAAAATGGGCATTTATCCTTTCTATGTTCCCATTCCCCTTTTTAAGGCAAGTCGCCTTTTCACCTAGGATGGACAACAATTTATATTTGGGCCTTTTCCATCCTTGATTTAATAATTATTAAGTCATATAAATTATTATAAGTGCTCTATATATATATTTTTCTTTTATTAATGACACTTTATAATAATTAAATATAACTTACTCTACAAGTTTTCGAATATTTGCAAACAGCGATTTGCACATGAAAGAATATGCATAAGCTACAAGCTTAAGACACAAATTAGAAAATATCAAATGGTATGGAATATCTTCCCCTCAAGTCGACTTCTCCTTATAAAGGAAGAAGAGACCCAAAACAACCTCTACAATATCCAATTAGTTCACAAGGATTTTCCCTATGCAAGCATTTAATATTTTCCCATATTAAATGCTTTTCCCAACAACTTTTTCTCTCCTAATGCAAGTCGCATTTTTCTCGGGGAAATACATAGTAAAATGGGCATTTATCCTTTCTATGTTCCCATTCCCCTTTCTAAGGCAAGTCACCTTTTCACCTAGGATGGATAACAACTTATATTTGAGCCTTTTCCATCCTAGATTTAATAATTATTAAGTCATATAAATTATTATAAGTGCTCTATATATATTTTTTCTTTTATTAATGGCACTTTATAATAATTAAATATAACTTAAGCCACCCTTATATTTTTCCTTTGGGTCTCGGGTTGACAAAATAGGCCAAAGGTCTTCGAATGGGAAGGGGATATTACACCAGCTTGGTTTCTTGCCAAGATATTCTTATGAGAGATTAGACGATTTGAATTGAGCCTAAAGTTGTAAATAGACTAAAAGCCTCGCCTATCAAGATTTTTGTAAGATGGTCCTAAAGAATGTATATCTAGAACTTTACTCCGGGGACAACTCCTGTTTGAGAAATTAGAAATGGAATAATGGGAAGGCCTTCAATAATCATATTACAAAGGATTTTAATGAATTAAAGAGGCACAAGACCAACGTTGCTCTATGCTTAAACAAAAGGTGGGCGTGTGAGACACGTATGTGTGCTTTAGCGAAAGGATGTGCCAAATATTTGGAATGCATAATCTAGCCATAAACTCGAAAAAGGTTCTCGAGAATTTGGATCCCAACGTTGTAGGGGAAAAGGGCGGGTCAAGAATTTGATCAAAGTTTTGAGAGTATGAAGATGCTTGCAGAGACCCGAGGGGATTTTCTTCGCCTCTACAAAGATTGGCATTTCCTTTGAATAGGAGGAGATTTCCCAAGAAATGAATCTCATGACCAAAAAGGTTGTCACATCAATGGAGAAAGAAGGAAAGGACTCAAGAGTGTTCTCATCTATCAATATATCTTTATAGTATGGATCGTGTGTAATTTTAAATTGCAAAGCTTCCCAGACATGGGATTTGCTAACATAGAAGTCATATTTTGTAAAATGGGCTTCAAATTTTTGTACGATAATAAGGTCCAAATCTACAAGTCTGTGTGGTAGGTATTTTTCTATGGGGGAAATGTTTTGAGGGAAGCTTATTGTGTGACGTGTGTATTTGTATTGTCCTCCTCGCGCCTGATTGACTTATAAGATAGGATTAACACAAGCAATGAGCATATCCTCGACTTGAGTCAAGAAACCAAGAACAAAAGCGTGACTGCTTGGGTCCATATTGTTCCATGATGAGAAGTCATCTGCTTTTTTGCAGATTTACATTTGTTGCATGTATGCAATCTATTAGACATTGTTGTTTTCATACTAGGGTAGTTTTCCAAGCAAATAGAGTAGGTTTGGTCTTTGACAATAAATCTATTCTTTTTCTAAATGTGCGTTGAGCTTCTAAATAGGAAACCAAGTTGAAGTAATGTAAAGATGTAGTTGATGGGAGAGGGCTTGTATTCATGATGCGAGACCACGACTAACGTTTCATGCGCAAAAGGGTAGGAATTATAGTAGTTTGCAAATGCGACGACAAAGCAAGTTTACATGTCGGTGGAAGGGTTTGCAAAAACGTGTTGGGAGTAAATTGAAGTAGGAATGATGGAGGACCGGGCATGGAACAGCTTGTTTCCCTTCTCTCAATGAATGTTGGAACATTGAAGTATGCGACAATGCTCCGGGAGAGGACATAATTAACGTATTTGAAGGGGTGAATGCTTGGACGTGGACATCAAAACATGTCTCTTTATACTCAAGCATTGATAGCAGGGGGAAAAGTCTCGTGTTGGATCTCGGAAGGAGAAGTTCGGGCGAGATTAAGAGGAAAGAATTGAATTTCATGTTGCACCCTAGTAGAATTTTCACCCCTCTGTTTACAAGTTCGATAGCATTAATACAATCTCGATGCAACGGATCACGTTCTTGATGATGGGTTAGTTGTTGAGGAGTCAACATCCAAGCACATTGCAAACCCCGCAATGAAATGGCAAAGGTAAGGAGATTTTCTTTCCTTAATCCTCGCAAGCTTTTTAATAGAAAAAAGCAAGAGAAAATAAATTGTAAGCCTATAACATCGTTTGCCGAGAAAACACCATTAAACAAATGGGAAAAATATTTTTCCCAAAGCTATTATAGATGGTTCTAAACATTAAAAGTAAGATATAATCTATCACAAGTAATTACCACAAAGCAATGTTTTCCAAAGTGAAGTTTGAGAGTTTTGGAGAATCTAAGAAGATTTGCAACATGCAATTTTTGTAATAAACAAAGCAACGAAGGGCCGAAAAGTTTTTATAAATATCAAAGTAGAATGTTATGAATTTATAAACAGAAATTTATTGGAACAAGTTGTTCACATACAAAAGAACAAGGAAGTAGAAATCCCTTAAAATATGTTTAGACTTTGGGGATCGAAGCAAAAACCATTGCATGAATTCCAACACAAGTTTTCTATCATTAAAAGCTAGGTAGAAGGAGCACTTTCCAATTTACTGGTATCCAAAATGACACGTTTCAGCTGTTTGTTCCTCGATAAACTATTGTTTTGAGGGAAAGCGTGAAAATGTATTTGTAGCCGATAACATTGCTTGTTATTTCAGCAGTTGCATCATCATCAATGAACAATAGTTGAAGGTCCTTAGCCGTGTGTAGACACAAAATCACGCACTTGGGTACATTTCTAGGTCCTAAACACATACTAGCATTCATATGATTCATAAGCAAGAAAACTAGTAATTAATGACTGTCATTGGCCTCTTTTTGTGTTTCCCATTTTCTATGTGGTCTTACACACCCTACAACCTAGTCGGTATTTTACTTATTTATCTTTTATGGTTTCGTACACCACCGCTTTAGTAAGATAGCAAAGTGCCAGTGCGCTCTGTTCCCTTTGGGTGACCTTGACCCTTTCTCACCTTGCTCGCTCCTTTTGGGTCTCTTTAATCTTTTGGGCATGTTTTTCACTTATGGGTCGGCTTTTCAATTGGCAATTACGAAACTGAAACAATGGAATCATATAAATACATAGCTGTGTTCAAAATAAAGGACCAAACACTAAGCATTACTATCATCACCTAAGCTTGCATTCAAAAGACACCTAAAACACTCCAAAGCATCTATCTAGCATCCACTCAAGGGATAAGGGTTGCATCAACTCTGCATACACTACATAGGAAGGGGAAGTTCATTTTTCCATCCACACATTTTATTACATTGCTACATCTAGCTACAACCCACTATCAAGTACAACTTGCACAAGGGCATCCTAGGGAACGATTCTTACACACACTCACCAAAACTACATGGAGTATGAGATGTAGTACAACGCTCGATGATAAGTTCAATCTTTGGTGATCAAGCGGGATCAATCCAACTCCCCATTCTCATCTTTGCTTTATTGGATTTGATGTGATTTGTGGGCTTTTGCAGTGATATTTATTTTACAAAGTTACGATACCCTTGGTGATTAAAGAGTGACACATAGGCGATCAACAGGGAATATTTGCGACAATAGTGCGACATAAAAAAATCGGGTTTTGACCATTTTCGTAGTCACAGCGCCCAAAAAGGTCTTTAGCACCCATATATCCTTGTCCTCGTCTGTCGTGGGAGCCCGTATCCGGCCTTATTCCTGGAGTCCAAAATTTATCCTGAGCATTTACAACACTATCCACTTCTTGTTCAACATGTGTTCACTATCTAGAGCACTTCCGGATCAAGTGTAAATCAGCTAAGTCATTCTTTATGTATCTCTTGCTTAGGGTTTCATACTTACTTTCTTATTTGCTTGCATCATATTATACTTAGCACTTGTATATCATTGTTTACATCAGTTACTCTGTAATTAGGGTTTAATAAATATAAATTTTGTTAAATCATTTGGTTAACCCACTTATTCAAACCCTATCTTCTGAGAATGTATCAAAATCTATCTCCTTCTTCTGAATTCATGGATCAATCTTCTTATCCTTCTTTTACTCCAACCAAGGTTTATAACATGGCTACTACTACTTCTGATTTTATGCGAGTTCATACTCAACATCCTCCTTGCTTTGTTACTCCAATATTTGATCCGACCATAAATGTAGTCACCACTTGCCACACTTGTTTTCCTATGGCTCCACCCGTTTTTGTCCCACCACCTATCACTTCTACATTCTTCCCATCACCTCTTAAGGGTTATGAAATCATATAGAAGCTTAAGAATACACTCGATAAAAATCTTTCTTTATGATTTTTCGCATAAAGGCACTCGATTTTCGTCACATATTAGAGGCCGCCCTCCATTCCATTCACATTGAAAGCTATAATTCACCTGTTGCATTTTCTCGCCTCATTCAATCTCTCAAAAATTTACCACAAACTCTATCTTTTAGTGATGAGGATATCCCTCCTTCTGTCATATCGATGATCCATTTACACATTTTTTATCACCGCTACTATTGGTGCCATCTCATTAAGCATGTGGTCATTGAAAATGGCTTTGTTATAAACCTATGCTCTCTCTATCTCTCCTCAGGAAAATAGGCATTACTGACAATCTAATTAACAAATCTTTTCAAGTCATTCGCGGCCATGATTCCACCACTCGTACATGCATGGGCACCATCACTATACCTTTACAAGTTAGGCCTAAAATGGTCCCTACTGTATTCTTTGTTATTGATGCCACATTTCAATACAATTGCTTACTTGGTAGACCTTGGATTCATGTAATGCATGTTGTCCCCTCTACAATTCATCGGTGTGTCAAATTCTTACATGATGATTATGAACATAATATTGTTGTAGACCTTTAGCCATTTAATTTTCTTCGTATAGACCCGTTACACGCCATGCCAATTCCTTCGTCACAACCTATTCCATATCACAACATTGGTACATATGATGTTGGGAAATCTAGTGCTCCTACTCATACTGCTTCTCGCTACTTCTCCATCCACTTTGTCCATCCCTACTCATACTACGATATCTTGTCCCCCATTATGTCTACCCCTATGATCATTACTTCTCCACCTATTATGGTTCCTCCCAATTCTACATCCGACTTCACTCCTACCGATATTCAACAAGATAATGCTAGCATTGATGATTCGATGATTTCATAAATCTTAACGATGACACATTGCACAATCTTAACTTTACTCCCATTGAAATAGACGAAACATAATCTCAAGATACTTTCTTTGCTATTGGCCTTGGTGAATATCAATTCAAGAAGCTTCCTCCATCCACTAATGCCATGATTCCTTTCCAAGGCACTGTGCATACATTAGACATATTATAACTTCTTTGCATCTCCTTAGGTTCCTTCGATTTCATGCCCAGATCCCTTCACATGTACTCTCTTCATTTGCAATTCTTATTGGCCTGATATCCCATTTTACCCCACTTGCTCTGAGACTATTTGTACACATGATGGCTTGGCTTGGCTAGGATTCACACTTGATGATCTCCTTCCTCCACCCCACTCTTCTCACCTTTATCATGGATGCGTATTCATTCTCATTGTTTATGGCCTCCGTGTATTCCATTTTATATTCTTCCTTGCACGCACTCGTTCTTCTCCACTCACACTTGGGCAATCTTGGCTTGATTACATTGGTGGCACACTAGATCCAAATCATTATGATATCATATTTTCTATGCCTTTTGGCTGCATCTCTATTCTGAATGACTCCTTGGGATATTCTCAAAATCTCATTCGATGGTACGCACATGATTGTCCACAACCACATTTCACCGATGAATGGTATGCACTTTGGGCATTTATAATTTACGTCAGGGATATTTATATGATCAACCTCACACTATTGCTTACCAAGTTTATGATCTAACTCCAATAGGTTATGATCCTGAAACTAACGATCTCCTAGATGATTTTACTTGATTATTTTCCACATCACACACTTGGGAGGCAACATGCTTTTCCCCCCCTACAATCATTACCAATTCTTTCTAGTCTCTACACATACACATTATGCTCCACAGTCTACATCTAGTCTATCCTACGCACATTGATACATAACTTGTATCGTCATTACCCAATGACGCACTTTAGTTCCACGGTTCATACTCGAATGTTGAGGGTTTAAATCTGAAATGAACCTCACCACATTCGCTCTTCATGCTCGTGCTTCATGATCTATCTTTCTCGCACATTATCAATCCATTTCTCGATGACGCACTCTTGTTCTATGGTTCATTCTTGATTGTTTAGGGGTCTTTTATAAATGAACCTCAACTCATTTTCATCCACATCCACCGGGGGCACGTTGCTCCCATCACATTCACATTGCATACCCTTCCATCTCACTCATACATTGCATATTGCATGTCTTCGTTGGACTTATTCTTGATTTCTTATACTTACATATACACTTTGTTTCCCATGCTAGAAGGATACTTAGTATGTCAATATATTTTTTATATACACATGCACATTCACTTGGTATTTTAGAGTGAATGCAGATCTCTTACTGAGTCTTTTCACATTGGGATGATGCTTGACATCTTTGTACCTCTTACCAGTCAATGCAAGGCTCCCAGGGGAATTTACATTTTCACACACTAAGTGTTATTGTTTCATTTACATACTACTTCCTATTCTTACTAGCACATTACTTTAAATTGACATATACATGACTTGACATACTTTTTATCTTCTTAACATGCTAACGAGTGCTTCATGTGTAGCATTTGCCTTGCAAGACTATATGCCACCATGGTTGTCGTTTACATTTTGTTTGTTATTGCTTTCTACTTGTATGTTATTGTTTGCGGATTATGCCCTATGTCTTATTTGATCACTACTTGTATGCTTTTGGCCGCTTCGCCCCGATAAGATGCTCAGGTGGGATGAGTGGTCAAATGAAGACTACAAAAAGTTGGAGTGATGGATTACGCTTGCGAGGTTGTGTCGAGAAAGAAATAGTTTATCATGTCATTTGGAAATGTTCATTTTCTAAGACTTTTTGGGCACGGATATAAAGTTTAAAAAGAAACAAAATATTGACCACTTTAGCCTAGTCAAACATGCTCCCATGCACTGTTTGTTGCCATGTTAAATGCTCTTGTGGTTGGCTAATCAATCTGCAAACGCGTTTTAGTTTGTATGCACTGATGGGGCTATATGTTAATCAAAATAGTTTGTTAGGGACTTGATATCCCCAAGGTTTTGACAATTAGACAATTATGATCTGGGACATCACTAGCCAACATGCCGATTAGGAGTTTGGAATCAACCTCAATTAAAACATGACTAGTCGAAGAATTGAGATGCGAGTCCATCTTTTTTTGACAGCTACCGACTTAAAAATATTATTTGTTGCAAGCCTAAAATCTCCAAACTACCTTGGACCTACACGCTTCAAATGATGGCACAAGGTGCACTGAATTTTATGGAAATGTTTGAACTTTTCCGAACTTTATCCTTGTCTAATATGAACTCAAATTTATCCATTATTTTTACACGTGAAGTTTTTGACATGCTTTTGCACTATTTTATAATTGTGTATATATACATATATTGTGTGAAAGTTGAAAGTGGAAAGTTCTCTCTATTATTTTCCTTTCAACATATTTATGCAGCCTGCTTTGTGGCCTAAAGTTAGATTCTTTGTCTGGCTTCTTTTATACAAGAGGATTCTTACTGGGGACAATTTGATGAAGCGGGGTATGGTGGGACCTTTCTTGGTGTCCTTTATGCAAAGAAGCGGATGAAACTTTGATTCACCTTTTCTCCAATGCCCTTTTGTTATGTCCCTATGGAATATTTTGGCTGATTGGTTATCTGTCAATTGGAATCCTTCTATGAACCTTGTGGAAATTGTTAGAGTTTGGAAATGTTCGGTCTTTGATACTCAGGATCTTAACAAAGGAGTTTGGATTGCTATTTCTCTTATGTTGTGGAATGTGTGGAAGGAGCGAAACAGACGCATCTTCAAATCTGAAAATAGAGACATTTGGTATGTCAAGGAATTAACTCGAAGCAATATAGTGGAAACTATTGAGCATAATGTGAAAATTCCTTCTCCCTTACCTGGCAAATGGAAAAGCATGATACACAAGCTTAATTTGGAGGAAAGTAAATTGAAGTCTGTTTCTAGTACTAGATTATCGGTGCCCTCAGCTCTAAGAAAATGGAAGCCTCCTCCGTTTGATTTTGTTAAACTTAATACTGATGGAGCAGCAAGAGGTAATCCGGGTCCAACTAGTATTGGAGGGATAGCTCATGATTCTATGGGAACTCCCCTTTTCTTCTTTGCTCATCAATTGGGTTACTTCACTAATAATGTGGCTGAAATCTTGGCAATTCAGCGAGCTCTCTAGGAAGTAACTAAATTGGGATGTCTTAGAATTATAGTGGAATTTGACTCTAAGGTAATTATCCATCTTCTGTCAGCTCAAGAGCAACATAGATCCAAAAATTGGCTAATTGCCAGGATTCAGGATAATATTCAGGTTATTGCTAGACAATTTCAGACCATCTCATATCAACATGTTCCTAGAGATCAGAACAAGGTGGTGGATGCTTTGGCAAATTGGGCCTTGGATCATCATAATTTGATCAACTTTGGCCCTTTGCCTTTGACATGGTCTCCAGAGAAGCGGAATCAGATTGAAAAGATCCTTCAGTTGCATTCATCGGATGGATAAGCTGATGCTATGCTCTCTTTCTTCTTTCTTATGTTGTTGGAAGTCTAAGGATAGATCATGGAGTATGAGTACCATGGCGTGGCATTGTATTTTTAATAACTTATTTCTAGTAATATAATTTTGGTTTTAAAAAAAAAGTGATAAAAAAATTCTTTCACAAATTTGAAGATGTTCTTTTTCCGAACTTCATCCATGACAAACTTGAACTGAATTATATCCTTTTCTAACATGAACTTGAACTCGAACCTTGTGACTTGGCTTCAAACTATTAATAATGCCACTAGGACCAGCTTGATACCGGTTCCTCTTTGATTCCTTATCACCATTCAACTTATCGTGACCATCCAAGGGAGCTTTCTATCCAAAGGTTATGACACAATCCTTTATAGCTAACCCATAAGCGGGAGCATCTATGGAAGTTAATACTGCAGTGCGTCAAGAATGGGTTGTTTGATGATAAAATGTTTAGAATGTATGAAGCTTCAAATAAGAGCCTTATATGAACTTTATGCGCTTACATCATTTTTACAACGTTGTGTCAAACAATAAAAATGAGCCATGCCTATTCTAAATGTGGTTATGTTTCAAATGCACACCACTCAATCAAATATATACTAATCCTAAGAAGACATGGTTCACGGATCCACATACAATCTAAGATAAGCCGATTACCAACTCCTGCAAATTTTGTTTCTACAAAATGCATTCTTGGCGTGAGGTGGTGGGTTCATAGCTTTTGGATAGAAGTTATTGTGAAGTAGGATCTATACTTTTGACTTTTTATCTGAAACATGTTTACATGTCATATGGAAATTGCACATTTAATAAATGATAGGCTTGATTTGCATTTTAAAATTTATGTTTTATTTGTTTTATAGACTTCCTATAACTCTTCAATACTTATCTTGACATATACTTAAGCATGAAATTTTCATTTTGGTTTTACATATTGTGATGAAAGATTTGTTTGATTAAATTGCTTGATCAAACATGTTTTGCATCAGCAATTCAGAAGTTACTATACTTGACAGTGGTGCATTTGTTGTTTTATATGCAGCCAAATTCAATTATCTTAGCTATTTCTCCTGCAAACCAAGACCTTGCTACGTCTGATGCTATTAAGATTTCTCGTGAAGTAGATCCTAAAGGTAAGGAATAGTAGGAATTTTGCTTCTTCTTAGTAACTTGGATACCTATATATTTATCAACTTAATCATACGAGCATTATTGGATCTTAAAAGCATGTGTGGAAGGCAGTGCCTACTCTAGCATAATGGAAATATTAAAAATATTTTCTTTAGCTACATAAATTTAAGGCCAAAAACAATATTAAATTTTTATGCAGTAGCATACATAAATTGATCACGACTCATGAAGGAATGCATTTCGAATACCATATGAATTTGAATGGCTGTCATCAAAGTTAAGGATTAGCTGCCATTTGTGTTTTATTGTTAGAGGTTACAAAAGGAAGGCCCATTTCAAAATTTTATATGGCCTTTAGATAAATACTGCTTATTCTGTCCATGAGGTAATCTCAAGTGTGGGGTTTTTAGTTCAAGAAAAATTCTCTTCTAGCTAGAAAGTAAATCTATTGGCTGCACTCTTATCTATGGTATACAATTGCCATTGCATCATTATATTATATGTTCAATAAATGCATCAATTATAAATATAAGGGATCCTTCAAGTGCAAGTGCAACACCAATAATAGAAATGACATCATCAAGGATTTGTTACTATAGAAAAGTATAGCTTATCATGTATTGACCTTACAACAGTCACTACATTGTCTTTGTTGTTGGAGAAAATGCAATTTGACTGAGCGTTCATCTATTTGATAACCTGTTCTAAATTAAATGCCGAAAACATCATGTTATATGGGCGATATTTGTTAGATGAGGTAGTTTTGTCTGTTACACGAGTTCAAACTAGATGACAAGGATCTCTGTGGATATTATCTATATAACTGATGAAAGGAGAACAATCTCTGAAGTGATAAAGGGATTGGCTTAATATTTCAAAAAACTCTGAAATGCTCAATGAATTATAAAAAAGCATTCATTGAAATGATTTCCATCGTTTATATCCTATCAAGGGACATAGGATTGGCCTCAATTAAGTCCCTAGTCAATGACTTCCCTCTAGAAATTGATTGTAATTAGAGTAATGCATGCCTGTGTTTTAGTTTTCTTTTTGTTGTATGCTCAACTGGTTGGCAACTTATGAATTGTTCGATTTTTTTGAATTGGTTTCATTCTTGCAGCTTTTCACATTCGTTTCTTAGGCTGTTGAATATCCTTATCTCATAGCTGTCAGTTCCTTCTTGTAACTGTTGGGTATTTAATCCAAATATGTGGTTAACTCTTATTTTTGATAGAAAGGGCGGGGGCGTGTCCAAAGCAACCCTCCATCTGCCCTTTTACTTACCTAGGAAGGGGGCAACCCACTTACCCCTGGCTAGGGATAACCCCTCTACACATACGTCTTTACTGGGATTTAAACTTAGGTTACTTATGAAAGAGCATCCAACTTTTACTGACTACACTTCATCTTGTTAAGTTTACCTTCTCGTTATTTATTCAATTCTTTCCATTTCTATGTATCGTCAGGAGCAACAAAAACAAAAAAACAGTTTCTTTTTAGTTGCTGCATGATTGCGGGATTACTTTATGAAACCAACATGTTTTTTTCTTCTGTTTCAAGTTGTTTTTCCTTTAGATTCTCTTGTCAAAAATCTGTACGGTTGACAAGCATTTCTAATCATCTCTAATCTTCATTTAGCATGTGAAAGTTTCTCATAATCTCTTTGTTGTTGCTATAGATTGTCGTCGGTCAGGACAAGACATTCATACTTGTCAGATTATCATTGCATTCGTATTCCTTTTAAGTAGCTGATATGGTGGGTACAGGGGGGCTGGTGTGGGTACAAAATGTATCCAGTACCGGTATGACATGGAAACATGCCACAAAACAGCCAGGGTATGGCTGGAGAGGTCTGTGTACGTCTACACGGATTTCTCCGGCCGTATCCTGGCCGTTTCTGGGCCAAAACCCGGTTTTTTTATTGTATTTTTCAACAATTTTTTAAAATTAAGTTGGGATTCGAATGTGACAAGACATATTTCAAACTATTGGACTCTCTCATTATGTGAAGGACTTGGGGGAAGAGGTTTAGATTTGGTCGAGTCATTTGTAATGACGACATTGGAGGAAACAAAGATGGGAAATGTTTCAAGTGTATGCATTATGCTGCACAATATCTCCATTATGAACTTCTTGAATTCCTTGCGATTTAATGCCTCTCCACCTTCCACTTCCACCATTTTCAATAATATTTGAAAGACAACTTCATCTATTTGCATCCAATCCAATCATGTATTCATTGCTAGTGCTTATTGACAAAAAAAAAGTTATTGAGTCATGCTTACATCTTGTAGTGCACCCCAAGGCTTGAAACTTGCGGGTGGAAGTAACATGTCTAACCTAACATAAACATACTCTCTACCCAATTTTCCATGCTCTTCCATGGGCAGTGATTTCCATGTCATTTGCAAAGCTTACGGAGGGCAGTATACAACTCAATATCAAAACACAAAAATTAATTTCAAGGAAAAATTGGTGTGTACCTTTTCCAAGTGATGTTTGTTATTGAGAAATTGAAAGATATATTTGCTGTCACAAGTGGTAATGGTGCGTGACATTGTGAGTGGCCTTGTTTTTGTTCTTGATGCCACATCCATCACCATGATGAGGGCTTAGAGATTGCTTGGGCACCGCGAGACCTACATGCACAAGGGGGTGCTAGTGGTAGTGGCCCTAGTGGGAGGGCTTCGGGTCCATGTGGTGCTAATGAATCACATAATGATGTTGATGTTGATGTTCTCAATGAAGAGGAATATGATGAATATTGAATACTAGTTTGATCATTGGTGTAATAATTAAATTTAATATATCATGACATTGTGTTTAATTTAAGCCTTTAACAAATTATGAGTTGTTTTTTGTGGTTATTTAGCTTATTTTGTTTTTCATATGCATAATATGTGGTTAATTCCTATTTATTAGGCTGGAATTTATATAATTTTGCATATATTTTTGTATGGCCGTATTCAAAGTTGTATCCGGGGCCAATTTTTTCCACGTATTTGTGTATCGGATACTTTGTAGCCGTACCTATATCCAAAACGTATCGGTAACCTATGTATTTTTGTCTAATTTAATCATTCCATATTCTCAAAGCCGTTAATCCGTCTAAAATTTGGATTAGTTTCCTTGAAAAAGTGGGATGGTTGCATCATTACACATGCACAATAATGAGAAGTTGAGCAATAAAAATGCACCAACAAGAAGGCCATCGAAGTGGGATGGTAGAACATTACACAAGAATGAGAAGTTGAGCTATAAGAATGCACCAATGAGAAGGGCATTAAACATCTATGATACTTGTATCATCTCACCATCTTGTACTTGTGATGAGTCTTTTTACAAATTATAAGCACCACTTTCTTGGTTGAGGTGGCTACTATTGAAAAATGATTTATTTTTTACTAGTAGTTTAAGCCATATCATACTAGATTCTACCATTAGTCAATTGTTTCATGCACACATGGATTCTATCAAATCACATATACCTCTTTGTCTATGCCATAACCATTCTACCATTCCATTACTTTCTTCTACTATTTTCTGTACCAATAGTAAATACAGTCATAAGGGCTATTTGGATGTAAGGTGCCGGCAAAGCAATGGAATGCGAGGGCCTCTAGGACTAGTTCCTCAAATATGGTCGGGATTCCTTTTCCCCCCATTGGAAAAGTTTTTTAATGATGTTGTTTGCCCAGGTTTTCCTTGTTATTGGTCCCAACTCATAATTCATCCCATTTATAAGTCTTGGGTTAGCTCCAACCCTAACAACTACAAGACCATTATGATTGGGCATACATTTGCCAAACTTTATGCCATGGTGTTATACTTACAACCTTGAGCACTTGGAGAGAGGTGATCGTGGAGTAGGGGGTAGGCTGACTTAAGGAGAGAATAATAGACTATTGACCACATCTTTAAATGCCATGCTATCTTTGAAGGGGCTCGTCATCGGTCTTCTAAAGTCTCTTGATGCTTTGTCGACTTTGGGAAGGCCTTTGACTTGTTTTCGAGACATTTACTTTTCTAGAATGTAATGTCCCCTCTTTCCGAATGAGCTTGGGTGAAGACCTTTGGCCCTTTTTGTCTACTTGACGGCCAAAGGAGGGTTCTAGGGTGACTAAGTTTTTATTATTTTATTATATTGTGCTAATGTTTTTAAAATAACATTATAAGTTGCACATATAATAAATAATAAGGCTTATTAATAAATTAAAATTGTCAATGTCAAAATACAATTAAAATTAATTGTATTAAAAAAGGAAAAGTGCGACTTGCTTATGGGAGTCATAAGTTGGAAAATGTGACATCAAGCCCATAGGGAAAAATGCGACCAGCATAGGGAAGAGGAAAAATGCGATTGGCTGGTCTAGAGGTGGTGGTTGGGCTGTTTTGCCTTTATATGGGCAAGTCGACTTGCTTAGAAGCATTCCAGATTTTTATTATCAGCTTTTTGCATTGTTAAGAGCTCTTGCTTTTATCAGAGATTCCAAGGACGAAAACCCTTGTGGATTTCATCTCTTGCGGACGAAAACCCCAAGGGATTGAGAGGGGATTTCACTCAGAAATTTCCAGCGGTTTAATTCTGATTTTCCAGTCAAATTCCAACAGTGTTTGGTGATCTTTTTGGTAGCATATTGCAGCAGTTGGATCGACCCAGTTTGGGGCTATTTGGGTATGATTCTAGAGGTATTTACTTCTGAAAAATATTGCCATATATCTCTGAATTTTTATAATAAAGGAGCTGCAATTTCATAATTTTTTGAGCAAGTTTGGAGGGTTTTTCAGGTAGTTTGTAATCAGATTTAGATCTGAATTTTCTGAATTATCTGGCTGTAAATAAATTTGATTTTAATCATATTTTGGGTTTTAAAATTGCTGGCAATCATTTGGGATAGAGTTTATAATTTTTTGGTATCATTTGCACGGAGATCCATTAAAAACCCTAATCGCATTTGCTGTAATAAATTCAGTTTTGCCCTAGGTTGTTTCTTTGAGGGTTTCAAAAACTGTTTTTTTTATCATTTGCCATTCATTAAAAATTTGATTTAGGGTAAGAGATCTATTGGGGATCTTTCATAGAAGTTCTTGTGAATGCAGCATTTTAGATTCTCTCATTAGAGCTGCATGGAGGCTCTATGAGATAATTTTCGGGCATTTTGTACTTGTAGTCTTTTTAGCCTTGTGAAAAGCGTCCTCGGGTCAAGCAAGGATGTGCTTTCTTTGCCCCCTCAACATTTACATTGTTGAGCTAGAGGAATTTCTTCAACAATATACCCATTCAAATGAAAGTTGCATTTTGCATGATGTGATAACCATGTTTCTTTTTGTTGATAACATTGTTCTCCTCTCTTTACACTTGTTGATGCTTTACTGACGACAAACTAATGTCCTTTGCTTGTTTCTACGAGTTTTGTCAATTGGTGATTAACCTTAACAAATCTAAGGTCATGAGATCAACACCTCCAAATGTTCTCTTCCCCACTTCCAGGTTCCTTTACGAAAGGGAGCCTTTGGAGATCATGTGAGTCTACTCTTACTTGGGGGTCCAATTCTTGAGACAATAATCTAGTATGAAGGCTACCTCTCGGTCACGCCTTTCTGAGGCATAAGCCTCCCTTCCGGTCTTGGAATTCTTGTGCTTGTAGATCCACTTCCAAGATATTCCTTGAAAGGTGCCTCTTTGATATGGTCACCAAGCTTATAGTTTTATATGGGTCCAAGGTTTTGGGGACCTAATTTGGTGTTTGTTGATTGATTGGGTTTGTATTGAGAAGATCCAAATTCTCATGATTTAGATTATGATCATTGCAAACGGACTATTTCTCAAAGGTGCATTGACTAATCTTAGTCTCATTGCCTAATCTAGACTTCGTGATTGATTATGATCCATTGTAAATGAGTTATTTTTGAGTCAATGACCGAACTTAGTTTGTCTCCCAACCGTTGTGCTTTGAGACTATCTTCAAACTTACCTTTTACATTCGGAGAGGCTAAGAACCATAAGAATCCAACTTTAGGTCTTAGGAGGTATCGGTACACATAGCCCTTTGTTCTTCGTAGAAGATTGCAACATTGGGTGCCAATAGGCATCAACATGCTGATATTCTAAGATTAGTGTGCTCCTCCTATCTGTTAGCATCTCTATTGATAGGCTACCTCCTTTAGGTAATTTTTGGATGCCCCTCATCGGCTTCATCTCGTAAGGGAGGTCATCATTAAAGCTATTAGAGAGGATCTCTACATGTAGTAGATCCGGGGTGCTTGGACCTCTCCTCATCCACTCAACCCCAAGATTTCTTTGCATGTTGAGCATTTCTTGCAGGTGATGGATGGTGTCATTTCATTGCCTTGACTATTTGCAACATCATTGGTCTTATGGCTTGAGGGTTTTCCTCTCTGTTGTGAGTGTGCTCACACCAATTGCTAGTCGAGACTAATCATTGTATTCCATGTGGTGATTGGATATGTCATCTTTTCTCTCTTCAAAAGGTGGAGAATGAGGAGGCACTTCATTTCCAAATACCCTATATATTATGAGATTTGGGGGAGATACCACTATCTTTATAGAGAGCCCAACAACTCTCTCTGTGCACTTTCATTTGGTACCTAGCCCAACGGTGCCAAACCCTTTTTTCTACGAGAGGTTGTTACCCTTTGATGCAAGTTCCTTCATGGAGCCTCTAGAGCTCCTAGGCTGGTCACCTCTTTCTTTCAGCCCAGCGTGGAGGTTGGTGGCATTAAGCATCCTTTGGATATTGTTGTTTCACACCTTGAGGGGGTAGGTTAGTGAGGTGATGCTCATCTCTCGCATAACACTACCATTAAGGTGCCCTAGCACACTAGCTCTTGATGACAGGGGATTTTCCCTTGCTTAGGATCATGGATCAGCTTCTCGGCATGGTTGATTTGCTCTTTCACGGCGACTTCTTAGGCCGTGGGGTCAAGCACTTACTACGATTTTCTTTGCTTCCTCGACAATATCTTCGGCCGTGGATGTTAGGAGGGATTTTAGGGGAGGGCTTTGCTTCCTTTTAGGATTACCGAACTTGGCCTCCTTAGCCCTAGACACTCTCCTTGATGAGCATGATCGGATCTTACATTGGCTCTTTCATAGTGATAGATGACGACATAAATAACTCCACCCCGGGCATTGTTAAAGAGGTTTGATGGGCTATAACCTATTCTTTTAGACTTTCATCAACACATGCTCTTCGGTTGTTCTTTCTCCTCCCTCCCGAGCTCTATCTCATATAGAGGGTCCGATCGAGACGAGAAGAGTCCTCGCCTGGATCGAGAGACTAGTCTCGCTACCTAATCCCGAACTATAGTGGGCGGCCCGATAAACTATAGTGGGGGTCCTAGAGTAAAGAAGAAATGACATGGCTATTTGTATTGGTACCCTAACCACATGGGTTGGGGTTTTACTACGTTGGGTTTACGCCTCATTTATTTTAAGTGCTTTTGTTCTTTTATTTAGTTAATTGTTGATCTTAGGGTCCTTTTACCCTAGCACTTTCTTGTAATGCCCACAAATGAAGGACCAAAAGAAAAGACTAAATAAACCAAGATATTTTTTTCTTTCACTTACTATTACAAGACACCACTTGGGCTCACTTAGAATAACACGACATCACACTAGATGCTTACACCCACATGGACCCACACATACAACAAGATAACACCACATGTACATCAATGCCACACTTCCTCAAACGAATGAATACAAAACTATGACCCGACCACAATATGAACTCAACATAGGCATGTTCCACAACACGGTCATTTTCATGGTTTACATCTTTATTATAATTAAGTTCCCATTGTATAGCCTTATAGGTTCAAAGAGAATTAAACATGTAAGGGCATAAATTCCCTTTTCTCAAAACTTCATATACTTTATTTCACATAGCATTTATCTTAAAATGAGTATGCACTATTTGGTTCATTCCTCAATTGCCATTAATTATCCATAGCTCAATTGTTAGTTAAAATCATTTTAAACACATACGAGTCTCCTAATACTCGTTCTTACACTAAAGGTTCGTTTCTTGGTAAGTATGCTTACTTTACATTTTGTCTAACCTTCATTTCCAAAAAGGAGGAAAATTCACATGAAGATAAGGGGGGAATATTAGTTCAAAGAGTACACTCCATTCCCATTTTCCATCTTTGTGATAATGTTTAACAACAAGAATACACTCCATTCATTTAATGTATTATTACGACAACTATGCAATTAACTATTTAGTTGCATCATTCGTGATATGTCGTGAGTCGCAATCCACTTGTTCCCAATTAGGATTCCTAGTTTTCAATAATATTTTACACATGGGACAACTCGTTTCACTTGTATTAACATA
The DNA here is from genome assembly GCA_018340775.1 of Taxus wallichiana var. yunnanensis. NCBI lineage: Eukaryota > Viridiplantae > Streptophyta > Pinopsida > Cupressales > Taxaceae > Taxus > Taxus wallichiana. The sequence continues at coordinate 202,593,867 of CM031239.1, read as the reverse complement.
AGGAGTGCTTGCATCAAGTAAGGGGAATGATCACAATTTCCACTTAACTTTACGCTAAAGAGGAAGATCTCAAATTACCTTATACTTACAGTACATCTTGTAGATAAAATAAGCATGAGACTTATAAATTTTGTGTATCAAGTCAAGAGCTCATGGTTTCAACACACATGTTCTCGCATTGAGCAATTCATCCCATCATTAATCACATGAAAAGAGTTAACATTGGTTTAAAGGGAATGGATTCCATATTTTGTTTTACTCAAAAGATCAACATCTTAGGGACACAATTTTGATAGACAAGGTTGACTATAGGTTTCGAACACCAAAAACATATTAAGAGGTCCTAGGTTTTGATTTAATTCCATTTGCACTCAAGGACTCTACATCCTACTAAAAGTCAATTTTAGAGTGTTCAAACATCTTTATCTCGCAAAACCCCCAAGTTTTACTTTCTTTCAAAACCGGCACCTCATGAATACAATTTAAAATCTAAAGGCTATTAACAATTTCATCCACATTTGAACTCTTAATGTCACATTAGAGAACACAACTTTGACAATTGGAACTAAATGTAAATCACATCCGCAACTGAACCTTCTAAGATATCTTTTAAATAAAACCACACCTATCTGAGTCTCCCTAAACTCTCCCAAACTCTTATGCACTAGCATTATATAGTTTGCATTTGAATTAGATCAGGATTCCCTTGAGGTACTAATGTGAGGCATCACCTCACTTCACAATTCACTCAAGCTTGTTTGGTCACCTTATAGGGAGTAAAGATTACACTCCCTATTTTCCCTTATGATCCCATACACTTTCATTGTTTAGCCCTTGCATAGAAGCTTAGTTTGTAAGACGCCCATTTAAATGCGTTGTTAAGACATTGCGTCATTCCCGTCACAAAGTGACACTGTACCTTTTTAACCATTGCATCTAACACACTACCACATACATGAAAACCGTTTGCTTGGTTCTTGGGGAAGAATCATGATTACATTAACAGTACCACCTAAATCTCTAAGACTACAATAGAATGCTGGTTACCAAAATGAAGACACCCATTAGCAAATCACGTCCAATCTGAACCATTCTTAGATTGCTTTTTCACTTAAATGCCATTGAAATGTACGCCAAAAGACCAACACATTGCTCGAAGGGTAACAATCCCAAGGTTCATTAGATTAGGGTCATTCAAATAACTTTTTAAGTAACATCCTTAAAGTGGTCAAACGGACATTCATAGTCATCCCTGGGTTCGGTGTAACACTTTACATGACAGGGAACATGGTCAAAGTTTGACTCTTCCATTACGGGGCTCAAAGAGACATTTTGTGTGTCATTAAAAACATGTTTTATTAAGATTTCACAAGGTTGCCAAGAGGTAGTTTTAAACTAAAATTCAAGTTCAACTCGCCAACCGCATGGCTTTAGTATCCAATACTATTATCAGAGTTTTCCAAACATCTCAAGAGGTAATTTGGGAGCTGGGTTTATGTTCAAAGTAACTTTTCTAGTTGCGTAAAAAAAAGGTAAAATTTGCTATTAGGTACTACGTCTCATTTAATTCACCAAAAGTTAATCTTCTTTGATTTAATTTGATTTTCAACACCATTAAAAATAGGAAAACTAGAAATGCTAGATCATGCAAGAAAGAGGTAAGACAACCATGCCTATAACCCAAATTGGCAAACAATAGTTGTGGGATTGGAAGATACACGTGCCAGTTCCATTTGCCGGTGGGTTCCAAGGTCTTTTCAGAAATCCAGTTTAAGTATGGTTTGCAACCATTTCACATGGTCGCTGCAAGCTCCAAAATTTTGCATACATATACACCGATTCACTAACAATTAATTCTCTCAAAACACTCTTCCCATTATGTTTTTATTGTTTCCAAAGCTCTTCGACACACCCATTTTGTGCATATCCTGCAACCATGCGTTCCATGAGAACACATCTCTTTGACGCATTCTATCAAATGGTTCATGACCCTTGCTGTGTGCTTCCATAACGCAACAACAATCCACACAATCACCGCAGGTTTACATGTCGTCTTAAAAAAGCGTTAGGGAGCCATCAAGATAGCCAGCATGGTAAGAAGGTAAATCATACAAACATGTTTTATTGGCAGTCGTACTACTGAAACTAAATCAAACCCTGCTCCAAAACTCAATTCCAACATTGGCTGGGTGTGAGCAAGAAAATGGCGGCTTTCGTGGTCAGCGTAACTCAATGAGACCACATTTCCTTGTTGGCATAGAAACAAAATAAAACAATTTCACATGCCTCATGTGTGCTATGCCATAAATCTAGAGACGGCGTCTAGATGGAAAAGATACTCCTATTGTAATATTAATCCATGAAGCCACATTTTGCAAACATATCTAACAGAGCACCCTCAACAACATCTGAAATTTTTTCTTTCTACTCTGCTTGATGGAAGTCCATACCCTATCTTAAAACCCCCATTTCCGCGCAGGTGGGAGTATGCTGACTGAGGTAGAGGGAATGCCATAGATACAATGCCAACAGAATAGCAAAAAAAGATCACAGAAATTAGCAGTTAATAAACAAAACGTCCCCTACAAGCTCCAAACAAACACATCCACACGGCCACCACAGATTTAGCTGGGTACATTGACGTTAAAGTTTAGTGTTTCCTTGAGATCTCCAGCATAACCAGGACTAACAAGAACTCCCCTCCATTGAAATAAAATAGCCCTCGCCAGTTGTATCAGTACAGTTACAAGCAAATAAAACAGCAAGGAAGCCTACACGGCTGGGGAAGGGGTAACATGAGAGCACTTAAAGCAGATGTTTCGACTACCAAGGCACACGCCTTCTGAAACCTCCACCCCATTTGCCTCTGGTGGATGCCACACACTATTCCAAAGCTCCCATTGCCACAGACATAGAGAATGCTGGCAAACAATGAGGGATCAGGTTGCCTTCTACCATGGTGGCTGCCCCCAACCAGCCGGGAGAAACACAAGGAAATCTAAAACAAAACAAAAACTTTTTGCCCTAAGCGCCCCATAATTCCATTTTTCTATTTTTATTTTTATATATAAATATATTATTTACTTTTGTTTGGTTTTGCTGATCTTATTATCATGTTTTACTTTATTTCAAAAGCGAAAACTCATGAATACAAGTTAATAATCTAAAAGCTTTAAAAAACAATTTATTTTGATCAAACTTTATTGATATGCTACTATTTCGAACTCAAGAATTCAAAAGTGATCTCGAGTTAAACAAATTGCAAAATAAAATGACATTCCTAAATAAACGAAAGGGCCCGAAGAAAGGAAAAATCACTGTGAATTCGAGGGGGCACTACATTTCTATAATTGGATGTATTCTCGAGTCCCATTCATCTACTTTGGTCATTCATGGATATTAATATTTTTCTTTCCTTATCACGCGTCACACAATTGTTTTCTAATTAGAGATGACTATAGCGCAATCTAGATCTTCAATTATAAACAAAAAGTAAGAGGACAAGGATGCTCGGACAACTTGAGCACTATCTGTTCCTGCATTCACCTCTTACTGCCCATCTCTCAGTACTTCCCTCTTGTTTATTCTACATCTTCCTTTATAAACTAGATATTTCTAACTTCTGACTATGGAAAAAATGCTTATGAATAATTTTTCTTCATTATAAATTCTCATTATAATATCTTTTTATCAAAATTTAGTTTTACAAATTAATTGCTGATTACATAATTTCTATCTGTTTAGATTTCTTGCACTCCTTTGTTTCTGTACTTATGGGATCCTGTTGGTCCACATCTTGTACATCTTTATGTTGTTCTTTACATTTGATGCCATTCTGGTAAATGATGTTACTCACTTCACTCTCTTGTTGGGTTGATTCAAATCTGTCCAGTCATTGTTTTATTTTTGTTCTTTATTTCATTCTGGTATTTGATGTTGCTTTGTTTACTCTATTTAAAATAGTCTGTACTGTGTAGGTCTTTGTGTTGCTTGGTGCAAACTTCAGTGTCCACAATATTTGTCATGCACTCAACTAGATTTGTGGTTCCGTCATTCCCTTTTGGTCTAAACACCCCTTTGTAGAGGATCAATATGGTCAGTATACACTCTGTGTGCTTTAATGTAGTGTCAGTTTTGCCTTTTATGCAGGTTTCTGCATCAATACTATGATGGTCTAGCTTGCTAAAGTGGCAGTCCACCTTACTATTTTTCTAGTTTGCACTCTACATTTTGTTGATCCAGGCTTCTTATATTTATTCTCCATTCTATGATGTTATCAAGACTTACATTAAAAAATATGGATTGGATAACATTGAATGCTAGGTAGACATGTTTGTGATCATAATGATAAGCTTCCTGTCCAATACTGGACTCAAATTGTTGGAACTAAAAATCATTACAAAGTCATATCAGGCTTCCCATATTTATTCTCCATTCTATGATGTTATCAAGACTTGCTTTGGAAAATATGCATTGGATAACATTGAATGCTAGGTAGACATGTTTGTGATCATAATGATAAGCTTCCTGTCCAGTACTGGACTCAAATTGTTGGAACTAAAAATCATTACAAAGTCATATCCAGAAAACTCTTTTACAACAATACCACACTGTGATAAGAACCTCAAATCTCTGATCAGAATACAAAAAGATACTGACAAGAAAGCATAAAATACATTAAAATGGATTTATCCGATAGGAACTTCAGAATTTAGATGCATTGAAATAAACATAAATTAAAGGTCAATGCAGTCAATAACTAGTGTTGCTTACAATGAACATCTTAGAAAATAGTATGAATTTTTCAGAATTGCAAAAACATTTGATCTCATTATTTATTTGCAGGAGAGAGAACTCTTGGAGTCTTAACAAAGATAGACCTGATGGATAAGGGAACCAATGCTGTTGAAGTAAGTTCCATGTTAGCAACCTTCCTCAGTGCAACTACCAATTATTTGCTTGCATTTAATCAGAATCTCCTTTGTACCGTACATGTTGAATTTATTTCAGACAATGTTTTTGGATATCTATTCGACTGCCTGAATGTTGGCTTTGCATTGTGTTTACATCATTGCTCAAGTTCTGTGAGATTGTTTGTCTGGTATCTGGTTATATTCCATGTAACATTATATTATATGCTTGTCCTTAATAGACACATTGACGTACATTTCCTTGCCTAATGTGGACACAATATGGCAGTACACATGGTTCTTTGTTCAATTTGCAAATGGAACACAAGGATAGGGGTCACCTGCAAAGCCTCAGCAGAATGCATAATTAGTTTTACAAGATGCTGAATTCTTTAGTAGAGAAGAGTTAGAATAAATGAATGGATACAAAAGCAGTCAGGTGCCACATTCTGTACATGGATGAGAATTTATTTTACTATTCTTTGCTAAAGTAATGATGGGTTGTATGTGCATAAGTGACTATTTATGAGTATTGAAATGTATATGCCCTAGGAACCTAGAACAACTTTGCTAGAAAAAAAAGAGTTCTTATGCAAAATTGGTTCATTTACATAGATTTTTTTTTGATACTTAAATTGGGGTTGTCGGGCCCCTTCCTGTGTATATTAAGCCCCAAAATAGAACAATACATTACAAAAATTCTATGTTACCAGGGTTCGCCCCCCACCCTCCCGTACCCCCTGGATATGTACCTGGTACGGATATGTCCCAGATATGGTACTGATACGTCCCGGGTATGCCTGGGTGCGTTCTGGGTACATTTTGACGTACCAGTAACATACCTGGGACGTAACCAGACGTACCCAGGACGTATCAGTACTGTTGGGCAGTGGGGGGGCTCTAAATTTATTTTATTTTATTTTATTTTGACTCAAACAAACTTCAGTTTTATTGAGGACTCGACTAGGAGGGCATGGCAACCACAAGGAAACCTGGAGATTGTTTAAAATCCCTCTAGTTTATTGAAGAGAAAATATTCAAAGGATATCAAGAACGTTTGAGGTAATTATTTGGGATCATCACAATTGGCCAAGGAAAGAAGCTATTCAATTAAATTTGGACATATATCTGAGCCTCTGTACAAGTTATTTATGAGATCAAATCTCAGGTGATCTTCAATACTAATAGAAAAATTTGGAACCACAAATTGCATAGCTTAAAATTTCAAAGAGCATCCTGTCCTAGAAACTATTAAGGCACAACATTGACTCCTTCCTGCATCCTTAAGGAGGATTAGAAGGTGATTTTGGATAATATGAATGCAAGAACCAACCATTGGACTGACCTCTTTAGTTATCATTGGCAGATTAGAGTCAGCCTAATTAAATAGGTCCTTCGGAAGCTCCTATCTACAACTTTTATGGCCACCATTGCAACACAAAAATTAATCTCAAAGGAAATGGATGAAACACAAAGGAATGTAATATTTATATATCATAGACAATGTAAAATGTTAAGTATATTGAATGTTTTGAACGTTGATCGTACTCTATTTTTCAAGTTTTGTATTTCTTGTGGACTAAAAAATATTTTTTTAATATATATGTACGAACGTATCCAAGGCGTATCGTACCCAAGGGCTTTAGAAATTGATGTATCCGCGTAGTGAACCCGTACCCGTATCATCGTCGCAACATAGCAAAAATGATTTCCGATTGAGGGAGCTATTGCTCAACCTGCCAACTATCCTAAGAATACATCGTGAGCAAGTCCACATTGCAATTCAGCCACCATAGTGGATACTGAATGCCCCAAAAAAACCAGTACAGCTATTTATATAAGTTTATAATTGTTTTACTAAGTATCCTAGGGCCCTATCTTAGCCCCATTGTCATCCCAGCCAACCACAGGATACAAACCTCTGATAGCTCCGTCTCTGTTCACCACCGCCCCACTGTAACTGCCACGTCAACCATTTCTTGTTTGATGTCCCCGAAAGAGCAGTCCCTGATGAGAATTCCGGCATCATTTATATAGATTTTACTTACATTATAATTGTTGAATTTTTGGGTAACAACAAAATCACAATCATACATGTAATAATTACAAACTATCTGATCAATGAAAGGCTACTTACCAATTAAGTTTATTTGAAAATGATCTGAACTTGTAATATCTATATCACTGAAAATTCGTGAAAGTTCAAGCAGTGGAAAACAGGGTAGAAGATATAAATTCGAGTTCATTTCTATGAATTCCTATAAGCTTGAATATGAAGATTGTTGAGTTTGCATGTTTTGATCTTTATTAGATGTAGACCTATGCATATCTCAACAAGGGCAGTTAATAGAGTTTTAGCTATAATTTAAAATATAGAAATGCTAAGATAAATGTTCATTGAAAAATGGATGCATTTTTCAACACGAATGAGATACCTGAATGTAGGCAAGATTTCCTGCAGCACAAAGAGCTATTACTACTGTGTACAACTACAGACAACTTATTTGGTGTAAAGTGTAATGATCCAACTTTATCACTTGTGCAGGTTGCTATTTACTGGATGTGAGTGTTGTTTGTTCTGTTTACATGACATATTCTATGATATTATTTTATTAAATAGAATATTCCTGTCGATGAATTTATGTGTAGTGGATAGGATTCATCCATATTGCATGGTTGCACATATAATATTGGAGGGTATGCTTGGGATGAGTGCTTTTAGCATCAAGGGATAAGGTCAACACTCTGTGTTTGTGCTGATTGATTTGAGAAGCAGTTGGTTCCTTAATTCCTTGCTTAAATTGTCACCTGTAGTGAGGTTTGTAAATTGACGGTGCATGATCAAAGAGATTGTAGGAAATGACTCTAATCGAGGAAGCACACAACAAGATCATGATAGGAGTGGTGATTTCTACAGTTGTGGCAAAATCAGTACAAGATGCTAGATTGCCAATCAAAGGAGGTATGGGTTAAGGACAAGAGCATGGTTGCATAAGGTGCTTGGTTTTATGCTTGATTAACCTTTTCCAAATGTATTATTTAAGGACTTTGAAAAGTGTTCAATATGCAATTTGCATAATTAAAATTTGTTCGACTTCCCTGTTTGAAGGAAAGAGTCAATTCAAATGTTTGAAAGAACGTGAATCTGGTGAAAAGTGTAGTTAGGTTAATGTAACGCTGTGAATGCAGTGTGCTACAAATAAGGCAACTCTTGAATGAACTAATGAAATTTGAAACCAAGATAGACATTTTTAGAAGTTGCCAAGTTTGAAAGACCAAACATGATTAAGGTGGAGGTACAAAGTGCTTATCTAGATCTGAAGATTATGCAGGAGAAGCAAGGAAAACTGTGCAGGTGGAGACTGAGAAGGATAAGGAACTTGAAGAGTGTCTAGTGTGAATGACAATTTTAGAAACCTTGAAGAATATTCTATTGAGGGCATCCTTGCTTTGTTTAAGCACATCTTCAGAGGCCTTATGTGTTGTGGTGGCATCACAATTATGAATTTGGCTCAGGGTGTGTTAATGAACCCATTATAGTTAGTTGCCACCAAGATGAATGGTAAAGAAAATGCAATGGAAGTAGTACTGATTGAGAGTCGTTACTTTGTATATAAAAAGGATAAAGGTGAAGAAGATAATTAGGGTTCAATATGCCTTTGTAATCAATCAAAAATAAGTTTCCATCCTGAATAAAATTTATTTTCTTCATCAATATCATTAATTGTAAAACTAAGCTCAATTTTTAAGGTTTATGTGATCAATTTTCAACGGAAATATTGGGTTTTGGTAAGAACGTTAGTTTTATGAAATTATATGTGATGTTTGGTTAGATTGTAATACTCTGCCAAGGCAGACCAAACATGATTAATGCTTGCAATATGTTCCTTGAACCCCGCTTGGATAGAGCTATTGGTTTGTCCTATGTAGGAAGCTCCATTGGAAGATGGAATCTTACACACATGCTTTAGAATTTTGAAGGAACAGGTTTGTCTTTGACAGGTTTAACAGAAGATTGAAGTCTGTTGGGCAAAGGTGAAAATCAAAATAGTTTTAACATTTTTCAGCTTTTGTATTTGGGCTTATTTTTTCAGTAGGGCCTTAAAGAATGGGAAGAATTACATAGGGGTTCTTACTTTCTAGATAAATATAAGCTGATGTTTAATATTAAATTATTAATGTGTTGTCGAGAGTTTCCTTCTTTTGTTACTACGAGAAGCGATTGTTTTTAAAGACCTTAGCTAGGTGCCGTTTTCTTGGTCCAAGTGATCAAAGGGCATGCGACCCAAATCCATTCAGGAGACCTACTTTTTATGTGGGATGAAGATGTGAATCAGCATAAAGGTATTAATTACTACAGGTCCTTTTTTAAACTTGGTGTGGTAAGGAACCATTGGTTTCTGGGAAACAAAGACATAAAGAAAGGGTAAATGTTTCTCATTTTCAATATCCACATTGAATTTACTATGGTCAAAAGGCTATCAGGGTTATCAATGAAACTGTCAATATTCTTTCCTATCTGTCAAATTACAAACATGTCAAACATAGCGATACTAAAATTTAGGATTTTAGACAAGCTGATAATCTGAAATGGATCAGCTGAAACAATTAGATTCAGCTGTATGGTTTGTATGATCAAGAACACTCTCAAGCAAGCAAACCTCAAACAATACCTTTTTTGATGGAATTGTTGTTAACTTTGTTAAGTGTCTCAACCCCGGCTTTGGAAACTTATTGGCTAGTTTCCTCTGCATCCATTGGAGGGAAGTTTTCATTTGTTGTTTCTATGTTGCAAATGTTATTCTCAAATGAAAGATGACTTAGTGAATCTTTGATAGAAACCCCTAACCAGTGTCGGGATGCCAAAAATTAGTGAAAACAAGATCCATGACATTTAATTGTCTGAAGGATGGGATGACCTTGCAGCTTATTCAAAGATGTGTATGGCATTGTGACACCGGATGAACTCTGGAAAATATAAGGATCATTTTCATCAACCTGTGCCCTCTTGGAACATGCATTAGGTGTGACACAAAACCAGGGGTTGGAGTTGTGTGGCAACTCAAATTTGGTTGATCATATTTTCTAATGAAAATTGCCATATGTCTGGAGCATTGACAAGAAGCAAGTAGTTTTTGTTGGAAGTGAAAATTCCTATCACAAGCCATTATGAAAATTATGATATGCTAATGCATTCACATGGACGCATTGCAAACATGGAAAGATCGTATGTCATAATCAATATTGCACCTGAGTATGTGGCTGTTGACCTGAGTATGTGGCATTTATGCAGATCATGTGGTATTGATCAATGGAGGCCTGGATGGGAGTTTTGTTTAACTATATAACTTTCCCCATTGTGGAAAGTAATGTACAGATGCAACATAAACATGATCATCACAGTCTCAGAAACGATTGAATATGCATGGATTCACATTCACTCAAGCACTCTATATAATGCCTTAATCTTTATGTGCTTTTTATTATAATCACAAAACTTACGTGAGTTTTTCTTTTGCATCTATCAAGCATTGGCACCATGAAATAGCAATGGTGTTTATTGAAAATGTAATGACATCTCCTGTCATGTACAAATGTTTCACCATAAAGCATGCAAATGGGATCTGTAGGTGTCTACTGCTAACAAAACCTTCTATTTGACCACATATAATTTTAAGGACAAGCAGATTGTCATTTGCATTATGGACTGTTGTTTATCTGAATGTATGATACATCTTCTTTTGTCAAATGTTCGTTTGGGTTAATATCTGTACACTGTCTATAGAATCATGGGAACCACATTCGTGGGCGTCTGTGAAGGACCATCTCAATTCTTCTCAATGTTATCTGATGGATTGCCATAAATGCTTTATAGGAGGGGTTCATACAACTCAAGCCAAAATCTTGTGTTGAATTAGTATTAAATATTTTTTTGTTTTATTAAAGAATAAGTTATGTGACAGAATAATTAGCACTACATAATCTCTCTTCAGATCTCTCTCCTGAATTGAAATTGTCTATTATATTAGCTCTGGCATGTATCATGTTCTTTCCTTTACAGTCAAATTGGATGATAGATTCCCCTCCGCCACCCCCACGTATGCACAATCCTGGGTAAAGTTTGTTTTTGAATTTTGTCTGCTTTATATCTTCAGATTTTGGAAGGAAAGCAATATCGTTTGCAGTTTCCTTGGGTTGGTGTTGTGAATCGCTCTCAAGCTGATATCAATAAAAGTGTTGACATGATTGCTGCACTAAGAAGAGAGCGAGAGTATTTTGCAAATAATCCAGACTATAAGCATTTAGCACATAGAATGGGATCTGAACATCTTGGAAAGGTGCTTTCAAAGGTATGATGTCAATTTGGTTTTTAGGTTGAGCTTTTAGTTTTTTCAAGTAGATTAAATTTTCATACTATAGTCACTTAATATTGTGGATATTCTCGATACACAATTATTTCAAATCTGTTTCTTACTGCAGCATCTTGAAACTGTAATAAAATCACGTATCCCAAGCCTTCAGTCCCTTATCAACAAAACTATCATGGAAATCGAATCAGAGTTAACTCGCCTTGGGAAGCCAGTTGCTACAGATGCCGGAGTAAGGATTTTGTTTGACCTCTCTTTGTTAGTAGTTTCTGTTTTAGTTGTTGAACTGTTGTAAACCTTGGAGTCAATTCAAATTCAGGAAATATATTTAGTTTTAAAGGTTTATGTGTAAGCCTTTAAGCGCAGAGGAATGTGAGAATTTAGAATGCAGTGTAAGTTGTAAATTGAATGCGGCTTAGTCATGTATTAGTGTAAGTATGGATCTTTACAATGAAAGTTGTTTCTGGTGACATTTTTAAATTGTGGAGTAAAATGCACACTGGTTTATTGTTTTAGCCAGCGTGTTTTTGTTTAGTTCAGCTTGAATCTGTTTTTAAGGCCTAGTGGAATTATATATATGTGTGTTTTTATCTATTAGAATCTGTGATTATCAAAGTCAGTTAATGAAACTTCCAGTTCAACCTTTTCAAACATTACCAACAAGTATCGACATATGCCTTGGATATTCTCTCTTTGTAGAATACATCCTTACCTTGTGGAATGAACTTAAGTTTTGCTATGTCATAGAAGCTTTCTTTAGGACAAAAGTAGTCGACATTTAAAGGCTATACCACTAGTGTTCAAAATTTCAAATATTGAAAGAATATGGATGGATTGCCAATGTACAATTGAACTTATTTCTTATTTGCATGATTATCATCCTATAAATATTTTTATTTTTACACAACCATAGCAAACTACAATGCTACACGAGTCATGGAATAATGATTAAATTGTATGGCCAGGTCTATCTAAAGGGGCATGCAATATCCATATTGTTCTTAACACATATTTATCTTTTCACCCTCTCTTTTACGCAGTTTTCCTTGGATGCCCCTCCTTGGTTGTCAAGGTGCAAAGGTGGTCATATCATTCTTCAACATTTTCCACCACTTTTGTCAAAAGATAACTTTAGCAGATGACTCCTGTTACTCTTAATAGCTTTTTGCATGCTCAATACTGGGGGCATGGTTTATGAGAGTTTTGCTACCATGACAGAAAATTGATAGATGTCTAGAGTTTCATTGTGACTCTCCTGGAAGCTACATGAGACACAATGATTGACTGGAGAGCCATCACTTCTATTGCATCCTATAGATTACGAATTGGAGATACATGTAATCATCCATTCAGCCTTGGATATGGTTTTTTCGTTGAAGTGGACTATATGCTGTGTGACTATACTTTTTCACAGTTGAGAGAAGAGAGAGAGAGAGAATCACTGTACAAGGGGCAATTAGTTAAAGTGCAGGCTTACTGGATAGATTGTTCAGTAAACACAAAAACCCATTGTGCTACACTAATTTAGTTTTCTCCAATTTTATGTGTGGTCAGGAAGTAGATGTTTGACATATATCCTGATTACTGTCCTAGATAGATGTGATTGGAGGCATACCTTGTTTTGTATATCCATGTGGTTAGTTTTTGGTAGTTACAATTCTGTTTTATATCTGTATTATTTTACTTCAACTTGATGCATGCATATTGATCCACTCATGTTGAACTCTCATATGCTATTAGCTTTAGGAGTCCTAACATCGTATTTACATGGAAATATTACCGTCTGCTCATTTTATGTAACCAGTTGAGTATGCAGACACATGTGTGTTTGTAAGCGCGTGGATGCTTACATACATGTGCGCAGACACACTAACGTTGGATTTATATGGATATTTTACTATCTGGTTATTTTATGTATTGAGTTGAGTACACAGACACACACAGACGGGCACACATGCACATGCATGTGCACAAACACACACCTGCACATGCACAAGCTCACAGAAGCTCACACCACAGAGACACAGACACACTACACAGACAGGCATAGTTGCATAGGCACATGTATGCAAACACACACACTCACACACAAGCTGTTTTAAGCTTTTAAGTGAGCTTGCAATTGCTTTCCATATTAATGCCTGTCTATTGACGTGCAAAAATGAAAGCATATGACATTTCTTATGTTGCATATGCAGGGACAATTATATGCAATTTTGGAGATGTGTCGTGGCTTCGAGCAGATATTCAGAGAGCACCTTGATGGAGTGTATGTCCAATTATAACTCCAAACTGTATCCAATTATTTGTGTGATTAGCCACATATTTTTGGATAAATATTTGCTCGACATATCTCATTCATGTGTAACTTTCTACAAAATCTGCTGTGAAGTTCTGTTGATTATGTAACCCACGTCATTGACATGCAGATAGAATTTTTGTCTTCACCTCAGTAGTAGGTTTTGAAATAAAGTCCATTCTTTCCTATATCTTCCATAGGTTGTGTGACATTATCGTGTGTATATTGGATGAAGTGGAATGTAGACACGGGCTGTGCCTAGTACAGTTTTTGAAACCACATATCTTATATTACACCTTAAAACATTCTAAAATTGACTGTTGAATTTGATATTTCATTACTTTTTTGTTATCTTTACGCTTCATTAACACTTAATTCCTTGGAATAAGCCTCTTTCATTTTTAGAATGACAAACTTAGTTGCATTTACTAGTTCTTGGAACTAATGTGAAGCACACTGTAATATTTTGCAGGCGCCCTGGTGGTGACAAAATTTACAATGTCTTTGATAATCAGCTTCCTGCAGCCCTTAAAAGGCTATCATTTGAGAAACACCTTTCGATGGAAAATGTTAGGAAGCGCATTACAGAGGCAGATGGTTATCAGCCTCATTTGATAGCCCTGAACAAGGATACAGGCATCTAATTGAGACTTCCTTGCGCACAATCACAGGTCCAGCTGAGGCGACTGTTGATGCGGTATGACTTAAAAGTCAAAAGAGGATTTTGATCAGCATCAATCTTAAAAATGATTATTATCCGATTCAATAACTAACTAGGTGCTTTCTTATTTTATATATAGAATCAATTTTAAAAATTAGGAGCTTTGTTATTGTATATTGACTTCTTTCGACATTTAAATGCTACTCCCTCTCTAATTTAGGCGTTAGCTCTAGATTGGCATACATGTGCCCCATCTTTAGAGTGTGCCTTTTACCAAGTCAATAGTTCGCCATTTTGATTCTCAAATCTTCCTCCTTCCCGTATTATATATCAATTACCTTCTTTGGTGTTTAGCTTTAGTCCCTGTCACAGTTATATACCCGATTATCTGAGATTTTATTTTATTTTAATGCAATAGATGACCTTCCTGTTAGCACATTATTGTGTCCATGCAAGATTATGTTCAGTCTGATGTTATTCCTGTACTTTAATTGATCTTCCATGCATTCAAAAAGCTTGTGGATGAATCAGCTCAACAAACACCTTCTCAGTTACTGGTGTCTGTTGATAAAATCCTTGATTTCATTGACACCCTCAAATCATCACTTAAGATGTTATACGGCATTCCAAATTTGCTACTTTGTTTTTGCCATCATATTTAAAATTGATTCTGTGATAAATTGATAATGATTTCAAAAATACCTTGAGATATGATGTGAAAATTATAAAACAGAACTATGCAATCTTTCGGCAATAATTTTATGAATGCCGTTTGTTATGCATGTTTGGAACTTAGAAGCATATTGTTGTCTCCAACAAGATATGTGTAAATGTATGTCCCAAATGCATGCGTATATTTGCATGTGCATGTCTGTGTGTGTACATGTGTTTGTGTGAGCACATGACTGTGTGTGTACATTTACAATGGATGGGCCTGTGTGAGCAATGTGTTCTCATGTGGTTTTCTGTGCATGTTTGAGTGCTTGAGCCTGGCCCGTGTCTGTGAATGTATCTGCATGTGTCTATAAGACTGTATGCATGTGTATGTGTGTGCACATGCAAATGTGCTTGTCTGTGTTTTTGTTTGTGTGTGTGCATGTCTGTGGGCGTGTATGTACGTGTGTGAGTACATGCACATGCATGACATTTGAAGAAAAAATACTACAACAAAAAAGATAATCATTGATTTAGTGTTATTTGCTTTTTGATATTAGGTCCATTACGTGCTCAAGGAACTTGTCCAGAAGGCAGTAAATGAGACAGTGGTATGTTTTCGTCTTATACATAAGCTATATTCTTTGGCACTTTTCACAGCTCCATCGCTAGGAGAGTGTTTACTTTCACAGTTCTTACTTTGAATGATCTTAACCTCCAAATGAAGATAAATAGTGACACCTATTATAAATCGTTGCATGGTGATTAGGAACTCAAGCAATATCCCACCCTTCGCAATGAGGTTAGAATTGCAGCTGTTGATGCCCTTGAAAAGTTACGAGATGAGAGCAGGAAGTCAGCACTGAAACTTGTGGAGATGGAATCCAGCTACTTGACTGTTGATTTTTTCCGAAAGCTTCCACAAGATCTAGAGAAGGGCGGAAATCCATCGCAATCAGTTTTTGATCGATACAATGACACTTACCTTAGAAGAATCGGTGAGCTATGCTTATCTCACTATTTATTTGATGGCATTCAATTCAAAAGTTTAAAAGGTATATTAAATATTGGATAAGAAAGTGATAATTATGTGTGCATACTTGAACTCAAAAGTAGAAATTGATGCTAATACATGTTGTTTATTCAGGAAGCAATGTATTATCATATGTAAACATGGTTTGTGGCTACCTGAGGAATTCTATTCCAAAATCTGTTGTTCATTGCCAAGTACGAGAGGCCAAGATGTCTTTACTTGGCCATTTCTTTACCGAACTTGGAAAAAAGAGGTATGCTGTCAAATTTAAAGATATCAATGTTCACAGTAGAGTGGAAGCAATTTAATTAAAAATTCAGCTAAATGAAGTCAGCATGGTGGGTCTAAAACTGAGTGGATTATTTTTGTTTCTCAGAGATGGTGTTATTTTTGGGATTACAACAATGCCTGGGGTTTGGAGGGTTAGGTCCTGAAACATATAATCCCGTGTAAGTTTCATTTGTGATTACAACAATGCCTGGGGTTTGGAGGGTTAGGTCCTGAAACATATAATCCTGTGTACTAGAGTAATTTTCTTGCTTTGTCTACTTACCATTGTTATCCCCTTTTGCATTGGATGTTACTATTATATTTTCCATTTTACAGTTGGACGATCTTGGTGGTTTCTAATATACTCATTTGTGGCTCCCATGCACGGTGACTGGAAAGACACTTTCTTTTGAAAAGAGGAGTCTTAACATGGATAGGGGATGGAAAAGTGTTCAATGTGTGAAAGAAAATTCATCTTTATCCTGAAGTTTGTTTATGGACTGGAATTGTAAAACTAGGAGACTTTGGCACATAATGCAATTGTATAATGGTAAACTATACTTTCAGCTTGATTTGAAGATGAATTTGATAAGGTTTGGAGGAAATAGACAGAATCTTTTCTCGAGACGAGATTTTCACACCTAGTCTATTTTCCTTTTATGCAAATCATGAAGCCTTTTGATTTCCAATTCTTCAGAGACCATAAAAGTTTTTCAATTTTCAAAGAAGATGATTGGCACAGAAGGTAGGAAATTAGGAATTATATAGGGCCTGACACCATGTGATTTAACCAAGTACATCATGGTGGATCATCCCTGGCTCCCAGAAAACATTTTTGTTGAGAGAAAATTGATTAGAGCATTTATTTACATTATACGTTTGTCCTTTCGGTTCCAGTCCGTTAACATAATAAAACACCTAGCTTCAGAACATTTAATGACCAACTGAGCTGGCCACATATATATTTTCACGAGAATATGTGCAACATGATGTAGGTCAGAGTTGGGGGTCCACTGAAGTACAAACTCGTTACTGCAACCTCAATCAATTCTCACAACAGTAGACACACTCATACACGTGTACCGAGAATTCATACAAAACATTATACTCTATTCATGCTCTGCAATCTCACACACTCCCTACAATCATGAAGAAGAAGCACTGTAGTACAGTCCCTTAAGGGACTGGTACAACTACTGCCTACTATCTTACAAGCAATGCATGAGTTTTCTTGTCATCCCTCCTCCCACTATCTTGGGAATTAATCTTGTGTAAAACTGGTTTCTTCCATCCAAAATGGAAAATGTCTTCCTCATACCTCTTGGAGACATCCTTTCAAATCCCAAAGACTTATGTAATGCCCAAGCTGAGAAAACCAAGTTGTTTTGGGCCATTACATTCATTTTACATTCACCATAGGCAAAACCACCACAGAGTAGCGGTTGCGTAACTGCCACAGAGGTTTGCAAAATCACCTTACGGTTTTGCCACTATACGAAACCCTAAGACTTTTGGGGCCCATAACTTCTGCACATGAACACGAAATCCAGTGCCATTTTAAAAAAGTGTATAACTTTTGAGTAGAATCCAAATATGCAATCACAATTTGGTTTTGATCTAGGTAGCAGTACGGCAGATACGAGGGATGAGAACTTGGCACATTGGTACAATTTTTTTGGGGGCTTGGGTATAGCTTTGGGTACAACAATACAAATATATAAAAAAATATCGCCAAATAAGAAAATTACCATATAATTTGCATAGAGTAAGTAAAATAATCTAAATAACCATGATAATTCAATGCCAAATGTCATGATATTCATTGGTCAAATATGAGAGAGCAAATGTGCAAGGAAAGATAAGTATGCAATGTGACTGGGGGTGGATTTTAGGGTTAGCGTTTGTTTTTATGTTTGAAAAGCCGTCTTTGACTTTATTTTGACCAAAAAGATTTCTTTTATGCCTAAATTCTGTGGGTATGCTGGGGAAATGTATAGGGTACATGTTTTAGTATCCAAATAAGCTAAATGACCACAAAACATAATGATAATTCAATGTCAAATGTGATGATATTCATTGGTCGAATATGAGAGAGCAAATGTTAGTATGCAGTATGAGTTAAATGTGTTGCTTAAAAAGAGTTTGGTGGGTGTATTTTCACCAAAAAAAAACATTTTATGTCTAAAACCTATGGGTATATTGGGGAAATGAGTGGGGTGTGTGTTTCATACCAGTGCATCGGTTGACGTACCCAAACATAACCAACACATACTTGTCCTTGGTACATCATATACCCGTGCCCTTGCCTGCAGAGTAATACTTGGTTACCTAAGTTTTGATGTATGCCACATGATGTTTTTGTTGAAACCTATCACTCTTAGGTTTTCAATATATGCAACCTCTTCTTGAGTGCTATTGATAGTCGAGTAACTGAGCCATCTCATTTGAAACCATGTTGGTGCTTGAAATTGATCATCTTTGATATCCTGGATGCCCTTGCGGTGTTGGAGTTTTGATTCAATCCTTGGATCGACTTCTACCTTGCTAAAATGGCCAACATGTTGACTACTCTACACAAACAAACTCCTACATGATTTTGGTTGGTGCAAGATTGCTTGTGGACCCAAATTCCCTTGCATTGTATACACCTCGGGTAAGAGCTTTGTTACCAGAAACGCCCCCATCCCCGTATCGAGCCTGAAATGTTTCGGTATGGAAACGGTACGAAACTTCTCGGAAACGCCTGAGACTTTTCCGGAAATGTCCCAGGCATTTCTGGGACATTTCGTGGCTTTTATTCCAGTTTGTTGTTGTGTTACTCCACTTAATCTTTTCAAATATAACCTATATTTCTGCTCAGAGAATTTTCCAAATCCAGGAATAAGTTACAGTGGGCTCAACTGTAAAGTCTTATAACATTAAAACTATACCAACAAGGAGGCACATTAAACAAGCCTAAAGATAGTTTGGGTCAGAATAGTAATCCAAAGAAAGTAGGAAGAATCTAGTAGAAACCAAGAAATGCCAGGCTAGAAAGCAGGTTTTGACTCAGTATATTACTGCTCCTTAGAATAGAATTTTCCATTGGAATCCTCAATCAAATGAATACAATGAAGCAGGTTACAACTATAATTTTTGAAACATGGATGCATGACAGATGATTATGAAGAATATTGATATATTATAGAATCTAGATTATAATCATGTATATATGAAACATTGAAACTGTAACCATGTTGAATGATGAATCTTTAGAACTTCAATCAATACAAAATATTTTGAGTGCTTTATCTCTTATGGTCCATGGACTAAAATTTTGAAAATGAGTACTATATATATATATATGTGTGTGTGTGTATGTATGTATATATTGTATGGACGTTTCCCGTAATGTTTCGTACCCAAGGTTTTTTGAAAATCGGCGTTTCCGCATTTCGAACTGTACCCGTTTTTGTTACACGATAACATACGGTAAGAGTTTTGTGAGCATAGTGCTCATAAACTTGGGTTAAATGGTAAAACCATTCATTTGACCTGGAGAATAAGGCCACATTGTTTTCTTCCACCATGCTAGGTACCTTAGGAGTTTCCCTTTTCTGTTTCTTTCTCCTTTTCCAGCCACATGCTAGTCCGTAAACCATCCTCCCTGCCTAGCTCTGATTATCTCTCACTTTTCCCTGCCCATTGCTTAGGCATAGTCCATCCACCTCCAATAAACTTTCTATTTCCATTCTCTTATGAGGTTTTCCTACCTATATACCCTTAGTCACTGTATTCAGCAAATTTCAACTTGAAAATGTGAAATTTGCCAAATTTTGAATCGAATTGAAAATTCGCCTAATTCGCAAATGAATAGGTGGGGTATGAATCATGAATGTCAGGGGCAATACGATATAAAATTCATATTTAAAATTTGGCTACCTTCGTTTTAGGGTTTTCAAGGCCATCCTATCAAGTCTTAAAACGTTGTATTTCAGTTCATTGTTCCATTTGCAAACCTGCCTCTTTCACTCTCAATTCGGTCTTTTTCCACTTGCAAATTATGTTTCCTGTTTCAGTTTGACTAAGCAGTGTGTGCCCTGAAGCTCTGTAGTTCTGTGCAGCCAGGAGTCACAGTAGCCAGCTGCTTGAGCTGATGCCACCAGGTAACTAGACTGATGTTAAAAGTGAGAATGGTTTAAATTTGAAAGGCTAAAACATGACAGTGGGTTGTGTGACTGTGGTTTGCACATTGTGTATCCCAAGTTCCCAATAACTGCTTGTTTGCTTAAGTTAATCCTGTGTATGTGTATCCAAGTGCCAAGAGTATGTGTATCCTGCTAGCCCGCTGGGAAGGGAAGGCACATAACATCATGTGTATCCCAACATGATACATCCATGATAGTGAAGACAAATGTTAATAAATAACACCCATTGCGCCAATAATATTCTTTTAAATTCGTGTTCAAGAATCTTATCTATCACTTTTTGAAAGCATTTTAAATATCGTTTTAAAACATGTTTTTCAATCAATTTGTGATAGCTATTTGTTGGAAAGCTGTTTTGACAAGTTTAATTGTATGAAATGTGAAATTACAAGTGTCTCTCCTAGTCTGACAAATTTTATCTTGAATTTTTAGCAATGATTATCTTATGAATTTTATAGAACATGAACTCGAACATAAATTCAAATGCAGTGACTAAGCCTTTACCTGTTCTCCTCTGCCAAGTGTCTTCCAAGAGTATACCTCATCCACTACTCTTTCATAGCTTGCTTTTCAAAGAAAATAACATATCTTTTGGGCATCAAAATGATTTTCCATAACCACCATCTCTAGCTCTAGAAGAGTCTCCACATCCGCTTCTCCAAATGTTCTCATTGCAATGTCAAAACAATTACACTACCTATGTTACAACAACATCTTCCTCTTCCAATACAGTCTTCATGATGGCATCAAGCATCTCATTCACCTCACTCTGAAATGCCTCATTTCTTGACTGTGCGCACAAATGACTGCTACCAAATTTCAGTTCAACAACTTCTACTACAGTTTCACTTGCTTCTGCAACTCTCTCAAAAGTTTTACTTGTGCAACAACTTGTACTTCCTTTACTTCCACCTTCATGTACTCTAAAAGTCATGTTTCTGCCACAACTTCTTCGGGCATGACTCCCACTTCATCTGTCTTCAAGGCTGCTAGAAATAACTCCTATATTTCCTTTGCCTCTTCACCATCAAACATACTAAATCATGTTCTGAAAATGACCATTCCCTTTTCTC
Organism: Taxus wallichiana var. yunnanensis; assembly: GCA_018340775.1. NCBI lineage: Eukaryota > Viridiplantae > Streptophyta > Pinopsida > Cupressales > Taxaceae > Taxus > Taxus wallichiana. Next base: position 202,572,412 of record CM031239.1, on the reverse strand, counting down.
TTTTGTCATCTTCATTACTGCTGCTTCCTCTTGACTTTCCTCAATCAGCTTCAAGGTTCTCTTGTTCCATGGAACGTTACTCCTTTTCCTTCTCGCAATTTATGGTGTGATCCATGCCATCTTCCTTCTTTCTTTTTCCTCACTATGCTGCAGAATAAATCCTTCCTGTTTTGTAGGCTAACTTGCATAGTCAGTAACTCCTTCGCCTCAGCGTCCACTTGGGCTTTTATTTTCATGGCCACAATCGTCAACTCAGCCACTTGGGCTGTATACCTCTCATTCATCTCTTGCATACTTTTCTTACTCACTAGCTTCTTTATAGACCTCTCTATCAACTCTGTGTTCTCTATCCACATATACAAGATGAACTACTCTCTGCACCCTCTACCCACTACTTTACAAGTGGAGGATGTACCCTCAGTTCTTTACCCACCTGTACAAAATGGAGAGCAACTCTCTTCTCACTGAACACTTACTCTCGATATATTCTTTTTAGTGGAGGCTTAACTTCAACACTGTCTTACTCAACACACAGTTGTTATCAGCTTTGATACCATATAATGCAGATCAGTTAAGTGTCACTTTAGTAAGCTATATGGTGGGAGCTCTGGAATTAGGCTTCCTACTCCAAAGGCACCGCATCACCTCCAAGATACATACTGCAAGGTCCTATGATACTGTTCGTTGTGTCAATCATACTTGACAACTCATAGATATGAAAAGCACATAGTTTCTTGTACATTTAGTAAGCTATATGTTAGTGAATATCTCTCTTGCTTTTTGGTGGAATTTGTAATGCCCAGTCTTATCAACTGTTTTTGGGCACTTAGTAGATATTAATATAAATTTTTGTTTTTGAATTTCCTTTCCTTTTCCCTTGCATTTTGAGAGCTTCTAAATTTATATTTTCCTTTTTCACTGCACCTATTTCTTTTCTTCATACCTTTGGCTGTTTCTCAACTTTTTTTTTTTAAAAACACACCAGATCAATCTACAAGTTCAGTTGAAATTATCATCCAGTACTTAAAACACTTATGATTTCACAGTCCTGTGACTCCTCAAAGCTTGTCTGTGCTTCGTTTCTTGTAATAGATACATCCATTTTACAACTCGTGCTCCCCAATTCACCTTTTTATTCATCTTATGTGTTCTTCTTTTCGTATCCATTACATCTTCTGTAGAGAGAATTGTTAATGAGACTAGGTTGATTTCTTTGACGTTTCAACTAGGTTTACAGATCCCCACCTAAAGTAGAAAGTTTATTTTTATGCATGGTCTGAAGTCACATTTTTTTGCAGCTATACTTCTTTAATATCCTGAAAATCTGAACATTATTTAAAGAGCGTATCTTGAAAAACTACACCAAATTTTTCCCTTAAAGATAAGCTTTCATAAAATTGCTGCCCAAAATCTCGTTGCTTTCTTAATTGCATCTTATTTTTTTTTAACTATTTTTCTTGAATTTATATGCTCCTGCAGCCTAAGCAGTTGTCGACAATGCTAGATGAAGATCCAGCAGTGATGGAGCGAAGAACAGGTTTGAACAAAAGGTTAGAACTATACAGGAGTGCACAGGCAGAAATAGAAGCTGTTGCTTTCTAGGGTTTGGATATATAAAGACCGATAGTGATCCATCAAGCAAGGAGAATTGCATAATTATCGAATTCACGTTTTGTAGCGAGTGTTGTATGGAAAAATTATACATTTATCTACTTGTAATATGAATATATCGTATATGCCATTGCAGCTTCAGATTATTTCAAATTGCTTTAAGCATTGTATTTTTTGGTCTATGTTTGGGGCTAAATCCAATCTTTTGTATCTTATTACACGTTTGGGGCAGTTGCTATTCTATTCATCGGAAGGTAGGGGTTTTCAGAATACAATAGTACCCTACATGTTCATCTTTGAATCATGTGTACCTCATCAGAATTTTTATTATCTTACATGTTCTGATTAGGTGAATTATTTGGACACATCTTCAATCATGCATTGGGTTGTGCCATGGATTCATTAGTAGGTGTATTTTCAACTTTGATAGTCTTGTTTATAAAATTTCAAAATTTAGTGGCATCAATGATGATCACGGTAAGTTCTAGGATCATGATCCATAGGTAAAGGTCTAGACAAATTTATCTCCATAGGCGGAGGAAAGGTTATGAGATTACGCTCATTTATATTTTGTAGTATCTTATGAGGGGGATCATCTAAATTTGTTGATGACCTTCATTGAGGATCAATGAGAACAAGAAAGGTACTTGATTATGTAGCATTGATGGATTTAGCTGTATTCTTGGCTGTGTCATTAGATATATTTTTGAAAGGAGATTTACTTCGAATTTGGCTGTGGATGCGAGGGCATTGGTGACATATTTGTGCAAGTTAGTTGTTAGGATCTTAGTCTCATAAACCTTCAATATTTGGAAATATCATAAGAGGATGTATAATTGGAAAACATGACACTGTACTTTATCTTGGAACTAGACTCTTGATGAATAATTTCTGTACTTCATCTTTGTCAATGTGTTTGGGACCTTGAGATAACATCATTTTATATCAAAATATATAGTTTGCAATACTTTCATTAGGTCTTTCTCTAAGTTGAACAATTTGAAAAAGAAAACTCGTTGATTTATGTTGATTGCAAATTTGGCTTAGAAACTTGTCTAATAGCCACTAGAATATATCAATAGACCTTTTGGGAGGTCATAAAACCAATTTAATGTATACTCCTTAAGGATTCATGGAAAGAGCTTGGTTGATAACTTGTCATTACCTATAGAATCCTTGGATGTGACAATGGATACTCAAATGTTATTTTAAATCAGCCTTACTGTTAAAGAAGGTAAACTTAGGTCGCACGGTGTGGGTAAAAGATAGTTGAGGATCTCCAAAGTTAAAATATTATGCAGTAACTCGATAGAGCTCATCATGGCATGTAACTTATTTTGTAACCGGGAGTTGTGTTTATACATATCGAAGTTGTTGGATGTATTCATATAAGGATTGGTAGCAATATGCATTGTAGCATTAGAATGAGTCCCATTCTTAGGGATTTACCCATATAGTGGAGTTGTATTAGTCACAAGAGAAGCAACACCTTGTGTAGGCGGTGGTTTGAAGAAGGGCTTGTGATGCCCTTCTCAATAGGATTCCTAAATGTTGCAATGTTTGGTTGGTTATACATGTAATTATATGTGCCATGTGGGTGCTTTGGATTTTTGCATAAATTAAATTAACTATTTCATTAGGATGTTTCAAGAGATGTTGTCTAGATTCATCCATGATTTTACCTAAAAATTATAGAAGTATTTACATTCAACATTTCAACACCCGCATCAATTCTTATATCAACATTTATATTACCATGAATATTTGTACTAATGAAAGAAGTAACATTAATATTCAAAGTTATTTATCATTTTATTTACATGCAATTGAAAGGAATTTAAATATGATCAATAAAAATACCACTCAATATAGCACTTCACCCACTAGGTGTAAGGAATATGTTATGCCCATATGTTTTGCATGAATAAGATCAAAGAAAATACAAGATTTTAAAAATACAAATAAAGGAATGTAAATTATGAACTCAACATGTCTTTATTGCCACATTCATGGAAAACATGTAACCATATTTAATTGAGCCATATGACAAGCCTCTTGATGATAAAGTGGTTGCATGGTCATTTGCACCCAAATGCCAACCTTATTTTCTCTAACCAACCTACAAAATTTAAATGCCAAACTATATTTATACACATATTTGAGAATTTTAAAACTATAATTCCATTATGTCTGCTACCTATAACCATATTATTCCAAAAAAACTATATTTGGTGCTTGTGTGCTAAAATGAGACTCGCAATCTTAAAAATATTATCAAAATTTACCTTAAGAGAAATGAACAACTTCCTTTTCATTGCCCAAAAATTAAGATATGCATGAAGATTATGGATTTACACATAAGCATAACCTTCTCCAACATCTAGATCATTATCACCACTCATGCCTTTAATTAAATAGCCCTTAAGGGCACTTAGCATATAGAATGACCTTTTAGCTATAATAATGAGAAGACCTTCACTAAATAACGTGGAAGGATGAGAAAAAAAAGCATTCCTATGCCACAATAGTGAGACGTGGCAATTGTTTTTGGGTTGTTCAATAGATCCCTAGGAACAATTATTAGAGTTGTTAAAGCCCTTCGAGTAGGTGGTGATTGCCGCATTACAACTTACGCTTTTCTTCAAAATTCTTCAAGAGAAATTGAGCTCATCTTCAATACTATTGCAAGAGAGATTGTTACGAGAGATACAAACCGGTACCATCGTTTCAATTAGGGAAAATGTGCTTACGGAGATTATTGGTTATGTATGATGAAGCAAGCCATATATGAAGACTTGTAATATAACAAAGGGGTGAGGTGTGAGATTTGAAGTGATAAGAAGGATTTTATTCATATTCTAAATAAGTACATTGTTTGTGAGTATTTGTAGAGCTAGACTATTATGTTGAATTGATGTAACCAAGTTGTATATTATGAATCATTGCTTGGATATACTAATGTTATATATTTGAAGGAAAACAAAGAGTTGTATATTACACATGAATTGTGAGAGTGAAATTCAATTTTTTTGTTTTGATAGATGAATGCTTTTGACCGGAGCTATGAACTAGAGAACAATCAACCAAGATATATCAATTAAGCTCAACAATTAGCGAATCATGAGCTGCCACGCTTACACACACCACAAGCGAACCACGAGCCGCCATGCTTGAACACATCTAGTGTATGTCTTCTCGATCCAGAAACTACCTTGGTGAAAACCAGCCTACCAACTGTGCCACCTCGGACATTACCACCCCGAATGGGGATTGTGCCTTAGTGGGATTTGAACCTGGGTGGAGCCGGAAACAACCATCCGACTTAACCGCTCCACCCAAACCCCATCGGCAAAATCGAGGTCATTACATATTAGATTTTCCACTAATTTTCTCCTAATTACTATGACAACAAAAAATCTAGAGGATGTTCAAACATGAGAACCCCACTTTAAATTTAAAATTGCTGGTTGACCACAAATTTTCAATTAAAGCAACTCATTTCACAACAAAATTAGATCCCTCAAAATTCTATCCTTGGAAGAAAAAACATTTAAACATGAATATATTTTTATTTAAGAATAATTAAACGTTTACATCCTTCGAACATATTTTGTAATTCGTGCAAATGCTAAATTTAAATGATCATATCATTTGGGGCTAAATCTTTGGTTTATTTTTGAACACCATGGAAAATAAACAGAAAAAGGAAGTTTACAAGCAATATAGAAAACTACAAGGACATTAATTCTTGTACAAAAAGTAGTTTTAATTTATCTTATCCTATGCCCTTGGCATAGCCTTAGAAAAGTGGCTCCTATGGCATCAAAGTCGTTACCTCTTGTACACAATTGATAACTCCACTCATGGTCTTACCTCTAAATGAGTAACATCACAAAGTAGATAAAATTAAGTCTTGAATTTCAAGTTGACGGTTAATGTCGATTTAGGATTTGTTGATGGCTAGTCTTTGTTAGGTAGTTGTAGATTGCAATCTTTTATTTACAAAGTTCCATGCTATTAGGCTTTTCTTTCGTATAATTATAGACAGTTTTGTTTTTTTAAAATATAAATTCATATGCCTAGGGATTCTCATAAAATATATGTAAGGTTTACCATTTTTAATGTTATGATTGTCTATAGATGCTTGAAAGTCTTTCCAATCATATATGGTATGCATAGTTATAGTTAAGTTTGCTATGGTGGAAGGTATGTTGATCAAACGAGTCATGTAAATCATAGTGTAGTGTCTCGATCTTGATGTGGGAACTCTATTGCATTTGAGTTCATGGTTTCCCTAAAGGAGGAGGGCCATTAAGAGCATTTTTGCTTCTCTCGACATCACCTCTTATGTGTTTTGTATCATTGTGTCTTTGAGGTGATTGGCATACAAGTGATATATTGTTGTATCCATGGCAGGAGTCAAGTTCACTCGGGTGACAAGTGTTGGAAGGGTCATTCTGCCAAAGTTTAATATTGAAGACATGCATCCAAAGATGTATCGGTGTTTTGGGAAGAGCCTATCCATCACCTATGTTATCAAGTTGAATTGTTGACCAATCAATGGGGTAGTTGCCACTTTTTGGGTGATCTATTTTCTTCGGTTGGTTAACAATTAAACTTGCCAACATTTGTGATATTTAGCACGATAAGTGTTTTTGTATATAATGGGGAGATATATATGATGACCGTGTGAATCCCATGATTATGGTGGAAATCTTGATAATGAATACTTGAAAATAATATTTGACACAGAAACAAGATGGTGCTTGTGTATTTTATTAATATCAAAATTAAGCATTACAAAAAATAAGAGAGCTGCAATATTTATAAATATTGGACAATTTCTATCTCATCCACAATATATGGAAACAAATCACCTAATCTGAGCAAATATGCAAGAATAACATATTGCCCCTAACTGCCCCTATTGCCCCTCATGGAAATCATCCGGGAACAAAATATGCAAAATAGAACATGATCCCACAAACATAGGGATGAGAACATTATCACTTAGTTAACTAACAACTAAGGATAACTAATACCTATTGACATAAGTTTAAAGTATTTAAATTAAATACTTTAACTTATTACATTTATTCAAATATGATGAATTAAGCTAAGTTTTATTCCTAACATTCCCCCCCTTAATTCAAAGATGGTCTCAAGTGAACATGAGAGAAATTATCTAAAATCCTCAAATTTACCTCGAGCAAGTGACTTGTGAAGACATCTGCATGCTGCATATTTGTTGGGCAATATTGGAGTTAGATGTTGTTGTTCTGAACATGTTTGCGAATGAAATGTACCTGCACCTCAATGTGTTTGGTGCGCTCATGAAAAATTGGATTCTGAACAAGTTTTACTACTCCTTCGTTATCAACATGTAGGATAGTTGGATCTTTCTGTGGTATTCCCAATCCTTTAGGTATACGTCGGAGCCATATCGCTTCATGATACTCCACCCTGTGCGCGTGATATTCTGATTTTGTGGAGGATCTTGAAACACAAGTATGCTTCTTACTCCCCCATGATATCGGTCCAGATCCCAAAAAGAATACAAATCTTGAAGTGGATTTCTTATCATCTATGTTTCCTGCATGATCTCGAATCAATATCCTGTCGAAGTTATTATTCTTCTTGTATTCTAGGACATAGCCCATAGTTCCTCTGATGTACCTCGGATCTCGCTTTGTTGCTTTCCAATGAGACACCCTTGGTTCTTGCATGAACTGTGAAAGATAGCTGACAACATAGCTGATATCCGACCTAGTGTAAGTCAAGTAGATGAGACTCTCGATCAACTGCCGATAGAGAGTTGCATTTACTTGTGGTGATGGATCTGTTCGAGACAATTAAAGTCTTGTCTCCATAGGTGTGGAAAATGGCTTACAATCCATCATATTGAATTTCTCGAGTGTTGTCTTGGCATATTTCAATTGTGACACAAAGATATGATTTTCTCTTTGCCAAACTTCAAGTCCAAGACAATAATGCAGAAGCCGAGATCGGTCATGTTGAATGATTGTGTTAGATCTTTCTTTGTTGACTCAATCATCCTCATTGATCCTCCAGTGATGACTAGATCATTGACATATACTATAACGATCACTATCTCCCCCTTGCTTTTTGAGATAGAGATTAGGATCGTATGGAATCTTGTTGAATCCATGTTGAATGAGATGCTTGTTGATTTTTATGTACCATGCCCTGGGAGACTGCTTTAGACCATATAGTGATTTTATGAGTTTACATACCTTTTCCTCTTTACTTGGTATGACAAAACCTTCTGGTTGAGTCATGTAAACTTCTTCCTGTAAATCACCATTAAGAAAGGTACTTTTCACATCCATTCGGTGTATTTTCCAACCAAATTGTGTAGCTAGAGCAAATATTAACTTGAAAGTTTTTATCTTAGGTGTGGGAGAAAAATTTCCTCATAATCAATGCCTTCTTTTTGAGCATATCCCTTAGCAACTAGTCTAGCCTTGTGTTTATCAATTTTTCCATCTGCTTTGTACTTCATTTTGAAGATCCATCTGCATCCAATCGAATTTTTCCTTGGTGGAAGATTTGTAAGTTGCCATGTATTATTTTTCATAAGTGACTTATATTTTGCATCCATAGCATCTTTCCAAGGTTTAGACTGTAGGGCTTTTGAAACTGTGGACGACTCAGTAGTTTCAACAACTTTACCCATTAAGGCCAAATTGACCTCATTTCAAGCCATATTGAGTCCTCATTCCAGTGGTAGATGTGTTAGGGACACTATCCAATTTTGCATCTCTCATCATACTTGTATACCATTTAGGCATACTTTTTGTGGTTCCTGTGGGAGGTTGAATTTCACCATCTTCCCCATCATCACTTTGTCGTCATCAAAGTGATTACCATCCTCTGTTTTCATTGTAGGGATGATTTTTTCATCATGTGAGTGTATGGAAGGAGCATATGCTTCTTTCTTCTCAAAGAACTCAACATCCCGACTAGTGTATACCCTCCTTGTTCTTGGATCCATAAGTCTGTAGCCAAGTGCTTCATCATTGTATCCCAAGAAGATAAGTTTTTCTGATTTCATATCAAGCTTAGTTCTTTGTTTCTTAGGAATGTGCATACTTGCTTTACATTCAAAAACTCTAAGGTGTGAAATAGACGGCTTATGCCCCGACCATACTTCTTGAGGTGTTACTCCATCAAGAGTTGCAGTGGGAACTCTATTTAGTAAATAGACTCGTCGTTTTAGCCGCTTTCGCCCAAAATGTTTTTGATAAACCTGCATCATATCCATGATAGTACGATTTCACCTTTCAACAACACCATTTTGTTGCGGTGTGTGAGGAGGATCCATTTGATGACGAATGCCATGTGTTTCCAAAAAATCGTTGAACTCATTGCTGGTGTATTCTCCCCCTCGATCTGAGCGGAGTGTTTTTATTTTCCTACTAGACTTTGTTTCAACAAGGGCTTTGAACTTCTTGAAAGTTTCAAAATCTTGGTCTTTTGTAGAAAGACAATATATCCACATTTTTCTTGAAAAATCATCAACAAAGAGCATGAAATATTGAAACCTAGAGTGGCTAGGTCTCATTGGTCCGCACAGATCGGTATGCACCAAGTCAAGTTTTGCCTTAGCTCGAAAATGTACTATGTTTGAATGGTGCTCTATGTTATTTTCTTGCCAAACAATGTTGACATTTATTTGTACCCTTTTTTATAAGTGGAAAACCCTAACCATATTGTATCGATGAAGTGTGTCAAGATAGCCAAAACTCACATGTCCAAGTCTTTGATGCCATAGTTGAGCCGATGATGTATCCTTGGCTACAAGTGCTTGATCATTTCGTTGAACAAAATCCAACTGAAACATTCTTCCCACATTCGAAGCTTTTGCAACAATTTTCGAGCTTCATGACTTATCTCGAATTAGGCACATCTTTTTACCGCCTTTACAATCAAAGTCAATTTTGAGATTGTGATCTAATAATTGACTCATGGATAACATATTTTTTGTTAAACCAGGGACATAAAGAACATCTGTAATTTTACAATTATGTTGCCCAAGTGGTAGTGAAATGGAACCAATGCCTTCAACACTGTAAGATGTATCATCACCCAAAGAGACATGATTTTTGGTGGGTGTTTTACTCATTGTGAAGAACCAATCTTTCTTTCCTATCATGTGTCGAGTTGCACCCGAGTCGACATACCAAATTTGATTTGTAGAATTGGATACTTCATTTGACTATGCAAAATATAGGAAGTCATCATCATCAAATTGATCTTCCTGTTTGGCTACATTTCCTTGTTGAGTTGGTTTCTTCTTCCACTTTTGATTATTTTGTACTTGTTTAATCATTGTTGGACATATTTTGTTTGTTGGTAATTAATCTTTTTACCACTTGATGATCCTTGTTGGAATTTGTTGCACCAACAATTTTTTAACTCATGACCTTTTCGACCACAAATAAGACATTTTTGTTGGTCCTTTTGGCCTTGTTGAGTATTACCTTGCTTCTGAGGTTGTTTACTAGACTTACCCTGTTTTTTGCCTAATTGATTAGAAGCAAGTGCCTGCTCTTTAGTTTTAGTAGTTAAGTGAATAGCTTCCTCTTGTTGTAACATATTCACTAACTCTTCAAAAGTTGTTGTTTGACCAGTTATGTTTAACGTGGTCACAAAAATCCTATAAGGAGGAAGAGCTCCC